>CM077032.1:14365817-15565817 GCA_039090855.1 Macrothele yani | reverse complement strand
TCTTGACCTCAAGTCCCGCGAAATAACTTCAACATGGGCATCCCACTTATTCCAATAGTGTTAATGGCAATAGGCTGGATACTCTAGATAAAACTCCCATTCTTGACCTCAAGTCCCGCGAAATAACTTCAACATGGGCATCCCACTTATTCCAATAGTGTTAATGGCAATAGGCTGGATACTCTAGATAAAACTCCCATTCTTGACCCCAAGTCCCGCGAAATAATTTCAACATGGGCATCCCACTTATCCCAATAGTGTTAATGCAGTAGATTGAAGACTCTAGATATAACTCCTATTCGAGACCTCAAGTATCGCGAAATAACTTCAACATGGGCATCCCACTTATTCCAATAGTGTTAATGGCAATAGGCTGGATACTCTAGATAAAACTCCCATTCTTGACCTCAAGTCCCGCGAAATAACTTCAACATGGGCATCCCACTTATTCCAATAGTGTTAATGGCAATAGGCTGGACACTCTAGGTAAAACTCCCATTCTTGACCTCAAGTCCCGCGAAATAACTTCAACATGGGCATCCCACTTATTCCAATAGTGTTAATGGCAATAGGCTGGATACTCTAGATAAAACTCCCATTCTTGACCTCAAGTCCCGCGAAATAACTTCAACATGGGCATCCCACTTATTCCAATAGTGTTAATGGCAATAGGCTGGATACTCTAGATAAAACTCCCATTCTTGACCCCAAGTCCCGCGAAATAGTTTCAACATGGGCATCCCACTTATCCCAATAGTGTTAATGCAGTAGATTGAAGACTCTAGATATAACTCCTATTCGAGACCTCAAGTATCGCGAAATAACTTCAACATGGGCATCCCACTTATCCCACTAGTGTTAATGGCAATAGGCTGGACACTCTAAGTAAAACTCCCATTCTTGACCCCAAGTCCTGCGAAATAATTTCAACATGGGCATCCCACTTATCCCAATAGTGTTAATGCAGTAGATTGAAGACTCTAGATATAACTCCTATTCGAGACCTCAAGTATCGCGAAATAACTTCAACATGGGCATCCCACTTATCCCAATAGTGTTAATGGCAATAGGCTGGATACTCTAGATAAAACTCCCATTCTTGACCTCAAGTCCCGCGAAATAACTTCAACATGGGCATCCCACTTATTCCAATAGTGTTAATGGCAATAGGCTGGATACTCTAGATAAAACTCCCATTCTTGACCTCAAGTCCCGCGAAATAACTTCAACATGGGCATCCCACTTATTCCAATAGTGTTAATGGCAATAGGCTGGATACTCTAGATAAAACTCCCATTCTTGACCTCAAGTCCCGCGAAATAACTTCAACATGGGCATCCCACTTATTCCAATAGTGTTAATGGCAATAGGCTGGACACTCTAGGTAAAACTCCCATTCTTGACCTCAAGTCCCGCGAAATAACTTCAACATGGGCATCCCACTTATTCCAATAGTGTTAATGGCAATAGGCTGGATACTCTAGATAAAACTCCCATTCTTGACCTCAAGTATCGCGAAATAACTTCAACATGGGCATCCCACTTATCCCAATAGTGTTAATGGCAATAGGCTGGACACTCTAGATAAAACTCCCATTCTTGACCCCAAGTCCCGCGAAATAATTTCAACATGGGCATCCCACTTATCCCAATAGTGTTAATGGCAGTAGATTGAAGACTCTAGATATAACTCCTATTCGAGACCTCAAGTATCGCGAAATAACTTCAACATGGGCATCCCACTTATTCCAATAGTGTTAATGGCAATAGGCTGGATACTCTAGATAAAACTCCCATTCTTGACCTCAAGTCCCGCGAAATAACTTCAACATGGGCATCCCACTTATTCCAATAGTGTTAATGGCAATAGGCTGGATACTCTAGATAAAACTCCCATTCTTGACCTCAAGTCAAGCGAAATAACTTCAACATGGGCATCCCACTTATTCCAATAGTGTTAATGGCAATAGGCTGGACACTCTAGGTAAAACTCCCATTCTTGACCTCAAGTCCCGCGAAATAACTTCAACATGGGCATCCCACTTATTCCAATAGTGTTAATGGCAATAGGCTGGATACTCTAGATAAAACTCCCATTCTTGACCTCAAGTCCCGCGAAATAACTTCAACATGGGCATCCCACTTATTCCAATAGTGTTAATGGCAATAGGCTGGATACTCTAGATAAAACTCCCATTCTTGACCCCAAGTCCCGCGAAATAATTTCAACATGGGCATCCCACTTATCCCAATAGTGTTAATGGCAGTAGATTGAAGACTCTAGATATAACTCCTATTCGAGACCTCAAGTATCGCGAAATAACTTCAACATGGGCATCCCACTTATTCCAATAGTGTTAATGGCAATAGGCTGGATACTCTAGATAAAACTCCCATTCTTGACCTCAAGTCCCGCGAAATAACTTCAACATGGGCATCCCACTTATTCCAATAGTGTTAATGGCAATAGGCTGGACACTCTAGGTAAAACTCCCATTCTTGACCTCAAGTCCCGCGAAATAACTTCAACATGGGCATCCCACTTATTCCAATAGTGTTAATGGCAATAGGCTGGACACTCTAGGTAAAACTCCCATTCTTGACCTCAAGTCCCGCGAAATAATTTCAACATGGGCATCCCACTTATCCCAATAGCGTTAATGCAGTAGATTGAAGACTCTAGATATAACTCCTATTCGAGACCTCAAGTATCGCGAAATAACTTCAACATGGGCATCCCACTTATTCCAATAGTGTTAATGGCAATAGGCTGGATACTCTAGATAAAACTCCCATTCTTGACCTCAAGTCCCGCGAAATAACTTCAACATGGGCATCCCACTTATTCCAATAGTGTTAATGGCAATAGGCTGGATACTCTAGATAAAACTCCCATTCTTGACCCCAAGTCCCGCGAAATAATTTCAACATGGGCATCCCACTTATCCCAATAGTGTTAATGCAGTAGATTGAAGACTCTAGATATAACTCCTATTCGAGACCTCAAGTATCGCGAAATAACTTCAACATGGGCATCCCACTTATTCCAATAGTGTTAATGGCAATAGGCTGGATACTCTAGATAAAACTCCCATTCTTGACCTCAAGTCCCGCGAAATAACTTCAACATGGGCATCCCACTTATTCCAATAGTGTTAATGGCAATAGGCTGGATACTCTAGATAAAACTCCCATTCTTGACCCCAAGTCCCGCGAAATAATTTCAACATGGGCATCCCACTTATCCCAACAGTGTTAATGCAGTAGATTGAAGACTCTAGATATAACTCCTATTCGAGACCTCAAGTATCGCGAAATAACTTCAACATGGGCATCCCACTTATTCCAATAGTGTTAATGGCAATAGGCTGGATACTCTAGATAAAACTCCCATTCTTGACCTCAAGTCCCGCGAAATAACTTCAACATGGGCATCCCACTTATTCCAATAGTGTTAATGGCAATAACCTGGATACTCTAGATAAAACTCCCATTCTTGACCTCAAGTCCCGCGAAATAACTTCAACATGGGCATCCCACTTATTCCAATAGTGTTAATGGCAATAGGCTGGACACTCTAGGTAAAACTCCCATTCTTGACCTCAAGTCCCGCGAAATAACTTCAACATGGGCATCCCACTTATTCCAATAGTGTTAATGGCAATAGGCTGGATACTCTAGATAAAACTCCCATTCTTGACCTCAAGTCCCGCGAAATAACTTCAACATGGGCATCCCACTTATTCCAATAGTGTTAATGGCAATAGGCTGGATACTCTAGATAAAACTCCCATTCTTGACCCCAAGTCCCGCGAAATAGTTTCAACATGGGGATCCCACTTATCCCAATAGTGTTAATGCAGTAGATTGAAGACTCTAGATATAACTCCTATTCGAGACCTCAAGTATCGCGAAATAACTTCAACATGGGCATCCCACTTATCCCACTAGTGTTAATGGCAATAGGCTGGACACTCTAAGTAAAACTCCCATTCTTGACCCCAAGTCCCGCGAAATAATTTCAACATGGGCATCCCACTTATCCCAATAGTGTTAATGCAGTAGATTGAAGACTCTAGATATAACTCCTATTCGAGACCTCAAGTATCGCAAAATAACTTCAACATGGGCATCCCACTTATCCCACTAGTGTTAATGGCAATAGGCTGGACACTCTAGGTAAAACTCCCATTCTTGACCTCACGTCCCGCGAAATAACTTCAACATGGGCATCCCACTTATTCCAATAGTGTTAATGGCAATAGGCTGGATACTCTAGATAAAACTCCCATTCTTGACCTCAAGTCCCGCGAAATAACTTCAACATGGGCATCCCACTTATTCCAATAGTGTTAATGGCAATAGGCTGGACACTCTAGGTAAAACTCCTATTCTTGACCTCAAGTCCCGCGAAATAACTTCAACATGGTCATCCCACTTATTCCAATAGTGTTAATGGCAATAGGCTGGATACTCTAGATAAAACTCCCATTCTTGACCTCAAGTCCCGCGAAATAACTTCAACATGGGCATCCCACTTATTCCAATAGTGTTAATGGCAATAGGCTGGATACTCTAGATAAAACTCCTATTCTTGACCCCAAGTCCCGCGAAATAGTTTCAACATGGGGATCCCACTTATCCCAATAGTGTTAATGCAGTAGATTGAAGACTCTAGATATAACTCCTATTCGAGACCTCAAGTATCGCAAAATAACTTCAACATGGGCATCCCACTTATCCCACTAGTGTTAATGGCAATAGGCTGGACACTCTAGGTAAAACTCCCATTCTTGACCTCACGTCCCGCGAAATAACTTCAACATGGGCATCCCACTTATTCCAATAGTGTTAATGGCAATAGGCTGGATACTCTAGATAAAACTCCCATTCTTGACCTCAAGTCCCGCGAAATAACTTCAACATGGGCATCCCACTTATTCCAATAGTGTTAATGGCAATAAGCTGGATACTCTAGATAAAACTCCCATTCTTGACCTCAAGTCCCGCGAAATAACTTCAACATGGGCATCCCACTTTCAATTCTCCTGAAACAAAACACCTAAAAAGTTACATACATTTAGCTTTTGTGGTTTTCAGAGTTAACAGATTACAACGAAACCAAGTCTGAAATTCCTATAAGGCGTTGTTAAAACGGGATACTAACAGAGGCACCGCATGACCGCAAATAAAATTACTTGCTGGTTGTGATGGACAGCTGGCATGTCCAATCCCCAGCGCAGAGGCTTTGCAGAGACATCAATAAGTCTAACAGATTGCCAACCCATAAATGTCTCAGTCAGCAACATATTGACGATTGAAGATGACTATATCGGTGATATGTGTCTAGTTGATATGATTGTGTCACCTCAAACTCGCTACATACTTGGTTCTGTTTACATTCATCCAAACGTTTCACAAACATCACAAGAGGTCTTCATTTTCCGGATGCTATGCAATTACTCTGAAAACATCAAGAAAATCATACCAACTATGGTACCGTGTACCCAAATGCCTATCATTCTCACTGTGACTTTAATTACGATGTGCAATAAAACACCAACTTACTCAAGTTCAGGAGAGAGAATTTCGGCTTAACTGATATAAATTCCCCACCAAATACCTTCGGCAATACTTGTATCTACTTAACCTTTGCACGAAACACAGATATGAATTGTATACCATATGTTTGTTACTTCTCATAACATCGCTTTTTAATAAATAAAGTTATAGTCTAACTGAATTCCTATTTCGTTTATCAACCGACTTCTACCTCGAACTCCTTACTGTCAAACACGTAACCACGTAAATAAAACTTGCGGGTGTTTTCCAGACAGCCGACCACCATTCTTTTACGTTTTCCAACCGTAGGTTGAAGAAGCGTACATGCTCCAGCTTTGTCCGTCTGTCTATCCGTCCGTCCGCACGATAACTCGCGTAAACATGGTTCGATTTCGATGAAATTTTAGTTTGTGGTAGGGGAAAACCTAGGGACGATCGCTGTTGAAAATGGCCGAAATGGGGTTAAAGGTGAAGACATAAGAGCGGAATCCATTCCATCGCCCTTATGCGTCATAACTTACGTAAAAATGATTAGATAGCGACAAAACTTGTTCATGTTGTTCTGGAGTTACTGTGAACCGTTTTTGTTTAATATCATCGAAATGGGATCACACAGGAGCAAGATTTATTCCACAGCCATTATCCTCATAACTTGAGTAATGATTTCTGGTATGTTTTTTTTTTTTTTTGATTGGAGGTTTAACGACCACCGTGAGCAACTCAACGGGCTATAAGCAGTCGCCCGTCCCTAATTTAGGGTCACTGGTTCCAGGGAAGGGAGAGAGCCAGTGCCGTAAGACAAACACAACATCCATGCCTGACCGGGATTCGAACCCGGACCCCTTACGGACGAATGATCAGAGGCCAGCGCCTTAGACCACTGCGCCACCGGGGCGGCTCTGGTATGTTGGAAAGCGTATCGTAATCAATGCATTGCGTGATTTTACTAACTTGTCTTACAAAAGGCCTGCTAAAAATTGAAGAAAAATGAGACCATACCCCATTACAAGCATTGTTAACAAGAGCATTATTTTCGTCGTATAAAAGCAGAAATGGTTTTGCAATGGTGTTATGGAAATTACCAGTATGCCACTCGATAAACTAAAGAACGGAAATTCGTTACGTTTTTGCTCTGTTTTGTTATGTTTTTTTTTAAAGAAGAAAAATGAGTAAATCAAAATCTCCCAGATGAATGAGCTGTCAGGAAAAAATTAAAAGGCACAACAACAACTGAGCCTCTACCTACAACGTAAAACTACGTGACCTGTCACTATTTCATGGGACTATCTCGCTAGTTCTACGTCCTTAAATTATTCAGCGAAAGGCAGTTGACGTAGCTTTACGTTGTACGTTACGGCACAGTTGATACTGTGCCCCTTTTATTTTTTTCAGACATAAATATAAAAATTTTAAGAAATAAAACCAAAGAAATGTTCCACTTTATTTACTTAAAAGCAAATTATATCAGGTGTACAAATAAGTTTTAAAGCGTTTTAAAATAACACAATATGTAATTTGAAAGGAAACAACAATACTTTTACGAATCAAAATATTCGCCGTCATGATCTATCACCTTCCGCCATCGGTCGGGAAGCTGACGGATTCCAGCCAATGAAGAACACTTGACGGGATGACGTAGTCAACCTATTTCTGCACTTCGTCACATGTCCGTAACCGTACAGCAAACAAACCATGTTGCATCGATCGGAACAAATGATAGTCTGAAGGGGCTATGTCGGGACTATACGCCGAGTGCTCTACAACTTCCCAAGCCAAGAATCAATAACGTTTCCTTGACAGATTTCGCGACAAGCGTTGTCATGCAGTAATTTCACGGGACGCAACCCTTTGCTTGTGAATGGACGTTTCCGACAGATTTCCTGGTTCAATTGCAGCAATTATTGCTTGTAGCGATCAGCAGTAACAGTTTGACCCTGTTCCAATAGTTCATAATAGAGCACACCATTCATATCGCACCAGATCCGCAACAGAACTTTCTTGGAGTGAATACTGCATTTCGGTGTCGACGTCGTTACTTCACCGGGGTCTACCCAGTGGTTTCTGTGTTTGGGATTGTCGTACCGTATCCACTTTTCATCACCCGTAACGGTTTTCCACAGGAGAGAATTTCTGTGTCGTTTATTCGACAGATTCAAACGCTTCACGACACGCTCATCTTTGTTCCTCTGGCTCAGGTCATGTGGCACCCATTTTCCTTTATTCTGAATCTTTCCCATTGCGTGTAAACGATTGGAAATGATTCGTTGAGTTACCCCAGTTGTTCAGCTAGTTCTTTTTGCGTTTGAGACGAATCTTCATCCAGCAATGCTTGCAATTCCTCATGTGCAACCTTCTGCGGGGCGCCGCTACGTTCTCGATCGCTCACATCAAAATCATTAAACTGTCTAAACCAAAACTTACACGTGCTTTTTAATACAATGTTCTCACCCATAACATACATGTTGGTGCACATGCTTTTGTAGCACTTTTACTTTGATGAAATTCGTAACGAATGCAGTGTCGAATAAATGCAGTATCGCTGGCCATCTTTCACCTACCGATGTTAAAGTGCGTTTGACTGTTGGGCAAACTTCTGTATCCCATTTTATACTCTAAACCAGTTACGGTCACATAACAACAACGCGGGGGAATGTCGGATATGTAAATTAGCGGTATACGTCACCCAAAAAACGATTTAAAACTTACTTGTACACCAATTACTATATACAATTCACAGTATCTTATGTTGATTATTTTTTTCTTTTTTTTTTTTTTTTGATTGGAGGTTTAACGACCACCGTGAGCAACTCAATGGGCTATAAGCAGTCGCTCGTCCCTAATTTAGTGTCACTGGTTCCAGGGAAGGGAGAGAGCCAGTGCCGTAAGACAAACACAACATCCATGCCTGACCGGTATTCGAACCCAGACCCCTTACGGACGAATGATCAGAGGCCAACGCCTTAGACCACTGCGCCACCGGGGCGGCTATGTTGATTATGACTTAATGTTAGTAGAAGTGGAAGGCGGAGTATCATTGCTGTCAGTAGTTACTGCTAAAATTGTTTCTGAAGAAATCGTTCTTTAGAAACAATTTTTCAAACTCATTAGTTTTCTAGTTACAAATTTGGCGATACATCTTGTGCGTAACGTACTCTTCTTGCTTTTTTTTTTTGTCTAGATTTCGAAAGCATCGTCGGAATGAAAGTTTTAGACGTAATACATTCATTATTTAGTGAACTTGTAAAGACTGGCGATGTACATTGATATTCCATGCTCGGTTTGAAAATTCGGATTCATCATCAATCTCCATTTGTTCTTCAGGTGAAGCATCAGGTGAAAGCATTCGTTCTAATAATAACTATATCACCTGGCAAATCTGCCGAAGGACGATCTTAAAGAATCAGGCGTAAAAACACAAGTGTATACTCCAACTCATAAAAAATGCATCAAAATTTATTCTACGTTAAAATATTCACAGGTTAAAAGTCCTACTACAAGTAATTTCGGGTGGACTATCCACCCATCTTCAGGTTGTAGAAGTTAAAAGAGACATAAGAACGGTGTTGTACATATAAACTGAAAAGCGATTGAATTAGAGAACACTGGCGTTATGCAAATTTGGCGCTGTGGGCGGCGCTGTAAACGGAAACGACATGGCGTATGCAGCGATCCGGCAATAAAAGGAGTGATGCGACGGGAATTAGCAAGAGTCGGACGCAGTGTGGATAAGACGAAGGATCTAAGCGCATTTGATCGTGGGCAAATTGCCGGGGCCCGACGAATGGGTCACTCCATCTCGGAAGTCGTGCAGGCACTGGGATTTTCACGAGCCACTGTGTTACGGGTGCAACGTGAGTACATCGAATCCGGTAAAACCATCCCTGCAAGGGCCAACTGCCGTGGACAACAGCGTGTGTATGAGCGGGGTCATCGTCTGCTAACTGGCATTGTAACAGCGAATAGACAGGCCACAGAGCAAGAAATCACTTGGAAATTCAACGCTGGTGCACAAAAACGTGTAAGCAGCCACACCATCCAGAACCATCTCCTTGCTATGTGGTACAGAAGTCATCGTCCCACGAGGGTACCGCTGCTGACCGCACATCACAGGGTGCAAAGATTAGCATGGGCGCGGGTACATCGCCAGTGGACCCCAGATATGTGGAAAAATGTTGCTTGGACTGATGAGTCGAGATTCACGTTGGTACATGCGGATGGCAGGATGCGAATATGGTGCAAACCACATGAAGCGGTGGATCTTTCTCGCCAATAGGGTACTCTTCAAGCTGGTGGGTGTGGCATTCTCGTCTGGGGACTGTTTACGTGGTTTGAAATGGGACCCCTGGTACGTGAAACATCGACCCTCACAGGTCAACGTTACCGGGATATCCTGGACGACCATTTGCTCCCGTTTGTGCGTCTTCAACATCCCACTGGGGACCTCATCCTGCAACAAGACAATGCACCGTACCATCGCTTCCGAAGTGTATCCGAATGGTTGGATGAACACTCCACCGACGTGACCTCGCTTTCTTGGCCAGCTAGGTCACCGGACCTCAATCCCGTCGAGCACATCTTGGATGCCATCAAGAGATATGTTCGAGGCTCTGACCCTCCTCCATCAAACCTTCGTGAACGGTGGAAGCTTGTTCAGGTATCGTGGATCCGTATGGCTTTTCAACGCTTCCGGTGTCTTGTCGAGTCCATGCCGAGACGAATCCCCGCCGTCCTCAGGGCGAAAGGTGGTGCTACACGTTACTAGACAGGTATCTCTAATTCAAATGCTGTTCAGTGTATATCACCAGGCAAATCTGTCGAAGGACGATCTTGAAGAATCAGGCGTAAAAACACAAGTGTACACTCCAACTCATAAGAAATCCACCAACATTTATTCTACGTTAAAATATACATAGATTAAAGGTCCTACTGCAAGTTCTTTCGGGTGGACTATCCCCCGATCTTCAGGTAGTAAAAGTTAAAAGAGACATAAGAACGGTGTCGTATATATACATAGTAAAGACAACAATGTATGACGACAATAAATGGAGACTGCGCGTAATCATCGACCCAACGGCTTGTTTGTATAAGGGGCAAGCCTTTACTCTGTTACATCAAGTATTATATTTTTACCATCTGACATATCCTGGGTTGATGACTGTATAAGAGATCTCCATACCGTAGGAAGATAGTATGTATGGCATGTCGTCGTTACAGTATTGGTCTGCATATTTACAAATATACAGAATGTCAGCAATAAGGGTTATTCTTTTTTACGCTTTCCAACCGTAGGTTGAAGAAGCGCATATTCTCCAGCTTTGTCCTTCTGTCCTCACGGTAACTCGCGTAAAAATGGTTCGATTTCCATGAAATTTTAATATTCTGGGACGAACCCTATTGAAAATGGGCGAAATGAGGTCAAAGGTCAGGACATAGTATCGGGATCGATTCCATCGCCCTTAGGCGTTAAACTTACGTAAAAATGCTTCAATTGAGACAAAACTTTACCATGTTGTTCCGGATGTATACTTTACCCGTTCTGTTGAATATAATCGAAATGGGTTCAAAGGTAAAGTCATAGGAGCCAGATTTATTCTACAGCCATTATCCTCATAACTTGAGTAATAACTTGAGCAATGATTTCTATTATGTTGGAAAGGGTATCATAACCAATGTATCGCATGATTTTACTAACTTTATGTGTTATAAATGGGACTGTAAACTATCTAATGGTGTATTATTTATTATTCTACGATTATTAGTTTTGAAGATATAAGCTTTCAAAATGTAACATTTTTTTTTTCATCCGTACTCCCTATATGACCCCCTACTCAATGGTGAGAAAGACACAGTTGTACCTTGATGTAATTCACAATGAGATTCCGCTTCAGATTTGACAGTGCATCGGACGCAACTACATTTAAATATGTGCCAATAAAACACGGAAATATGTGATCGTTATATCTCACATTTAATTTGAGGGAAACTGAACAAAAGCATTTCACCCAGATATGCTTACCTGCAAAGCTTTCGAAAGAGTTTATTACTCGACAATAACTAGATTTATGAAACGTTCCTCGAAGCTTTTATAGCTAGAAAGCGATTCATGTCACGAAAATATTGAAATTTTTATCAGGAATTATTCTAACAGTGGAAAAAGCGGCTGCGGCTTTAAAAGCTTTTTGCGGTAACATTTTGCATGCAACGTTTTTAGGACATGGGTTGCAGCGAGTTGCAAAACAGATTTCGGAAAACTTCACTCTAGTTTAATGAACTGATCTCGTGTGTGAAAAGGGTTATCTTAAAAGCTCTGATGCAGCTCAAAATTTATAAAAAAAAAGAAAAAATTAACACATGCTGACCACCAAATCAGAAACTTTTATTCAGCATCTGGTTGGATCTCATTATGCAGGATCTCATAGCAGCACGCATGCGGTTTGGCAAAGATTCCACAAGGTGTTCGAGCGCATTTTCGGTTATATCGTACCAGGAGTTCAACAGACATTCCTTTAACTGGCTTAGATTTGACAGTCCTTTAACTGGTTTAGCTTTGACAGTTCTTTAACTGGTTTAGATTTGACAGTCTTTTAACTGGCTTAGATTTAACAGTCCTTTAACTGGCTTCGGATGCCACAAGGTGTTGGAGTGTATTTACGTCTACAGCGTACCAGGAGTTCACCAGACAGTTCTTTGACTGGCTTCGGATGCCACAAGGTGTTGTGGTGTATTTACGCCTACAGCGTAGCTGGAGTTTTCCAGACAGTTCTTTAACTGGCTTAGATTTGAGAGTCATTTAACTGGCTTAGATTTGGCAGGTATATAACTGGCTTCGGATTTCACAAGTGTTGTAGTGCATTTACGTCTACGGCGTACCAGGAGTTCACCAAACGGTCCTTTAATTGGCTTAGATTTGACACTCCTTTAACTGGCTTCCGGATTGCACAAGGTGTTGGTGTGAATTTACGTCTACATCGTACCAGGAGTTCACGAAACGGTCCTTTCTCTGGCTTAGATTTGACAGTCCTTTAACTGGCTTCAAATTCCATAAGGTGTTGGAGTACATTTACGTCTACAGCGTTCCAAGATTTCACGCGACTGTCGTTCAACTGACTTGTTGTACCAATGTACCGAGCCATAAAGCAAGGACCGTTACGGCGTGGCATGGTTTGACGATAATTCCGTATCGTGTGTAGACTGGCCAGCACAGAGCCCTGATCTAAATCCCATAGATCACCTATGGGGTGAATTAGAGCGCCGCATAAGAAGTTTGGAACTAAGGCCTACTGCTAAGCGACAGTTAGCGGCAGCATTATGTATTGAACGGAAGCGCATACCTATCGCTGTGTTCAAATATCTTGTCTAAAGCATGTCTCGAAGGGTTAGAACATGAATAAAGGTGAAGCGACACCGTACTAATGTATGTCAATAAATGCTATGTTGCATTTATCTTCTAGGTGTCCGGTGACTTTTGTCAATTTAGTTAATGTTAGATGTTTTATTTGTCCGTCGAGTAAATACTTTGTGTCGACTCCGGAATTACTCTCTGGATCAACTGTGCTGCTGTTAGCTGATTCCCACGACCTCAACCAATAATATCCTGATGATTAAGAAAGCCTCCGAACTGGTCTGTGACGTCAGAGCTAGTCTGTGACGTCAGGGCCGACTCTAGCCTCGAGCTCGCCGCTCCTGAAAACGCCGACGAAGTACGGCGGTGTTTAAGCAGTGAAATATTTTCTGGAGCGCGTTACTAGACAAGTCGAACACACTGCAATAAATTGATCATGTTTTTTTCTCTGTATTTTTATCCTTAGATAACATCAAAAGATTACATCCTTAGCTTTAATTTTTTTCTGAGTTTCCTGCAATGATGCAAATCGGGGATTTCAAACATTTTTTCGTGTGCTGGAAAATGATTTCATGTGCGGGTCTTAAAAATAAATATTTCAGGAAATTTTACCTTTAGTCTTCAATTTGGCTAAAGGTACACAAACATTAATAGTTTTTTCACGCATAACATGAAAATCCAAACATTTTACGTTAAGCATTTTTGCAACAACGATTTTTTTAAGTGCGTGAATGACAAATTTGGTAGGACTTTTTGAACATAATCATTTCCCTTAAAATTTTAAGGAATACCCTTCGCGTTCGATTTATTACAGAAACAAGTTAGTAAAACCATGCAATGCATTGATTATGATACGCTTTCCAACATACCAGAAATCAGTACTACAATTATTACAGGATAATGGCTGCAGAATCAATTTCGCTCCTATGGCCTGACCTTTGACCCCATGTCGATGATATTCAACAGAACCGGTAAAGTATACTTCCCGAACAGAATGATAAAGGTTTGTCTCAATCGAAGCATTCTTACGTATAAGAGCGACGGAATGCATCTGGCTCATATGTCCTGACCTTTGACCCCACTTTACCCATTTTCAATAGGGTTCGTTTCCAGGTGGTCCCTTAATACATACTAACATTGCGTTGAAATCGAACCATATTTACGCACGTTATGACGTATAAGGGCAATGGAATGCATCCCGCTCCTATGTCCTGACCTTTGACCCCACTTCACCGATTTTCAATAGAGTTGTCCCCAGGTGGTTCCCTACCACATACTAAAATTTCTTTGAAATCGAACCATATTTACGCAAGTTATGACGCATAAGGGCAATGGAATGAATCCCGCTCCTATGTCGTGACCTTTGACCCCATTAGCCCCATTTTTAATAGGGTCCGTCACCAGGTGGTCCCCTACCACATACTGAAATTTCATCGAAATCGAACCGTTTTTACGCGAGTTATCGTGCGAACAGACGGACAGACGGACGGCCGAACGGACGGAAAAAGCTGGAGCATATGCGCTTCTACAACCTACGGTTGGAAAGCGTAAAAAAAGATTGTTCTCTAATTACGTAACGAAAGCGAAAGAAAAATTCACGATTTAGTGAGCATATTTCCTGAAAAAACAGTAACATTTGTGCTCAAATCTTGCAACTACTTCCGCAAGGAAAAAAAAAAAAAAAAAGCCGCCCCGGTGGCTCAGTGGTCTAAGGCGTTGGCCTCTGATCATTCGTCCGTAAGGGGTCCGGGTTCGAATCCCGGTGAGGCATGGATGTTGTGTTTGTCTTACGGTACTGGCTCTCTCCCTTCCCTGGAACCAGTGACCCTAAATTAGGGACGGGCGACTGCTTATAGCCCATTGAGTTGCTCACGGTGGTCGTTAAACCTCCAATCAAAAAAAAAAAAATAAATAAAAAAATAAAAAATAAAAATAAATTATAAATTAAAATTAATCAGGAAAAAGTTCTTTGTTAGATGAACATGAAAGGTATTAATTTGCATATCTTTGAATTTATGCATATAACACTGCAAATTTTATGCTGCGAAATCACAATGTCACATCTCTTTTTTACGCTTTCCAAACGTAGGTTGCAGAAGCGTATGTGCTCCAGCTTTCTCCGTCTATCTGTCTGTCTGTCCGCACGCTAAAACGCGTAAAAATGGTTCGATTTCGATGAAATTTTTATGTGTGGTATAGGACAATATGAGAAGTAACCCTTTTGAAAATGGGCCCAATGGGGTAAAAGGTCAGGACATAGGAGCGGGATCCACTCCATCGCCTTATACGTCATAACTTAAGTAAAAAAGCTTCGATTGCGACAGACTTTCAACATGTTGTTCCGGAGATGTACTGAACCGGTTCTGTTTAATATTATGTAAATGGTGTCAAAGGTCAGGGCACAGGAGCGAGATTTATTCCACAGCCATTATCCTCATAATTTGACTAAAAATGCTTGTATTACGACAAAACTTTAGTATGTTGCTTCGGAGATATATTGAACCGGTTCTGTTGAATATCAACGAAATGGGGTCAAAGGTCAGGGCACAAGAGCGAGATTTATTTCACAACCATTATCCTCATAATTTGACTAAAAATGCTTGTATTGCAACAAAACTTTAGTATGTTGTTCCGGAATTATACTGAACCGGTTCTGTTAAATGTCATCGAATTGGGGTCAAAGGTCAAGACACAGGAACGAGATTTATTTCACAGCCATTATCCTCATACCTTAACTAAAAATGCTACTATTGCGACAAAACTTTAGTATGTTTTTGCGGAATTATACTGAACCGGTTTTGTTTAATGTCATCGAAATGGGGTCAAAGGTCAGGACACAGGAGCGAGATTTATTTCACAGCCATTATCCTTATACCTTACCTAAAAATGCTACTATTGCGACAAAACTTTAGTATGTTGTTGCGGAATTATACAGGGTATGTGGTGTGATTTGTTGGATGTGGATCGTTATTGCAGCCTGTAGCCCTTGAAGTGTATGAAGTGGTTCCTACAGGAGGTGTTGGAAATGGGCCCCACCGACGTCCAGACATGTCTGCACACGCTTCTGCATATTGCTTAAGGCCTTGCTCAGGGTATGTGGTGTGATTTGTTGGATATGGGTCTTTATTGCTGCCTGTAGTCCTTGAAGTGTATGGAGTGGTTCTTACAGGAGGTGTTGGGAATGAGCCCCAACGATGTCCAGACATGTATATGCACACGTTTCGGCATGTTGGTGAAGACCTTTCTCAGGGTATGTGCTGTGATTTGTTGGATGTGGGTCGTTATTGCAACCTGTACCCCTTGAAGTGTATGAAGTGGTTCCTACAGGAGGTGTTGGAAATGGGCCCCATCGACGACCAGACATGTCTGCAGGTGCTTCTGCCTGTTGGTGAAGACCTTTCTCGGGGTATATGGTGTGATTTGTTGGATGTGGGTCGTTATTGCAATGCATTACTGTTCGATTTCTGTTTTTTTTGTATAGTTGCTCTCCTGGGTCCGTTTAGCATATTTCTCTCTTGTCACTGCATAATTCTATACATATGATTAGTATTTGTGCTTATTTGTTTTTACCATTACTGTCATATCTCTAAATACTGTTGCACCTGTTAGTTCCTTCTCACCCATGGTCTTTTATGTGAATTAGTACCTTGTGCATGTTTAATCTTTAGTATGGTAGTAATGCTTAATTGGAATTTGTGCATAGTATAGAATCATGTCTTTCCCTATCTACAATGCTGTAGGTAAACATTTTCATTTGTATCGCTCGTGCTTTATTGTCTGCCTCTCCTACGCCCTACGTGGCGAAATAATTTTATGATTTTAACAATATTTTGTTTTACGTTTCACTGGAACTTTCCAGCTGATGTATATACCTCTGTATTTATTGGCAGAATTCCATTGTCATGTACATAGAAATGTTATTTTACTGAAGAATAAAGGCAATTTTGAAGTGTAGACCTTGAAGTGTATGAAGTGGTTCCTACAGGAAGTGTTGAAAATGGGCCCCAGCGACGTTCGAACATGTCTTCACAGGCTTCTGCATGTTGGTGACGACCTTTCCCAGGGTATGTGGTCTGATTTGTTGGATGTAGGTCGTTATTGCATCCTGTTGCCTTTAAACTGCTTCACATAGTTCCTACAGGAGGTGTTGGAAATGTGTCCCACCGAAGTCCATACATGTCTGCACACGCTTCTGCATCCTGGTGAAGACCTTTCTCAGGGTATGTGGTGTGATTTGTTGGATATGGGTCCTTATTGCAGCGTGTAGCCCTTGAAGTGTATGAAGTGGTTCCTACAGGAGGTATTGGAAATGGGCCCCACCGACGTTCAGACATGTCTTCACACGCTTCGCATGTTGATGAAGACCTTTCTCATGGTATGTGGTGTGATTTGTTTGATGTGGATCGTTATCGCAGCCTGTAGCTCTTGATGTGTATGCGGATTACTTGGGTACACCTTCTCCTTCAGTGCTCCCCACAGAGAAAGGTCATCAGGTGACCGGGCAGGCCACAGTCCTCGGAGATGATGCAATCTCAGCGGTGTGAGTATTTGCATTGATTTCCGTTCCATGAGTTCGGATATGATTGGTCGGATAATCTGGGCACGATACCATTCTGTGTTAATGGTTTCGCTGAAAAAAATGGCCACAATAATGAGCGTACGAGTCACAGCACTCCGAACGTTGGCCTTCTAGTTGTGGAAAGTCACTTCTTTAAACCCATGGAGATTTTTAGTACCCATATATGAGTGTTTGGGCTGTTGATGTACGCAGACTGTTGGAACCATGCCTCATCTGTAAAGATAGCCACGTCTAAAATGTCCTCACCTTCTTCAGACTGGAGCAATTTGAACTACCTGCATTACCGACCACGGTCCTCGCGGTCGGTCTCTTTCGCCTGACTCACGACAGACACTTCGTACGGGTGGAAATGCAACTTCCTTTTCAGAATGTCTTGAAGTTGCGATAACTTTCTTCGACACACTAGCTTACTGGGGGCTAGGGCATCCAGAATTCTGCTAGTTTCCCGAAACTTCGCTATGAGCCGGCGTACCGCTTTACGGTGCCGGACGTCTGCATCACAAAATTTCCTAGCGAACTGTGTTTCCACTACGGCCGTGTACCTTTCGTTATCCCACAAAAAACACTCCCTGTTCAACAGTCAACACCATTCTCCTTGTGCCAAGACGAGTGATAAATCGGCACGTATGCCTCCATCAACCAAACGCTCGGGAATGACCTTCAGCTGCGAGCGCCTGGGGGTGAGGTCACATTAAGGTTACCAGACACAGAGCACTTCCACATGGCAGGTCACTTCTCCTGTAATTCCAGGGCCGCGGGTGGCTTAGTGAGCAACGTTCGTGACTGCCACGGAACGGGACCCAGGTTCGATCCCAAGCATGTACGAACGCTCGATCCACTAAATATCCACCGTGCGTCAGATGGGCACGTTACGCCGTCGGACCCCGAGTACTGCCCCCCCCGGTAATAAATAAAGGCGTCTTCCTTCCCCTTTCTACTTCGCTTGCTTCCCTGTCACTTTCCTATCGGGCACTCTAGCCCAAATCTCCTAGCTTCCTATTTCTAAGGGTTGTTTAAGACCTGGGGTCAGACACTCCCTTCCTAAAATCCTCTACATATGATCTGATCTGATCTACTATAGCATTGTATGAGCACGTTAAGCCGTCGGACCCCGGGTACTGGCCTTCCGGTAGTAAATAAGGGCGTCTTCTACCTCGCTTCCGTGTCACTTTCCTATCGGGCACTCTAGCCCAAATCTCCTAGCTTCCTATTTCTAAGGGTTGTTTAAGACCTGGGGTCAGACACTCCCTTCCTAAAATCCTCTACATATGATCTGATCTGATCTACTATAGCATTGTATGAGCACGTTAAGCCGTCGGACCCCGGGTACTGGCCCCCGGTAGTAAATAAGGGCGTCTTCTACCTCGCTTCCGTGTCACTTTCCTATCGGGCACTCTAGCCCAAATCTCCTAGCTTCCTATTTCTAAGGGTTGTTTAAGACCTGGGGTCAGACACTCCCTTCCTAAAATCCTCTACATATGATCTGATCTGATCTACTATAGCATTGTATGAGCACGTTAAGCCGTCGGACCCCGGGTACTGGCCCCCCGGTAGTAAATAAGGGCGTCTTCTACCTCGCTTCCGTGTTACTTTCCTATCGGGCACTCTAGCCCAAATCTCGTAGCTTCCTATTTCTAAGGGTTGTTTAAGACCTGGGGTCAGACACTCCCTTCCTAAAATCCTCTACATATGATCTGATCTGATCTACTATAGCATTGTATGAGCACGTTAAGCCGTCGGACACCGGGTACTGGCCCCCCAGTAGTAAATAAGGGCGTCTTCTACCTCGATTCCGTGTCACTTTCCTATCGGGCACTCTAGCCCAAATCTCCTAGCTTCCTATTTCTAAGGGTTGTTTAAGACTTGGGGTCAGACACTCCCTTCCTAAAGTCCTCTACATACGATCTGATCTGATCTACTATAGCATTGTATGAGCACGTTAAGCCGTCGGACACCGGGTACTGGCCCCCGGTAGTAAATAAGGGCGTCTTCTACCTCGCTTCTGTGTCACTTTCCTGTCTGGCACTCTAGCCCAAATCACCTAGCTTCCTATTTCTAAGGGTTGTTTAAGATCTGGGGTCAGACACTCCCTTCCTAAAGTCCTCTACATACGATCTGATCTGATCTACTATAGCATTGTATGAGCACGTTAAGCCGTCGGACCCCGGGTACTGGCCTTCCGGTAGTAAATAAGGGCGTCTTCTACCTCGATTCCGTGTCACTTTCCTATCGGGCACTCTAGCCCAAATCTCCTAGCTTCCTATTTCTAAGGGTTGTTTAAGACCTGGGGTCAGACACTCCCTTCCTAAAATCCTCTACATATGATCTGATCTGATCTACTATAGCATTGTATGAGCACGTTAAGCCGTCGGACCCCGGGTACTGGCCCCCGGTAGTAAATAAGGGCGTCTTCTAGCTCGCTTCCGTGTCACTTTCCTATCGGGCACTCTAGCCCAAATCTCCTAGCTTCCTATTTCTAAGGGTTGTTTAAGGCCTGGGGTCAGACACTCCCTTCCTAAAATCCTCTACATATGATCTGATCTGATCTACTATAGCATTGTATGAGCACGTTAAGCCGTCGGACCCCGGGTACTGGCCCCCGGTAGTAAATAAGGGCGTCTTCTACCTCGCTTCCGTGTCACTTTCCTATCGGGCACTCTAGCCCAAATCTTCTAGCTTCCTATTTCTAAGGGTTGTTTAAGACCTGGGGTCAGACACTCCCTTCCTAAAATCCTCTACATATGATCTGATCTGATCTACTATAGCATTGTATGAGCACGTTAAGCCGTCGGACCCCGGGTACTGGCCCCCGGTAGTAAATAAGGGCGTCTTCTACCTCGATTCCGTGTCACTTTCCTATCGGGCACTCTAGCCCAAATCTCCTAGCTTCCTATTTCTAAGGGTTGTTTAAGACCAGGGGTCAGACACTCCCTTCCTAAAATCCTCTACATATGATCTGATCTGATCTACTATAGCATTGTATGAGCACGTTAAGCCGTCGGACCCCGGGTACTGGCCCCCGGTAGTAAATAAGGGCGTCTTCTACCTCGCTTCCGTGTCACTTTCCTGTCGGGCAGTCTAGCCCAAATCTCCTAGCTTCCTATTTCTAAGGGTTGTTTAAGACCTGGGGTCAGACACTCCCTTCCTAAAATCCTCTACATATGATCTGATCTGATCTACTATAGCATTGTATGAGCACGTTAAGCCGTCGGACCCCGGGTACTGGCCCCCGGTAGTAAATAAGGGCGTCTTCTACCTCGCTTCCGTGTCACTTTCCTATCGGGCAGTCTATCCCAAATCTCCTAGCTTCCTATTTCTAAGGGTTGTTTAAGACCTGGGGTCAGACACTCCCTTCCTAAAATCCTCTACATATGATCTGATCTGATCTACTATAGCATTGTATGAGCACGTTAAGCCGTCGGACCCCGGGTAGTGGCCCCCGGTAGTAAATAAGGGCGTCTTCTACCTCGCTTCCGTGTCACTTTCCTATCGGGCAGTCTAGCCCAAATCTCCTAGCTTCCTATTTCTAAGGGTTGTTTAAGACCTGGGGTCAGACACTCCCTTCCTAAAATCCTCTACATATGATCTGATCTGATCTACTATAGCATTGTATGAGCACGTTAAGCCGTCGGACCCCGGGTACTGGCCCCCGGTAGTAAATAAGGGCGTCTTCTACCTCGCTTCCGTGTCACTTTCCTATCGGGCACTCTAGCCCAAATCTCCTAGCTTCCTATTTCTAAGGGTTGTTTAAGACCTGGGGTCAGACACTCCCTTCCTAAAATCCTCTACATATGATCTGATCTGATCTACTATAGCATTGTATGAGCACGTTAAGCCGTCGGACCCCGGGTACTGACCCCCGATAGTAAATAAGGGCGTCTTCTACTTCGCTTCCGTGTCACTTTCCTATCGGGCACTCTAGCCCAAATCTCCTAGCTTCCTATTTCTAAGGGTTGTTTAAGACCTGGGGTCAGACACTCCCTTCCTAAACTCCTCTACATATGATCTGATCTGATCTACTATAGCATTGTATGAGCACGTTAAGCCGTCGGACCCCGGGTACTGACCCCCGATAGTAAATAAGGGCGTCTTCTACCTCGCTTCCGTGTCACTTTCCTATCGGGCACTCTAGCCCAAATCTCCTAGCTTCCTATTTCTAAGGGTTGTTTAAGACCTGGGGTCAGACACTCCCTTCCTAAAATCCTCTACATATGATCTGATCTGATCTACTATAGCATTGTATGAGCACGTTAAGCCGTCGGACCCCGGGTACTGACCCCCGATAGTGAATAAGGGCGTCTTCTACCTCGCTTCCGTGTCACTTTCCTATCGGGCACTCTAGCCCAAATCTCCTAGCTTCCTACTTCTAAGGGTTGTTTAAGACCTGGGGTCAGACACTCCCTTCCTAAACTCCTCTACATATGATCTTATCTGATCTACTATAGCATTGTATGAGCACGTTAAGCCGTCGGACCCCGGGTACTGACCCCCGATAGTAAATAAGGGCGTCTTCTACCTCTCTTCCGTGTCACTTTCCTATCGGGCACTCTAGCCCAAATCTCCTAGCTTCCTATTTCTAAGGGTTGTTTAAGACCTGGGGTCAGACACTCCCTTCCTAAAATCCTCTACATATGATCTGATCTGATCTACTATAGCATTGTATGAGCACGTTAAGCCGTCGGACCCCGGGTACTGACCCCCGATAGTAAATAAGGGCGTCTTCTACCTCGCTTCCGTGTCACTTTCCTATCGGGCACTCTAGCCCAAATCTCCTAGCTTCCTATTTTTAAGGGTTGTTTAAGACCTCTGGGTCAGACACTCCCTTCCTAAAATCCTCTACATATGATCTGATCTGATCTACTATAGCATTGTATGAGCACGTTAAGCCGTCGGACCCCGGGTACTGACCCCCGATAGTAAATAAGGGCGTCTTCTACCTCGCTTCCGTGTCACTTTCCTATCGGGCACTCTAGCCCAAATCTCCTAGCTTCCTATTTCTAAGGGTTGTTTAAGACCTGGGGTCAGACACTCCCTTCCTAAAATCCTCTACATATGATCTGATCTGATCTACTATAGCATTGTATGAGCACGTTAAGCCGTCGGACCCCGGGTACTGGCCCCCGATAGTAAATAAGGGCGTCTTCTACTTCGCTTCCGTGTCACTTTCCTATCGGGCACTCTAGCCCAAATCTCCTACCTTCCTATTTCTAAGGGTTGTTTAAGACCTGGGGTCAGACACTCCCTTCCTAAAATCCTCTACATATGATCTGATCTGATCTACTATAGCATTGTATGAGCACGTTAAGCCGTCGGACCCCGGGTACTGGCCCCCGGTAGTAAATAAGGGCGTCTTCTACCTCGCTTCCGTGTCACTTTCCTATCGGGCACTCTAGCCCAAATCTCCTAGCTTCCTATTTCTAAGGGTTGTTTAAGACCTGGGGTCAGACACTCCCTTCCTAAAATCCTCTACATATGATCTGATCTGATCTACTATAGCATTGTATGAGCACGTTAAGCCGTCGGACCCCGGGTACTGGCCCCCGGTAGTAAATAAGGGCGTCTTCTACCTCGCTTCCGTGTCACTTTCCTATCGGGCACTCTAGCCCAAATCTCCTAGCTTCCTATTTCTAAGGGTTGTTTAAGATCAGGGGTCACACACTCCCTTCCTAAAATCCTCTACATATGATCTGATCTGATCTACTATAGCATTGTATGAGCACGTTAAGCCGTCGGACCCCGGGTACTGGCCCCCGGTAGTAAATAAGGGCGTCTTCTACCTCGCTTCCGTGTCACTTTCCTATCGGGCACTCTAGCCCAAATCTCCTAGCTTCCTATTTCTAAGGGTTGTTTAAGACCTGGGGTCAGACACTCCCTTCCTAAAATCCTCTACATATGATCTGATCTGATCTACTATAGCATTGTATGAGCACGTTAAGCCGTCGGACCCCGGGTACTGGCCCCCGGTAGTAAATAAGGGCGTCTTCTACCTCGCTTCCGTGTCACTTTCCTATCGGGCACTCTAGCCCAAATCTCCTAGCTTCCTATTTCTAAGGGTTGTTTAAGACCTGGGGCCAGACACTCCCTTCCTAAAATCCTCTACATATGATCTGATCTGATCTACTATAGCATTGTATGAGCACGTTAAGCCGTCGGACACCGGGTACTGGCCCCCGGTAGTAAATAAGGGCGTCTTCTACCTCGCTTCCGTGTCACTTTCCTATCGGGCACTCTAGCCCAAATCTCCTAGCTTCCTATTTCTAAGGGTTGTTTAAGACCTGGGGTCAGACACTCCCTTCCTAAAATCCTCTACATATGATCTGATCTGATCTACTATAGCATTGTATGAGCACGTTAAGCCGTCGGACCCCGGGTACTGGCCCCCCGGTAGTAAATAAGGGCGTCTTCTACCTCGCTTCCGTGTCACTTTCCTATCGGGCACTCTAGCCCAAATCTCCTAGCTTCCTATTTCTAAGGGTTGTTTAAGACCTGGGGTCAGACACTCCCTTCCTAAAATCCTCTACATATGATCTTATCTGATCTACTATAGCATTGTATGAGCACGTTAAGCCGTCGGACCCCGGGTACTGACCCCCGATAGTAAATAAGGGCGTCTTCTACCTCTCTTCCGTGTCACTTTCCTATCGGGCACTCTAGCCCAAATCTCCTAGCTTCCTATTTCTAAGGGTTGTTTAAGACCTGGGGTCAGACACTCCCTTCCTAAAATCCTCTACATATGATCTGATCTGATCTACTATAGCATTGTATGAGCACGTTAAGCCGTCGGACCCCGGGTACTGACCCCCGATAGTAAATAAGGGCGTCTTCTACTTCGCTTCCGTGTCACTTTCCTATCGGGCACTCTAGCCCAAATCTCCTAGCTTCCTATTTCTAAGGGTTGTTTAAGACCTCTGGTCAGACACTCCCTTCCTAAACTCCTCTACATATGATCTTATCTGATCTACTATAGCATTGTATGAGCACGTTAAGCCGTCGGACCCCGGGTACTGGCCCCCGATAGTAAATAAGGGCGTCTTCTACCTCGCTTCCGTGTCACTTTCCTATCGGGCACTCTAGCCCAAATCTCCTAGCTTCCTATTTCTAAGGGTTGTTTAAGACCTGGGGTCAGACACTCCCTTCCTAAAATCCTCTACATATGATCTGATCTGATCTACTATAGCATTGTATGAGCACGTTACGCCGTCGGACCCCGGGTACTGACCCCCGATAGTAAATAAGGGCGTCTTCTACCTCGCTTCCGTGTCACTTTCCTATCGGGCACTCTAGCCCAAATCTCCTAGCTTCCTATTTCTAAGGGTTGTTTAAGACCTGGGGTCAGACACTCCCTTCCTAAAATCCTCTACATATGATCTGATCTGATCTACTATAGCATTGTATGAGCACGTTAAGCCGTCGGACCCCGGGTACTGGCCCCCCGGTAGTAAATAAGGGCGTCTTCTACCTCGCTTCCGTGTCACTTTCCTATCGGGCACTCTAGCCCAAATCTCCTAGCTTCCTATTTCTAAGGGTTGTTTAAGACCTGGGGTCAGACACTCCCTTCCTAAAATCCTCTACATATGATCTGATCTGATCTACTATAGCATTGTATGAGCACGTTAAGCCGTCGGACCCCGGGTACTGACCCCCGGTAGTAAATAAGGGCGTCTTCTACCTCGCTTCCGTGTCACTTTCCTATCGGGCACTCTAGCCCAAATCTCCTAGCTTCCTATTTCTAAGGGTTGTTTAAGACCTGGGGTCAGACACTCCCTTCCTAAACTCCTCTACATATGATCTGATCTGATCTACTATAGCATTGTATGAGCACGTTAAGCCGTCGGACCCCGGGTACTGACCCCCGATAGTAAATAAGGGCGTCTTCTACCTCGCTTCCGTGTCACTTTCCTATCGGGCACTCTAGCCCAAATCTCCTAGCTTCCTATTTCTAAGGGTTGTTTAAGACCTGGGGTCAGACACTCCCTTCCTAAAATCCTCTACATATGATCTGATCTGATCTACTATAGCATTGTATGAGCACGTTAAGCCGTCGGACCCCGGGCACTGACCCCCGATAGTAAATAAGGGCGTCTTCTACCTCGCTTCCGTGTCACTTTCCTATCGGGCACTCTAGCCCAAATCTCCTAGCTTCCTACTTCTAAGGGTTGTTTAAGACCTGGGGTCAGACACTCCCTTCCTAAACTCCTCTACATATGATCTTATCTGATCTACTATAGCATTGTATGAGCACGTTAAGCCGTCGGACCCCGGGTACTGACCCCCGATAGTAAATAAGGGCGTCTTCTACCTCTCTTCCGTGTCACTTTCCTATCGGGCACTCTAGCCCAAATCTCCTAGCTTCCTATTTCTAAGGGTTGTTTAAGACCTGGGGTCAGACACTCCCTTCCTAAAATCCTCTACATATGATCTGATCTGATCTACTATAGCATTGTATGAGCACGTTAAGCCGTCGGACCCCGGGTACTGACCCCCGATAGTAAATAAGGGCGTCTTCTACTTCGCTTCCGTGTCACTTTCCTATCGGGCACTCTAGCCCAAATCTCCTAGCTTCCTATTTTTAAGGGTTGTTTAAGACCTCTGGTCAGACACTCCCTTCCTAAACTCCTCTACATATGATCTTATCTGATCTACTATAGCATTGTATGAGCACTTTAAGCCGTCGGACCCCGGGTACTGACCCCCGATAGTAAATAAGGGCGTCTTCTACCTCGCTTCCGTGTCACTTTCCTATCGGGCACTCTAGCCCAAATCTCCTAGCTTCCTATTTCTAAGGGTTGTTTAAGACCTGGGGTCAGACACTCCCTTCCTAAAATCCTCTACATATGATCTGATCTGATCTACTATAGCATTGTATGAGCACGTTACGCCGTCGGACCCCGGGTACTGACCCCCGATAGTAAATAAGGGCGTCTTCTACTTCGCTTCCGTGTCACTTTCCTATCGGGCACTCTAGCCCAAATCTCCTAGCTTCCTATTTCTAAGGGTTGTTTAAGACCTGGGGTCAGACACTCCCTTCCTAAAATCCTCTACATATGATCTGATCTGATCTACTATAGCATTGTATGAGCACGTTAAGCCGTCGGACCCCGGGTACTGGCCCCCCGGTAGTAAATAAGGGCGTCTTCTACCTCGCTTCCGTGTCACTTTCCTATCGGGCACTCTAGCCCAAATCTCCTAGCTTCCTATTTCTAAGGGTTGTTTAAGACCTGGGGTCAGACACTCCCTTCCTAAAATCCTCTACATATGATCTGATCTGATCTACTATAGCATTGTATGAGCACGTTAAGCCGTCGGACACCGGGTACTGGCCCCCGGTAGTAAATAAGGGCGTCTTCTACCTCGCTTCCGTGTCACTTTCCTATCGGGCACTCTAGCCCAAATCTCCTAGCTTCCTATTTCTAAGGGTTGTTTAAGACCTGGGGTCAGACACTCCCTTCCTAAAATCCTCTACATATGATCTGATCTGATCTACTATAGCATTGTATGAGCACGTTAAGCCGTCGGACCCCGGGTACTGGCCCCCGGTAGTAAATAAGGGCGTCTTCTACCTCGCTTCCGTGTCACTTTCCTATCGGGCACTCTAGCCCAAATCTCCTAGCTTCCTATTTCTAAGGGTTGTTTAAGATCAGGGGTCACACACTCCCTTCCTAAAATCCTCTACATATGATCTGATCTGATCTACTATAGCATTGTATGAGCACGTTAAGCCGTCGGACCCCGGGTACTGGCCCCCCGGTAGTAAATAAGGGCGTCTTCTACCTCGCTTCCGTGTCACTTTCCTATCGGGCACTCTAGCCCAAATCTCCTAGCTTCCTATTTCTAAGGGTTGTTTAAGACCTGGGGTCAGACACTCCCTTCCTAAAATCCTCTACATATGATCTGATCTGATCTACTATAGCATTGTATGAGCACGTTAAGCCGTCGGACCCCGGGTACTGGCCCCCGGTAGTAAATAAGGGCGTCTTCTACCTCGCTTCCGTGTCACTTTCCTATCGGGCACTCTAGCCCAAATCTCCTAGCTTCCTATTTCTAAGGGTTGTTTAAGACCTGGGGCCAGACACTCCCTTCCTAAAATCCTCTACATATGATCTGATCTGATCTACTATAGCATTGTATGAGCACGTTAAGCCGTCGGACACCGGGTACTGGCCCCCGGTAGTAAATAAGGGCGTCTTCTACCTCGCTTCCGTGTCACTTTCCTATCGGGCACTCTAGCCCAAATCTCCTAGCTTCCTATTTCTAAGGGTTGTTTAAGACCTGGGGTCAGACACTCCCTTCCTAAAATCCTCTACATATGATCTGATCTGATCTACTATAGCATTGTATGAGCACGTTAAGCCGTCGGACCCCGGGTACTGGCCCCCGGTAGTAAATAAGGGCGTCTTCTACTTCGCTTCCGTGTCACTTTCCTATCGGGCACTCTAGCCCAAATCTCCTAGCTTCCTATTTCTAAGGGTTGTTTAAGACCTGGGGTCAGACACTCCCTTCCTAAAATCCTCTACATATGATCTGATCTGATCTACTATAGCATTGTATGAGCACGTTAAGCCGTCGGACCCCGGGTACTGGCCCCCGGTAGTAAATAAGGGCGTCTTCTACCTCTCTTCCGTGTCACTTTCCTATCGGGCACTCTAGCCCAAATCTCCTAGCTTCCTATTTCTAAGGGTTGTTTAAGACCTGGGGTCAGACACTCCCTTCCTAAAATCCTCTACATATGATCTGATCTGATCTACTATAGCATTGTATGAGCACGTTAAGCCGTCGGACCCCGGGTACTGGCCCCCGGTAGTAAATAAGGGCGTCTTCTACCTCGCTTCCGTGTCACTTTCCTATCGGGCACTCTAGCCCAAATCTCCTAGCTTCCTATTTCTAAGGGTTGTTTAAGACCTGGGGTCAGACACTCCCTTCCTAAAATCCTCTACATATGATCTGATCTGATCTACTATAGCATTGTATGAGCACGTTAAGCCGTCGGACCCCGGGTACTGGCCCCCGGTAGTAAATAAGGGCGTCTTCTACCTCGCTTCCGTGTCACTTTCCTATCGGGCACTCTAGCCCAAATCTCCTAGCTTCCTATTTCTAAGGGTTGTTTAAGACCTGGGGTCAGACACTCCCTTCCTAAAATCCTCTACATATGATCTGATCTGATCTACTATAGCATTGTATGAGCACGTTAAGCCGTCGGACCCCGGGTACTGACCCCCGGTAGTAAATAAGGGCGTCTTCTACCTCGCTTCCGTGTCACTTTCCTATCGGGCACTCTAGCCCAAATCTCCTAGCTTCCTATTTCTAAGGGTTGTTTAAGACCTGGGGTCAGACACTCCCTTCCTAAAATCCTCTACATATGATCTGATCTGATCTACTATAGCATTGTATGAGCACGTTAAGCCGTCGGACCCCGGGTACTGGCCCCCCGGTAGTAAATAAGGGCGTCTTCTACCTCGCTTCCGTGTCACTTTCCTATCGGGCACTCTAGCCCAAATCTCCTAGCTTCCTATTTCTAAGGGTTGTTTAAGACCTGGGGTCAGACACTCCCTTCCTAAAATCCTCTACATATGATCTGATCTGATCTACTATAGCATTGTATGAGCACGTTAAGCCGTCGGACCCCGGGTACTGGCCCCCGGTAGTAAATAAGGGCGTCTTCTACCTCGCTTCCGTGTCACTTTCCTATCGGGCACTCTAGCCCAAATCTCCTAGCTTCCTATTTCTAAGGGTTGTTTAAGACCTGGGGTCAGACACTCCCTTCCTAAAATCCTCTACATATGATCTGATCTGATCTACTATAGCATTGTATGAGCACGTTAAGCCGTCGGACCCCGGGTACTGGCCCCCGGTAGTAAATAAGGGCGTCTTCTACCTCGCTTCCGTGTCACTTTCCTATCGGGCACTCTAGCCCAAATCTCCTAGCTTCCTATTTCTAAGGGTTGTTTAAGACCTGGGGTCAGACACTCCCTTCCTAAAATCCTCTACATATGATCTGATCTGATCTACTATAGCATTGTATGAGCACGTTAAGCCGTCGGACCCCGGGTACTGGCCCCCCGGTAGTAAATAAGGGCGTCTTCTACCTCGCTTCCGTGTCACTTTCCTATCGGGCACTCTAGCCCAAATCTCCTAGCTTCCTATTTCTAAGGGTTGTTTAAGACCTGGGGTCAGACACTCCCTTCCTAAAATCCTCTACATATGATCTGATCTGATCTACTATAGCATTGTATGAGCACGTTAAGCCGTCGGACCCCGGGTACTGGCCCCCGGTAGTAAATAAGGGCGTCTTCTACCTCGCTTCCGTGTCACTTTCCTATCGGGCACTCTAGCCCAAATCTCCTAGCTTCCTATTTCTAAGGGTTGTTTAAGACCTGGGGTCAGACACTCCCTTCCTAAAATCCTCTACATATGATCTGATCTGATCTACTATAGCATTGTATGAGCACGTTAAGCCGTCGGACCCCGGGTACTGGCCCCCGGTAGTAAATAAGGGCGTCTTCTACCTCGCTTCCGTGTCACTTTCCTATCGGGCACTCTAGCCCAAATCTCCTAGCTTCCTATTTCTAAGGGTTGTTTAAGACCTGGGGTCAGACACTCCCTTCCTAAAATCCTCTACATATGATCTGATCTGATCTACTATAGCATTGTATGAGCACGTTAAGCCGTCGGACCCCGGGTACTGGCCCCCGGTAGTAAATAAGGGCGTCTTCTACCTCGCTTCCGTGTCACTTTCCTATCGGGCACTCTAGCCCAAATCTCCTAGCTTCCTATTTCTAAGGGTTGTTTAAGACCTGGGGTCAGACACTCCCTTCCTAAAATCCTCTACATATGATCTGATCTGATCTACTATAGCATTGTATGAGCACGTTAAGCCGTCGGACCCCGGGTACTGGCCCCCCGGTAGTAAATAAGGGCGTCTTCTACCTCGCTTCCGTGTCACTTTCCTATCGGGCACTCTAGCCCAAATCTCCTAGCTTCCTATTTCTAAGGGTTGTTTAAGACCTGGGGTCAGACACTCCCTTCCTAAAATCCTCTACATATGATCTGATCTGATCTACTATAGCATTGTATGAGCACGTTAAGCCGTCGGACCCCGGGTACTGGCCCCCGGTAGTAAATAAGGGCGTCTTCTACCTCGCTTCCGTGTCACTTTCCTATCGGGCACTCTAGCCCAAATCTCCTAGCTTCCTATTTCTAAGGGTTGTTTAAGACCTGGGGTCAGACACTCCCTTCCTAAAATCCTCTACATATGATCTGATCTGATCTACTATAGCATTGTATGAGCACGTTAAGCCGTCGGACCCCGGGTACTGGCCCCCCGGTAGTAAATAAGGGCGTCTTCTACCTCGCTTCCGTGTCACTTTCCTATCGGGCACTCTAGCCCAAATCTCCTAGCTTCCTATTTCTAAGGGTTGTTTAAGACCTGGGGTCAGACACTCCCTTCCTAAAATCCTCTACATATGATCTGATCTGATCTACTATAGCATTGTATGAGCACGTTAAGCCGTCGGACCCCGGGTACTGACCCCCGGTAGTAAATAAGGGCGTCTTCTACCTCGCTTCCGTGTCACTTTCCTATCGGGCACTCTAGCCCAAATCTCCTAGCTTCCTATTTCTAAGGGTTGTTTAAGACCTGGGGTCAGACACTCCCTTCCTAAAATCCTCTACATATGATCTGATCTGATCTACTATAGCATTGTATGAGCACGTTAAGCCGTCGGACCCCGGGTACTGACCCCCCGGTAGTAAATAAGGGCGTCTTCTACCTCGCTTCCGTGTCACTTTCCTATCGGGCACTCTAGCCCAAATCTCCTAGCTTCCTATTTCTAAGGGTTGTTTAAGACCTGGGGTCAGACACTCCCTTCCTAAAATCCTCTACATATGATCTGATCTGATCTACTATAGCATTGTATGAGCACGTTAAGCCGTCGGACCCCGGGTACTGACCCCCGGTAGTAAATAAGGGCGTCTTCTACCTCGCTTCCGTGTCACTTTCCTATCGGGCACTCTAGCCCAAATCTCCTAGCTTCCTATTTCTAAGGGTTGTTTAAGACCTGGGGTCAGACACTCCCTTCCTAAAATCCTCTACATATGATCTGATCTGATCTACTATAGCATTGTATGAGCACGTTAAGCCGTCGGACCCCGGGTACTGGCCCCCGGTAGTAAATAAGGGCGTCTTCTACCTCGCTTCCGTGTCACTTTCCTATCGGGCACTCTAGCCCAAATCTCCTAGCTTCCTATTTCTAAGGGTTGTTTAAGACCTGGGGTCAGACACTCCCTTCCTAAAATCCTCTACATATGATCTGATCTGATCTACTATAGCATTGTATGAGCACGTTAAGCCGTCGGACCCCGGGTACTGGCCCCCGGTAGTAAATAAGGGCGTCTTCTACTTCGCTTCCGTGTCACTTTCCTATCGGGCACTCTAGCCCAAATCTCCTAGCTTCCTATTTCTAAGGGTTGTTTAAGACCTGGGGTCAGACACTCCCTTCCTAAAATCCTCTACATATGATCTGATCTGATCTACTATAGCATTGTATGAGCACGTTAAGCCGTCGGACCCCGGGTACTGACCCCCGGTAGTAAATAAGGGCGTCTTCTACCTCGCTTCCGTGTCACTTTCCTATCGGGCACTCTAGCCCAAATCTCCTAGCTTCCTATTTCTAAGGGTTGTTTAAGACCTGGGGTCAGACACTCCCTTCCTAAAATCCTCTACATATGATCTGATCTGATCTACTATAGCATTGTATGAGCACGTTAAGCCGTCGGACCCCGGGTACTGGCCCCCGGTAGTAAATAAGGGCGCCTTCTACCTCGCTTCCGTGTCACTTTCCTATCGGGCAGTCTATCCCAAATCTCCTAGCTTCCTATTTCTAAGGGTTGTTTAAGACCTGGGGTCAGACACTCCCTTCCTAAAATCCTCTACATATGATCTGATCTGATCTACTATAGCATTGTATGAGCACGTTAAGCCGTCGGACCCCGGGTAGTGACCCCCGGTAGTAAATAAGGGCGTCTTCTACCTCGCTTCCGTGTCACTTTCCTATCGGGCAGTCTAGCCCAAATCTCCTAGCTTCCTATTTCTAAGGGTTGTTTAAGACCTGGGGTCAGACACTCCCTTCCTAAAATCCTCTACATATGATCTGATCTGATCTACTATAGCATTGTATGAGCACGTTAAGCCGTCGGACCCCGGGTACTGGCCCCCGGTAGTAAATAAGGGCGTCTTCTACCTCGCTTCCGTGTCACTTTCCTATCGGGCACTCTAGCCCAAATCTCCTAGCTTCCTATTTCTAAGGGTTGTTTAAGACCTGGGGTCAGACACTCCCTTCCTAAAATCCTCTACATATGATCTGATCTGATCTACTATAGCATTGTATGAGCACGTTAAGCCGTCGGACCCCGGGTACTGACCCCCGATAGTAAATAAGGGCGTCTTCTACTTCGCTTCCGTGTCACTTTCCTATCGGGCACTCTAGCCCAAATCTCCTAGCTTCCTATTTCTAAGGGTTGTTTAAGACCTGGGGTCAGACACTCCCTTCCTAAACTCCTCTACATATGATCTTATCTGATCTACTATAGCATTGTATGAGCACGTTAAGCCGTCGGACCCCGGGTACTGACCCCCGATAGTAAATAAGGGCGTCTTCTACCTCGCTTCCGTGTCACTTTCCTATCGGGCACTCTAGCCCAAATCTCCTAGCTTCCTATTTCTAAGGGTTGTTTAAGACCTGGGGTCAGACACTCCCTTCCTAAAATCCTCTACATATGATCTGATCTGATCTACTATAGCATTGTATGAGCACGTTAAGCCGTCGGACCCCGGGTACTGACCCCCGATAGTGAATAAGGGCGTCTTCTACTTCGCTTCCGTGTCACTTTCCTATCGGGCACTCTAGCCCAAATCTCCTAGCTTCCTACTTCTAAGGGTTGTTTAAGACCTGGGGTCAGACACTCCCTTCCTAAACTCCTCTACATATGATCTTATCTGATCTACTATAGCATTGTATGAGCACGTTAAGCCGTCGGACCCCGGGTACTGACCCCCGATAGTAAATAAGGGCGTCTTCTACCTCGCTTCCGTGTCACTTTCCTATCGGGCACTCTAGCCCAAATCTCCTAGCTTCCTATTTTTAAGGGTTGTTTAAGACCTCTGGTCAGACACTCCCTTCCTAAACTCCTCTACATATGATCTTATCTGATCTACTATAGCATTGTATGAGCACTTTAAGCCGTCGGACCCCGGGTACTGACCCCCGATAGTAAATAAGGGCGTCTTCTACCTCGCTTCCGTGTCACTTTCCTATCGGGCACTCTAGCCCAAATCTCCTAGCTTCCTATTTCTAAGGGTTGTTTAAGACCTGGGGTCAGACACTCCCTTCCTAAAATCCTCTACATATGATCTGATCTGATCTACTATAGCATTGTATGAGCACGTTACGCCGTCGGACCCCGGGTACTGACCCCCGATAGTAAATAAGGGCGTCTTCTACTTCGCTTCCGTGTCACTTTCCTATCGGGCACTCTAGCCCAAATCTCCTAGCTTCCTATTTCTAAGGGTTGTTTAAGACCTGGGGTCAGACACTCCCTTCCTAAAATCCTCTACATATGATCTGATCTGATCTACTATAGCATTGTATGAGCACGTTAAGCCGTCGGACCCCGGGTACTGGCCCCCGGTAGTAAATAAGGGCGTCTTCTACCTCGCTTCCGTGTCACTTTCCTATCGGGCACTCTAGCCCAAATCTCCTAGCTTCCTATTTCTAAGGGTTGTTTAAGACCTGGGGTCAGACACTCCCTTCCTAAAATCCTCTACATATGATCTGATCTGATCTACTATAGCATTGTATGAGCACGTTAAGCCGTCGGACACCGGGTACTGGCCCCCGGTAGTAAATAAGGGCGTCTTCTACCTCGCTTCCGTGTCACTTTCCTATCGGGCACTCTAGCCCAAATCTCCTAGCTTCCTATTTCTAAGGGTTGTTTAAGACCTGGGGTCAGACACTCCCTTCCTAAAATCCTCTACATATGATCTGATCTGATCTACTATAGCATTGTATGAGCACGTTAAGCCGTCGGACCCCGGGTACTGGCCCCCGGTAGTAAATAAGGGCGTCTTCTACCTCGCTTCCGTGTCACTTTCCTATCGGGCACTCTAGCCCAAATCTCCTAGCTTCCTATTTCTAAGGGTTGTTTAAGATCAGGGGTCACACACTCCCTTCCTAAAATCCTCTACATATGATCTGATCTGATCTACTATAGCATTGTATGAGCACGTTAAGCCGTCGGACCCCGGGTACTGGCCCCCGGTAGTAAATAAGGGCGTCTTCTACCTCGCTTCCGTGTCACTTTCCTATCGGGCACTCTAGCCCAAATCTCCTAGCTTCCTATTTCTAAGGGTTGTTTAAGACCTGGGGTCAGACACTCCCTTCCTAAAATCCTCTACATATGATCTGATCTGATCTACTATAGCATTGTATGAGCACGTTAAGCCGTCGGACCCCGGGTACTGGCCCCCCGGTAGTAAATAAGGGCGTCTTCTACCTCGCTTCCGTGTCACTTTCCTATCGGGCACTCTAGCCCAAATCTCCTAGCTTCCTATTTCTAAGGGTTGTTTAAGACCTGGGGCCAGACACTCCCTTCCTAAAATCCTCTACATATGATCTGATCTCCTATAGCATTGTATGAGCACGTTAAGCCGTCGGACACCGGGTACTGGCCCCCGGTAGTAAATAAGGGCGTCTTCTACCTCGCTTCCGTGTCACTTTCCTATCGGGCACTCTAGCCCAAATCTCCTAGCTTCCTATTTCTAAGGGTTGTTTAAGACCTGGGGTCAGACACTCCCTTCCTAAAATCCTCTACATATGATCTGATCTGATCTACTATAGCATTGTATGAGCACGTTAAGCCGTCGGACCCCGGGTACTGGCCCCCGGTAGTAAATAAGGGCGTCTTCTACCTCGCTTCCGTGTCACTTTCCTATCGGGCACTCTAGCCCAAATCTCCTAGCTTCCTATTTCTAAGGGTTGTTTAAGACCTGGGGTCAGACACTCCCTTCCTAAAATCCTCTACATATGATCTGATCTGATCTACTATAGCATTGTATGAGCACGTTAAGCCGTCGGACACCGGGTACTGGCCCCCCAGTAGTAAATAAGGGCGTCTTCTACCTCGATTCCGTGTCACTTTCCTATCGGGCACTCTAGCCCAAATCTCCTAGCTTCCTATTTCTAAGGGTTGTTTAAGACTTGGGGTCAGACACTCCCTTCCTAAAGTCCTCTACATACGATCTGATCTGATCTACTATAGCATTGTATGAGCACGTTAAGCCGTCGGACACCGGGTACTGGCCCCCGGTAGTAAATAAGGGCGTCTTCTACCTCGCTTCTGTGTCACTTTCCTGTCTGGCACTCTAGCCCAAATCACCTAGCTTCCTATTTCTAAGGGTTGTTTAAGATCTGGGGTCAGACACTCCCTTCCTAAAGTCCTCTACATACGATCTGATCTGATCTACTATAGCATTGTATGAGCACGTTAAGCCGTCGGACCCCGGGTACTGGCCTTCCGGTAGTAAATAAGGGCGTCTTCTACCTCGATTCCGTGTCACTTTCCTATCGGGCACTCTAGCCCAAATCTCCTAGCTTCCTATTTCTAAGGGTTGTTTAAGACCTGGGGTCAGACACTCCCTTCCTAAAATCCTCTACATATGATCTGATCTGATCTACTATAGCATTGTATGAGCACGTTAAGCCGTCGGACCCCGGGTACTGGCCCCCCGGTAGTAAATAAGGGCGTCTTCTAGCTCGCTTCCGTGTCACTTTCCTATCGGGCACTCTAGCCCAAATCTCCTAGCTTCCTATTTCTAAGGGTTGCTTAAGGCCTGGGGTCAGACACTCCCTTCCTAAAATCCTCTACATATGATCTGATCTGATCTACTATAGCATTGTATGAGCACGTTAAGCCGTCGGACCCCGGGTACTGGCCCCCGGTAGTAAATAAGGGCGTCTTCTAGCTCGCTTCCGTGTCACTTTCCTATCGGGCACTCTAGCCCAAATCTCCTAGCTTCCTATTTCTAAGGGTTGTTTAAGACCTGGGGTCAGACACTCCCTTCCTAAAATCCTCTACATATGATCTGATCTGATCTACTATAGCATTGTATGAGCACGTTAAGCCGTCGGACCCCGGGTACTGGCCCCCCGGTAGTAAATAAGGGCGTCTTCTACCTCGATTCCGTGTCACTTTCCTATCGGGCACTCTAGCCCAAATCTCCTAGCTTCCTATTTCTAAGGGTTGCTTAAGGCCAGGGGTCAGACACTCCTTCCTAAAATCCTCTACATATGATCTGATCTGATCTACTATAGCATTGTATGAGCACGTTAAGCAGTCGGACCCCGGGTACTGACCCCCGATAGTAAATAAGGGCGTCTTCTACTTCGCTTCCGTGTCACTTTCCTATCGGGCACTCTAGCCCAAATCTCCTAGCTTCCTATTTTTAAGGGTTGTTTAAGACCTCTGGTCAGACACTCCCTTCCTAAACTCCTCTACATATGATCTTATCTGATCTACTATAGCATTGTATGAGCACTTTAAGCCGTCGGACCCCGGGTACTGACCCCCGATAGTAAATAAGGGCGTCTTCTACCTCGCTTCCGTGTCACTTTCCTATCGGGCACTCTAGCCCAAATCTCCTAACTTCCTATTTCTAAGGGTTATTTAAGACCTGGGGTCAGACACTCCCTTCCTAAAATCCTCTACATATGATCTGATCTGATCTACTATAGCATTGTATGAGCACGTTAAGCCGTCGGACCCCGGGTACTGACCCCCGATAGTAAATAAGGGCGTCTTCTACTTCGCTTCCGTGTCACTTTCCTATCGGGCACTCTAGCCCAAATCTCCTAGCTTCCTATTTCTAAGGGTTGTTTAAGACCTGGGGTCAGACACTCCCTTCCTAAAATCCTCTACATATGATCTGATCTGATCTACTATAGCATTGTATGAGCACGTTAAGCCGTCGGACCCCGGGTACTGGCCCCCGGTAGTAAATAAGGGCGTCTTCTACCTCGCTTCCGTGTCACTTTCCTATCGGGCACTCTAGCCCAAATCTCCTAGCTTCCTATTTCTAAGGGTTGTTTAAGACCTGGGGTCAGACACTCCCTTCCTAAAATCCTCTACATATGATCTGATCTGATCTACTATAGCATTGTATGAGCACGTTAAGCCGTCGGACACCGGGTACTGGCCCCCGGTAGTAAATAAGGGCGTCTTCTACCTCGCTTCCGTGTCACTTTCCTATCGGGCACTCTAGCCCAAATCTCCTAGCTTCCTATTTCTAAGGGTTGTTTAAGACCTGGGGTCAGACACTCCCTTCCTAAAATCCTCTACATATGATCTGATCTGATCTACTATAGCATTGTATGAGCACGTTAAGCCGTCGGACCCCGGGTACTGGCCCCCGGTAGTAAATAAGGGCGTCTTCTACCTCGCTTCCGTGTCACTTTCCTATCGGGCACTCTAGCCCAAATCTCCTAGCTTCCTATTTCTAAGGGTTGTTTAAGATCAGGGGTCACACACTCCCTTCCTAAAATCCTCTACATATGATCTGATCTGATCTACTATAGCATTGTATGAGCACGTTAAGCCGTCGGACCCCGGGTACTGGCCCCCTGGTAGTAAATAAGGGCGTCTTCTACCTCGCTTCCGTGTCACTTTCCTATCGGGCACTCTAGCCCAAATCTCCTAGCTTCCTATTTCTAAGGGTTGTTTAAGACCTCTGGGTCAGACACTCCCTTCCTAAAATCCTCTACATATGATCTGATCTGATCTACTATAGCATTGTATGAGCACGTTAAGCCGTCGGACCCCGGGTACTGGCCCCCGGTAGTAAATAAGGGCGTCTTCTACCTCGCTTCCGTGTCACTTTCCTATCGGGCACTCTAGCCCAAATCTCCTAGCTTCCTATTTCTAAGGGTTGTTTAAGACCTGGGGCCAGACACTCCCTTCCTAAAATCCTCTACATATGATCTGATCTCCTATAGCATTGTATGAGCACGTTAAGCCGTCGGACACCGGGTACTGGCCCCCGGTAGTAAATAAGGGCGTCTTCTACCTCGCTTCCGTGTCACTTTCCTATCGGGCACTCTAGCCCAAATCTCCTAGCTTCCTATTTCTAAGGGTTGTTTAAGACCTGGGGTCAGACACTCCCTTCCTAAAATCCTCTACATATGATCTGATCTGATCTACTATAGCATTGTATGAGCACGTTAAGCCGTCGGACCCCGGGTACTGGCCCCCCGGTAGTAAATAAGGGCGTCTTCTAGCTCGCTTCCGTGTCACTTTCCTATCGGGCACTCTAGCCCAAATCTTCTAGCTTCCTATTTCTAAGGGTTGTTTAAGACCTGGGGTCAGACACTCCCTTCCTAAAATCCTCTACATATGATCTGATCTGATCTACTATAGCATTGTATGAGCACGTTAAGCCGTCGGACCCCCGGGTACTGGCCCCCGGTAGTAAATAAGGGCGTCTTCTACCTCGATTCCGTGTCACTTTCCTATCGGGCACTCTAGCCCAAATCTCCTAGCTTCCTATTTCTAAGGGTTGCTTAAGGCCAGGGGTCAGACACTCCCTTCCTAAAATCCTCTACATATGATCTGATCTGATCTACTATAGCATTGTATGAGCACGTTAAGCCGTCGGACCCCGGGTACTGGCCCCCGGTAGTAAATAAGGGCGTCTTCTAGCTCGCTTCCGTGTCACTTTCCTATCGGGCACTCTAGCCCAAATCTCCTAGCTTCCTATTTCTAAGGGTTGTTTAAGACCTTGGGTCAGACACTCCCTTCCTAAAATCCTCTACATATGATCTGATCTGATCTACTATAGCATTGTATGAGCACGTTAAGCCGTCGGACCCCGGGTACTGGCCCCCCGGTAGTACATAAGGGCGCCTTCTACCTCGCTTCCGTGTCACTTTCCTATCGGGCAGTCTAGCCCAAATCTCCTAGCTTCCTATTTCTAAGGGTTGTTTAAGACCTGGGGTCAGACACTCCCTTCCTAAAATCCTCTACATATGATCTGATCTGATCTACTATAGCATTGTATGAGCACGTTAAGCCATCGGACCCCGGGTAGTGACCCCCCGGTAGTAAATAAGGGCGTCTTCTACCTCGCTTCCGTGTCACTTTCCTATCGGGCAGTCTAGCCCAAATCTCCTAGCTTCCTATTTCTAAGGGTTGTTTAAGACCTGGGGTCAGACACTCCCTTCCTAAAATCCTCTACATATGATCTGATCTGATCTACTATAGCATTGTATGAGCACGTTAAGCCGTCGGACCCCGGGTACTGGCCCCCTGGTAGTAAATAAGGGCGTCTTCTACCTCGCTTCCGTGTCACTTTCCTATCGGCCACTCTAGCCCAAATCTCCTAGCTTCCTATTTCTAAGGGTTGTTTAAGACCTGGGGTCAGACACTCCCTTCCTAAAATCCTCTACATATGATCTGATCTGATCTACTACAGCATTGTATGAGCACGTTAAGCCGTCGGACCCCGGGTAGTGACCCCCGGTAGTAAATAAGGGCGTCTTCTACCTCGCTTCCCTGTCACTTTCCTATCGGGCAGTCTAGCCCAAATCTCCTAGCTTCCTATTTCTAAGGGTTGTTTAAGACCTGGGGTCAGACACTCCCTTCCTAAAATCCTCTACATATGATCTGATCTGATCTACTATAGCATTGTATGAGCACGTTAAGCCGTCGGACCCCGGGTAGTGACCCCCGGTAGTAAATAAGGGCGTCTTCTACCTCGCTTCCGTGTCACTTTCCTATCGGGCAGTCTAGCCCAAATCTCCTAGCTTCCTATTTCTAAGGGTTGTTTAAGACCTGGGGTCAGACACTCCCTTCCTAAAATCCTCTACATATGATCTGATCTGATCTACTATAGCATTGTATGAGCACGTTAAGCCGTCGGACCCCGGGTACTGGCCCCCCGGTAGTAAATAAGGGCGTCTTCTACCTCGCTTCCGTGTCACTTTCCTATCGGGCACTCTAGCCCAAATCTCCTAGCTTCCTATTTCTAAGGGTTGTTTAAGACCTGGGGTCAGACACTCCCTTCCTAAAATCCTCTACATATGATCTGATCTGATCTACTATAGCATTGTATGAGCACGTTAAGCCGTCGGACATCGGGTACTGACCCCCGATAGTAAATAAGGGCGTCTTCTACTTCGCTTCCGTGTCACTTTCCTATCGGGCACTCTAGCCCAAATCTCCTAGCTTCCTATTTCTAAGGGTTGTTTAAGACCTGGGGTCAGACACTCCCTTCCTAAACTCCTCTACATATGATCTTATCTGATCTACTATAGCATTGTATGAGCACGTTAAGCCGTCGGACCCCGGGTACTGACCCCCGATAGTAAATAAGGGCGTCTTCTACCTCGCTTCCGTGTCACTTTCCTATCGGGCACTCTAGCCCAAATCTCCTAGCTTCCTATTTCTAAGGGTTGTTTAAGACCTGGGGTCAGACACTCCCTTCCTAAAATCCTCTACATATGATCTGATCTGATCTACTATAGCATTGTATGAGCACGTTAAGCCGTCGGACCCCGGGTACTGACCCCCGATAGTGAAATAAGGGCGTCTTCTACTTCGCTTCCGTGTCACTTTCCTATCGGGCACTCTAGCCCAAATCTCCTAGCTTCCTACTTCTAAGGGTTGTTTAAGACCTGGGGTCAGACACTCCCTTCCTAAACTCCTCTACATATGATCTTATCTGATCTACTATAGCATTGTATGAGCACGTTAAGCCGTCGGACCCCGGGTACTGACCCCCGATAGTAAATAAGGGCGTCTTCTACCTCTCTTCCGTGTCACTTTCCTATCGGGCACTCTAGCCCAAATCTCCTAGCTTCCTATTTCTAAGGGTTGTTTAAGACCTGGGGTCAGACACTCCCTTCCTAAAATCCTCTACATATGATCTGATCTGATCTACTATAGCATTGTATGAGCACGTTAAGCCGTCGGACCCCGGGTACTGACCCCCGATAGTAAATAAGGGCGTCTTCTACTTCGCTTCCGTGTCACTTTCCTATCGGGCACTCTAGCCCAAATCTCCTAGCTTCCTATTTTTAAGGGTTGTTTAAGACCTCTGGTCAGACACTCCCTTCCTAAACTCCTCTACATATGATCTTAGCTGATCTACTATAGCCTTGTATGAGCACTTTAAGCCGTCGGACCCCGGGTACTGACCCCCGATAGTAAATAAGGGCGTCTTCTACCTCGCTTCCGTGTCACTTTCCTATCGGGCACTCTAGCCCAAATCTCCTAGCTTCCTATTTCTAAGGGTTGTTTAAGACCTGGGGTCAGACACTCCCTTCCTAAAATCCTCTACATATGATCTGATCTGATCTACTATAGCATTGTATGAGCACGTTAAGCCGTCGGACCCCGGGTACTGACCCCCGATAGTAAATAAGGGCGTCTTCTACCTCGCTTCCGTGTCACTTTCCTATCGGGCACTCTAGCCCAAATCTCCTAGCTTCCTATTTCTAAGGGTTGTTTAAGACCTGGGGTCAGACACTCCCTTCCTAAAATCCTCTACATATGATCTGATCTGATCTACTATAGCATTGTATGAGCACGTTAAGCCGTCGGACCCCGGGTACTGGCCCCCGGTAGTAAATAAGGGCGTCTTCTACCTCGCTTCCGTGTCACTTTCCTATCGGGCACTCTAGCCCAAATCTCCTAGCTTCCTATTTCTAAGGGTTGTTTAAGACCTGGGGTCAGACACTCCCTTCCTAAAATCCTCTGCATATGATCTGATCTGATCTACTATAGCATTGTATGAGCACGTTAAGCCGTCGGACACCGGGTACTGGCCCCCCGGTAGTAAATAAGGGCGTCTTCTACCTCGCTTCCGTGTCACTTTCCTATCGGGCACTCTAGCCCAAATCTCCTAGCTTCCTATTTCTAAGGGTTGTTTAAGACCTGGGGTCAGACACTCCCTTCCTAAAATCCTCTACATATGATCTGATCTGATCTACTATAGCATTGTATGAGCACGTTAAGCCGTCGGACCCCGGGTACTGGCCCCCCGGTAGTAAATAAGGGCGTCTTCTACCTCGCTTCCGTGTCACTTTCCTATCGGGCACTCTAGCCCAAATCTCCTAGCTTCCTATTTCTAAGGGTTGTTTAAGATCAGGGGTCACACACTCCCTTCCTAAAATCCTCTACATATGATCTGATCTGATCTACTATAGCATTGTATGAGCACGTTAAGCCGTCGGACCCCGGGTACTGGCCCCCGGTAGTAAATAAGGGCGTCTTCTACCTCGCTTCCGTGTCACTTTCCTATCGGGCACTCTAGCCCAAATCTCCTAGCTTCCTATTTCTAAGGGTTGTTTAAGACCTGGGGTCAGACACTCCCTTCCTAAAATCCTCTACATATGATCTGATCTGATCTACTATAGCATTGTATGAGCACGTTAAGCCGTCGGACATCGGGTACTGACCCCCGATAGTAAATAAGGGCGTCTTCTACTTCGCTTCCGTGTCACTTTCCTATCGGGCACTCTAGCCCAAATCTCCTAGCTTCCTATTTCTAAGGGTTGTTTAAGACCTGGGGTCAGACATTCCCTTCCTAAACTCCTCTACATATGATCTTATCTGATCTACTATAGCATTGTATGAGCACGTTAAGCCGTCGGACCCCGGGTACTGACCCCCGATAGTAAATAAGGGCGTCTTCTACCTCGCTTCCGTGTCACTTTCCTATCGGGCACTCTAGCCCAAATCTCCTAGCTTCCTATTTCTAAGGGTTGTTTAAGACCTGGGGTCAGACACTCCCTTCCTAAAATCCTCTACATATGATCTGATCTGATCTACTATAGCATTGTATGAGCACGTTAAGCCGTCGGACCCCGGGTACTGACCCCCGATAGTGAATAAGGGCGTCTTCTACTTCGCTTCCGTGTCACTTTCCTATCGGGCACTCTAGCCCAAATCTCCTAGCTTCCTACTTCTAAGGGTTGTTTAAGACCTGGGGTCAGACACTCCCTTCCTAAACTCCTCTACATATGATCTTATCTGATCTACTATAGCATTGTATGAGCACGTTAAGCCGTCGGACCCCGGGTACTGACCCCCGATAGTAAATAAGGGCGTCTTCTACCTCTCTTCCGTGTCACTTTCCTATCGGGCACTCTAGCCCAAATCTCCTAGCTTCCTATTTCTAAGGGTTGTTTAAGACCTGGGGTCAGACACTCCCTTCCTAAAATCCTCTACATATGATCTGATCTGATCTACTATAGCATTGTATGAGCACGTTAAGCCGTCGGACCCCGGGTACTGACCCCCGATAGTAAATAAGGGCGTCTTCTACTTCGCTTCCGTGTCACTTTCCTATCTTGCACTCTAGCCCAAATCTCCTAGCTTCCTATTTTTAAGGGTTGTTTAAGACCTCTGGTCAGACACTCCCTTCCTAAACTCCTCTACATATGATCTTAGCTGATCTACTATAGCCTTGTATGAGCACTTTAAGCCGTCGGACCCCGGGTACTGACCCCCGATAGTAAATAAGGGCGTCTTCTACCTCGCTTCCGTGTCACTTTCCTATCGGGCACTCTAGCCCAAATCTCCTAGCTTCCTATTTCTAAGGGTTGTTTAAGACCTGGGGTCAGACACTCCCTTCCTAAAATCCTCTACATATGATCTGATCTGATCTACTATAGCATTGTATGAGCACGTTAAGCCGTCGGACCCCGGGTACTGACCCCCGATAGTAAATAAGGGCGTCTTCTACCTCGCTTCCGTGTCACTTTCCTATCGGGCACTCTAGCCCAAATCTCCTAGCTTCCTATTTCTAAGGGTTGTTTAAGACCTGGGGTCAGACACTCCCTTCCTAAAATCCTCTACATATGATCTGATCTGATCTACTATAGCATTGTATGAGCACGTTAAGCCGTCGGACCCCGGGTACTGGCCCCCGGTAGTAAATAAGGGCGTCTTCTACCTCGCTTCCGTGTCACTTTCCTATCGGGCACTCTAGCCCAAATCTCCTAGCTTCCTATTTCTAAGGGTTGTTTAAGACCTGGGGTCAGACACTCCCTTCCTAAAATCCTCTACATATGATCTGATCTGATCTACTATAGCATTGTATGAGCACGTTAAGCCGTCGGACACCGGGTACTGGCCCCCCGGTAGTAAATAAGGGCGTCTTCTACCTCGCTTCCGTGTCACTTTCCTATCGGGCACTCTAGCCCAAATCTCCTAGCTTCCTATTTCTAAGGGTTGTTTAAGACCTGGGGTCAGACACTCCCTTCCTAAAATCCTCTACATATGATCTGATCTGATCTACTATAGCATTGTATGAGCACGTTAAGCCGTCGGACCCCGGGTACTGGCCCCCGGTAGTAAATAAGGGCGTCTTCTACCTCGCTTCCGTGTCACTTTCCTATCGGGCACTCTAGCCCAAATCTCCTAGCTTCCTATTTCTAAGGGTTGTTTAAGATCAGGGGTCACACACTCCCTTCCTAAAATCCTCTACATATGATCTGATCTGATCTACTATAGCATTGTATGAGCACGTTAAGCCGTCGGACCCCGGGTACTGGCCCCCCGGTAGTAAATAAGGGCGTCTTCTACCTCGCTTCCGTGTCACTTTCCTATCGGGCACTCTAGCCCAAATCTCCTAGCTTCCTATTTCTAAGGGTTGTTTAAGACCTGGGGTCAGACACTCCCTTCCTAAAATCCTCTACATATGATCTGATCTGATCTACTATAGCATTGTATGAGCACGTTAAGCCGTCGGACCCCGGGTACTGGCCCCCGGTAGTAAATAAGGGCGTCTTCTACCTCGCTTCCGTGTCACTTTCCTATCGGGCACTCTAGCCCAAATCTCCTAGCTTCCTATTTCTAAGGGTTGTTTAAGACCTGGGGTCAGACACTCCCTTCCTAAACTCCTCTACATATGATCTTATCTGATCTACTATAGCATTGTATGAGCACGTTAAGCCGTCGGACCCCGGGTACTGACCCCCGATAGTAAATAAGGGCGTCTTCTACCTCGCTTCCGTGTCACTTTCCTATCGGGCACTCTAGCCCAAATCTCCTAGCTTCCTATTTCTAAGGGTTGTTTAAGACCTGGGGTCAGACACTCCCTTCCTAAAATCCTCTACATATGATCTGATCTGATCTACTATAGCATTGTATGAGCACGTTAAGCCGTCGGACCCCGGGTACTGACCCCCGATAGTGAATAAGGGCGTCTTCTACTTCGCTTCCGTGTCACTTTCCTATCGGGCACTCTAGCCCAAATCTCCTAGCTTCCTACTTCTAAGGGTTGTTTAAGACCTGGGGTCAGACACTCCCTTCCTAAACTCCTCTACATATGATCTGATCTGATCTACTATAGCATTGTATGAGCACGTTAAGCCGTCGGACCCCGGGTACTGACCCCCGATAGTAAATAAGGGCGTCTTCTACCTCGCTTCCGTGTCACTTTCCTATCGGGCACTCTAGCCCAAATCTCCTAGCTTCCTATTTCTAAGGGTTGTTTAAGACCTGGGGTCAGACACTCCCTTCCTAAAATCCTCTACATATGATCTGATCTGATCTACTATAGCATTGTATGAGCACGTTAAGCCGTCGGACCCCGGGTACTGGCCCCCCGGTAGTAAATAAGGGCGTCTTCTACCTCGCTTCCGTGTCACTTTCCTATCGGGCACTCTAGCCCAAATCTCCTAGCTTCCTATTTCTAAGGGTTGTTTAAGACCTGGGGTCAGACACTCCCTTCCTAAAATCCTCTGCATATGATCTGATCTGATCTACTATAGCATTGTATGAGCACGTTAAGCCGTCGGACACCGGGTACTGGCCCCCCGGTAGTAAATAAGGGCGTCTTCTACCTCGCTTCCGTGTCACTTTCCTATCGGGCACTCTAGCCCAAATCTCCTAGCTTCCTATTTCTAAGGGTTGTTTAAGACCTGGGGTCAGACACTCCCTTCCTAAAATCCTCTACATATGATCTGATCTGATCTACTATAGCATTGTATGAGCACGTTAAGCCGTCGGACCCCGGGTACTGGCCCCCGGTAGTAAATAAGGGCGTCTTCTACCTCGCTTCCGTGTCACTTTCCTATCGGGCACTCTAGCCCAAATCTCCTAGCTTCCTATTTCTAAGGGTTGTTTAAGATCAGGGGTCACACACTCCCTTCCTAAAATCCTCTACATATGATCTGATCTGATCTACTATAGCATTGTATGAGCACGTTAAGCCGTCGGACCCCGGGTACTGGCCCCCGGTAGTAAATAAGGGCGTCTTCTACCTCGCTTCCGTGTCACTTTCCTATCGGGCACTCTAGCCCAAATCTCCTAGCTTCCTATTTCTAAGGGTTGTTTAAGACCTGGGGTCAGACACTCCCTTCCTAAAATCCTCTACATATGATCTGATCTGATCTACTATAGCATTGTATGAGCACGTTAAGCCGTCGGACATCGGGTACTGACCCCGATAGTAAATAAGGGCGTCTTCTACTTCGCTTCCGTGTCACTTTCCTATCGGGCACTCTAGCCCAAATCTCCTAGCTTCCTATTTCTAAGGGTTGTTTAAGACCTGGGGTCAGACACTCCCTTCCTAAACTCCTCTACATATGATCTTATCTGATCTACTATAGCATTGTATGAGCACGTTAAGCCGTCGGACCCCGGGTACTGACCCCCGATAGTAAATAAGGGCGTCTTCTACCTCGCTTCCGTGTCACTTTCCTATCGGGCACTCTAGCCCAAATCTCCTAGCTTCCTATTTCTAAGGGTTGTTTAAGACCTGGGGTCAGACACTCCCTTCCTAAAATCCTCTACATATGATCTGATCTGATCTACTATAGCATTGTATGAGCACGTTAAGCCGTCGGACCCCGGGTACTGACCCCCGATAGTGAATAAGGGCGTCTTCTACTTCGCTTCCGTGTCACTTTCCTATCGGGCACTCTAGCCCAAATCTCCTAGCTTCCTACTTCTAAGGGTTGTTTAAGACCTGGGGTCAGACACTCCCTTCCTAAACTCCTCTACATATGATCTTATCTGATCTACTATAGCATTGTATGAGCACGTTAAGCCGTCGGACCCCGGGTACTGACCCCCGATAGTAAATAAGGGCGTCTTCTACCTCTCTTCCGTGTCACTTTCCTATCGGGCACTCTAGCCCAAATCTCCTAGCTTCCTATTTCTAAGGGTTGTTTAAGACCTGGGGTCAGACACTCCCTTCCTAAAATCCTCTACATATGATCTGATCTGATCTACTATAGCATTGTATGAGCACGTTAAGCCGTCGGACCCCGGGTACTGACCCCCGATAGTAAATAAGGGCGTCTTCTACTTCGCTTCCGTGTCACTTTCCTATCGGGCACTCTAGCCCAAATCTCCTAGCTTCCTATTTTTAAGGGTTGTTTAAGACCTCTGGTCAGACACTCCCTTCCTAAACTCCTCTACATATGATCTTAGCTGATCTACTATAGCCTTGTATGAGCACTTTAAGCCGTCGGACCCCGGGTACTGACCCCCGATAGTAAATAAGGGCGTCTTCTACCTCGCTTCCGTGTCACTTTCCTATCGGGCACTCTAGCCCAAATCTCCTAGCTTCCTATTTCTAAGGGTTGTTTAAGACCTGGGGTCAGACACTCCCTTCCTAAAATCCTCTACATATGATCTGATCTGATCTACTATAGCATTGTATGAGCACGTTAAGCCGTCGGACCCCGGGTACTGACCCCCGATAGTAAATAAGGGCGTCTTCTACCTCGCTTCCGTGTCACTTTCCTATCGGGCACTCTAGCCCAAATCTCCTAGCTTCCTATTTCTAAGGGTTGTTTAAGACCTGGGGTCAGACACTCCCTTCCTAAAATCCTCTACATATGATCTGATCTGATCTACTATAGCATTGTATGAGCACGTTAAGCCGTCGGACCCCGGGTACTGGCCCCCGGTAGTAAATAAGGGCGTCTTCTACCTCGCTTCCGTGTCACTTTCCTATCGGGCACTCTAGCCCAAATCTCCTAGCTTCCTATTTCTAAGGGTTGTTTAAGACCTGGGGTCAGACACTCCCTTCCTAAAATCCTCTACATATGATCTGATCTGATCTACTATAGCATTGTATGAGCACGTTAAGCCGTCGGACACCGGGTACTGGCCCCCCGGTAGTAAATAAGGGCGTCTTCTACCTCGCTTCCGTGTCACTTTCCTATCGGGCACTCTAGCCCAAATCTCCTAGCTTCCTATTTCTAAGGGTTGTTTAAGACCTGGGGTCAGACACTCCCTTCCTAAAATCCTCTACATATGATCTGATCTGATCTACTATAGCATTGTATGAGCACGTTAAGCCGTCGGACCCCGGGTACTGGCCCCCGGTAGTAAATAAGGGCGTCTTCTACCTCGCTTCCGTGTCACTTTCCTATCGGGCACTCTAGCCCAAATCTCCTAGCTTCCTATTTCTAAGGGTTGTTTAAGATCAGGGGTCACACACTCCCTTCCTAAAATCCTCTACATATGATCTGATCTGATCTACTATAGCATTGTATGAGCACGTTAAGCCGTCGGACCCCGGGTACTGGCCCCCGGTAGTAAATAAGGGCGTCTTCTACCTCGCTTCCGTGTCACTTTCCTATCGGGCACTCTAGCCCAAATCTCCTAGCTTCCTATTTCTAAGGGTTGTTTAAGACCTGGGGTCAGACACTCCCTTCCTAAAATCCTCTACATATGATCTGATCTGATCTACTATAGCATTGTATGAGCACGTTAAGCCGTCGGACCCCGGGTACTGGCCCCCCGGTAGTAAATAAGGGCGTCTTCTACCTCGCTTCCGTGTCACTTTCCTATCGGGCACTCTAGCCCAAATCTCCTAGCTTCCTATTTCTAAGGGTTGTTTAAGACCTGGGGCCAGACACTCCCTTCCTAAAATCCTCTACATATGATCTGATCTCCTATAGCATTGTATGAGCACGTTAAGCCGTCGGACACCGGGTACTGGCCCCCCGGTAGTAAATAAGGGCGTCTTCTACCTCGATTCCGTGTCACTTTCCTATCGGGCACTCTAGCCGAAATCTCCTAGCTTCCTATTTCTAAGGGTTGTTTAAGACCTGGGGTCAGACACTCCCTTCCTAAAATCCTCTACATATGATCTGATCTGATCTACTATAGCATTGTATGAGCACGTTAAGCCGTCGGACCCCGGGTACTGGCCCCCCGGTAGTAAATAAGGGCGTCTTCTACCTCGCTTCCGTGTCACTTTCCTATCGGGCACTCTAGCCCAAATCTCCTAGCTTCCTATTTCTAAGGGTTGTTTAAGACCTGGGGCCAGACACTCCCTTCCTAAAATCCTCTACATATGATCTGATCTCCTATAGCATTGTATGAGCACGTTAAGCCGTCGGACACCGGGTACTGGCCCCCGGTAGTAAATAAGGGCGTCTTCTACCTCGCTTCCGTGTCACTTTCCTATCGGGCACTCTAGCCCAAATCTCCTAGCTTCCTATTTCTAAGGGTTGTTTAAGACCTGGGGTCAGACACTCCCTTCCTAAAATCCCCTACATATGATCTGATCTGATCAACTATAGCATTGTATGAGCACGTTAAGCCGTCGGACCCCGGGTATTTTCCCCCGGTAGTAAATAAGGGCGTCTTCTACCTCGCTTCCGTGTCACTTTCCTATCGGGCACTCTAGCCCAAATCTCCTAGCTTCCTATTTCTAAGGGTTGTTTAAGACCTGGGGCCAGACACTCCCTTCCTAAAATCCTCTACATATGATCTGATCTGATCTACTATAGCATTGTATGAGCACGTTAAGCCGTCGGACACCGGGTACTGGCCCCCCGGTAGTAAATAAGGGCGTCTTCTACCTCGATTCCGTGTCACTTTCCTATCGGGCACTCTAGCCCAAATCTCCTAGCTTCCTATTTCTAAGGGTTGTTTAAGACCTGGGGTCAGACACTCCCTTCCTAAAATCCTCTACATATGATCTGATCTGATCTACTATAGCATTGTATGAGCACGTTAAGCCGTCGGACCCCGGGTACTGGCCCCCCGGTAGTAAATAAGGGCGTCTTCTACCTCGCTTCCGTGTCACTTTCCTATCGGGCACTCTAGCCCAAATCTCCTAGCTTCCTATTTCTAAGGGTTGTTTAAGACCTGGGGCCAGACACTCCCTTCCTAAAATCCTCTACATATGATCTGATCTGATCTACTATAGCATTGTATGAGCACGTTAAGCCGTCGGACACCGGGTACTGGCCCCCCGGTAGTAAATAAGGGCGTCTTCTACCTCGCTTCCGTGTCACTTTCCTATCGGGCACTCTAGCCCAAATCTCCTAGCTTCCTATTTCTAAGGGTTGTTTAAGACCTGGGGTCAGACACTCCCTTCCTAAAATCCCCTACATATGATCTGATCTGATCAACTATAGCATTGTATGAGCACGTTAAGCCGTCGGACCCCGGGTATTTTCCCCCGGTAGTAAATAAGGGCGTCTTCTACCTCGCTTCCGTGTCACTTTCCTATCGGGCACTCTAGCCCAAATCTCCTAGCTTCCTATTTCTAAGGGTTGTTTAAGACCTGGGGCCAGACACTCCCTTCCTAAAATCCTCTACATATGATCTGATCTGATCTACTATAGCATTGTATGAGCACGTTAAGCCGTCGGACACCGGGTACTGGCCCCCCGGTAGTAAATAAGGGCGTCTTCTACCTCGATTCCGTGTCACTTTCCTATCGGGCACTCTAGCCCAAATCTCCTAGCTTCCTATTTCTAAGGGTTGTTTAAGACCTGGGGTCAGACACTCCCTTCCTAAAATCCTCTACATATGATCTGATCTGATCTACTATAGCATTGTATGAGCACGTTAAGCCGTCGGACCCCGGGTACTGGCCCCCGGTAGTAAATAAGGGCGTCTTCTACCTCGCTTCCGTGTCACTTTCCTATCGGGCACTCTAGCCCAAATCTCCTAGCTTCCTATTTCTAAGGGTTGTTTAAGACCTGGGGCCAGACACTCCCTTCCTAAAATCCTCTACATATGATCTGATCTGATCTACTATAGCATTGTATGAGCACGTTAAGCCGTCGGACCCCGGGTACTGGCCCCCGGTAGTAAATAAGGGCGTCTTCTACCTCGCTTCCGTGTCACTTTCCTATCGGGCACTCTAGCCCAAATCTCCTAGCTTCCTATTTCTAAGGGTTGTTTAAGACCTGGGGTCAGACACTCCCTTCCTAAAATCCTCTACATATGATCTGATCTGATCTACTATAGCATTGTATGAGCACGTTAAGCCGTCGGACACCGGGTACTGGCCCCCGGTAGTAAATAAGGGCGTCTTCTACCTCGCTTCCGTGTCACTTTCCTATCGGGCACTCTAGCCCAAATCTCCTAGCTTCCTATTTCTAAGGGTTGTTTAAGACCTGGGGTCAGACACTCCCTTCCTAAAATCCTCTACATATGATCTGATCTGATCTACTATAGCATTGTATGAGCACGTTAAGCCGTCGGACCCCGGGTACTGGCCCCCGGTAGTAAATAAGGGCGTCTTCTACCTCGCTTCCGTGTCACTTTCCTATCGGGCACTCTAGCCCAAATCTCCTAGCTTCCTATTTCTAAGGGTTGTTTAAGATCAGGGGTCACACACTCCCTTCCTAAAATCCTCTACATATGATCTGATCTGATCTACTATAGCATTGTATGAGCACGTTAAGCCGTCGGACCCCGGGTACTGGCCCCCCGGTAGTAAATAAGGGCGTCTTCTACCTCGCTTCCGTGTCACTTTCCTATCGGGCACTCTAGCCCAAATCTCCTAGCTTCCTATTTCTAAGGGTTGTTTAAGACCTGGGGTCAGACACTCCCTTCCTAAAATCCTCTACATATGATCTGATCTGATCTACTATAGCATTGTATGAGCACGTTAAGCCGTCGGACCCCGGGTACTGGCCCCCGGTAGTAAATAAGGGCGTCTTCTACCTCGCTTCCGTGTCACTTTCCTATCGGGCACTCTAGCCCAAATCTCCTAGCTTCCTATTTCTAAGGGTTGTTTAAGACCTGGGGCCAGACACTCCCTTCCTAAAATCCTCTACATATGATCTGATCTGATCTACTATAGCATTGTATGAGCACGTTAAGCCGTCGGACACCGGGTACTGGCCCCCGGTAGTAAATAAGGGCGTCTTCTACCTCGATTCCGTGTCACTTTCCTATCGGGCACTCTAGCCCAAATCTCCTAGCTTCCTATTTCTAAGGGTTGTTTAAGACCTGGGGTCAGACACTCCCTTCCTAAAATCCTCTACATATGATCTGATCTGATCTACTATAGCATTGTATGAGCACGTTAAGCCGTCGGACCCCGGGTACTGGCCCCCCGGTAGTAAATAAGGGCGTCTTCTACCTCGCTTCCGTGTCACTTTCCTATCGGGCACTCTAGCCCAAATCTCCTAGCTTCCTATTTCTAAGGGTTGTTTAAGACCTGGGGCCAGACACTCCCTTCCTAAAATCCTCTACATATGATCTGATCTGATCTACTATAGCATTGTATGAGCACGTTAAGCCGTCGGACACCGGGTACTGGCCCCCGGTAGTAAATAAGGGCGTCTTCTACCTCGCTTCCGTGTCACTTTCCTATCGGGCACTCTAGCCCAAATCTCCTAGCTTCCTATTTCTAAGGGTTGTTTAAGACCTGGGGTCAGACACTCCCTTCCTAAAATCCCCTACATATGATCTGATCTGATCAACTATAGCATTGTATGAGCACGTTAAGCCGTCGGACCCCGGGTATTTTCCCCCGGTAGTAAATAAGGGCGTCTTCTACCTCGCTTCCGTGTCACTTTCCTATCGGGCACTCTAGCCCAAATCTCCTAGCTTCCTATTTCTAAGGGTTGTTTAAGACCTGGGGCCAGACACTCCCTTCCTAAAATCCTCTACATATGATCTGATCTCCTATAGCATTGTATGAGCACGTTAAGCCGTCGGACACCGGGTACTGGCCCCCGGTAGTAAATAAGGGCGTCTTCTACCTCGATTCCGTGTCACTTTCCTATCGGGCACTCTAGCCCAAATCTCCTAGCTTCCTATTTCTAAGGGTTGTTTAAGACCTGGGGTCAGACACTCCCTTCCTAAAATCCTCTACATATGATCTGATCTGATCTACTATAGCATTGTATGAGCACGTTAAGCCGTCGGACCCCGGGTACTGGCCCCCGGTAGTAAATAAGGGCGTCTTCTACCTCGCTTCCGTGTCACTTTCCTATCGGGCACTCTAGCCCAAATCTCCTAGCTTCCTATTTCTAAGGGTTGTTTAAGACCTGGGGCCAGACACTCCCTTCCTAAAATCCTCTACATATGATCTGATCTCCTATAGCATTGTATGAGCACGTTAAGCCGTCGGACCCCGGGTACTGGCCCCCGGTAGTAAATAAGGGCGTCTTCTACCTCGCTTCCGTGTCACTTTCCTATCGGGCACTCTAGCCCAAATCTCCTAGCTTCCTATTTCTAAGGGTTGTTTAAGACCTGGGGTCAGACACTCCCTTCCTAAAATCCTCTACATATGATCTGATCTGATCTACTATAGCATTGTATGAGCACGTTAAGCCGTCGGACCCCGGGTACTGGCCCCCCGGTAGTAAATAAGGGCGTCTTCTACCTCGCTTCCGTGTCACTTTCCTATCGGGCACTCTAGCCCAAATCTCCTAGCTTCCTATTTCTAAGGGTTGTTTAAGACCTGGGGCCAGACACTCCCTTCCTAAAATCCTCTACATATGATCTGATCTGATCTACTATAGCATTGTATGAGCACGTTAAGCCGTCGGACCCCGGGTACTGGCCCCCGGTAGTAAATAAGGGCGTCTTCTACCTCGCTTCCGTGTCACTTTCCTATCGGGCACTCTAGCCCAAATCTCCTAGCTTCCTATTTCTAAGGGTTGTTTAAGACCTGGGGCCAGACACTCCCTTCCTAAAATCCTCTACATATGATCTGATCTGATCTACTATAGCATTGTATGAGCACGTTAAGCCGTCGGACCCCGGGTACTGGCCCCCCGGTAGTAAATAAGGGCGTCTTCTACCTCGCTTCCGTGTCACTTTCCTATCGGGCACTCTAGCCCAAATCTCCTAGCTTCCTATTTCTAAGGGTTGTTTAAGACCTGGGGTCAGACACTCCCTTCCTAAAATCCTCTACATATGATCTGATCTGATCTACTATAGCATTGTATGAGCACGTTAAGCCGTCGGACCCCGGGTACTGGCCCCGGTAGTAAATAAGGGCGTCTTCTACCTCGCTTCCGTGTCACTTTCCTATCGGGCACTCTAGCCCAAATCTCCTAGCTTCCTATTTCTAAGGGTTGTTTAAGATCAGGGGTCACACACTCCCTTCCTAAAATCCTCTACATATGATCATTTGATCAACTTCTGTATTTCCAATTCAAATGTCTTTATTTTTAGATGAAAAGGTATTTCGTGCTGAGTTGTGGACAAGAAAATTTGAAAGCTTTCGGAGAACGGTAACTTTTTTGGAGCAGCCTAAGCACACACACCACACTTTACATTTCCCTTTAAAAAAAGTAGGATCAAAAAAAGGCTTTGTTTACAATTTAAAATCTAAATCTTTTATCTACCATATTTTTAAATTGTAAATAAAGACGTTTTACAGATCCTACGTTTTTTTAAAAGGAAATTTAAAGTGTGGTGTGTGTGTGCTTTGACTGCTCCAGAAAAGTTTCCGTGCTGCAACAGCTTTCTAAATTTCTTGTCTTTATTGTTATTACATTACTGTAATACGTACATTCAGTGCACAGTGATTATTCGGACACCCTGTACTAATGATTTTCTCAAAGGTTATGATGGTTAAGGATTGCCATCACATCTTCAAGCAATGAAAGCGAATGCTATAAATACTGCGCAATAAGGACGTAAAGATAACATTTTGCGTAATAAAAGGAAGAAAAATGATTTTGGATGATATAGTCTAACTAGTGAGCAAATAGAAAATCATATAAAATCCTGTATGTCCTACTGCAGCAAATATTATGCCGTGTGGAACTAGAAAGATTAAATAGGGGCTTTTCCTTTATAAATTGCATCCCATTTTATCCATTATTACTTGTGTTTAAGATTAATGAATTAATTTGTCTGTAAAAAAATATTCACATTCGGAAAGCAGTTTCTGACTCCCCAGCAACAATCGGAATTTAAGTAGACCATATTATAAATTCCTGTATTGCGTTTTATGTGAATATTTCGAGTATTTTAAGTGCTTCGTTATATTTTTGCTACGTATAAAGCAGTCTTATGGCAATCTCAATAATAGCTACTTCAATGTATAATCCGTTAGCATTTATAACAAGTTTGTAAAACCATGCAATGCACTGATTATAATACGCTTTCCAACATACCAGAAATCATTACTCAAGTTATCCCTCAAGTTATGAGAATAATGGCTGTGGAATAAATCTCGGTCCTGTGGTCTGACCCTTGATCCCATATCGATGATATTCAACAGTACCCGTTCGGTATACCTCCGCAAAAACATGATAAAGTTTTGTCGCAATGGAAGCATTTTTACGTACGTTATGATGTATAAGTGTTATGGAATAGATCCCGCTCCTGTGTCCTAACCATTGACCCCATTTCGTCCATTTTCAACAGAATTCGTCCCTAGTCATACTAACATTTCATCCAATCGAAGCACCTCTACAACATTTCATCCAAATCGAAGCATTTTTGCGTACGTTATGGCGCATAATGGCGATGGAAGTGATTCCGCTCCTATGTCCTGACCTTTGACCCCATTTCGCCCATTTTCAACATGGTTTGTGGCCAGGGATCCCCTACCACATACTAAAATTTGATCGAAATCGAACCTTTTTTACGTTAGTTATGTCGCATAACAACAGTGGAATGGATCCCGCTCCTATGTACTGACCTTTCACCCCATTACGTCCACTTTAAATAAGGTTCCTTCCCAGGTGATCCCCTACCAGATACTAAAATTTCATTGAAATCGAACGATTGTTACGCGAGTTATCGTGCGGACGGACATACGCACACAACGTGTGTCGTAATGAAGCAGATGGGAATCGCGACCATCTTCTCGCAAAAGTATGACGTCATAAAACTTTATTAGGATCCAAACACAACGCGTGACGCAATGTGACAGATGGCGTGACCGCGCGTCAACATTCTCAAACGTGAGATTGTGACGTCATAAGATTTCTAAGCATTGGAAGCATTAATGGAACGACGCCATGACACTAAAAACGTTATAATTCGGGGAGGTTATTTAACCCACTAAACGAATTCTCCTAAAGTCGAGATCAAGCTAAATCGATTTCTAGTACCAGAAAACGGTAGGTTAACGACTTTCATCAAAATTCTTAGACCAGTTTTCAAAATAAAATGTACATACATACATACAAGAATTGCTACTTTAAGGTGGACGTCAAGTAATTTTGCTTCCTATACTTCCAATGGAAAAACTTCTGTAAACATTTTCTTCACAATTAATGCGTTCCCAAGAATGAAAATTTGGACATCGATTAAAATAACTTCATTTCATAACTTGGAATACTTAATAATTTCAAAACCATAACCGTAATAATATTTTCTAAACCATAACAGCAATTATGCAATCCAACATTGATTTGTCCGCTGACGTCATCAAAGTACAGGGCGCGCCATCTATTTTCTGGTTTCAACATGCCCAAAGGAAACGTTATTGTTTTTTAATATAATTATGCTTATGTTTTAGAAAATGTTAAGTATTCCAAGTTATAGTATGAAGTTATTTTAATCGATGCTCAAATTTCCATCCTTGGGACACTAATTGTGAAGGAATGTGTACAAAAGGTTTTCCATTGGAAATATAGGAAGCAAAATTACTTGACGTCCACCTTAATAGTGTGGGATAAGGGCGATGGAATGGATCCCGCTCCTATATCCTGACCTTTGACTCCATTTGCCCCAATTTCAACAGGATTCCTCTCCAGGTGGTCCCCTACCACATACTAAACGTTCTTTGAAATCGAACCATTTTTACGCACCTTATGACGCATAAGGGCAATGAAATGCATCCCGCTCCTATGTCCTGACCTTTGAATCCACTTCACCCATTTTCAATAGGGTTTGTTCCCAGGTTGTCCCCTACCACATACTAAAATTTCATTGAAATCGAACCATATTTACGCAAGATATGACGCATAAGGGCAATTGAATGGATCCCGCTCTTATGGCGTGACTTTTAACCCCACTTCACCCATTTTCAACTGGATTCGTCCCCTGGTGGTCCCCTACCACATACTAAAATTTCATTGAAATCGAACCATTTTTACGTGAGCTATCGTGCCGACAGACGGACGGACAGACGGACGGAAAAAGCTGGAGCATATACGCTTCTTCAACCTACGGTTGGAAAGCGTAAAAAAGGATTTAATGGAATAATTTGGCTGTAAATCTCGTCTTTGCAACCTTTCAATCTTCAGATGCATATGACATGGCGTTAATTTCTTTCTTTTTTAATTTTTATCTGGATTTTATAATTTAGTTAAAATAGAGATTTCATTTGAAACGAACAATGAGTTTTAGCAGTATTTAATCTACAATTGGCCGCTCCGGTTGAACAGTGGTCTAAGCGATGGCTTCTAATCATTCGTACGAGATGGGTCCGGGTTCGAATCCCGTGAGGCATGGATGTTGTGCTTGTGTTACGACCCTAAATTAGGGACGGGCTACTGCTTATAGCCCATTAAGTTGCTCACGGTGGTCTTTAAACCTCCATTCAAAAAAAAAAAAAAAAAAACCTTCAATGAAACGTTAAGGTGTTCAATTCAATTCGTTTATTTTTGCTGTGCAGGAGATATTGAATTACAAGTATTGGAAACAAGCACAGCAAGGCAGCATGGAAAAACAGCCAAAAAAGCCTGACAAAGTCCCATGCTCCATGAACAAGAATTATGAGGTGGGTGAAAAAATAGTTGATAATCTTAACATAATTATGTTAAATACAGTGGCAACAGGAATAAAGAAAACATTATTGCAATATACAGGGGGCATAGGAAAGTCCCTTTAACCTGGAATAACTTGCGAACGGAGAAAGGCACAATTATGTAAGTGAGATAACGGTATAGTAAAATGACTATGCCCGATCGAACGCAACCAATAGCAGCGCTCCTAGTGGCGAAATGCGGAAGTTATCCATTGCAAATCGAAAAGGAAAAGAGATAGAACAAGCTTTCCAAATACAAAGTTGTTTAGCATCAATTAATTAGTACAAAACCAGATTTTTTTCACCCGGATCAGATAAATTGTCGCCTGAATACCCTAAAATGTCCGAAATCGATGCGCGACCTTTTGTGTTAAAGTTTGAAGGGAACAGGCATAGGTATGAGCAAATACACACAATTTATTGCATAAATGCGTACTTATGTCAATACAGTTTGATGACGTGAGACAAAACAAACAAGTTAGTAAAATCATGCAATGCATTGATTATGATACGCTTTCCAACATACTAGAAATTATTACTCAAGTTATGAGGATAATGGCTGTGGAATAAATCTCGCTCCAGTGTCCTGACCATTGACCCCATTTCGATTATATTCAACAGAACCGGTTCACTATACCTCCGGAATAACATGATAACGTTTTGTCGCAATCGAAGCATTTTTTGGTAAGTTATGATGCACAAGGGCAATGGAATGGATCCCACTCCAGTGTCATGACCTTTGACCCCATTTCGCCCATTTTCAATAGGGTTCGTCCCCAGTGGCTTCCTACCACATACTAAAATTTCATCCAAATCGAACCATTTTTACGCAAGTTACGACGCATAAGTGCAATGGAACAAATCCAGCTCTTATGTCCTGCCTGACCTTTGACCCCATTTCGCCCATTTTAAATAGGGTTCGTTCCCAGGTGGTTCCCTATCACATACTAAAACGTCATTGAAATCAAACCGTGTTTACGTATGTTATGACGCATAAGGGCAATAGAATGCATTCCAACTTTTATGCGCTTACCTTTGACCCCATTTCGCCCATTTTCAATAGGATTCATCCCCAGTTGGTTCCTTACTAAATACTAAAATTTCATCGAAATCGAACCATTTTTACGCAAGTTATGACGTGTAAGGGCACTGGAATAAATACCGCTTTTATGCCCTGCCTGACGTTTGACCCCATTTCGCCCATTTTCAATAGGGTTCGTGCACAGTGGTTCCCTACCACATACTAAAATTTCATCGAAATCGAACCATATTTACTTATGTTATGACGCATAAAGGCAATGAAATGAATCCCGCTTTTATGTCCTGACCTTTGACCCCATTCCACCCATTTTCAAGAGGTTTTGTTCCCAGGTGGTTCCTTACCACATACCAAAATTACATCGAAATCGGACCATTTTTACGCAAGTTATGACGCATAAAGGCAATGGAAAAAATCAAGCCCTTATGCCCTGCCTGACCTTTGACCCCAATTAGCCAATTTTCAATAGGGTTGTGCCCAGGTAGTTCCCTACCACATACTGAAATTTCATCGAAATCAAACCATATTTACGCATGTTATGACGCATAAAGGCAATGAAATGAATCCCGCTCTTATGGCGTGACCTTTGACCCAACTCTACCCATTTTCAAAGGGTTCGTCCCCTGGTGGTCCCCTACCACATACTAAAATTTCATCGAAATCGAACCATTTTTACGTGAGTTATCGTGCCGACAGGTGGACGGACGGACGGACAGACGGACGGAAAAGGCTGTAGCATATTTTCTTCAACCTACGGTTGGAAAGCGTAAAAAATGCAATCTGGCGCACAGTGATAAAAGGTTAATGTCGAGCATTTTCGAAAAGTTCGGCCATTGCCCACGATACACATTTGTATTCGTGAAAGTAACTCTGCATGCACATTCCTCAGCATGGAAGGTGTCACACCATTGCAAGCATGTGTAACACGACGACGTAGATCCAGCAGACTTGTAGGCGCTGTTGCATACAATTGATTTTTGACGTAACCCCAGAAATCCAAGTTCGCCATTCTCACACAGCGCACGTAGACCTAAACTTCTGATCAGGTTACATCTTACTAGTGGTTTTCATATCGTAGGTACGGTACAACGTCACAATCTGCATTTGCATATGGCTACATTTGCGAAATGTGAATATGCTGATTCGAATCGTCGCGCATCAGTTTCGGACATTGTTGGGTATTCAGGCGACAATTTATCTTATCCGTGTGAAACAAATATCGACAACTATTGATGTTCTACAACTTAGTGATTGGAAATTTTGCTCTATCTCTTTTTGTTTTCGTTTTGCAAAGGCAAACTTCCGCATTTCGCCACTAGGGGCGCTGCTATTGGTTGCATTCTATCGGGCGTAGTCGCTTTACTATACCGTTATCTCACTTACATAACTGCACCTCTCTCCGTTCGCAAGTTATTCCAGGGACTTTCTTACGCATCCTGTATTTCAATGACAAAATGATAAATGTTAATGTAGTACTCGTACACTGCCGGACAATTGCTAAGGACGGATGACAATAGCAACGATAGCAACCATAAAATGGAAGGTAGAAAAATGTGGAAACTAGCATAAGTGCGGGATACAGTAAGACGTGTTGTGCGTATGCAAATTTTGGATTGCCGAACTTGTTCCTGATGCCATAGCGCTGATAAGAGATATAAAAGATTTGACGCGCATTGACCGTTGTTGTTCAAACGCAAAGTTGAAAGGGAAATAATCAATTGATGAACTTGCAATTTTCAGTATGTCTTCCCGACATCACCTAGATGATTTTACGCGTGGCCGTATTATTGGCAAGATTGAAGAAGGGCGAAAAATAACAGATGTTGCCAGGGAGTTCGACGTTAGCCACAGTGTTGTTTCAAGGCTTTGGAAATCATTTCAAACAAATGGAGAGTGTAGCAAACGTCACGGGGAGGTCGTGTTCGCAGTACGACACCTGCAGAAGATCGGTACATAGTGCTATCAACAAAAAGACACCAACGCAGCACAGCTAGTGAGGTAGCAAATCAGCTTACGGCTGCTACTGGCAAGCGGATCTCCCGAAAAACTGTCGCCAGACGTTTGCATGAAGAAGGACTATACGCCCGCCGTCCTGTTGTGTGCATCCCATTGTCCAGACGTCACCGTACCACCCATTTGCAATGGTGCCATCAACAGCGCAATTGGACTAATAACGACTGGTCTGCTGTCCTCTTCTCAGATGAGAGTAGATACAGTCTATCGTCTGATTGTCGACGACAACTGATCTGGCGTGATAGTGGTACTGCATATTGTCCAGCAAACATACAGGAAAGGGACCGATATCCGACATGTAGTGTCATGGTATGAGCTGGCATCATGATCAATGGCCGTACGTCTCCCTATGTGCTTCCAACTGGGACTATGACTGGCCAACGATACATTAATGATGTTCTGCTACCTCATGTTCGCATGTTCCGTGGTGCTGTCGGTGATAGATTTATTTTCATGGACGACAACGCAACATGTCATCGAACAGTCGCTGTCCAGGAGTGTCTTGAGAGCGAGGATATTCAACGCCTCGTATGGCCAGCAAGTTCTCCAGATCTGAATCCCATTGAAAATGTGTGGGATGCTTTGGGGAGGAGTCTTGCTGGTCGCCAATGCCCTCCAATAAACAAGGACACCCTCATCCGTGCACTGACAGAGGAATGGGATAAATTACCCCAACAGCTGCTTGATAATGTTGTGCAAAGCATGACACGACGTGTGGAATCTTGCATTGCCCTCCATGGTGGCCATATCCCGTATTGACATCTTACGGCGGAACGCCTGCTGACGGTAATTGCCTTTTTTTTACGTTTACGTATTCTGCACAAAATGGCCTTTTTGTCTCTTGAACACGTTCCAAAGCCTTCTGGATTTCAGAGCACAATAAATTGTCTTTCTTGTAATGTCCTGGCATTCTGACATTATTTTATTTCCCTTGGCATCCAACCACACTTACTTTTTTATGCGCTATATAGCCGTTTATGATCCGTCCTTAGCAATTGTCCAGCAGTGTATATACATAATAATCGCTCTCCACTGCAATCGTTGATCTAGTGGCTGCAGTTCATGATGTAGTTTTTTAGTTTTTTTAAGCATTAATATTATTTAATGAGGTTAATTCCGTCGGCAGTGAGTTCCACTAAGAAAATCCAATATAGTTAAGAGTATGTTTCATGGTTTATGTCTTTGGATGAATCTGTCGGATGTGTGATTTTGTGCGTGTAAGAGCGTCTTAATTACAATCTGTATGTTATTGACATGTAGGTTATTTTTAATGGGTCTAAGCATAATTTTTCCAATTTTAAAGTAGTATAATTGGTTAATTCAAAGAACGTTATATTTGTTAGGGAAAACTCTTGCGTTATTGTATAATGAGAGTTGAGTATATGTGTTGGATTTAGGATCAATTAATCTAATAAATTTGTTTTGAAGGACCTGAAGTTTAGTAAGATTATATTTAGTCGTTTGTCCCCATGATAAGATTCCGTAGTTGACATGTGTCTGAAACATACACTAGCGTTCAAAAATTAAGGACGAGACGGTTTTTCGAATGTAATGTCGTGCAGAAGTGCTCCTCATAGACTCAAATAATACCATAAGATCCCCAAGATGTAAGAATATGGGACAAGTGAGCAAAACCGTCGAAACAAGGAATCCAAAGGATACAAAGGCACTTTATTGAAAAGGTAGCTCCAAGCACAACTGGAGAGAAGACAGAAACGTCCATGTGACAGGCGGCTGCCAAGAAAAATCCAGTCTTTAGCAGGGGATATGATCACCCCTGACTGCGTTGCAGGATTTACAACGTCCGTCCATATTGAGGACGAGGTTGTCAAGGAGCTGTTGAGGCATCGCGGCCCTCTCCTCTTGTACCGCCAATCGCAGCTGCGGAATCGTTGCTGGCGGCTGGGGACGTGCTGCCAAGCGACTCCCGAGAAAGTACCACGTGTGTTCGATTGGATTTAGCTCCGGGGACCTTGCGGGCCACTCCATGCGTTGAATATCTTCACTCTCCAACAGCTCTGCGACAGCCATTGTACGATGAGGTGTAGCGCTGTCGTCTATGAGAAAGAGCTCAGGACCTACAGCACCTCTAAACAGACGCACGTGAGGCAGGAGAACCTTGGTACAATAGCGGACACCAGTGACTGAACCTCCTTGGAAGATGTGGAGGTCCGTGCGGCTACCAAGCATGATACCGCCCCAAACGAGAACTCCGCCACCTCCAAACCGGTCCCTTTCGATGATGTTGGAGGTATGATTGCGTATTCCCTGCTCTCTCCAGATGTGTATACGTCCAGAATCGCTCGTCAGACTACATCGGCTCTCATCCGTAAAGAGAACTCGACCCCATTGCTGATGTGTCCAGTTCTTGTGATCCTGGCACCACAGAAACCGCCGTTTCCGATGAGCAGGCGTTAATGGCACATACCGTACTAGTCGTCGTGCAAATAGACCACCTTTGTGCAGCCCCCTGGCCACGGTAAAACGCGATAACGGACGTCCTGTGATCTGTTGCATGTGTCTTGAGATTTCTCCCGCTGTCTGCCGTCTGTTTCTTCTCGCCTGTAGGACAATATATCGGTCGTCTGCCGCCGTGATTGCTCGTGGACGACCCCTGCTAAACTCTCGGACAACTGTTCCTGGTGTTTGAAATGGTCTCCAAGCTCGTGAAACGATGCTGTGAGCGATCCCGAACTCCTCGGCCACACTAGTCACACTTCGACCTTCGACCTTCTTCCAACTTCCCAATGACGCGAACTCGGGTAAAGTCATCCAGATGTCGTCTACTGGATTGCCTGTTGGCCATATCATACGGTGGCAGCAACTCGACGTCGTTCAAACCGATGTACACCGTGCAATAATTTTCTCCGGATTGCTGAGCGTACATCGCCCGTGTGCTGTATACCCATCAGACACTCCACCCTCCTACGTCATGCTGCATATATGCGCATGCTCTACTATACCGGACCCTAGTCTTTCTTTTGAGTGATCTTTCGGTCTGTTCTGCCTGCTCGTTCCGCTGTAATGCTAAGTTCTCCTCTTCATCCTTAATGTTTGCACACCAGTGTATATATATTATCACGGATGCGTGTTTTTACATCTTGAGAATTTTTTCCGAAGAACGGATTCAGCGACCGCCGGCATTTACGGGCTCTATTGTATTTGGTATTCTTCTATACAATCAGAATAATATGACCACCTACCTAATAATGGGAATAACCACCCTTGGGCCGGATGACAGCGCAGAAACGGCGTGGCATGGAAGCAATGAGGCCCTGGAAGGTTGCCCTAGGCATACGTGCTCATTTGGAATGCAGCAGAGCAGGGAAGTCTTGGAGATGACGTGGTTGTGAATCGGCACGTAAAACCTGTCCATCCAAATAGTCCAACAAGTGTTCTATGCGATTGAGGTCGGGCGCTTTCGCCGGCCAAGGGAGAACGCAGACATCTTGGAGCCAGTCACGCACGGACTTAGCGACATGGCACGCCGTGTTGTCTAGTTGGTAGACACCATCACCACCAGGGTAGACGTCCAACATGAAGGGATGCATGGGGTCGGCGAGGATGGACAGGTAGCCATTGGCGCCCGTGGACCTATCCAACGGTACCAGCGGTCCCAGGTCATACCAAGAAAACATCCCACAGGACATGCGTACTGCTACCGCGCGGCTGTACTTGATGACGAGCGTGTCGCGGTGTTGATTGTCGTGTGCGTGACGCCTTATCCGACACCACCCGTCACTTCTGTGGAGTAGAAACCTCGATTCGTCGGAGAAGTCAACCTTTTCTCACTCTTCCGTTGTCCAATGATGATAGTTCCATGCGATCTGCAGGCGACGTTGCCAATGGACCTGGGCTAACATGGGCGCCTTGACGCAGCGTTGACTCCGGAGACCCATGCGTAACAGGGTTAGCTCTACTGTTAACGGGGACACGTACCTGAGTGTCTCAGCTTTCATTTGAATGGTCAGTTGCTGAACTGTTTTGCTCCTCGATTGCCCTTTACCAGCAGAAGGAGGCAATGTTCTCCTCTGGGGTCCATGTTTTTTGGGGGCTTCACAGATATGACGTGGGGAGGTACTCGTTGTGTCAGCGGTCTATTCTTGGTACACCCTTACCTCAGCACCTCACGAAGAGCTTACGAAGTCTGCTGTTTCTGAAACGCATCCTAACTTGACGCGGGAGCCGTTTTTTATTTCTTTTTAAAGTCCGTTAAATCACTACCTTTGCCCATTGTAGTCACCAGAAACACTATCGCTCATCTGTGCTGACCGGCCTCTTATAACCCCGTGTGGTTGACTTTGCCACGTGCATTCTGTGACGAGCCTAACGGTCAGGCACACTGCGATTCCGATGGTGGTCATATTACTCTGATCATCATCATCATCAACAACCATTATCAGTCCACTGCTGGATGAAGGTCTCCCCAAGTTTCTTCCACAATTGTCTGTCTTGAGCCTGTTTTTTCGAATTGCATGCACCCATCTCCCATTGGGTCTTCTTCTGGGTCTTTTCCTGACCCTCGGAATCCAGCCTAAAATTTCGGCTGTCCATTGGTGATCCATTCTTGTAGCAACATGTCCAGCCCATTGCCATTTCTGTGATTCCACTCTGGTCATGAAGCCGTCCACTCCAGTCATTTTCCTTATCCACAAATTCCTTGTTCTTATCTTTCCTGGTTGCACCAAGTATGCATCTCTCCATACCTCTTTGAGTTGTCTGCAGTCTGTGTATGTCTTTTTAGTTAAGGTCCACGTCTCTGCTCCATACGTAAGCACTGCCAGGATGCATTAATTAAACACTTTTCTTTTAAGACATAATGACATATTGCTCTTAAAAATCGCGCTATTTCTTCCAAAAGCTGTCCATCCAAGTTTTACACGCGGATTAATTTCTTCATCAATGTGACCCTCACTTGATATTTTCTGCCCAATTTAAATGTTGGTATCGGTTGTCTCAAGCTTTTCTCCATCAATCGATAAATCTTCGTTTCTTAGAAAAGCATTGTGCATCACTTCCGCCTTCTAAAAGTTCATTTTTATTCCCACTTTGTTACTCTTGTCAACAAGTTCTTGGATCATACTCTGCAGCTCTGAAGGCGTAGTTGCAAAGATTACTACGTCATCAGCAAAATGTTGGTGAGTTAAGTAATCTTTGTTAAACTTTATCCCTATGTTTTCCCAGTTTAAACATCTTTGGGGGTGGGGGTGGGCTGAACTCACCACGCTGGCCAAGCGGGTTAGTTAGTGGTGTGGCATAGCATTTCCTCTAATACCGATGTTATACACTGCTGGACAATTGCTAAGGACGGATCATAAACGGCTATATAGCGCATAAAAAGTAAGTGTGGTTGGATGCCAAATGAAATAAAATAATGTCAGAATGCCAGGACATTACAAGAAAGACAATTTATTGTGCTCTGAAATCCAGAAGGCTTGGGAACGTGTTCAAGGGACAAACAGGCCATTTTGTGCAGAATACGTAAACGTGAAAAAATGCAATTACCGTCCGCAGGCGTTCCGGCGTAAGATGTCAATACGGGATATGGCCACCATGGAGGGCGATGCAAGATTCAACACGTCGTGGCATGCTTTGCACAATATTATCAAGCAGCTGTTTGGGTAATTTATCCCATTCCTCTGTCAGTGCACGGATGATTGTGTCCTTGTTTATTGGAGGGCATTGGCGATCAGGAAGACTCCTCCCCAAAGCATCCCACACATTTTCAATGGGATTCAGATCTTGAGAACGTGCTGGCCATAATATCCTCGCTCTCAAGACACTCCTGGACAGCGACTGTTCGATGACATGTTGCGTTGTCGTCCATGAAAATGAATCTATCACCGACAGCACCACGGAACATGCGAACATGAGGTAGCAGAACATCATTAATGTATCGTTGGCCAGTCATAGTCCCAGTTGGAAGCACACAGAGGGACGTACGTCCATTGATCATGATGCCAACCCATGCCATGACACTACATGTCGGATATCGGTCCCTTTCCTGTATGTTTGCTGGACAATATGCAGTACCACTATCACGCCAGATCAGTTGTCGTCGACAATCAGACGATAGACTGTATCTACTCTCATCTGAGAAGAGGACAGCAGACCAGTCGTTATCAGTCCAATTGCGATGTTGATGGCACCATTGCAAACGGGCGTTACGGTGACGTCTGGACAATGGGATGCACACAACAGGACGGCGGGCGTATAGTCCTCCTTAATGCAAACGTCTGGCGACAGTTTTTCGGGAGATCCGCTTGCCAGTAGCAGCCATAAACTGATTTGCTACCTCACTAGCTGTGCTGCGCCGGTGTCTTTTTGTTGATAGCACTATGTACCGATCTTCTGCAGGTGTCGTACTGCGAACACGACCTCCCCCGTGACGTTTGCTACACTCTCCATTTGTTTGAAAGGATTTCCAAAGCCTTGAAAGAACACTGTGGCTGACGTCGAACTCCCTGGCAACATTTGTTTTTTTTCGCCCTTCTTCAATCTTGCCAATAATACGGCCACGCGTAAAATCATCTAGGTGATGTCAGGAAGACATACTGAAAATTGCAAGTTCGTCAGTTGATTATTTCTCTTTCAACTTTGCGTTTGAACAACAACGGTCAATGCGCGTCAAATCCTTTATATCTCTTATCAGCGCTATGACGTCACGAACAAGTTCGGCAATCCAAAATTTGCATACGCACAACACGTCTTACTGTATCCCGCACTTACGCTAATTTCCACATTTTCCTGCTTTCCATTTTATGGTTGCTATCGTTGCTATTGTCATCCGTTCTTAGCAATTGTCCGGCATTGTAGTTATACCTCCGTTCACCGGCTCTCAGAGCCTGTTCAGTGGGAACAGGATGCACCACGAGAAGGCGAGGTTGACATTTGTCAGGGAGAGGGTGAGATATGTTACGCATCACCTGACCTTCCATACTCTGACACGACTGTGTAAGTTCAGAGAGTAATCTTTTAACATTTTCGGTGACGTTTGCTAGACCAAGTCGGAAAGAGGAATGCTGGAGTGTACTTACTACTTTGGTTGACGTACGTCCGACGCTTAATGGTTAAATCTGCAGTTTAGTCTTTCTCTTCTTTCAACTTCCAAATTGAGTAGCTTTGCACTTTGTTTAGAAACCTAATTTAATGAAATAAATTGCTTCTGATACTTTGATATCGACATGTTTCTTGCTTTATAATATGATCTCTTAAGACACGAAGGAGATAGTTCTGATTAAAAATGCATGTGTTGTATTGAAGAATATGTTTTGCTGTTTTTTGTTTCGTGTTGTACAGGGTTAAACTAATTATTTAACTATTAGAAATTATCTCTTAATGAAATGATGTGATTTGAAATCGAGATTTCTAAATTCTTCTCATCATCATGGGATTTGTCAGTGTTATCCGAAATCAGTAGACCGGGAAAGTATACACTTACATAACAGGAAAAAACTCACTTTTCAGGAGAGGGTGTTTTTTCTTCCTTTAGTTCTTCACGTTATTTTTTTCTTTATTCCTTTCTTCTGTTCTTTTTTTTATTCCTTACAAGTGAAATCATTTTCACAAAAGGAATTTTCACGGATCAGAAAATGGAACGAACGCTATTGAAAACGACGGGGAATCGCGGCGAATGAGGATAGAAAAATAGAGAGCGAGAGAGAGAGAGAGTCGAAAAAAGATAAAACCTGGCAAAAAATTAGAGAAGCAATGCGAAAGGGTCGACAGTAGTTGGATAAGACTTCAGGATCGATTGCTGGTGGTGATTCTCAGAGACAAGCGTGGGAAGCCCAAGAGTAGCAGATGGTGCCGTGGTTGGAGAATTGTCTTAGTCGCAACGCCATCACGCTTCTTACAAGCTTTGGCAAGCTCAGTGACTCGAACAAATCTGAGATAATAATTGTTTCTCCACATATTTGCAAAAGACAGCCATTCGACTTCAAAGCGAGAATCAAAGAGTGTGAGTATTAACATATTGTGTGACATTATTGGTGAAAGCACAAAGTCGATCCCAGGAATGGTTTCTTTTTCTCAATGTAAAACATTTAAACCATAACAAATTGCGTGCTATTTTAATTCGGTTGACATTAAATGTCTGTAAATACTGTTTCACACGTTATGCAAGTTCAGCTATCGGGAGATTGCAAAAGGACGTTAACGTAGTATTGGCAATTGAAGTCAAGTATATTAATAATAAGTATCTATACTTACAATATTCATAGTGGTTGTCGGGGCTTTATATATGCGTCATCTAAGAATGTGAATTCTTTCAATTGTGAAGTTAAAATTCATGTTATTGTAAAATCTGCACCAGATAAAATTAAACAAGATGAATTTTTTACAATGCAAAAAACCTTTAACATCGATGAAATAAGAAACTGAATTAAAACCTTGTTGAATTTTTTAAAAACGAACTACTATTCTGAAGAGGAGACAATCTTGACCGCGAAGCACCCTGACACATAATGAAAACCAAAGATGAATTATACTTTTGCCAAAACCTCAAAAATAAACAATCTTGAAAAAGAAAATACAAACATACAAATCTCCCGAATGCGAAGCACCAAACTAGTTTCTGCTAACATTTATAGCCATCATCAGTGGTAGGTGCACGGACATTAGGATCACCGCACTCACTCGCTCAGGTATGCAGCTTAACCCCAATGTATGTTCAGCCCTGTCGTGTAGATATTTGCGCATCATGATTCGGGTTCAACTGCACATATCAATGGTGTCGCCATCTGTAGTCAAACAAAAATATACTAGTAGCTTTTACGTAGAAATATTCAACTGTATTTTTAAGTACTATTTGATATCACATGTTTTTTGTTAATGTTTTTCCTCTTGAAATGTTTTCTCTCCTGTTCAATAAGGTACCTCCATGCAAACTGAAGCTCTACTGGACTATTAACGTTACAGTTGTATCTTTTGGTTTTCTCAATGACTACAGCCTCGGAGGTTCGAATCTGGGCATGTGATCTATGTGATGTTAGAATTTTTGTGTTAGTCCAATCAGGAGTTACATGATTTTTGATACAATGTTGTATTAATGAAGTTTTTTCATCTTTTCTTGTCCAGTTCGTAATATGTTCATTAAATCTAGTCAAAAATCTTCTACGCGTACTTCCGATATATACTTTGTCTTTTTGGTTATCATCCGTAACTGTTGGAATGACATAAACCCCAGATTTATTTAGAATTGATCTATTATTAGTAGTAGTAAGTATGCTTCCATTGTAAATAACTGTTTCTGCAATGTTAATATTGTTGTTGTAACATTCCTTTTTTAAAATAGTACTAATAGGAGGTAAGTATGGAAATTTTCCATAATATTGCTGTATTTCTTTTTTAATGTTATTATCGAAACGATGTATATTGGCCGTAATGTTGTTATATAAAGATTTGACTAATCCTTTACTATATCCGGAAGCCATCATATGTACAGGCAATTATCCCAAGAGATTCTACACACCCTTGGAAATATAAGACTGCAGCATTCCGCTTTTATATTAAAAGAGCCATGACACACTCATCCAATAAAGAATTGGAGATCAAAGAGCTTAAATGGATTGAAAAAACTGCAGAAGAATTTGGATATAGTAAAGGATTAGTCAAATCTTTATATAACAACATTACGGCCAATATACATCGTTTCAATAATAACATTAAAAAAGAAATACAGCAATATTATGGAAAATTTCCATACTTACCTCCTATTAGTACTATTTTAAAAAAAGAATGTTACAACAACAATATTAACATTGCAGAAACAGTTATTGACAATGGAAGCATACTTACTACTACTAATAATAGATCAATTCTAAATAAATCTGGGGTTTATGTCATTCCAACAGTTACGGATGATAACCAAAAAGACAAAGTATATATCGGAAGTACGCGTAGAAGATTTTTGACTAGATTAAATGAACATATTACGAACTGGACAAGAAAAGATGAAAAACTTCATTAATACAACATTGTATCAAAAATCATGTCACTCCTGATTGGACTAACACAAAAATTCTAACATCACATAGATCACATGCCCAGATTCTAACCTCCGAGGCTGTAGTCATTGAGAAAACCAAAAGATACAACTGTAACGTTAATAGTCCAGTAGAGCTTCAGTTTACATGGAGGTACCTTATTGAACAGGAGAGAAAGCATTTCAAGAGGAAAAACATTAACAAAAAACATGTGATATCAAATAGTACTTAAAAATACAGTTGAATATTTCTACGTAAAAGCTACTAGTATATTTTTGTTTGACTACAGATGGCGACACCATTGATATGTGCAGTTGAACCCAAATCATGATGCGCAAATATCTACACGACAGGGCTGAACATACATTGGGGTTAAGCTGCATACCTGAGCGAGTGAGTGCGGTGATCCTAATGTCCGTGCACCTACCACTGATGATGGCTATAAATGTTAGCAGAAACTAGTTTGGTGCTTCGCATTCGGGAGATTTGTATGTTTGTATTTTCTTTTTCAAGATTGTTTATTTTTGAGGTTTTGGCAAAAGTATAATTCATCTTTGGTTTTCATTGTGTGTCAGGGTGCTTCGCGGTCAAGATTGTCTCCTCTTCAGGATAGTAGTTCGTTTTTAAAAAATTCAACAAGGTTTTAATTCAGTTTCTTATTTCATCGATGTTAAAGGATTTTTTTGCATTGTAAAAAATTCATCTTGTTTAATTTTATCTGGTGCAGATTTTACAATATCATGAATTTTAACTTCACAATTGAAAGAATTCACATTCTTAGATGACGCATATATGAAGCCCCGACAACCACTATGAATATTGTCAGTATAGATACTTATTATTAATATACTTGATTTCAATTGCCAATACTACGTTAACGTCCTTTTGCAATCTCCCGATAGCTGAACTTGCATAACGTGTGAAACAGTATTTACAGACATTTAATGTCAACCGAATTAAAATATCGTAGCCACGTAAAAAGTATGTTCATCGCAACTTAGCGAAAATTGAACAACGATATATGTCATATATAAATTGCATGCTATTTTCACAATTGTTTCCTTTTTCTTCATGTCTCTTATTTATAAATTTAATGGAACCTAGATAAACCGACCGCCGGATACCTGCCATTGGTCTCGGGTTAAAAAACTTTCTATTAAATGAAAAGTTCACTATTAAATCATAACTTGTTAACCGTTAACCGCGAGGACACTCTAGCGACGTTTTGGTGTTTCTCACTACAGAATACCCAGTGAGCCAAGGCCGTATAAAGAACATAAGGCCATGAGATTAGCGAAATGGGTTTCGTGACGTCACTCTCACACTCGTCGGTGTCGTGTATGACGTCACACACGGCAGCGCTGGAAACCAATTGCAAGCCTTCGTCTGTTCGTGACGTCACTAAAAGAGGGAAGTCATCTCCATAATGACATGGTATATCGACGAAGAAGTCTTGTCTTACTTCTACGATAATTTAAAACAGCAACATACTAAGAAATAGTTCCTAAATGAAAGAAAACCTTAACGGCCAGACGAAACATGTAATCAACAGAAGTCAAACTAGGTGCTTTATTCAGGATGTAGCAAACACTTCGTAGCATAGCATATTGCACTAAGCTCTCCCCACATTATCACAACACTCCTATCAATAATCAGTTTACAACACAACGCTCACAATAATCACTCTCTTACAACGCTCTCAAGCTATAGATTGGTCGTCGTTTTTATCTCTTGTTCTTATCAAAACTCAGGCATACGTCACGTTCATTCAACCTCAGTCGTGTTGCCAAACGTATTCGTTTGAGAGAAAGATATCACGTTAAGATAACAGAATAAACTCAAGATTTACATAGCGAAAGAAACTAAAAAGGAAAGTTAATTTAGAATATACGTCACAATGGTCTTGTATTTTCTTGGCAACCTTGGTTGGAGGCATGCATGACGTCACACCCGACATAATTGGAAACCAATCGAAAGCCTTGGTTTCCGCGTGACGTCACGAAAAGAGGGAACTCATCTCTCTAATGTTATGGGCTTGTATTTTTTCGACGGCCTTGGTCGGTGGCGTGTATGACGTCACACCCGACATCATTGGAAACCAATCGGAAGCCTTGGTTTCCGCGTGATGTCACTGAAAGAGGGAACTCATCTCTCTCATGTCATGATCTTGTATTTTTTAGACGGCCTTGGTCGGTGTCGTGTTTGATGCCACCCCTGGATGAGCTCAAAAACGGATTGTCACTGCGGTGGAGTCAGTGACAACGGACATACTGGAACGGGGGAACCTGCGCATATAGTAGGTTTGCCTACAGCCCAGGAGCTGATCTAGGGTTTTAGGCAACGGTAGTATGTACAGAGTATCCTTAACATACCCCAAAAGATATAGTTGCCCGGTGTAAGTTCTAGTAACCTAAGTTGCCAACTATAGATCACGAAATTATGGGGTTCATTGCGTTCAATCCAATGGCAATGGAGCACTTCGTTTAAGAAACGCTAAACACCAACATGTGAATGAGGCAGCCCCAGAGTGACAGTGGAGCCGTCTCGTGGTGACCTACTAAAACTTGGAGATTTCCTCTTTCATTTGCTATATTCCCATATACGGTTGATAGGTATCGAATTATGCAGTTTTGAAGTGCCCTGTATCAGTGTGGCATCGATGCATCCGGTTTGTTTTACAATACCCGATGCATGGATTTCAGACAAAAATGAGAAAGGTTACAACAAAATGAAAGTTACAATAACGTTTCATTGTGTAAATGCTGATGGTACTTATAACCGAAATATTGATGCTGTAGGAAAATGTAAACACGTTAGTAAAATCATGCAGTGCATTGATTATTATTATACGCTTTCCAACATAGCAGATATTATTGCTCAAGTTATGAGGATAATGGCTGTGGAATAAACATCGCTCCAGTGGCCTGACCTTTGACCCCATTTCGCTAATATTAAACAGAATTGGCTCAGTATACCCCCGGAACAAGATATTAACGTTTTGTCGCAAAAGAAGCATTTTTAGTCAAGTTATGAGAATAATGGCTGTGGAATAAATATCGCTCCTGTGCCCTGACCTCGGACTCCATTTTGATGATATTCAGCAGAACCGGTTAAGTACACTTTTCGATGCTTTGTCTCATTTTTACATAAGTTATAACGCATAAGGGCGATGGAATGAATGCGCCATAACTTGCGTAAATATGGTTCGATTTCGATGAAATATTAGTAAGTAATAGGGGACCACCTGGGGACAAACTCTGTTGAAAATGGGTAAAGTGGGGTCAAATGTCAGGATATAGAAGCGGGATGCATTCCATTGCCCTTATGCGTCATAACTTGCGTAAATATGGTTCGATTTCTATGAAATTTTAGTATGTCGAAGGGAACCACCTGGGAACGAACGCTTTTGAAAAAGGACGAAACGGGGCCAAAGGTCAGGACATAGGATCGGGATCCATTCCATCGCCCTTATGCGTTATAACTTACATAAAAATGCTTCGATTGAGACATAACTTTATCATATTGTTCCGGAAGTATACTTGAACGGTTCTCTTGAATATCATCGAAAAGGAGTCAAAGGTCAGGTCATAGGAGCGAAATTTATTCAACAGCCATTGTCCTCATAACTTGAGTAATAACTTGAATAATGATTTCTGGTATGTTGGAAAGCGTACGATAAGCAACGCATTGCATAATTTTACTAACTTGTTTACGCTCTCCAACCGTAATTTGAAGAAACGTAGATGCCCCAGCTTTTCCCGTTTGTCCGTCCCCCTGTCAGCACGATAACACGCGTAAAAATGGTTCGATTTCGATGAAGCTTTAGTATGTGGTAGAGGACCACCTGGGGACGGACTTTTTGGAAAATGGTTAAAGTAGGGTAAAAGGTCAGGTCATAGGAGCGGGATGCATTCCTTTGCCCTTATGCGTCATAACTTGCGTGAATATGGTTCGATTTCGATGAAATTTTAGTATGTCGTAGGGAACCTCCTGGGGACGAACCCTGTTGAAAATGGGTGAAGTGGGGTCAAAGTCAGGACATAGCATCGGGATCCATTCCATCGCCCTTATGCGTTATAACTTACGTAAAAATCCTTCGATTGAGACAAAACGTTATCATGTTTTTCCGGAAGTATATTTCACCGGTTCTGTTGAATATGGGGTCAAAGGTTAGGTCATAGGAGAAAGATTTATTCCAGAGCCATTATCCTCATAACTTGAGTAATAACTTGAGTGATGATTTCTTGTATGTTGGAAAGAGTATCATAATCAATGCATTGCATGATTTTACTAACTTGTTTTATTTCTTCTTTGTACTCTCATCGAATTAATTTTACTTCTCTTTTAACACATGCTTCGTAAAATAAAAAGTACGTGCTTAAAAATAGTATCACTTTGTTCCATCCATCTGTCCATTCATCCGTTTGGTTGGATATACCATTTTTCTACAGCTATCAGTCCGATTTTTAAAAACATTCTTTCCCGTGAAAGAATGAAATGTGAGAACGATGATCCTTGCATTCCGGTTTTTTCCCCGATACAAAACTTCGCCGCTAGAGTAAAAACACGCAGTTCCTCATAAATTAAAAATATATTTTATCATATTGCTTCTAAATATCCGATTGAAACAATTATTTCATCCTTTCGATTCCATTTATAACGAAGTCTATTTCAAACTTAGTATAAATACGGAAAAAAACAAAGTTATGTTTTTTTGAGCGGGGAACTGTTAACACTGAATGTAATATAAGCATAAATGGCACATTGACTGTCTGAGTGTATATTTAGGAAGCATGTTTGACACAGAGAACTAATTGGATGGTTAAATTAGTCATGCTCAGTTACGGACGCAACTGCGACGTTGCGCTGGCTTTATAAACAGCTCGCTACTAAGGATTCAGGCCGCCCCGGTGGCGCAGTGGTCTAAGCGATGGCCTCTGATCTTCCGTCCGTGAGGGGTCCGGGTTCGAATCCCGGTGAGGCATGGATGTTGTGTTTGTCTTACGGCACTGGCTCTCTCCCTTCCCTGGAACCAGTGACCCTAAATTAGGGACGGGCGACTGCTCATAGCCCATTGAGTTGCTCACGGTGGTCGTTAAACCTCCAATAAAAAAAAATGGATTCAGACGTGTACGAAGTTAATCTACACTGAAGTAGCAAAATTATTAGGAACACCCTATGCAAATCAGACACCCGCCATCCTCACTTAAATGACGTTGCGGTTTCTTTAAAAACAGCTCACTGCAAATAATTCAGACGGGTACGGAATGAATCTACTATACTGTGAAAATTAATTGGGACAAAGTAAAAAATCACTCCTTTTCCCAACGCTATGCCTTTATATCATTCTATGCCTTGCTATACACTGATAAATACCTGTATTAGTATGAAGTATGTTCTCCTTTAGCAGGAATGACCTCTTGAATTCGTTTTGGAATTGACCACTAATTGAGTGCACATATTTTTGACTTCATAAACCACACTTTTATAGCATTCGTTATCATGCGTTCTTTGGTTGTAAAGTCCATTTTACCTAAACGTCTCTTCAAACTATTCCACAATGGGATTTAAGTCTGGTGAATTTCCAGGCCAATCAAGCAAATAAATTTGATTTTCCAGCGTGAAATTCTTGACCAATTTCGAATTGTGACATGGGGCCAAGTAATGTTGAAATGTCCCGTCAAAAGTTTGCAAGAATGGAACAGTCCTATGTTGTAATATTTCTACGTACTTGGCTGAACTCATCATACCTGAACAGGAACTAAGCTTCCAGTGTCATTTGATGTGAAAAAAACCCCAAAACATCTGTTTCAGAGGGTGTTTTACAGTTTGTTTGACATGCTGAGGTCTTAAGGGTTCACAGTTGTTTCGTCTAACGGCATTTATTTGGTAACCCTGCACAAATAAATGAGTTTCATCACTGAAAATTTCCTTTTTCCAGTCGTCAGCAGTCCATGATTTATATTCTTTGGCCTATGCTAAACGTTTTATCTTCATTTTCGCATTCAAATATTGTTTTTTCTTTGGTCTTCTTGCCTTCCGGCCAACTTCCCGAAGTCTACGGCGTGCAGTTGAATCACTAACATCATAATCACTAGCCGATAAATCCCTTTGAAGGTCGGTGCTTGTTTTTTATTTTTTGGGGGATTCATTTTACTATTTATGATTAGATATTTATCGTTTCGTGGAGTTGTTTTTCGTTTTCTTTCACATTTACCTCTCCTTTTTGGAGACGATGATCCAGATGCATTGCATCGCTTAAGCAGTCTTGGTACATTTGATTTGCTTACACCAACTGCTGAAGCGATATATCTCACTGTCATAGAATTGTGATCCTTCAGAGCAATTACTTTTGCACGCTTCCTTGGGGAAATATCCATTTTTCAGTACACGAAAGCAACACGCACCCACAGAGAGCAAAACCTAACATCCACCTGTCACACCCGAAAGCTCACAACTGAAGCTGAAGTGCCTATTTCCTGTTTAAAACTGGTCAAACCACATTCTTACAATCAAGTTCTAACAGTCACACCACCTCAAGGCTGATAAAACCGGTTTACGTGGGTTTCCAACATCAACTGGCGATCACATTACAATTCTGAGAATAAAATAGCTTGTCCCAATTAATTTGCACGGTATAGTATACTGAAGCAGCAAATTATTTGGAACACACAATATCAATCAGACACGTGACATTCTCACTTACGTACGCAACTATGAGTTTGAGACTGCTTTACAAAGAGCTCACTGCAAAGGATTCAGACGTGTACGAAATGAATCTACTCTTAAGTTGCAAATTATTAGGAACACCCAATAGGAATCAGATACGTACCATCCTCTAGTACGCAACTATGACATTGAGATGGTTATATAAACAGCTGACTTCAAAAGATTCAGACATGCACGAAACGAATCTACACTGAAGTAGCAAATTATTAGGAACACCCCATAGCATTCAGACACATGCCATTATCACTTACATACGCAATTATGAAACTGATATGGCTTTATAAACAGCTCACTGCAAAAGCTTCAGATGTGTACGAAGTGAACCTACACTGAAGTAGCAAATTATTAGGAACACTCAACAGCAATCAGACACGTGCCGTCCTCACTTATGTACACAACTAAGACATTGAGATGGCTTTATATGTAAACAGCTCACTGCAAAAGCTTCATATGTGTACGAAGTGAATCTACACTGAAGTAGCAAATTATTAGAAACACCCAACAACAGTCAGACACGTGACGTCCTCACTTACATACGCAACTATAACGTTGAGATGGCTTTATAGATAGCTGACTCCAAAAGATTCGGACGTGTACGAAGTGAATCTACACTGAAGTAGCAAATTTTTAGGAACACCCAATAGCAATGAGACACGTGCCGTCCTCACTTATGTACACAACTAAGACATTGAGATGGCTTTATAAACAGCTCACTGCAAAGGATTCAGACGTGTATGAATTGAATCTACACTGAAGTAGCAAATTATTAGGAACACCCAATAGCAATCAGACACTTATAACGAAGTAAATTTCTCCGTCATTTCTTGGTCTACGCCGGGAATCGAACCCGAGTTCGCTTATTCCGGAACAAGTCGCTCTACCAACTGAGCTACGCAGACGTTTGTTCTGATTCCTATCTGCCTATATGTCGTGTGCGGCCTGCTGGTAGGTACGTCACACACTTGCCATCCTCACTTACATACGTAACTATGACGTTGAGATGTATTTATAAACAGCTCACTGCAAAGGATTCAGATGTGCGCGAAGTGAATCTACTCTTAAGTAGCAAATTATTAGGAACACCCAATAGTAATCAGACACTTGTCGTCCTTCCTCACTTACGGATAAACTAGTCCGTTCAGATTGTTTCATAAACACCTCACTGCAAAGGATTCAGACGTGTACAAAGCTGCCTGATCGGCAATACGGAAAAGATTTCGAGTTTTAAAAGACTTTGAAAGCGACGGATTAGAATTTGTAAATTTACATGTCAGAGTTACATCGTGGAATGTGTTCATTCCTAAATTACCTCCTAACTTCACTAGTCTGCATAATTCGATATTTAATCTGCAATTACTTGAAGTACACCGGATAATTTTCTTGAATATATCACTGAATCATTGGTAAAAAAAAAACCAGCGTTCACATTTTCGCAATACTGCTAAAGTAATTTATTTCCCTTTAGCCTAATCATAGGGATTAATCCACGATAATATAAATTTTCAGGAGGAAAGAAAGGCACATGTTTTATATTTCGTTGACACAAATAACAAATTTCTCTCTTGGAAAGCATTCTTGTAGCAAAGTTGTTATTATAGTTTCTTTCTCAAGGGAGAAAAGAAAATACACTCAGAGGCTTCGTATGTGAAATAAAAATAAAAAATACACAGAAAAAATATTTTCCTTAGCTTTGAATGTGGAAAATGACCTTGTAGCGGAGAGGGAGTCCGTTATGCGTGCAACGACGTCATCAGGAGCTCCTATGAAGTCGGAATAAAGAAATGTCAAAGGCAGCCGTCACTTCTAACATATCAGTTTTCATTGTTGGAGATCGCCAGCTCTTCTCCACGCATTCGACATCTTGAAGCCTTGGCAGCGTCCTTTCGGGCGTTATGGTTAGTTTCTAACGTGCTCCGAAGCGATATTTTGTAGTAGTGTAAAAATGCTTATACTCGTCTGATACCGCGAAGTCCCTGGGGAAAATATGACGATGGAGTAATACAATTAGAATAACGAAAGAAATTTTCCATGCAGAAGCGGCATCCAGGAAGTAATACCTCGTTCCTCATAAGAGTTTTATTTGTAGCAGCAAGAAGGAAGATGACACCGAATTTAAGGTGTAATTAGCGCGTCTTTTGAATATATTCTGACGGAAACAAAATTTATCAAAGGTATTCAAAGTCAATGGAACCGATATGGAAAACAATGGTATATGACAGAAGAAACAAGTTTTTAAATCGGGTTTTTAATCCCTTAGATATTGCTGTAAACGGAATCGTCAGCTTATCCCCTCTGGTTACAGACTTGTGCGTTAGGAAAAATGTGAATTTCAATGAGAAACATTTCGCACCGGAAACGCTCTCCAACACAGAAAGAATTTTTCAAATCGGACACTTAGAAAAAGAGATACCGATAAAAATAAGATGTGACTTTACGCCCCCTAGTGGGAAAACCATGCATTATTGTGAGAAGAAAGTGTTCTCAAAAGGTTTTTCGATATGAGCTGTATCAATTAAAGAAAAAAAAAATTAGTCGAGTTTTCAGGAGCCCAGATTTTGCTGCAAATACATCTGGAGCAAAAATTAGCACTTATGGTGGCCAAACCATTCTTTACCAAACATTAAAAATTATATGAAAAATATTTTCTATGGGGTGTTGTATGCAATACAGAAAGAATTTTCCAAATCGGAGTTTTAGAAGCAGAAATAACGCAGAAAACGCAATTTACATTTGCGCCCCGTAGCTGAAAATCTATGATTTACTTGAAAATTTTAAATTTATATGAAAAACATTTCGCATCGGAAACACTATCCAACAAAGAAGAAATTTTTCAAATCGGACTCCTAGAAGTAGAGATATTGACAAAAATAAGACATATATCTACGCCCCCTGGCGTAAAAACCATGCATTATTTTAAGAAGAAAAGAGTCCAAAAAGGTTTGTCAACGTGCGTGGCATTGGTCCACGAAATAATGTTTTCAATCGAGATTTTAGGAGCTCAGATTGATTGTATGGCAAGAAGCAAAAATTAACACTTACGCCCCCTGGTGGCCAAAGTATTCTTCACTAAAAATTAGAAATTATATGCAAAATATTTTTAATGAGGAGCTGTATAAGCTAAAGAAAACATTTTTCACATCGGAGTTGTAGAAGAAGAGATATTGGGGAAAAGGTAATTTACTTTTACGCCCCCTAGCGGAGAATCTATGCGTACTTTGAAGAAGCAATTATTCCTAAAATACTCTTCGACATAAATGGAATCGAAAGATAAAATAATTTTTTCAATCGGATGTTTAGAAGCAAATATGTGGAATAAAATGTATTTTTTAATTCGACATCATCTGCATTTACGACCTCTAGCGGCGAAATTGTACATCGTAAAAGAAAAAAGCGAAATGAAGGATTATTATTCGTATATTTCAAGCTACCCAATGCAAAAAGAGTTTTTCAAATCGGACTAATAGTTGCAGAGATATCGTGGGTACAGACGGATGGACGGACAACCCGATAACGTAAGCACGATCTTTTTTTACAAAAGACGTGCTAAAAAGTATGAAACTTGGGGACAAAATACTTGGACATGTTGTTAATAATGCTAGCCTATTCAAAGAATTGCCCATTCCTTTCTACAGGGTGATTGTAAACTCCTTCAAGAAAACAAGAGGAGTGATAGTACAGATCAAGACGAACAATATTTTTTAATGGAACCTAGGGCCGCATTGCACTCCTAGTGCCAGAAAAGAGTAAAGTAATACAGGGGGATTCAGCTAAGTGTGTACAGGTTTCTGGGAGGGGTAGGTAGCACAAAAACAAATTGGAATCACATGGCAATGCAGGGTCGGAAATGCCATTTTCATGTGCTAGTGTACAGAGAGGACGAGAAATGAAAGAGCAGCACGTAAGAGAACAAAATGCTTTTTATTACTCACAAGACATTTGAGAAATGCATTGAGGTTACAGAAGGTGTTCAAAGTTGCGGCCACGAGCTGTAACACACGCTTGGCATCGTCGGCGCATGGAATCACGTACGTTTTGGAAAGTTCCTGGCGTGTCTCGAACTTGTGGAGCAGCTACAGAGATGTGTGCTACAAGGTCCTCATCACTTTCAACGGGGGCGCCGTACACCAGTCCTTTGATGTAACCCCAGAAGAAGTAATCAAGGCATGCTAAGACCTGTGATCTTGCAGGCCAATGAACAGGACCACCACCCCCGATCCACTGCTGTCCAAATATCATGGTTAAGTAATGACCAGCGTCATTGCTGAAATGAGCGGGGGCCCCATCGTGCTGGAATCCCTTTGCATGGCGCAGCGACTGAGGGACCTGTTGTTCGTTTAATATCTCTGTCAAGACGTCCACCAGAAATATCCGGTAACTCCTTCCGTCCAGACGAGGAGGCATGAGGTATGGGCCAAATAAGTGGTCCCCAACAATGCCGTCTCAAACATTATAAGCAAAACGGTTTTGTGTGTCTTCCTAAAATAATGCATGGTTTTCCCACCAGGGGACGTAAAGTCACATCTTATTTTTGTCGATACCTCTGTTTCTAATAGTTCCTAAGCTCACGATTCCGTTTACAGCAATATCTGAGGGATTAAAAACCCAATTGAAAATCTTCTTTCCTTGGTCAGATCTATTGTTTTCCATACCGGTTCCATTGACTCTGAATAGCTTTGATAAATTTAATTTGGTCAGAACGGATTCAAAAGACGTGCTCATTACACCCAAAAAATCGGTGTCAACTTTCTTCTTTTATGTGTGATTATCTTGGCTGTTGTGTTGTAGGGCAACGTGTTTCAGTTTCCTGGGTTTGGGTTTTTTCAGAAATCCCTTTTGTTTTGACAATTTTACCAATAAATTTAATCTGTCCTTATAGCAAACTAAAATAGCAGAAACCCACAATTCTCTGGTCTCAGTAGATTAATGAATGATTTTCTTATTGCTTGCCCTTTACGAAGCCAACAGAGAGTCAGACATTAATACATGCATGCTTTCCTGCATTCTTCTGTTCGTTAAATCTCCATCGTTTGAAGCTCGCATGCTTCGGGTGGTTGGAAAGTGGTGATTGTTGCTCTTCTTCTCGTTCCCCGGTTTTTTGTTTTTGTTTTTTCTTTGTTCAAAATTTGTTAAAAGTTTCACATTTTTATATTATTTGATCTTTCTTCTATGCAGCCTTTGGCACTTTGGAATTTCAAATTTTTTCTTGTTTTTTTGTTTTTTTCCTTTATATGATTTTACTATATATATATATATATATATATATATATATATATATATATGTATTATACAGCTGTATTTGCTCTTTTTATATATATCATCATCATCATCATCATCATCATTGTCAACCATTATCAATCCACTGCTGGACGAAGGTCTCCCCAAGTTTCCTCCACAACGATCTGTCTTGTGCCAGTCTCCTCCATGTCACTCCTGCATACTTTCGAATTTCATCCACCCATCTCCCATGTGGTCTTCTTCTGGGTCTTTTCCTGTCCCTTGGAATCCAATCTAAAATTTCGGCTGTCCATTGATGGTCTGTCCTTCTGGCAGTATGTCCAGCCCATTGCCATTTCAGGGATTTAACTCTGATCATGATGTCTTCCACTCTTGTCATTTTTCGGATCCACGAGTTCCTCTTCTTATCTCTCCTGGTTATACCAAGCATGCACCTCTCCATGCTACTTTGAGTTGTCTGCAGTCTTTGTATGTCTCTTTTAGTTAAGGTCCACGTCTCTTCACCATACGTACGCACTGGAAGGATGCATTGATCAAACACTTTTCTTTTAAGACATAATGACATATTGCTCTTGAAAATTATGCTGTTTCTTCCAAAAGCTCTCCAGGCAAGTTTTGTACGCCGATTAATTTCTTCATCAATGTGACCCTCACTTGATATCTGCTGTCCAAGATAAACGTACATGTCTGTTATCTCCAGCTTTTCTCCATCAATCGGTAATGATCGATAATAATTATCGATTATATATATATATATATATATATATATATATATATATATATATATATATATATATATATATACACTGCTGGACAATTGCTAAGGATGGACCATAAACGGCCATATAGCGCATAAAAAAGTAAGTGTGGTTGGATGCCAAGTGAAATAAAATAATGTCAGAATGCCAGGACATTACAAGAAAGACAATTTATTGTGCTCTGAAATCCAGAAGGCTTTGGAACGTGTTCAAGGGACAAACAGGCCATTTTGTGCAGAATACGTAAACGTAAAAAATGCAATTACCGTCCGCAGGCGTTTCGGCGTAAGATGTCAATACGGGATTAGGCCACCATGGAGGGTGATGCAATATTCCACACGTCGTGTCATGCTTTGCACAACGTTATCAAGCAGCTGTTGGGGTAAATTATCCCATTCCTCTGTCAGTGCACGAATGAGGGTGTCCTTGTTTATTCGAGGGCATTGGCGACCAGCAACACTCCTCCCCAAAGCATCCCACGAATTTTCAATGGGATTCAGATCTGGAGAACGTGCTGGCAATACGAGGCGTTGAATATCCTTGCTCTCAAGACACTCTGGACAGCGACTGTTCGATGACATGTTGCGTTGTCGTCCATGAAAATGAATCTATCACCGACAGCACCACGGAACATGCGAACATGAGGTAGCAGAACATCATTAATGTATCGTTGGCCAGTCATAGTCCCAGTTGGAAGCACATAGAGGGACGTACGTCCATTGATCATGATGCCAGCCCATACCATGACACTACATGTCGGATATCCGTCCCTTTCCTGTATGTTTGCTAGACAATATGCAGTACCACTATCACGCCAGATCAGTTGTCGTCGACAATCAGACGATAGACTGTATCTACTCTCATCTGAGAAAAGGACAGCAGACTAGTCGTTATCAGTCCAATTGCGATGTTGATGGCACCATTGCAAACGGGCTATAAGGTGACGTCTGGACAATGGGATGCACACAACAGGACCGCGCGCGTATAGTCCTGCTTCATGCAAACGTCTGTCGACAGTTTTTTGGGAGATCCGCTTGCCAGTAGCAGCCATAAACTGATTTGCTACCTCACTAGCTGTGCTGCGCCGGTGTCTTTTTGTTGATAGCACTATGTACCGATCTTCTGCAAGTGTCGTATTGCGAACACGACCTCCCCCGTGACGTTTGCTAAACTCTCCATTTGTTTGAAATGATTTCCAAAGCCTTGAAACAACACTGTGGCTGACGTCGAACTCCCTGGCAACATCTGTTAATTTTCGCCCTTCTTTAATCTTGCCAATAATACGGCCACGCGTAAAATCATCTAGGTGATGTCGGGAAGACATACTGAAAATTGCAAGTTCGTCAATTGATTATTTTCCTTTCAACTTTGCGTTTGAACAACAACAGTCAATACGCGTCAAATCTTTTATATGTCTTATCAGCGCTATGACGTCACGAACAAGTTCGGCAATCCGAAATTTGCATACGCACAACACGTCTTACTGTATCCCGCACTTATGCTAATTTCCACATTTTCCTGCCTTCCATTTTATGGTTGCTATCGTTGCTATTGTCATCGGTCCTTAGCAATTGTCCGGCATTGTATATAAATATGCAAAATATAGCTGTGTTTGCTGGTATTTCCATGCAACATGGTTAGTACGAGGTTGAACCGCCATGAACTGCGTCACACTGTGCAATTCTGGCATGGAGTCTGTCGTACAGATGTTTGACGTAAGATTGGGGTATTGCGTTCCAAGCATCCTCAACCTGGACGCGTAAATCGGGATGATCGTGGCTGCCCGTGGAGACCGGATAAGTCGTTGTTCCATAAAATCCCGCACGTGCTTAGTGAGGGACAAATCCGGTGAACGTGCAGGCCATGGAAGTTGTCTCACACCCTTAAGAGAATGTTGCGTTGCACGTGCCGTTCATTTGTTTTGAAGGGGTGTCCGGTGACTTTTGTCAATATACACTGGCGGAAAGTGAAAAGTGAACACAAAGATGGAATTGGCGGACGATCATGAAATTTACATATGCTAATGGGGTCGAGTTTACGTAGGTGTGGTGTTAATTTCGGGACCACCCGGTAAGCGCTTACGCCACAGCACGGCATAATATGCAAATTATCGTCGGTGGTATTTATTTATTTTTTTTTTTGATTGGAGGTTTAACGACCACCGTGAGCAACTCAAATGGGCTATAAGCAGTCGCCCGTCCCTAATTTAGGGTCACTGGTTCCAGGGAAGGGAGAGAGCCAGTGCCGTAAGACAAACACAACATCCATGCCTGACCGGGATTCGAACCCGGACCCCTTACGGACGAATGATCAGAGGCCAACGCCTTAGACCACTGCGCCACCGGGGCGGCCGGTGGTATTTAAGGAGTACGGCGAAGTGAATGTAATCAGTCGTCGGCGTACGGACACCTGCGAAGAACCTGAAGAAGCTGCAATGCCTATACATGGAAGACGTGTACGATTTCAGCAGTTATCGGACTTTGAGCGAGGTCGTCTAGTCGGACTCCACGAGGCCGGGTTGTCGTATCGTCGTATTGCGGAGCGAATTGGACGGAAAGTATCGCTGGTGGTACGATGGTGGCGTAGATGGTCAGAGGAACATTCCCACACGAGAAGACGTGGAACCGGGAGTCACAGACGGACTGATGAGCGGACCGATCGACGCATAAGGAGAGCGGCGTTGTCAAGCAGAACATCCACTGCGACGCAAATCCGAGCTGCCGTTGCACCTGAGGTGACAATGCGAACAATCCGCAACCGTCTACTAGATGCAGGACTACGTGCACGTGTGCCTCTTGCATGTGTACCTCTGACTCCAGCCCACCGTCAGGAACGGCTGTAGTGGTGTCGCGCTATCTGCACTGGAGAACGCAATGGCGATCTGTCGTGTTCAGCGATGAAAGCAGATTCTGCTTGGGAGCCTCCGATGGCCGTATGCGTGTTCGCAGACGCACAGGGGAGCGTCTCCACCCTTCTTGCATCCGCCAGCGACACACATGGCCTACACCTGGTCTCCTGGTGTGGGGAGCGATCAGCTTACATTCCCGTACATAATTAGTGTTTGTACCGGGTACGTTAAACAGCACCTCCTACATCAACAACATCATTCAGCCCGTTGTTGTGTCATTTGTAAGGTCTGTCCATCGTGGTGTTTTCCAGCAAGATAACGCACGCCCACACACGGCATGTGCAACGCAACATGCACTTCAGGGTGTGAGACAACTTCCATGGCCGGCACGTTCACCGGAATTTTCCCCCATTGAGCACGTGTGGGATTTTATGGGACAACGACTTATCCGGTCTCCACGGCCAGCCACGACCATCCCCGATTTACGCGTCAAGGTTGAGGATGCTTGGAACTCAATACCCCAAACTTACATCAAACATCTGTACGACAGACTCCATGCCAGAATTGCACAGTGTGACGCAGTTCATGGCGGTTCAACCTCGTACTAACCATGTTACATGGAAATGTTATTTTTCAGTTTACCAGCAAATACAGCTGTATTTTGCCATAATGTTTTGATCACGTTATCCTCTCTATTCCGTTATTATGCTGTATAAATTTCGTTGGTATCACGTTTCTTCTTGGTGTTCTTTTTTCACTTTCCGCCAGTGTAGTATATAGCTAAGAAATGTAGTTTCACTGTGTATATGATTTGTTTTACCTGTCTATTTTTTTTTTTTGATTGGAGGTTTAACGACCACCGTGAGCAACTCAATGGGCTATAAGCAGTCGCCCGTCCCTAATTTAGGGTCACTGGTTCCAGGGAAGGGAGAGAGCCAGTGCCGTAAGACAAACACAATATCCATGCCTAACCGGGATTCGAACCCGGAATCCTTACTTACGAATGATTAGAGGCCAGCGCCTTAGACCACTGTGCCACCGGGGCGGCTACCTGTCTATTAAGCTGTTGGCAAAAAAAAAAAAAAAGAGGAGTGTCTTTTTTTTTTTTTTTTTTTTTTTTTTTTTGGTTTTGAGTTTGAACGTTTACCGTGAGCAACACAATAGGGTTTAAGCAGTCGCCCGTCCCCAGTTTAGGGCCACTGGTTCCCGGGAAGGGAGAGATCCAGTGCCGTAAAACAAATACATTAATCATTCCTCATGGGGATTTGAAACCGGACCCCTTACGACTGAATGATCAGTGGCCATCGCTTAGACCTCTGCTCCACTGGACCGGCGCACTATATTTTGATCCACCCTCACAAATGTTGCAAGTTGTTCTCGTACGGAAACGATTTACGAATATCAAGCTTACGGAAAGAATGCTGAGTCTTTTTGCGCTCATCCCTTAATTTAGCGAGAAAGAACGTCAGCATTTTTGAATAATTAATTATATGAATCGTAACAAGATCCAGATTCTGCATTTCTGTACAAGTACTTCGAATCACATTTCGCGGCTGACCGTCTCAATGTAAGACAAATTATCCCTTCGGACGTAAAGACAATTTTCGCAACCCTGTTAATGATTCGGAGGCACTTGAAACTTTCCTCATGTTGAGCAGAGATTAAGATTTCTTCCCGTTGGGAGAAGACACAGAAAGAGTGAGCGAGGGAGAGAGAGAGAGAGATGGGAGGAGCTTCAGGTCGTCATACTGCGAGCATTCTCAGCTATTGAGGTCGTTCATCAGTGTCAGCCGAGCTAAAGGCATAACAAAGCGCTCCGCAAAGGCGATGAGTCGTAATGCAGAAGTGGAACTGCCTCTTCAGAGAGTTAGAAGAGCAGATTCTGATGTTTAGGTGTTGGGACAAGGGAATAAAGGAGTGGAAGAAAGAAAAGAGCAAGAAGAAAAGAAAGAGAGAAGAATATGTTCTGCTTAGCTGATCCCTTGACAGGGTGAGATCCAACGAAAGTGAATCAAATCGGAGGAAATACTTTCTCCTAAAGAAACATTCACGCTTCGCAAGCATTACATCATGTGCGCTTCGATGCGACTACAAAAATTTCTCGAAAGTATTGAAATACTGGGACTTTCCTCCGGGAATCTATCTATCTCAGCTCCCATTCCATTTTTCTTTCTAGAGAGAATTATGAGGAGCTTCAGTGTTTTGCTTGTAAAACTGAGATTTTCCGAGAGTGCCGCTTCCTCCTGAAAAAGACGACTTGATGACAAACTTCGTCTTTCCAGATACAGAAAAGGAAATGATGAGACAATTAAGATGAAAACCCAAGTGTCTCGCAGAATCTGGAGACGCGGCATAACGATTTCGTTCGAATATAAAAAAAATTATTTAGAATTTTAAATCATAAGGTGCTTCACATGCGAAAATGGCAAAATCAGGATTTGCACAGTCCCGAAATTGAATTCATCACTCTTTCCACGTTAATGAATCTCGGAAAAAATTATCATCAGCCGCAACCGAGAATCGAACCCAGAGTCTTCCAGTTACGCACTGGACATGCTAGCACTGTACTACGGCGATTAACTCACATGTGATTAACTGCCAAACTAATGGGTTGTCGGAAAAGTCATGACGTATTTTAGCCATGTTTTGCAAACGTCATTTATTGATAGGAAGAACAAAGATCAATCAATGATATAATGCCCGTTTTGTTCGATAACCTTTTGACATCTTTCAGTGAGCTGCAGAACGCCTCGTTCATAGACGGACCTGTCTTTCGTGGCGAAAAACCGTACAAGGTGCTGATTTACAGCCTTTTCTGAATTGAACGTTATACCACGCAAAGGACTGTTGAAGAGAACGAAACAAGTGGAAGTCTGACGGCGCAAGGTTAGGCCAGTATGTTGGGTGTGGCAACACATCCCACCCAAGATCCAATAATTTTTTGGCGGGTGATCAAACTTGTGTGTGGTCTCGCGTTGTCGTGATGGGAACACAACACCTTTACGATGAACGAGCTCCGGACGTTTCTGGATGATGGATTCGTTCAAACTGTTCAATTGCCGACAGTACACGTTCGAATTGATTGTTTGATTCCGTGGTAGAAGCTCGAAAAACACGACACCTTTAAAACCCCACCACACTGAGACCAGAACCTTACGCTGATGAATGTCTGCCTTGGAATGTCGTTTGAGGCGAAGCTGAAGGTCGGGACCAAGACCGTTTGCGCAGCACATTGTTGTACACAATACACTTTTTGTCACCAGATATCCGTCGTTTCAAAAAAGGATCGTTTTCCTCAGGTTTAATGAGCATATCGCAGATGTTTATGCGCGCCGTCAATTGAGCTTCTTTGAGTTCATGAGGAACCCACACATCGAGCTTCCTTACGTATCTCAGCTTCTTCAGGTGGTCGTGAAAGCTTGAATGATGGATTTGCAATGTGTCTGCAATCTCTCGTGTCGTGTAACGTGGGTTTGACTAGATCAATGCCTTGATTTAGTCGTTATCAACCTCGGTGGGCCTCCCGGACCGAGGAGCACCGTTGAGATCAAAATTACCAGCACGGAATTTTACGAACCACCGCAGGCACTTACGTTCTTGTAGAGCATTATCACCGTACACTTTACGCAACTTTTCAGAAGCTTGACGCGCGTTCTTCCCTTTACGGAAGTAAAACAGTGAAATATGGCGTAAAATGCACAGTTTGGTCTTCCATCTTTAACTCAATGTCAAATCTCCGCAAATCAACCAAATCGCTCACTATTCCTTTTAGACTGCAGCTAGAACTGATACCTGTCCAATGCCATGGCGATAACAGAGCTGCGCATGCCTCTAATACTTCCAAAATTTCCTAACCGCCATCGGGTGCGAAAATGCGTCATGACTTTTCCAACAACCCAATACATGGCAGGTTGCATCATGGAGCACAGCACAATGCTGGGGATTCACCAAAGATGGAAAGCAGCAACTGAACAAATAATTAGGAGGCGAATGGATAATTAATTCAAACACTCGACGTTGATCAGGAACACCAAATAGAAATCGCTCTTTCCACGTTAATAAGCGAGTCTCGGAAAATTTCTCATTGGCCGCCACCGGAAATCGAACCCAGGGTCTTCCAGTTACGCGCCGGACATGCCACCACTGTACCACAGCGGCCTCGAATCATATCCAGCGCGAAACTGGAAGACCCAGGGGTCGATTTCCGGTGGCGGCCGATGAGAATTTTTCCGAGACTCACTCATTAACCTGGAAAGAGCGATGATTCCTGTTCGGTATTCCTGATATATGTCGGGTGTTTCAATTGATTTAAACAGACTTGTCAGAATAATGTTACCACTCCCGGAATCACTGTATCCTCCCAGACTGGTCACAGAGTGCACGTGACAAGTTCGACCACACGGCCGGTCAGAACAGATCAGCCATAGTGCGTTACGAAAGCATAATTGTCAGAGGTAGTGATTTGACGGATGTTTAAAAAGGGATGATAATCGGCTACCGCGTCAAGAGTGGAAGCACCTCACAAACAGCAGATTTCGTGGGCTGTTCGCGAGGTGCTGTAATAAGTGATGCATCAAGAATGGACCTCAGGCACACCGAGTACCTCTCGACGTCACAACTGTGGAGCCCCAAAGGCCATCGGCCCCAGAGGAGAACGTCGCTTCCGTCGACTGGTTAAGGGTAATCGACGCGCAACAGTGCAGCAATTGACCACGCAAAGGGAACGCTGGGGCACCCAGGTACATGTCCCTGATAACAGTAGAGAGACTCCTGTTACGCGTGGGTCTCAGGAGTCAACGCTCCATCAAGGCGCCGATGTTAACCCAGGTACATCGGCAACGACGCCTGCAGTTCGCATCGGACTACCGACATTGGATAGTGTAAGAGTGGGAAAAGGTTGCCTTGTCCGACGAATCCAGGTTTGTACTGCACAGAAGTGACGGGCTGTGGTGGATACGGCGTCAGACACGCGATAACCAACACCCGGACATCCTTATCCGTCATGTACAGGTCGGCTGCGGCAGTGTGCATGTCTGGGGGATGCTTTCCTGGCATAACGTGGAACCTCTGACACCACTAGATTGGTCCCTAGACGCCAATGGCGGCCTGTCCATCCTCGCCTATCACATGCGCCCCTTTATATTGGACATTTAATCTGGAGGCGATGGTGTCTGCCAACAGGATCATGCGCCGTGTTACGTCGCTAACGGGATGCGTGATTGGTTCCAGGAACAAGACAGCGATGATTCCGTTCTCCCCTGGCCGACGAAATCGCCCGATCCCAATCCCATAGAGCCCTTGTAGGACCGCTTGGATCGACCGACGGGTTCGACGTGCCCACCCCCAATTACGTTATCTCCAAGACCTCCGTGCTCTGCTGCAGTCCGAGTCGTCACGTGTGCCTCGGGCAACCTTCCAGGGCGTCATTGCGTCCATGCCACGCCGTATCTGCGATGTCATACGGGCCAAGGGTGGTTCTTTCCATTATAAGGCAGGTGGTCATATTATTCAGATACGCGTTTTTACACTGGCGCCCGGACGTAATATGGATATCCGTGTCTGTTCGATAATAATGTGTGGTACATCTTCCACACGCCATCTTTATCGACATTTCAATTTGTTAAGTACTGTTGCAAAGTTTATTCTATAAACGAGTATAAGAGTTTCCCAATGATTTATTTAAAGTCGAAACAGAAGAGGACGAAAAACAAGAAAGATGACACCGAAGTTTCGGTTGCAGTGGGAATTTCTTTTTAATCCATTCCGTCGCAAATAAAATTTATCAGATTTACTCAGAGGCAATGAAACCTAACTTTTAGAATGCGGTCACTGCACGATATAACATATAACTGTAAGTCAAAATGGACGATGAAAATGACTTTATTTTACTGAAGAAAGTAAAAATTGTTGGATTCACAGCCTCTTAGCAATAAAAAAAAAACAAAGAAAACGCAGATCGTCTGACGGAAATCTTAAAAAACGCGCCGAAATGAATTGCCACGTGCCAGACGCAAATCTGCGACGTAAATACACGTAGACAACCTTGAAACGTCACGACGCGTGCATCTTACTCTCACGTGATCTGTGACGTAGGTGAAGTCCAGACTTGAGCCTTCTTCTGAAAACAGTGTTGCTGTTGTTGCCTTCTTTGCTTGCGTGAGAAAGAGCGTCTGTGACGTTCCGTCTATATGTTCTGTAAAATAGAACTACCCTTTTTAATTGGAAAGGGAACTGTTTTGCAAGATGTTTTATTTCTGTAAATTATAGAACACTTTATGCTCGTTCTACATAGATCCTGTCTACTTACAAAGAGTTTTGTGTGTGATGGACTGAAGTGTTTTAATGGCCAGGTAATATGGCGTGTGTTCGATTGATCTTCAGTCTCATAATCTGTTGTGATTTTTAGAGAGGTGGAAATATTAAATTAAATAGAAAACCAATTCCACAATTGCTCAGTACGCAGCAGAAACAAAAAAGTTGACACCGAATTTTCGGGTGTAATAAGCACGTCTTTTGAATCCGTTCTGACGCAAATTAAATTTATCAAAGCTATGCAAAGTCAATGGAACAGGTATGGAAAACAATAGATCTGACCAAAGAAAGAAGATTTTCAATCGGGTTTTTAATCCCTCAGATATTGCTGTAAACGGAATCGTGAGCTTACGAACTCTTAGAAACAGAGATATCGACAAAAATAAGATGTGACTTTACGTCCCCTGGTGGGAAAACCATGCATTATTTTAGGAAAGAAAGTATTCTCAAAAGGTTTATCCGTATAAGCGGTATCGGTCGAAGAAAAAAATTAGTCGAGTTTTCAGGAGCCCAGTTTTTGCAACAAATACTTCAGAAGCAGAAATTAACACATATGACCCCTGGTGGCTAAACCATTCTTTACCAAACATTAGAAATTATGTGAAAAATATTTTCCATCAGGTCTTGTATGCGATACAGGAATAATTTTTCAAATCAGAGCTTTAGGAGCAGAAATAACGCAGAAAACGCAATTTACCTTTGTGCCCCCTAGCGGAAAGTGTATGATTTACTTGAAAATTTTGAATTTATAGGAAAAACTTTTCTCATCGGAAACAGTATCCTAGAAAGAAGGAATTTTTCAAATCGCACTCTTAGAAGTAGAGATATTGACAAAAAAAGATATACATCTACGCCCCTTGGCGTAGAAACCATGCATTTTTTCAAGAAGAATTTTTTCCTAAAAGTTTTGTTGACATGAGTTGTATCGGTCAACAAACGACGTTTTTTTCAAGAAGAATTTTTTCCTAAAAGTTTTGTTGACATGAGTTGTATCGGTCAACAAACGACGTTTTTTTCAATCGAGAATTTAGAAGCTCATATTTTGCTGCGAATACAACAGAAGCGGAAATTCAGATTTACGCCCCCTGGTGGCCGAACTATTTTTTTGCAAAAATTAGAAATTATGTGCAAACGATTTCCCATCAGGAGCTGTATCCGGTCCAGAAAGAGTTTTTCAAATCGAAGATTTAGAAGCAGAGATATAGGGGGAAACGCAATTTACCGCTACGCCCCCTAGCGGAAAGTCTATGAATTACTTGAAAATTTTTGAAATTATATGAAAAACATGTCACACGGAAAACACTATCCAACAAAGAAAGAGTTTTTCAAATCGGACTCGTAGAAGTAGAGATATTGACAAAAATAAGATGTACATCTACGCCCCCTGGCGAAGAAACTGTGAAATATTTTAAGAAGAAAATGTTCCGAAAAGGTTTATCGATGTCAGTGGCATCAGTCCACGAAAGAATTTTCAAATGATATTTTAGAAGCTACGATTTTATGGCAAATACATCAGAAGCAAAAATTACATTTACGCCCCCTGGTGGCCAATATATTCTTTACCAAAAACTAGAAAATATATGCAAAAGATTTTGCATCAGGAGATGTATCCGCTCAAGAAAAAAAAATTCAAATTGGAGTTTTAGAAGAAGAGTTATCGGAGAAAATGTAATTTACTTTTACGCCCCCTAGCGGAAAATCCATGCGTAATTTGAAAAAGTTACTATATCTAAAATACTATTCGACATAAATGGATCGAAAGATACAATTTTTTTTTCAATCGGATGTTTAGAAGCAAATATGTGGAATGAAACGCATTTTTGAATTCGACATCATCTGTATTTACGCCCTCTACCGGCGAAATTGTACGACGTAAAAAAACGAAATAAAGGATCATCATTCGCATATTTCAGGCTTCCGAATGCAAAAAGAATTTTTGAAATCGGACGAATAGTTGCTGAGATATCGTGGGTACAGACGGACGGACGGACGGACGGACTAACCGATAACAGAAGCACGATCTTTTTTTACAAAAGACGTGCTAAAAATACTTCTCTGCTATTCTTCATTCGTGGTAAAGGAATGTATGCTTAACAGTAAAAATAGAACAGATGACTTCATGCAAGCAATAATAAACTCTTATACAGACCTGAGTGGTGGCAGTTAAAAATGATGTTTTTATGATAATATAAAATGTGACAAGAAGATCATTCATTCCACTAATAGCGCATCAACTTGCTGATGTACCTTCATCAAATGAATAATCTTCTTGTCACCTTTTATATTATCATTAAATATCATTTTTAACGGCCACAACTCAGGTCTGTATAAGAGTTTATTATTGCTCGCATGAAGTCATCTGTTTTATTTTTACTGTTAAGCATACTATCCTTTACAACGAATGAAGAATAGCAGAGAAGTATTTTTTCTACTGCGTACTGAGCAATTTGGGAGTTGGTGTTCTATTTAATTTAATATTTCCACCTCTCTAAAAATCACAACAAAAATCACATCACTAGATCTTTCGTGTTGGCTTCCAGCACATCCTTAGGTGAATTTTAAATGAGACATTGTAAAAATGAGAAACAAATCCACCGCGGAACGTCACTCTAATGTAAGCACACCGCGTTCAGCTCTCAAATGACTTCAAAAAAGGTCACCACGCTCCGACTGATGATTGCTGTCTTAATTGTTACTGGGTAAGTTCTGAAATAAAGTTGGAGTTAATACTTTATTTGGTCCTTGTTGTTCGAAATTAACGTTATCCAAGGTTGAGGTATGAATCCGGGTACTTCGTCATTACAACATTTATCAGCGTTACTAACGATGCTCAAACTCTCCGCTAGCAAAGTCGCACAAATGTTTTTGGGACTTGAAATAGCTCTTGCCTCATTCCATAGAGGGACGTAGGCTCCATGGTTTACTAATCTTGCAAGTACGGTAGAGTTTAAATGTGTTTTGACACTGTTCTTGTGTTCTGCAATACGGAAGTACAAATTCCTCATGGTGGATCCAATATACACAGAAGAGTAATTGAATTAGAGACAGCTGGCGTTATGCAAATGTGGCGCTGCGGGCGACCCTGTAAACGGAACCGACATGACGTATGCAGCGATCCTACAATATATGCAACGGGAATCAGTAAGAGTCGGACGCAGTATGGGTAAGACGAAGGATCTAAGCGCATTTAATCGTGGGCAAATTGTCGAGGCCCGAAGATAGGGTCTCTACATCTCGGAAGTCGTGCAGGCACTGGGATTTTCACGAGCCACTGTGTCACGGGTGCACCGTGACTACATCGAATCCGGTAAAACCATCCCTGAAAGGGCCAACTGCCGTGGACAGCAGCGTGTGGATGAGCAGGGTCATCGTCGGCTAGCTCGCATTGTAAAAGCGGACAGACCGGCCACAGTGCAAGAAGTCACTCGGCAATTTAACGCTGGTGCACAAAAACGTGTAAGCAGCCACACCATCCAGAACCATCTCCTCGCTATGGGGTACAGAAGCCATCGTCCAACGTGGGTACCGCTGCTGATCGCACATCACAGGGTGAAAAGATTGGCATGGGCGCGGGAACAAACCCACTGGACCCTAGACATGTGGGAAAATGTCGCCTAGACTGATGAGTCGAGATTCTCGTTGCTACATGCGGATGGCAGGATACGAGTACGGCGCAAACCACATGAAGCGATGGATCCTTCTTGCCAGCAGGGTACTCTTCAAGCTGGTAGAGGTGGCATTCTCGTCTGGGAACTGTTTACGTGGCCTGAAATGGGATCCCTGGTACGTGTGACATCGTCCCTCACAGGTCAACGTTACCGGGATATCCTGGACGACCATATGCTCCCGTTTGTCGGTCTTCAACATCCCACTGGGGACCTCATCCTGCCACAAGAAAATGCAGCTCCCGAGTTGTATCCGAATTGTTGGATGAACACTCCACTGACGTGTCCTCGCTTCCTTGGCCAGCGAGGTCTCCTGACCTGAATCCCATCGAGCACATCTGAGATGCCATCGAGAGAAATGTTCGAGGCTCTGACCCCTCTCCATCAATCTTCGTGAACTGCGGGAGCTTGTTCACGGGTCGGGGATCCGTATGACTTCCCAACGCTTCCGGTGTCTTGTCAAGTCCATGCCGATACGAATCGCCGCTGTCATCAGGGCGAAAGGTGGTGCTACACGTTACTAGACAGGTATCTCTAATTCAATTGCTCTTCAGTGTAAATGCGATCATATGTCAAAGGTATTCATGGTCTTCAGTGGTATTATATATTTTACCGGCAATGTATGAAAATCAGGCATTCTATAGAATGCCTGGCGTTTTTAGACAAAGTATGAAATTTTCAAATATTATATATACTTTACCTAGGCATTCTATATAATGACTAATGCTATTTAGGCAAAGTATTAAAAGAGTTTCATGAAAAGGCTTTTATTGAAAAGACGTATATGAAAAAGAATGAAAACAGAAAATATGAAATAAAATACAGAACTTTCTAACCTACTCGTTGCAACAAGGAAGGCTTGTATGACATTTTGAAATGCACTTCCTTCCTATTTTTACACAAACCACTTCATGTTTTGGCACTTTGTCTTACATATACACTTGACAAATCATTGGCCGCATCCTGTGGACTGAGCAATAGCAGCTAACCGGAGAGGTATTTCTTGATGAGGAATGTTTCCTAGCTGAAATTCTTCCATTTTATATTTGACTTCCGAAGAAAGACTGAAATGCAGATGGTGAATTATTTGTCTTACGCGAGTGTTGAAAGTCAATTACCTTGCCACGTCACATTAAAAACCTTAATCACCAGCGGGAGTATTTTATACTTGACTTCCGAACAAAGACTGAAATGCAAATGGCGAATTCTCCGTCTTAGGCGAGCGTTAAAAGTCACTTGCAAGGAGGTTATATTACTGGAGACACCACTGGCTCTGCCGCCATAGGTCACAGCTAATCTGTGGTGTGACGTCACAAGCAGGCAAAAATGAACTAAATTGTACCGTTGATGAAACAATAAGATTGTGTATCATTTATAAAGATTATTGAATTACTCATTTTATCTGTTTATACGCTTAGAAGCTTTTGTTCCATTGGTTTCCAAGCAGCTTCTCTTCTGCGGCTGCGTCGTGCCTGCTCATGACGTCATTTGCACCACAGACGGTGACTTATGGCGGCCAATGCTGCGTGGATAGGAGTGGGGTCTCCAGTAATATAACCTCCTTGGTCACTTGCCTTACGACGTCACGTTAGAAACATCATTGGCGGGAGCATTTTATACTTGACTTCCGAACAAAGGCTGAAACACAGATGCCGAATTTCCGTCTTACACGAGTGTTGAAAGTCACGTGCCTTGCCACGTCATATTAGAACCATCGTTAGCGAGAGTATTTTATACTTTGTCGGTTTCTGTTTGAATGCCTAGGAAATATGTGAAATATTAACAACTTCATACTTTGCCTAAAAACGCCAGCCATTCTACAGAATGCCTGGTTTTCATACATTGCCCGTAACAGAAGCATCATTGGCGTAAGTATTTTATACTTGACTTCTAAATAAAGACTGATATACAAATGGCGAATTCTTCGTCTTACAAGAGCATTGAAAGTCACGTGCCTTGCCACGTCATATTAGAACCGTCATTAAAAACACGTGACTTGGTCCCGTTTGTTTTTTAATGGTTGACATTAAGTTGTACGTTTTAATCAAAAAATGCAAGTTGTATTTTTACAGGAAGTTTTAAGTATGTTCATAACTTTTGAAAGATAATCCACGGATCCAACATATCACCGATGATTGGGTTCTTTAGTCAACGTAGAAAACTTTTATTTCAGTTAAAGTCATTTTCATCGTCCATTTTAACTTTCAGTAATATGTTATATCGTGCAGCGACGGTATTCTAAGAGTTAGTGTTTTTTTCACGCATTTCTTCAAAAACGTAAGTCAATGAAACCGGTTAGAGAAAAATGAATCGGGTTTCTACAATGTGTAAAAAATACCAAAATAGAACAACTTACGTACAGGAGTATGTCAGAAAAATGTGAACACCTAGGATAAGAAGCTTTTACGTACTTAATAGGGTGTGGGACCACCTTTGTTGTTCAAAACCGCTTCAATCCTCCTTGGAACGGACGCATACAAATCCTGCATGGTGGTTAGTGGGATCTTACACCATTCTTCGTGCAGAAAATACCATAGGTCCTTGAAAGATGCCGGGGAAGGATAACGAGATCTTACATTTTTTTACAACACAGACCTCAGTGGCTCGATGATGTTTAAGTCTGGTGATTGGTGAGGCCAAGGAAGGTGTGAACGTTCGTCCTTATGTTCTTCAAACTACATGGTCGAGTCATATTATTGTGACCACCAGCTTATTTCAAGAGTAACCGCCATGCGCAGAGCGGACAGCAGCTAGACGGGCTGGGAGTGACTCAATAAGGTGCTGGAAGGTGTTCACCGGTATGTGGAGCCATACTGACTGCAGTGTATTTGACCGAAAAATAGTTAGCAATAACTGACCGAAAAATAACTTTTTTCAGTCCGGTTTCTTGTCCCGTTAACGCGAACCTCCGCCCTCAAGTGGCACACTTGTGAGTTCAAAGAAATTTCAGATTATATCAGAAAAATTTGGCATCGGAAGCAATCTCCAACAAAAAAAATATTTTTCTTAAAAATCGAACTCTTAGAAGCAGATACATCGACAAAAATAAGGTATATATCTATGCATCTTAGCGGAAAAATCATGAATTATCTTAAGAAGAAAGTATTCTGAAATGGGTTTCACAGGTGAGCAGTATGGGTCTACAATCCAATGTTTTCAATAGAGTTTACAGAAGTTCAGATTTTGCTGCAAATACATCAAAAGTAGAAACAAACACTTGCACTCATGGTGGCCAAAACAGTTTTACCAAAGATTAAAAATCATGTGCAAAACATTATCAATCAGGAGCTGTATCCAATACAGGAAGAATTTTTCAAATCGGAGACACCGGGGAAAACGCAATTTATTTTTACAACTCCTAGTAGTAAATCTATGCCTTACATTAAAAATTTTGAAAAATATCTCTATTCTAAAAAAAAGTAACTGCCGCCGCTGCCGCTGTTTCAGAAATTTTGCGACACTCTTGCTTTTCTATCTCGCAGCGCAAAACGTATTGAACACAAAAACATGAAATTTACATCGTTTGTAGAGAATTGTTTGGAGAACACGCTGAAATAAACCGTTTCTCGATTCTGACGATACTTCAAGAGCTATTGTATTTCAAACTTAAGGTAAGCATAAAAGGTGCTATCAGGTCACGTTCCGGACACACTAACAGCAACAGACCACGAAAATTTGTAGGCATGTAGTGCCATGATCGAATTTTTGCACCTCATCTCCATTTTTTTTTTTCTCGATTTAGTTTACGAGAAATTAAATTTCTAAATATCACAAAATTATCTATTTCACAATGGGATCCATTTTATAAAACGGATATATGGCAAACTATAAATCATAACACATTGTAATTTTTGCTGCATAAGCTTACAACTATCATCCATTTTTACAAAACAAAAAAAAATATGAAAAGTCTTTTTCTGATTTTTAAGCATTTTTTAAAGACGCAAAGGAAAGAAACGAACGGCTTGTCTGTCTTCACGATAACCGCAGAGGAAAGTTCTGGTCCCGTGACCTGCTGCCATGGTGACGCAGAGAATTTGTTATGCATGTATTTTGTTGGTAAAGCTATCTCAGTTGTTTAAGGTGGACGTCAAGTAATTTCGTTTCCTATACTTCCAATGGAAAACTTTCTGCGCATGTTTTCTTCAAAATTACTGCGTTCATAAGGATGAAAATTTGAACATCGATTAAAATAGCTTCATTTTATAACTTAGAATACTTAATATTTTCTAAAACATAACCATAATTATTAAATCTAACATTTGATTGTCTACTGACGTCATCAAAGTACAGGCCGCTCCATCTTTTTTCTGGTTCCAACACCACCAAAGGAAAAGTTATTGATTTTTAATATAATTATGGTTATGTTTTAGAATATATTAAGTATTATAAGTTATAATATGGAGTTATTTTAATCGATGTTCAAATTATCATCCTTGGGAACACACTGAATGTGAAGGAAATGTGTACAAAAGTTTTTCCATTGGAAGTATAGGAAGCAAAATTACTTGACGGTTCAGCATTACGGTTCACGGAAATGCTTTTTGGACAGCTTTTTTTTTCTTAGCGGTAAATTTGATAAGTTCTTTAAGTTCAAACGACAAAAGTCCGACCTTCCAAAAATTAACGACAGTGAACAAACTCTGAAACTTCGGAATAACAAGCCTTATTTGCTTAGACATGCAATAAAAATTGAAATTCATATGAATTTTCCAGTTTCTACTTCATGTGATATACTTGGAGATCGGGCTGCAGGGCCCGAGAGCTACTTGGGAAACGAGCGTAGCGAGCCTAGAGGTACAGCCCCTAGTTATATGAAAAATAGTTATAACCAGAAACGCTCTCCAACAAAGAAGGAGATTTTCAAATCGGGCTCCTAGAAGGACAGATATTGACATCACTCTTCGGTGGACCCCGGCAGACAGAGACCGTGTCTGAATTACGCCTCACAGTTGAAAGCGCATGGAACCTAACGTGATATCTATCATTTGTACGATACATTGCATTCCAGATTGGAAGCTTGTATTGCTGCTGGAGGAGGTGCAACACCTTATTAAAGTATACCTTCTGGACACTGTAATATGCATTAAAAGGCAAAATAAACATAGAATCACTTTACATATGTGATCACTTTAATTTCTTAACAAGTTGTTGCTATGACATAAATCTCACAGATGCAGCTGCAATTTTTAAAGGCGTTTTTTTACGATTTCCAACCGTAGGTTGAACAAGCATATATGCTCCAGCTTTGTCCGTATTTCTGTCTGTCTGTCTGTTGTCCGTCCGTCCGCACGGTTACTCAAGTGAAAATAGTTCGATTTAGATGAGATTTTAGTATGTGGTAGGGGACAACCTGAGAAGGAACCCTATTGAAAATGGACGAAATGGGGTCAAAGGTCAGGACATAGGAGGTGATCCATTCCATCGCCCTTATGCGTTCATAACTTACGTAAAAATGCTTCGATTGCGACGAAACTTCATCATGTTGTTCCAGCGACGCACTGAACTGGTTCTGTTAAATATCATTAAAATGGGGTCAAAGGTCAGGGCACAGGAGAGAGATTTATTCCACAACCATTATCCTCATAACTTGACAAAAAACGCTTCTATTGCGACAAAACTTTAGTTTGTTGTTCCGGAGGTTTGCTGAACGAATTCTGTTTAATATCATCGAAATCAGTTCAAAGATCAGGGGATAACAGCGATATTTATTCCACTATTATCCTCTTAATTTGACTAAAAATGCTTCTATTGCAACAAAACTTTATAATGTTGTTCCGGAGTTTTACTGAACCAATTCTGTTTAATATCATCGAAATGAGGTCAAAGGTCAGGGGATATGAGCGATATTTATTCCACCATTATCCTCTTCATTTGACTAAAAATGCTTCTGTTGCAACAAAACTTTATAATGTTGTTCCGGATGTATACTGAACTGGTTCTGTTAAATATAATCGAAATGAGGTTAAAGTCAGGACACAGCCATTATCCTCATAACTTAACTAAAAATGCTTCTATTGCGACAAAACTTTATAATGTTGTTCTGGAGTTATACTGAATTGTTTCTGTTGAATATCATCGGAATGGGGTTGAAGGTAATGACACAGGAGCGAGATTTATTCCAAGGTTGTGTAGAGAGAGAGGTAGGCCAGAAAACCGGTTCTTAGGATGCAGTGGCAACTTGTGGTTAGGGAGCGCTGTTGTTGTGACGTCAACGGTGCGCTGGGAGCAAAAGATCGCCGTTCGTGTTTCATTGTGTTTAGTCATACTCGTTGGCTTGTTTTTTTTTTGTTTTCTTTTTTTGATTGGAGGTTTAACGACCACCGTGAGCAACTCAATGGGCTATAAGCAGTCGCCAGTTCCTAATTTAGGGTCACTGGCTCCAGGGAAGGGAGAGAACCAGTGCCGTAAGACAAACACAACATCCATGCCTGACCGGGGTTCGAACCCGGACCCCTTACGGACGAATGATCATAGGCCAACGCCTTAGACCACTGCGCCACCGGGGCGGCCTCGTTGGCTTGTTACAGTGTTGATTATTTGCTAACACACACATATTGCATGTGGTTTTGCTTAAATTTTCTTTGTACATCTTTGTAAATAGTTATCTTAACGTGTAGTTAAAATATATTTAATTACATTGTATCTTACGTATCGTGTAAGTACGTGTTTGCTGGGATAACAAAATAAACGTTTTCTAAAAGCCATGCCAGGCTGCGCCGTTGCAAGTTGTAAAAACCACGAAAAAACTGCTTCGGGTGTTACCTATCATCGTTTTCCGAAAGATCTGCTTCAAAGAAAGGCGTGGTTGAACGCGTCTCGTCGTGAAGATGTTTTCAACGTTGAAAATGCAAGAATATGTTCATCGCATTTCGCGGATGAAGACTTTACAAGAGATCTGAAAAGTGAGTTATTGGGAGGTAATAGTACGAAACGATTGAAGAAAGGTGTTGTACCTCATGTAAGTATTTGCAAAACGACTTCACCGCTTGTACCCGAATGCAAGAAACGAATGAAGAGGCTTTACAACAGAGAATTAAAACGTTATGTGGTAGAAGTTACTGAGAATATTCCTCCAAAACGACTAAAGTTATGTTCACCTACAGGAGATGTGCGTCCTGAAGTAGATAATAGTAATCATCTGCCATTTTTATCAATAGAGGATATTGAAATGAAAAACCAGGAAATTGCTGAACTGAATGCCCGAGTAAATGATCTCACTAAATACAATGGCAGTTTAAGGAAACAGTGTTTATTTTGGCAAAATAGGGCACAACATTTATATATGAAGATTCGTACGATGCCTTCTAGAATTTCGAAATTACAAAAGATAAAACCCAAGAAAAATAACACAGCAGAAGAAAAGAAAAAGATTTCAAATGAAGTAAATGCCCTGTTACGGGGAGTTTTTTCTGAAACCCAAGTGCGAGCACTTTTAACGAGAAAAAGAACTAACTGGGCACCAGAAGGTATTGTTAGGGCTCTGACTCTGCGCGGCTTATCAAAGCGTTCATATTCTTTCATTCGGAGCCAAATGCATATTTCGTTGCCTGGTATAAGTACTTTAAAAACACGGGTGTCTCACGTTAAGTTTGCTCCAGGATTTCTCTGGGAGGTCCTCCAAATAATGGCTGAGAATGCCAAAAATCTATCTCGATTTGAAAGATTTTGCGTTTATTAATGGATGAAATGAGTATTGATGGAAAGATGGTGTACGATCATGCTGAAGATACGGTCATGGGTTCTCATAAATCTGTTCAAGTTGTCATGATAAGGGGCTTGACATCTTCTTGGAAAAAAACCTGTTTTTTATGATTTTGATGGCAGAATGACGAAAGATATCTTATTTCACATCATTACAGAAATTGAAAAAATTGGATTCCAGATTGTAGCCATGACATCGGATTTGGGTATCGGTAACCAGTCACTGTGGAAAACACTTGGCATCAACTTACACAAAACTTCTTTTCCGAACTCAGTGGATAATGCAAGGCCTATATTTGTATTTGCTGATGTGCCTCATCTTCAAAAGCTGTTAAGAAACCAGTTACTCGACAGTGGGATAAAGCTTAAAACGGGAACTGTCATCAATAAAAATATTTCCCAAACTCTCCTTGAGAAAGAAAAGGGAGAACTGAAACTGTGCTCTAAATTCAGTATTACTCATATCAATGTTAGAGGTGCTGAACGAATGAACGTTTCACTTGCCGCCCAACTTTTTCGCATCACATTGCCTCAACGATTAGGTACATTTTCCCGAATGAAACAGAAGTAGCAAACTTCGTTCAACTTTTTTTGATTGGAGGTTTAACGACCACCGTGAGCAACTCAATGGGCTATAAGCAGTCGCCCGTCCCTAATTTAGGGTCACTGGTTCCAGGGAAGGGAGAGAGCCAGTGCCGTAAGACAAACACAACATCCATGCCTCACCGGGATTCGAACCCGGACCCCTTACGGACGAATGATCAGAGGCCAGCGCCTTAGACCACTGCGCCACCGGGGTGGCCGTTCAACTTGTGAATGGCTCAATCGACGTACTAAATTATCATTGTTCGTCGGACGGTGATCGTCTAAGGCGACCTTATGGTACTAATATACAGGAACAGAAAAACATTCTGGAAAGCATGAAAGATTCGATAACGCAAATGCGAGTGTGCGGAAAAAAACATGTTTTGCCATTTCAGCAAGGTTTTATTGTTTCCATAACATCTTTAATCAGCCTTTATGAGCATATAACTGAAAGTGGTGTAGGCATTCGTTTCCTCCTCACCACTAGATTAAAACAAGATTGCCTGGAAAATTTATTTTCACAAATCAGAGGTATGGGACATGCATATGATCATCCTTTGCCCAGAGAATTTAAGTATAGATTGCGCCTTTTGCTACCGAGTGGCAAACTCATTGGGCCTTCTCCACACTCAAACGTAAAAAAGAGAGACGAGACTTTCATGACAACTCTTTGTTTAAAATGTTTGCAACCTGACTTGAAACAAAACGTCGCCACAGAATTTCCCGAAACTACTGACTTGGGATTTGTAAATATGAATGGTCAAACAAGTAACGAATGCATTCAGGATGTGGCACTGGGGAAAAAAGAGGAAGATGCTTTGAAATACATAGCAGGATACATATCCTTTCGCGTTAAATTACCCTCACTGGCTAAAGAAGCAACTGAAGAGAAAGATATATCGTCATGGTTACAAGCAGTGAACAGAGGAGGACTTACAGAGCCATCTAATCAGTGGTTTGAACTAATCAAACGTTTTGAGGAGAACTTTACGAGAATTCACGGAGTCAAATTAAAAAAACAAAAACGGAATAGTTAAATGCTTATTCGAAGAATTAAAAAAAATGTATCCTCATGTTGACGAGAAAGCTTTAAAATTGTATTCAAGGCTTCGAATTTTCATCCGAGTGAAGTTCTTAAATCAGACCTTAAAAACGCAAGTGGCAAATAAAACAAAGAAAAAGGACAAACAATGGATGAAAAGTGCAGCTTTAGTGGATGAGAAGCAAAAGTACAAGAGGAGAAAAAAGAATTCTTGTTCAAGGTACGTTTCCATTTATATTGTTTACTACTCAAACTTTTCGGAAACTTTAAAAAAGTTTTATTTTCATTACAATTTTACTTTCATTACACTAGTGTTAGGGTTCAAAAGGCAATTAAGTAAAAATAAGCATTAACTAAAAAAAGGGATGAGTAGTTGTTGCCGCCATTTGATTATTTTCTAAATAGACATATCATCAAATCAAAAACTTTGGCTAGCTATCAACAGAATGAAACTGTTTTTTTTTTTTTTTTTTCGAACGAGTCGCGATTTTTTTTGGGCGTTATTTACTACATTCCCTATTTATTTCATATTTTTATTTTTATTTACTACATTTCATTTTTATTTCATTTATGCAATTTGCTTTAATCACTCAGAAGAAATGTAAATTTTTAGGGGTAAACACTGGTGGTAGTGGTAAACTGCGTGGTGCTGTGAATACGTTTTTACAGAAACTTCTCTCAGGTCAGTCGGACCAGTCCTGCTCCGAGCCAGCGCACCGTTGACGTCACGGGAGCGCCGTGGAGGTCAGCCAATACCAGTTGACTTGCGGAAGGGCCTACCTCTCTCTAATCTATACACCTTGGATTTATTCCGCAGCCATTATCCTCATAACTTGACTAAAAATGCTTCTATTGCGATAAAACTTCAGTATGTTGTTCCGGATGTATACCGAACCGACTCATGTTAATATCATCGAAATGGTGGCAAACGTCAGGGCACAGGAGCGATATTTATTCCACCATTATCCTCTTAATTTTACTAAAAATGCTTCTATTGCGACAAAACTTTAGTTTGTTGTTCCGGTGGTATATTTAACCAATTCATGTTTAATATCATCGAAATGGTGTCAAAGATCAGGGCCCAGAAGCGATATTTATTCCACCATTATCCTCTTAATTTTACTAAAAATGCTTCTATTGCGACAAAACTTTAGTTTGTTGTTCCGGTGGTATACTTAACCAATTATGTTTAATATCATCGAAATGGTGTCAAAGATCAGGGCACAGGAGCGATATTTATTCCGCCATTATCCTCTTAATTTTACTAAAAATGCTTCTATGCTACAAAACTTTATAATGTTGTTACGAAGGTATTCTAAACTGGTCCTGTTGAATATCATCGAAATAGGGTTAAAGATCAGGACACAGGAGCGAGATTTATTCCATTATCCTTATAACTTGACAAAAATGCTTCTATTGCGGCAAAACTTTATAATGTTGTTCCGGAGGTATGCTGAACTTGTTCTGTTGAATATCATCGAAATGGGGTTAAAGGTCAGAGCACAGCAGAAAGATTTATATTCTCTATATTTTTTTATTCCACAATAATTATCCTCATAATGAAACTTGACTAAAAACGCTTCTATTGCGACAAAACTTTAGTATGCTGTTCCGGAGGTACACTACACGAATTCTGTTTAATATCATCGAAATGGTGTCAAACGTCAGTGCACAGGAGCGAGATTTATTCCACAGCCGATATCTTCATAACTTGAGTAATGATTTCTGGTATGTTGGAAAGCGTATAATAATCAATGCATTGCATGATTTAACTAACTTGTTTCAAATTCGGGCAGTATATTTATCTCAAAACATTGCGGTGTCCGAATACTTTTGATAATGCAGTACATTTTTCTGTGTCGGAAAGGGTTCATAAATGTGCTCATTGCAATCGGTTAACCAGTGTCATCTTTCTCGTTTTCCTTTAGTGTACTTTCTAAATAATTGTATAACTTCAAAATTGCAGAGCTGCGTGTACGCCATCGCACAATCGGCTACACTGATTTATTCTGTAAGCAAACATCGCTTTTATTGAGATGCATAGACCAAAATTTAATTTTAAAAGAATTACTCTTCCGTGAAGGAAACGTATTTTCAACATCACAGGATTTAGGGAGCACTTAAATACTTTAGAGTACGGTTGCCCCAGAGACCAGAAGGAGAACTGGATTGTAAAAGTACGTGCTTCATCCTAAATGTCGGTTTAAAACATTTTTTTACCTTCCGACATGAGACTCTGTTGAGTTACTTTCGCTGAATAGCCAAACTTTTAAGGTGTACAGGCCAAGCTTTCTTTTCCAGAGGGTTACTCTTCCATGAAGTTGGATACATTAACGAATAGAGTTCTTTTATGTTTCGGAGGAAGATGAGTAATGTTCTTATTGTTTACCAGGTAACAACTTCTTTACGCTACTGTCCGATATTTATTTGGTGGATTAGTTCCCGAACTTCGAGAAATTTACGCAAGAGGATTTCATGCAAACAGAAACTTACTTTGTTCCGCCCAAAAGATACTACGAGTAATTATCGCGCGTGTCATATAAAAATGAAGAATTTAATCATTCCCTTGTTTAAAATACTCCAGCGTAGGTAACACAGGAGTTCTTTACGGGGCGTTAACTCGATTACAAAAGCCACGGGCGTGAAAAATAAAAAGAAACGTTGACGGTTTAGCTTTGAAAATCGAGAGAATCACGCATGACTCTATTATAGAATGCTCTAACGCCGCTAAGTATAAGAGTGAAACAGGACATGCAAATCTCACGTGTAATTAGAACGTGTTTTAATAAATTCCTCACAGAACTACAACTATGCGATTGAACGTGCCCTAATTGTAACCTGCCCAATGAGTAATGTTTCAAACAAACCGAAAATTTTTAAAGGCTAGTGAATTTTGCATGTTGAAATCCACAAAATAGGGAAAATGTCCATCAAATCCTCTTGGGAAAACAATTCCGTGCGTAAAATCAGAGCAAACAGAATCCGATGTAAGATAGATTCTCTCCAGGAATGGAAGTACGGTCTCAAATATACACTATATTGACAAAAGTCACCGGACATCCCTTCAAAAGTAAATGAACGTATCAGCTGCGTTTTTAAGATGCGCGGTACAGCTGCAAACGGTATAAAAACAAGCCTGCAGCTGACCGCGATCATATCGCACTGTGAGGTTGAGAGAAAATATGGCAGAACGGACTTCGAGAAAAGAAAGATTGTTGGGTGTTATATTAGTGGATTGTCCATAAGAGAAACCGAGAGGCGTTTAAACATACCCAAGTCAACTGTTTTGGATGTACTGAATAAATGGAAGACACATAGCGTGCCTGAAGCAGCAAAACATACCGGAATACCAAAGGAAATCAGTAATAAAGGACATCGAAGACTCAGGAGAGTCGTTACAGCTAATCGACGGAGAAGACCTCAGTGCACAGGTGAGAAAAAATGCTGGAACCTCGGTATGTACACGTACTATTTGCAGAGAACTTCATTCCATGGGTTACCGTGGTCGTGCGGCTGCTCATAAGCTTTTCATTTCCACTCGGAATGCTACTCGTCCTTTAGCATGGTGTAAAGAACATTTATCGTGGACCGTAGATCAATGGAAACAGGTCCTACGGACTGATGAATCCAGATACATGATCAATCAGTGTGATGGCCGTGTGTCGGTATGGCGGCAGCCGGGGTAACGCTATTTACCTCAGTGTACTGTTCCTGCGGTCAAGTTGGGAGCTGACAGTGTACTCGCGGGGGTGGGGGGGGGGGGTTCGTGGTATGGTCCCGGCCCATTGGTTAATGTGGACAAACCTGTTCACCAGCACGTCTACCTGGATATTCTGGACAATTATGTCCTACCACTTTGTGGCAATACTATCAAACCGAGCATTGTTGGTACCAGCAGGATAATGCACCGAGCAAAGGACTGTTACGGCATGGTTTGAGGATAATTCCGTATCGTGTGTGGACTGGCCAGCGCAGAGCCTGATCTTAATCCCATAGAGCACCTATGGGATGAATTAGAGCGCCGCATAAGAAGTTTGGAACCAAGGACTGCTACTAAGCAACAGTTGGCGGCAGCATTATGTACTGAATGGAAGCGCATACCTATTATAACGAAGTGAATTTCTCCGTCATTTTTATTCCACGCCTGGGATCGAACCAGAGTCCACTCATTCTAGAACAAGTCGCTCTACCAACTAAGCTACGCAGACGTTCGTTCTCGCTGCTATCTGCCTTTATGTCGTGTGCGTCCTGCGGGGCAGGCACGTCACATCTCCACCCTCCCCCGAAAGAGGGCCGGGCATGGCCCACGGTCAGCCATGACCATGAACTGCCGTAGGAAGCCATCCGTTGTAGAACGTGCACTTGAGAACTCCCAGGCAATCTAGTGTGTGGAATGCAACGTCACAAACATTTATTTTTCGAAGCGCTGATGAAGGGATTCTCTTATTTTTCCTATCTCGCGGTGTGGAAAGAACATCACACTATTGCGAGATCTTTAACTGCCGGGTCATCCGGGAAGTTCGGGCGCCATTATAACGAAGTAAATTTCTTCGTCATTTTTGGTTCACGCTGGGTATCGAACCCGAGTCCACTTATTCCAGAACAAGTCGATCTACCCCGAACGTCAGCTACGCAGACGTTCGCCCTCGCTGCTATCTGCTTTTACGTCGTGTGCGTCCTGCGAGGAAGGCACGTCACACTATCGCTGTGTTCCAAAACTTTGTTGAAAGCATGTGTCGAAGAGAAGGGTCAGTGCATGCACTAAGGGCCGAACTACTAATGTACGTCAATACATGCTATGTTGTGTTTCTCTTCTAGGTCACCGGTGAGTTTTGTCAATATAGTGTATATACTGGATAGACATGGGATAGACGTATTTAAATGTTTATCTGGCGCTGCCATCGTGTAAAGGCTTCGACGCACGACACGATTTTTATAAGTTTCGAGATGTAATCTCTTACGTGAGGTTGAAAGACCGCCAGTGTTGTTATGGCAAGCCGATGTGAATTATTGGAGTTTGGACAAACCGTGTAAGTGGGAGCCAGACGGATGGGACATTCAATTTCCGAAGTTGTGCGAACATTCAACGTGCGTCGATCCACAGTGTCACGTGTGTACCGAGAGAATACCTCATGGAAGGCATTTGCACCCACCGTGGACAGCGCTGTGGCCGACCATGGGTGCTGAATGACAGTGACCAGCGGCATCTGACCAGGATTGCCATGCTAACTGATAAGCGACACTGGCTCAAATAACATCCACATTCAATGCAGGAGGTACCAGAGACATATCCATTAGATTAGTGCAGCGCAATTTAGCGTCCAGGGGTATCGGGGCAGAAGACCAATCCCCACCCCCGAATGACTTTGTTAACACCACGACATCGGACACAGCGCCTCATCTGGGCCTGCTCTGCTGGCGCTATTCCCAAGAAGCGTCGGCGTCACCCGCCTCGTCGGAATCGCAAGAAGTCCACCTTGTCTCGTGCACTCCCTGCCCCTGCCCAGATGTCTTCGACCCAACCCTCCAAATGGCCTGCTCCCCTGCCTCAGCCGCGTCGGGAGGACTATTCCGACCCGTATGCCTATATTGATGCGCAGAAGAAATGGGAACTCTCCTTCTACGATCTCTATACTGAGCCGGATTCCGCTCAGGGAGCTTCGCTGCCTCCTCCTGGATTCCCACCTTAATGATCCAGGTATTCTACTTCGTGTTACTTCTCGCTTACTCTGTGAACACTTCAGCTCTGTAATATTATGCTTCTGTTCCGTCTTTGTACTGCGTCTGTCACTGTACCATGCTCCTTTCCAGTGATATATCTTTTTTGGTGTATCGTTCACTTGATCGAAATATCATTTCACCGAAAACCAGTTCGCCGACAAATCACTTAACCGAAAACTTCATTTCATCAAAAAGACACTTCACCTAAAAGTTCATCACATTGAAAAGTCATTTGATCGAAAAGTTCAATTCATCAAAAATACACTTCACCTAAAAGTTCATCACATTGAAATGAACTTATCGAAAGATCATTTCACAGAAGGATTACTTTACCTAAAAGTTCATTATATCGAAAGATCGTTTCACCGAAGGATTACTTTACCTAAAAGTTCATTATATCAAAAGATCATTTCGCCGAAGGATTACTTTACCTAAAAGTTCATTATATCGAAACATCATTTCACCGAAGGATTACTTTACCTAAAAGTTCATTATATCGAAAGATCGTTTCACCGAAGGATTACTTTACCTAAAAGTTCATTATATCAAAAGATCATTTCGCCGAAGGATTACTTTACCTGAAAGTTCAATATATCGAAAGATCATTTCACAGAAGGATTACTTTACCTAAAAGTTCATTATATCGAAAGATCATTTCACCGAAGTATTACTTTACCTAAAAGTTCATTATATCGAAAGATCGTTTCACCGAAGGATTACTTTACCTAAAAGTTCATTATATCAAAAGATCATTTCGCCGAAGGATTATTTTACCTGAAAGTTCAATATATCGAAATATCATTTCACCGAAGGATTACTTTACCTAAAAGTTCATTATATCGAAAGATCATTTCACCGAAGGATTACTTTACCTAAAAGTTCAATATATCGAAAGATCGTTTCACCGAAGGATTACTTTACCTAAAAGTTCATTATATCAAAAGATCATTTCGCCGAAGGATTACTTTACCTAAAAGTTCATTATATCGAAAGATCATTTCACCGAAGGATTACTTTACCTAAAAGTTCATTATATCGAAAGATCGTTTCACCGAAGGATTACTTTACTTAAAAGTTCATTATATCCAAAGACCATTTCGCCGAAGGATTACTTTACCTGAAAGTTCAATATATCGAAAGATCATTTCACCGAAGGATTACTTTACCTAAAAGTTCATTATATCGAAAGATCATTTCACCGAAGGATTACTTTACCTAAAAGTTCATTATATCGAAAGATCGTTTCACAGAAGGATTACTTTACCTAAAAGTTCATTATATCAAAAGATCATTTCGCCGAAGGATTACTTTACCTGAAAGTTCAATATATCGAAATATCATTTCACCGAAGGATTACTTTACCTAAAAGTTCAATATATCGAAAGATCATTTCACCGAAGGATTACTTTACCTAAAAGTTCATTATATCGAAAGATCATTTCCCCAAAGGATTACTTTACGTAAAAGTTCATTATATCGAAAGATCATTTCACCGAAGGATTACTTTACCTAAAAGTTCAATATATCGAAAGATCATTTCACCGAAGGATTACTTTACCTAAAAGTTCATTATATCGAAAGATCATTTCACCGAAGGATTACTTTACCTAAAAGTTCATTATATCGAAAGATCATTTCACCAAAGGATTACTTTACCTAAAAGCTCATTATATCGAAAGATCATTTCACCAAAGGATTACTTTACTTAACAGTTCATTATATCGAAAGATCATTTCACCAAAGGATTACTTTACCTAAAAGTTCAATATATCGAAAGATCATTTCACCGAAGGATTACTTTACCTAAAAGTTCAATATATCGAAAGATCGTTTCACCGAAGGATTACTTTACCTAAAAGTTCAATATATCGAAAGATCATTTCACCGAAGGTTTACTTTACCTAAAAGTTCAATATATCAAAAGATCATTTCACCGAAGGATTACTTTACCTAAAAGTTCAATATATCGAAAGATCATTTCACCAAAGGATTACTTTACCTAACAGTTCATTATATCGAAAGATCATTTCACCAAAGGAGAACTTTACCTAAAAGTTCAATATATCGAAAGATCATTTCACCGAAGGATTACTTTACCTAAAAGTTAATTATATCGAAAGATCATTTCACCGAAGGATTATTTTACCTAAAAGTTAATTACATCGGAAGATCATTTCACCGAAGGATTACTTTACCTAAAAGTTAATTATATCGAAAGATCATTTTACCGAAGGATTATTTTACCTAAAAGTTAATTACATCGGAAGATCATTTCACCGAATAATCAGTTTACCGAAAACTTAGAATTTTGTTTTTACAGACCGGTTGGAGTGTGGCGCAGGTTTTTGAAAAACTGACCACCTGTTAAATGTTTTGGGAGTGTATAAAAAATTTTACTTTTAATTTCTATAAAACGCCTCTCCATAAGTAAGTTTTTCGAAATATAACATTAATTATAAGGCCTAGATCTGGGACTTCTTATCGAATTTTAATCCTTTGAGGTCATGTTCATAAGGGTTGCATAGCAACTTAAGTAATAATGTTCCATCTTTCATGTTACATAATTTTTTTTTGCCGTAGGCCTAGAGACATGCCATTTTAACAAATCTTAACCCTACTCATATTCATTAGCGTTACATATTATTTAAAGTAAAACATGTTGCACTCTTTCTCAAACTTAAAACATTAATTTTAAAACCTAGAACTGGGAATTTTTTAATGTTCATAAGGATTTTATGTAAACCTTTTGAACACGAGCACGCTAGATTAAAATTTGCTAAAAAGACCTAAGCCGAGGCCAGGGGAATTAAAATTGATACTTTTTGCCTGAATAAATGTGCAAAATCATTAACTTGACTTTTTTCGTAAATCTTATAACATGAGCTCGCACGATTAAAATTTGCTAAAAAGGTTTTAGCTGAGGCATAGGGACTTAAAACGAATTATATTTGTCTTAAAACCAAATCTTTGAGGTCTTTGTGACAAGGAGAAATCAAACTGCAATTTGAGTATAATCCCATAATGTTTCGGTGGTCTGTCTTCCGAACTTGCACCATGCTTCAGCAGATCCTGCAATGAAACCCACAATTTTCGACAAACTCACCCTTTGGTGAAATGAAATTTTCGATCACTTTTCAATCAAGTGACCCTTCGGTGAAATGTATCTTTCGATCAAGTGACCCTTCGGTAAAATGTACCTTTCGATCAAGTGACCCTTCGGTAAAACAATCTTTTCGGTGAAGTGATTTTCGGTGAAATGAACTTTTCAATAACCATTCGGTGAAATGAACTTTTCAATAACCATTCGGTGAAATGAACTTTTCAATAACCATTTGGTGAAATAAACTTTTCAATAACCATTCGGTGAAATGAACTTTTCAATAACCATTCGGTGAAATGAACTTTTCAATAACCATTCGGTGAAATGAACTTTTCAATAACCATTCGGTGAAATGTACCTTTCGATCAAGTGACCTTTCTGTGAAATGCACCTTTGGATCAAGTGACCCTTCGGTGAAATGAACGTTTCGATCAAGTGATCTTTCGGTAAAACAATTTTTTCGGTGAAGTGATTTTCGGTGAAATGAACTTTCGGTGAAGTGAACTTTTCGATCACCATTCGGTGAAATGAACTTTCGATCACCATTCGGTGAAATGAACTTTCGATCACCATTCGGTGAAAAGAAATTTCAATCACCATTCGGTGAAGTGTATTTTTCGATCAAGTGATCCTTCGGTGAAATGAACGTTTCTATCAAGTAATCTTTCGGTAAAACAATCTTTTCGGTGAAGTGATTTTCGGTGAAATGAACTTTTCGATCACCCTTCGGTGAAATGTACCTTTCGATCAAGTAACCCTTCGATGAAGTGAACGTTTCGATCACCATTCGGTGAAATGAACTTTTCGATCATCCTTCGGTGAATGTGCCTTTCGATCCAGTGACCCTTCGGTGAAATGGACGTTTCTATCAAGTAATCTTTCGGTAAAACAATTTTTTCGGTTAAGTGATTTTCGGTGAAATGAACTTGCGATGAAATGAACTTTTCGATCACCATTCGGTGAAATGTACCTTTCGATCAAATGACCCTTTGGTGAAATGAACGTTTCGATCAAGTGGTATTTCGGTAAAGCGATCTTTTCGGTGAAGTGATTTTTGTTCAAGTAACCTTTTGGTGAAGTAAACGTCGGGCAAATGAACCAGACTCGTCTTTTTGTTGAGCCTCGTCCATGCTACCTAGTGTGCACCACTACATTATGTTGTTCATTGTGCCCCGTTTTTCCCCGTTCTTTACTATATTGGCCCCTGAGACTCATTAAAGCAATATTGAATCATCTGGGCTCGTGAATATGGTAATTGTACCCTGAAAGCTCAATCATTTCTATCTGTAGTTTTCTGGGAGACATCAACTAGGTGAGGTAAAAATTGTAATTTGAGTGCGATGTTATGATTTTGATTGACAGTGTGAATTAGCCTTCAACGTAATAGAACAACGTTACGCAATAAAACGAACAAAAACATATTAAAGAAAATAAAGGGATTTGTTCTGCAAAACTTGAATTCACTTAAAAGCCATCACGTAATGGCCTGGAAGGCCGCAGGCTCCCCATCCCTGGTATAGGTAATGAGAATAATAATAATAATTTCTAGCAATATTTATGTGAATATATTTGCGCTGATGTTATATACATTTTTCAAATGCACTTGTAATACATTTAGTTGTACACTCACCGTCAAAAAAATTGCTTGTACTAGAAGGAAGCAACCAACAGGAACAAAACTCGGTTGGTAGTTTTGACACCGTGAGTCATGCTCGGCCGGGTATGTAACGATTGGTCGAGAAACGGTTGGTCGACATAACGATTTGTCGATAGAAATTATTAGTCGACAGCACGTTTGATCGACAGTAACGACTGGTCGATATAACGATTAATCGACATTGGTCGACATAAAATAGTCAACGGAACTTGGGAAAAAAATGCGTATAAATGCAAACAGTTTGGCGGTAAATTGCCCCACCGGAAGATTGCCACACAAATTTCAGCAACCCGGAAAATTGCCACACACCGAAAAATTACCCCACCGGAAAATTGCCACATGGTTTTCATTAAGGGGACGAGCACAAATCGCCGTTCGTCCGAGAAACGCCTTGAATGTGTGACAATTTTCCGAGTTTCCGAATTATGTGTGGCAGTTTTCCCAAAGTGCCTATACCTAAAGTGCCCCGGGGCCCTTTCGGAAATAACATCGTTCATAAGGCCTTCTGTATAGATTTCACTTAGAGTACAAAAGAGGACACGGGGGCCTATTTGGAAATAATATGTTATAATGCTGTACGTTCTGAAGACTACATTCTAAAAGATATTATTTCCAAAAAAGAACGTTACGTTTTGAGAGGTCAGTACGTTCTGAGAGGTACCGCTGCGAATGTAAACCATAATCCTCTGAACCAATGGTTATCTCGACCAATCGTTGCGTCGACTGATTGTTATGTCGACTGATTGTTATGTCGACCAATCGTGCTGCCGACCAATCGTTACTGTTTTTTTCTATTTTTTTTATTGGAGGTTTAACGACCACCGTGAGCAACTCAATGGGCTATAAGCAGTCGCCCGTCTCTAATTTAGGGTCACTGGTTCCAGGGAAGGGAGAGAGCCAGTGCCGTAAGACAAACACAACATCCATGCCTCACCGGGATTCGAACCCGGACCGCTTTTGGACGAATGGTCAGAGGCCATCGCCTTAGACCACTGCGCCACCGGGGCGGCATCGTTACTGTGGACTAGTCGTTACGGTCGACTGATCGTTATGTCGACCAATCGTGATGCAGACCAATCGTGATGCCGACCAATCGTTACTGTGGACTAGTCGTTACGGTCGACTGATCGTTATGTCGACCAATCTTGCTGCCGACCAATCGTTACTGTCGACTAGTCGTTACGGTCGACTGATCGTTATGTCGACCAGTCGTTATTGTCTACTAGTCGTTACGGTCGACTGATCGTTAGGTCAACCAATCGTGCTGCCGACCAATCGTTACTGTCGACCAATCCTTATGTCGACCAATCTTTATTCGATCAATCTTTATTCGACCAATCGTGCGACACCGGCTTGGCCGCGCATGTTACACAAGCAAGGATGTGTCGTAACGCTGTGCTTACCAGCTGTATAAGGTCTTCACGTTGCGATTGCTTGCCATTCCGACTCGTTCTGTTGTGTTGGTTCCATCCTTTGCAAGTGAAGTATGTATGCCTCGGGAAAAAGTTGGGAAGCAATCAGAGCATTCGGAGAAGTTTGCGACGGGCCGCATCGTCGGTCTTCTCCGGGAAGCAGGATGGCCTTATCGCCGTATTGCACGCCATACCGGTCTTGCTGATATCACCATAGCACGAAGCAGCGGCAGGAAGAGACTGGGAAACATAGACGAACCACGGAGCGATAGGACAGACAGGATGTCCGACATGCGCAGAGTGACACAACACACACGATTGAGGATATTCAGAGAGTAGTTGTGCCTTACATGCATCGTCCGAGTAGTGCCAACACCATTGGCAGACGGCTTCACGATATAGGACTACACTCACGCAGACAGTTACCACGACTTCCCTCAACAACAGGGCACCCGTTCCCCAAAACTGCAATGTGGTCATGCCAGACTGTCATGGAGCCACTCAGATTCGCAGTGGGTGATCTTCATTGACGAGTTCCGCTTTTCTCTTGGAGGAGACGACGAAGAAATCCGTGTATGGAGGCACAGCTGTCAGCGCCAAGATAAACGGCTTGTTGTCGAGCGTCACACCTCCAGAAGGCCTGGTATCATGGTGTGTGGTGCAATTGCCTACGCTTCCCGCTCATCTTTGGTGTTCATTACAGGGATTTTGACAGCCCAATGTTAAGTTCACAAGGTCCTGCAGCCAGTGGCTCTTCCTTTTCTAAACTCTCACTCCGACTCAATTTTCCAACAGGACAACGCTCATCCTCATACTGCTGCTGTCTCGAGATCTTGCATTTAAGACACTGACACACTGCCATGGCCAGCAGCATCGCCAGACCTATCTCCGATTGAAAATGTGTGGAATACCACACTCCACCTCTACCTCACAACCTGCAGGAACTGCGTGAGAAGGTTCATGCTACATAGCATGGCTTATCGCAGTAAACCATTAGGAACCCGTACAGCTCCAAGCCGAGACCTTTGGCATGGTGTGTGAGCAAACACTGCGGTCCGACGCCTTACTGAGAGACAATACTGTCCATAATTATACTATAAATACTGTCCATATACACTGAAGTGCTAGATAAACTGGTACACCAGTCTAATACTTAGTAGGTCCCTCATGGGAACGCAGGACTGCATAAATACGACGGGGCACGGACTCCACTAGCTTCTGGAAATATGTTGTACGCAATGCACACCATACTTCCTGCAGAGCGTTCCACATTTCGGGTGCAATCCGAGGTCTCGGATTCCCGTGTTCGATAGCGCGTTGCATGGCACCCCAAATGTGTTCAATCACGTTCAGATCTGGGTACTTGGGGGGGTGGCAACACCCCAAACTCAGTTGAATTCTCCTATAACCATAATGCGGACACTTGTGTGGAGGTGTATTGTCCTGTCTGAACAGACACAACCCACCAGCATGAATGCAGGTGTACCTCGTCAGAAAGGATGCGCATATAGCGTTGGTCGGTAACAGACGTTTGTAGACGTACTTGGGGTCCCAGTGAAGTCCAGCTAAACACACCCCATACCATTACGGACCCTCACCAGCCGGTACAGTTCCGTTTTGACAGGAGGGATCTATAGTTTCATGGGGTTTGCATCACACACGAATCCTTCCATCTGCCCGGTACAGTTGGAAACGCGACTCGTCATACCAGGCTACTTGTTTCCAGTCATCAAGTGTCCAGTGGCGGTGTTGCCGTGCCCAAGCGAGGCGCATAGCTCTGTGTCGTGCACCCATCAAGGGGGACTCGAGTTAGGCGTTGGCTCCCAAAGCCCATATCGAGCAGGATACGTTGCACAGTCCGGACGCTGATGCTTTGTGAGGCTCCAGCATTGAATTCTGATGATACCTGAGAGACTGTTGCACGCCGCCTATTGCGTGAAAGGATTCTTGACCGCCGACGATGGTCACGTCCACCCAATGTGTTTTTACGGCCACACTTGTATCGTAGGTTGGAGGTTTTGCCAGAATTCTTGTAGTCATGGTACACCGCTGCAATGGTCGTTCGTGAAAATCCTAACTTCGTTTCTACCTCCGAAATACTATGGCCCATCTCACGAGCGCCAACTATGACACTGCGTTGAAAATCGCTTAAATCGTTATTACTTGTCCTTCTCATGCCGAAAACAGCTCTGACAGCTGGCAAGGATGTCTATCGCTTTACATACGCACATGCGGACGCAACTGAGTACGCACATAGGTGACGTTGCTATTTATTTTGCATAAGCTGGTCTGTACCAGTTCTTCTGGTACTACAGTGTAGGTCTCAATCTTTAATCATTCACTAGACCATACCCGTCGGAATCGACGGATAGCTTTTTTACTGAAGGTTTAACGACCACCGAGAGTAAATCAATGGAGTATAAGCAGTCGCCCGTCCTTAATTTAGGGTCAATGGTTTCAGGGAAGGGAGAGAGCCAGTGCCGTAAGACAAACACAACGTGATAGCCTCACCCAGATTCGGAAGTCCACTCATCGCTATTGTGAGCAAAAATTCAACTAGATAGCTCACTCTTTCAGAGTCATCTTCAGTCACAACTGTATTTGTAAATGAAAATCCTCCAAATACGTGGCGTCAGTAAATAAATAAATACATTGCTCTTTCCACGTTCCAGAAACACATAGCAGCCAAAAATTTGTTTTTCAGCCGCCGCCGTGGAATTGAACCACGGAACTCCCCAGCAAAAACAGTCTTGCTGGCCCAGCACTATGTTGCCGCTGCCGAGCCGTCAATAAAATGTCCGGGCGGCCAACAGAAGGGCCAGCAGTTCAGGCCAACAGCTGGCCAACAGTTGGCACCTCATCAGTTGTCATATGCCACAACAGGGCCATCAGTGGTCCATCACAGGCAGTAGCTGCCACAAGTGGCCCTTCAGTGGCCCTGCATGCACGTGCCAGAAATGATGGCTAGCCTAATGTGGTCCGCTAGTGGGCCGTTAGTGGCAGCCAGCAACCACGTGACGTAACTGGTGGCTTGCCGAATCTTGTCCGCCAATTTCCCAGTAGTAGCCATAAAAAAAAAAAAAAAAAGCAAGGATAACCGCAGTTTCCTAAAGCTACAATTTTTTTCTACCCTTACGAAGCTTGTGAACTAACGCACTGCGCTGGGGATATTTTCTCGACAGACCGGAAAAACGCCGTTTGCATCGGACTAGATTCGATCCTGGGCCGTTTGTGTGGAAGCCGCGCTCGCTACCGACTGGACTAATTCACGATGCTCGGATACGTGCTAGAAGCTATCTGTTTGGTATGCAATTTGTTATCGAATGTCAGTTTCATATAACTGAAAAAATAATTTTTTCAACGTAACGTTATTTTTTTTTTTTTTTTTTTTTACCTTAAGGGAACTTCACTCATTTTCAAGGCGTGTACATACTTAGATTCGCTTTCCAAAGTTTTGTACTGTCCTTGCCGTCTTGAAAAGAGATTGTTGAATAAATATATATTTACCCGGGTTCATGTCACATTCTGTTACATTTTTAACGTTGTGTCTTTCCTTTCCGTTGTCCGAAGCTACATTTATTTTAAAGAGTAAAAGATATTTTATTTTACTTTTTGTTATTTCTAGAAGCGAATTCCTCCCAGTCTTGTGTATTCAACCCATGGATAAGTACACCACATAGCGTTGCTTTTTTTTCTTTCAAATAATTAATAAATTTTGTACGCGTGTAATTATTTTTTTCCCCAACAAACGCTATTTTAATGGTTTTCCAGGATATGTGTTTCAAGCGGTTTTAAAATTTTTCTTGTTATTCATGTGGGTGTATTTCATGGCTGTGATCTAGTTTTTCACGGCTTAATCTGATATCTTCGTCGCCGTAAAATTTCATTAGGAAATTAATTCGCTTCTCCACATGTGGATTTTTTTCTTAACATCCACTAAAATAACACGATGGCGATAGCGTTGTCTTCAACTAACTGGTACCATGAGAGACACAGCAAGTGTTGCTTATGCGCATGCGCAGTCCCGATGCTTCCACCTGCTGTTGGGGGTTGCATTGGTTGCCAGCAACGGGCCACTAGTGGCACTTGCTTGGAGGCCCACAATTCACGGCGATGCTGCAGGGCCATCAATGGCTCGCCAACTGATAGCGCTGCCACCAACGGACCACTACCGGGCCGTGAGCGGCAGATTTCAGCCAGAAGTGACCCATAACTGCCAGCTGGTGGCCAGCAGTTTCCCAGCACTTGTGTTTTTGCTGGGTCTCGATAACTAGCCGAGCGCGTTAACTTTACACCACAGTGGCCAGCAATCCACGGTGCTATGTGCATTTTAAGTCAGCTTCTGACATCATAAATCCGTAAGATGGGCTCAGCTACTGAGACGTCTTCATCTGGTGAGCATTAACGGCACTGGCTATATATAAATTGTAGCAGTTAAATCCAAAGGGCGAGATCCTAGGCGAGAATCCTCCGAATACGTGGCGTCAGTAAATAAATAGATACATCGCTCTTCCCACGTTCCAGAAACACATAGCAACCGAATTTTGTTTTTCAGCCGCCGTTGTGGAATTCAACCACGGAACTCTCGATAACCAGGCCACTGTGGAGTAATGTTAACGCGCTTGGCTAGTTATCGAGAGTTCCACGGTTCAGATCTACGGCGGCGTCTGAAAAACATTTTTTCGGTTGCTATGTGTTTCTGGAACGTTGAAAGAGCGATGCATTTATTTATTTACTGTATTTGTGAATGTTGTTGAAATGAGATTCGCGTTGCGAATAATCTTCATTCTCTCTTGTCGGAAGCATATAGTTGCAACCCATTGATCGCTCACGCCTTCCAGTTAGGCTTTCCCGTTTTATTTATTTATTTTTTCTGCGGGATAGACATTCTCTTAAGGGTAAGTACGCAATAAAGTATTTACTCACTTTCGAACTGATCGTAAAACACCATGCATATAACAAGTCTGACACTGAAGTGAACGCCTGATGTAGATAACGGCCACATGCTTCTCCCATAGACTTTACATGGGTACTTTTCCGCCCCACCCCGCCCAAACCGTTGCCCCAATCTCAGATTTATCTTTGACATCTACATCGTACGACCTTTATTTTGATACCTGAACCATATTTTTACGTTCAGCCGTTCTCTCAAAATAGGTCTCACAGTAAAAAACTTTACAGAATGAAGATATAGGTGGCGCAAATTAATATGTACATTCTAAAAGCACTGACGGATTAAAAAATCCCAACACCACGAAAAAATAGTTATAGAGGAATGAAATGGCGGCAATACATTTGTATAGGTAACATATTTAATCGATTAAGGTTTCAAGGTCACAGCTTATTGTAAGCGCGAGAAGAGCCGATTTAAATGTGAAATGCTGGTACATTAATAACCAGTGTAACCGCTAGAATGTTGAATGCAAGCACGCAAACGTTCATGCATTGTGTCGTACAGGTGCTGGATGTCAGTTTGTGGGATGAAGTTCCATGCCTGTTGCACTTGGTCGGTCAATACAGGGACGGTTAATGCAGGTTGGGGGTGACGATGGAGTTTTCGTCCAATGATGTCCCATACGTGCTCGATTGGTGAAAACTCTGGTGATCTAGCAGGCCACGGCAACATGTGGACACTCTGTAGAGCATGTTGGGTTACAACAGCGGTATGCGGGCGAGCGTTATCCTGTTGGAAAACACCCCTGGAATGCTGTTCATGAATGGCAGCACAACAGGTTGAATCACCAGACCGACGTACAACTGTGCCGTCAGGGTGCGTGATATTAACCACGAGAGTACTCCTGCTGTCATAGGAAAGTGCTCTCCAGACCATAACTCCAGGTGTAGGTCCAGTGTGTCTCGGCCGCAGACAGGTTGGTTGCAGGCGCTCACCTAGCCTCCTTCTAACCAAAACACGGCCATCACTGGCACCCAGGCAGAACCGGCTTTCATCAGAAAACACAACAGATCTCCACTCCGTCCTCCAATGAGCTCTAGCTTGACACCACTGACGTCGCAAACGGCAGTGGTTTAGAGTAAGTGGAATGCACGCTACAGGGCGTCTGGCTAGGAGCTGTCCTTCAAGTAACCGATTTGTAACAGTTCGTTGTGTCACTGTGGTGGCAACTGCAGCTCGAATTGCTGCCGCAGACGCGGTACGATGCGCCATGGTCATACGCCGTACACGGCGGTCTTCCCTCTCAGTAGTGCTACGTGGCCGGCAGGAACCCGGTCTTCTTGAGGCAGTACCTTCCTTGACCACCGCTGCCAACAATCATGCACAGTGGCTACATTCCTGCCAAGTCGTTCTACAATATTGTGGAAAGAAAATCCACCTCCTCGACCTCGTTCAAACTCCGTGAGCTGTTGATAATGGATGGCTTCTTCGTCTTCTGAAAGGCATTCTTGACTAACATCAACACCCTACGTCGAATCTCAACGATAACTAACGCTCACGAACGTTACAGCGCGTATTTACTTCAAACCTGCTTTGTATGTTCTGAGGGGCGCTACTAGCGCCACACGTAGGCGCCGTGCGCAAAATTTGCATAGACGTCATCTTACAGATGTACTCTCGCCGCCTACCAACTGTAGTTTATCTAACACAACCCCTTCTTGGTGTTGGGATTTTTTTTCCGTCTGTGTATTTTCACTAAAAATGGTCAACAGCATGTTTATTTACATCTTTACATAATTAGAAACGTTTTACCTACCTGAATAAACTGGATCGAATGAATATTAAATTGTATATATACATCACACAGTCCAACGGCATAACGCAATCAGGTCTTCGAGAGTGTTCGCTGTTCCGATGAGAAGAACTATGATACAAATGCCTGCTAGCTGTGCTTTGCGCAACGGTTCGCTCGGAAAAGAGAAAAATTTGGATTAACTCAGTCGCTCCATGCCCCACCTTCAACAGCGCGTGAGTCAACGGCAGGTGATCGAATGTCAACCGCACGCTTCTCCTGTAGACGTTTAATGGGGATTATGCCGCCCCACAACGCCATAACCGCTGCACAAATATCATTTTTCTCTTCGACTGGCACATCTACATGGTACGACCTTTATTTTGATACCTCAACCATATCTGTACATTCAGTCGTTCTCTCAAAATAGGACTCACAGTGAAAAACCTTATAGAATTAATATATTGATTATTCCTGGTAACCTTTACCTTCCTCTAGAATAGCATTGCAATGCGACAAGTACTTCTGGGTGTAACTACGCTATCTGCCAACAAGTAATTGGACACCCCTGCAGTCGACGATATCTGCAGTCCTGTTACACTTCACGGCCACTGCTATTAAATATCGTGTGGGAAACAACAACGCAACCAGTCGCATGCAAGATGCCACGCAGTTCGGAGCTCTCGGATTTCGAGAAAGGTGTAATCGTCGGGTATCACAGAAATGGCCGATCCATACGTGACATATCCAGCGAGTTGAAGTACCCAATCTTGACAGTGGCCTACGTGATTGGAAAGTGGAAGATGAGAGGTGACTGTCAGAATGAGCCCCGACCAGGCAGACCCACAAAACTGGGAGTTAGAGACCGACGGGTGCTAGCCAGAGAAATTCGGAAGAACCGCAACAAATCGATGGGCCACATCCTCGAGGAGTTTCAACAGGCATCCGAGAGTGTTCTTTCGATGAATACCTTCCATAGTGAAGCCCATCAGCTCGGTTATCATGGACGTGCTGTCGCCCACAAGCCTTTGATTACCAAGTCCAATAGCGCTGCTCGGCTAACGTGGTGCAAAGAACGTCGACAGTGGACCGTTGAACAGTGGAAACAGGTTGTCTGGAGTGACGAATCAATGTTCACCCTCTACCGTTCGGATGGCAGGGTCTGGGTTTGGCGTCTGCCTGGAAAACGCCTCCTACCGGAATGTATTGTGCCAACTGTGAAGTTCAGTGGCGTGGAATTATGCTATGGGGGTGTTTCTCCTGGTATGGCACGGGACCCTTGGTCGCAATTCCTGGTAGACTCAACGCCGAGACCTACTGCACCATTTTGGATGACCATGCGTTTCCTACTTTGTGGCAGTTTTACGGGGTGGACCCATGTTACTTTCAGGATGACAATGCCACCTGTCATGTTGCGAGGTCCACCATGGCTTGGTGTGGAGACAATGGGTTTAATCAAATGGTCTGGCTTGCGCTGAGCCCGGACCTTAACCCTATCGAGCACCTCTGGGACGAGTTGGAGCGTCGACTTAAGGGGTCACCGTCCGAAATCGGTGAAGGAACTGACCTGTCTTCTCCAAGCAGAGTGGAAGAAAATACCGCTAGCCGTCGTACAACGCCTGGCTGAGAGTATACCCTGGAGTGTCGTAGCTGTAATCGCCGCTCGTGGAGGCTCCACCAACTATTGAAGGTGAATAAACTTCTTTTTCCTTTGCTATCGCATGTGTATAACTACTCTTTAGTAGATAGTGTATTTTTTTATGATGAGTTTATAAAAAAATAAATTCCGGCCCCCTCCTGCAAAAAATTCGTACTCTCTCCCCCGGAAAAAGTTTCTGTGCACTCCACTGCGCGCAGGATACTTTTGAAAACCTCTGACGTAATGGATTGATTTACTCAGTTTTGATGCGGTGGGATTATTTTGAGGAAAAAGCTTTGACGATGTATGCTAACGTTATTAAAATGTTATTGTATTCTTCAAGAATATTTTTGAAAGGTTAAATAAGTAAAACAATTTTTTTCACTTTCACCCTCATGAACCTTGTTATTTCAAAGTAATAGAACGTATAGAGTCCTTCATATTTGGTTAGTCGCGCGTTCCTGAATATGTTCGTTAGCTGCTGTTTGCTAAATATTTCTCCATTTAAATTATTTACAAATCTCTTTAAGCCCAAATTCTCTCTCTTTTTAAATTTTTTTTTCAAATAAACCTATTCTGCCTCTCCATGTCGACGATATTCCTTTGAGCAGTTCAAATTCAAGATATTCAATTTCCTTTGGGGGAAAAAATAGAATTCTATACGTCTGCAGCATAAAAAGAAGGTATTCTAGATTAACTTTCTATTGAAATGGATGGCGAAAGAAACGAAAAAACCTTTCAGTTTTCAATTCCATTCCAACATACACATCTTTGGTTTATTTATAAATGCTCCGCTTCTTAAGAAAAATGAGCTTCCATTTCTATCAGACTCAAATTTCGAGAAATAACTTTCACGTGTATGTTTAGCTGCGGGATATTACGTCACTTTAAGGCAAAACTAAGATTGATGATCATAAGTAGAAACAGACAAATCTAAACTTTATATGAAAAACAAAGTCGCATAATATGTCTTACAAATCCAACAAGGCAATCTGGTATCTCAGAATGCTTTATCTCCCTTTTACTCTCGTATTGTTTCTAGAAAATTTCCTTCAAAATTCATTTGACAAATACAATGCAGATTATCAGTGAGCGGAAAACATCCCATTTTTGAAGCTGAATAATGTATATTTTTATAATAGAATCGCTGTGGTTGTTTCAGGAATTTTTTTCGAGGTGACATTTTGAAGAGCATTTCGGTTTCTAGGTCATGCTCTTCAGAATAAAGCCAGCTTTTAAGGAGGAAACGGTTCATACACTGGCGTGCAAAAATTAAGGACGAGACGGTTTTTCGAATGTAACGTCGTGCAGAAGTGCTCCACATCGACTCAAATCATACCATAAGATCCCTAATATGTAAGAATATTGGACAAATGAGCAAAACCGTCCAAACAAGGAATCCAAAGCATACAAAGGCACTTTATTGTAAAGGTAGCTTCGAGTACAACTGGACAGAAGACAGAAACGTCCATGTAACAGGCGGCTGCCAAGAAAAATCCAGTCTTTTGCAGGGGATATGATCACCCCTGACTGCGTTGCAGGATTTACAACGAATGTCCATGCTGAGGACGAGGTTGTCAAGGAGCTGTTGCGTTGAATATCTTCACTTTCAAACAGCTCTGCAACAGCCACTGTACGATGAGGTGTAGCGTTGTCGACTATGAAGAGGACCTCAGGACCCACAGCACCTCTAAACAGACGCACGTGAGGCAGGAGAACCTCAGTACAATAGCGGACACCAGTGACTTAACCTCCTTGGAAGATGTGGAGGTCAGTACGGCTACCAAGAATGATACCTCCCCAAACGAGAACTCCGCCACCTCCAAACCGGTCCCTTTCGATGATGTTGGAGGTGCGATTGCGTGTTCCCTGCTCCCTCCAGATGCGTATGCGTCCAGAATCGCTCGTCAGACTGAATCGGCTCTCATCCGTAAAGAAAACTCGATCCCATTGCTGATGTGTCCAGTTCTTTTGTTCCTGGCACCACAGAAACCGCCGTCTCCGACGAGTAGGCGTTGATGGCCCACACCGTACTGGTCGTCGTGCAAATAGACCACTTTGTGCAGCTTCCTGGCCATGGTAAAACGCGATAACGGACGTCCAGTTGTCTGTTGCATGTGCCTTGCGATTTCTTCCGCTGTCTGCCGTCTGTCTCTTCTCGCCTGTAGGACAATATACCGGTCGTCCGCCGCCATCGTTGCTCGTGTACGACAACAGCTGAACTTTAGGACAACTGTTCCTGTCGTTTGAATTGTTCTCCAAGCTCGTGAAATGATACTGTGAGCGATCCCGAACTCCTCGGCCACACTAGTTACACTTCGACCTTCTTCCAACTTCCCAATGACGCGACTTCGGGTAAAGTCATCCAGATGTCGTCTACTGGATTGCCTGTTGGCCATATCAAACGGTGGCAGCAACTCGACGTCGTTCAAACCGATGTACACAGTGCAATAGCTTTCATTGAATTGCTTAGCGTACACCGCCAGTGTGTTTCTACCATTCCGACACTAATCCCCCCCCCCTACGCCATGCTGCATATGTGTGCATGCTCTACAGTACCGGACACTAGTCTATCTCCTGAGTGGTCTTTCGGTCCGTTCTGCCTGCTCGTTCCGCTGTTATGATAATTTCTCATCTTCGTACTTAATTTTTACACACCAGTGTATTTGAATTTATAGTTCAAAGCAGGTCTGCCCGGGTCAGTACGTGACGGTCGTGTTCTATTCCAAAATTTTTGACACGTTTCCAAGTCTGGTGTGGTTGCGAGTGATGCGAATATGTTGTACGTAAATGAATGTGTATTCCCGAATTATTCGTTTCAGTTTACACACCTGCAAAGATCTTGAAAGATACGTAGCATAAATTATCTACAGGAAGTTCCAGGGTACTTTGCTGGTTTTTGCCCTTTGTTTCAAACCTAGCCTGATAGACTAGAAACTGGGGGCTCTCCGTGGTGGTGTGAATTTCTAACAATCGCTGAATATCCGCCGTGCTAGGTTCACACCTAACCTGATAGATTTGAACCTGGGGCTCTCCGTGGTGGTGTGAATTTCTAACAATCGCTGAATATCCGCCGTGATAGGTTCAAACCTAGCCTGATAGACTTGAACCCGGAGGCTCTCCGTGGTGGTGTGAATTTCTAATAATCGCTGAATTTTCGCCGTGCTAGGTTCAAACCTAGCCTGATAGACTTGAACCGGGGGGCTCTCCGTGGTGGTGAGACTTTCTAACAATCGCTGAATATCCGCCGTGATAGGTTCAAACCTAGCCTGATAGACTTGAACCAGGGGGCTCTCCGTCGTGGTGTGAATTTCTAACAATCGCTGAATTTTCCCCGTGCTAGGTTCAAACCTAGCCTGATAGACTTAAATCTGGGGGCTCTCCGTGGTGGCGAGACTTTTTAACAATCGATGAATATCCGCCGTGCTAGGTTCAAACCTAGCCTGATAGATTTGAACCTAGAGGCTCTCCATGGTGGTGTGAATTTCTAACAATCGCTTTATTTCCACCGTGCTAGGTTCAAACCTAGCCTGATAGACTTAAACCTGGGGCTCTCCGTGGTGGTGAGACTTTCTAACAATCGCTGAATTTCCGCCGTGCTAGGTTGAAACCTAGCCTGATAGACTTGAACCTGGGGCTCTCGGTGGTGGTGAGACTTTCTAACAATCGCTGAATTTCCGCCGTGCTAGGTTCAAACCTAGCCTGATAGACTTGAACCTTGGGGCTCTCCGTGGTGGTGTGAATTTCTAACAATCTCTGAATTTCCACCGTGCTAGGTTCAAACCTAGCCTGATAGACTTAAACCTGGGGGCTCTCCGTGGTGGTGAGACTTTCTAACAATCGCTGAATATCCGCCGTGCTAGGTTCAAACCTAGCCTGATAGATTTGAACCTGGAGTCTCTCCGTGGTGGAGTGAATTTCTAACAATCGCTGAATTTCCACCGTGCTAGGTTCAAACCTAGCCTGATAGACTTGAACCTGGGGGCTCTCCGTGGTGGACTGAATTTCTAAAAATCGCCGAATTTCCGCCGTACTAGGTTTAAACCTAGCCTGATTGACTTAAACCTGGGGCTCTCCGTGGTGGTGAGACTTTCTAACAATCGCTGAATATCCGCCGTGCTAGGTTCAAACCTAACCTGATAGATTTGAACCAGGAGGCTCTCCGTGGTGGAGTGAATTTCTAACAATCGCTGAATTTCCACCGTGCTAGGTTCAAACCAAGCCTGATAGACTTGAACCTGGGGGCTCTCCGTGGTGGAGTGAATTTCTAAAAATCGCCGAATTTCCGCCGTGCTAGGTTTAAACCTAACCTGATTGACCTAAACCTGGGGGCTCTCCATGGTGGTGAGACTTTCTAACAATCGCTGAATATCCGCCGTGCTAGGTTCAAACCTAGCCTGATAGATTTGAACCTGGAGGCTCTCCGTGGTGGTGTGAATTTCTAACAATCAATGAATTTCCGTCGTGCTAGGTTCAAAACTAGCCTGATAGACTTGAACCTGGGGGCTCTCCGTGGTGGTGTGAATTTCTAAAAATCGCTGAATTTTCCGCCGTGCTAGGTTTAAACCTAGCCTGATTGACTTAAACCTGGGGGCTCTCCGTGGTGGTGAGACTTTCTAACAATCGCTGAATATCCGCCGTGCTAAGTTCAAACCTAGCCTGATAGATTTGAACCTGGGGTCTCTCCGTGTTGGTGTGAATTTCTAACAATCGCTGAATTTCCGCCGTGCTAGGTTCAAACATAGCCTGATAGACTTGAACCCGGGGCTCTCCGTGCGTGGTGGTATGAATTTCTAACAATCGCTGAATTTCCGCCGTGCTAGATTCAAACCTAGCCTGATAGACTTAAACCTGGGGGCTCTCCGTGGTGGTGAGACTTTCTAACAATCGCTGAATATCCGTCGTGCTAGGATCAAACCTAGCCTGATAGATTTGAACCTGGGGGCTCTCCGTGGTGGTGAGACTTTCTAACAATCGCTGAATTTCCTCCGTGCTAGGTTCAAACCAAGCCTGATAGACTTGAACCTGAAGGCTCTCCGTGGTGGTGTGAATTTCTAACAATTGCAGAATTTCCGCTATGCTAGGTTCAAGCCTAGCCTGATAGACTTGAACCTGGGGGCTCTCCGTGGTGGTGTGAATTTCTAACAATCGCAGAATTTCCGCCGTGCTAGGTTCAAACCTAGCCTAAAAGACTTGAACCAGGAAGCTCTCCGTGGTGGTGTGAATTTCTAAAAATCGCTGAATTTCCGCCGTGCTAGGTTCAAACCTAGCCTGATAGACTTAAACCTGGGGGCTCTCCGTGGTGGTGAGACTTTCTAACAATCCTTGAATATCCGCCGTGCTAGGTTCAAACCTAGCCTGGTAGACTTGAACCTGAAGGCTCTCCGTGGTGGTGAGAATTTCTAACAATCGCTGAATATCCGCCGTGCTAGGTTCAAACCTAGCCTGATAGATTTGAACCTGGGGGCTCTCCGTGGTGGTGTGAATTTCTAACAATCGCCGATTTTCCGCCGTGCTAGGTTCAAACCTAGCCTGATAAACTTGAACCTGGGGGCTCTCCGTGGTGGTGTGAATTTCTAACAATCGCTGAATATCGGACGAGCACTTTAAGTGATAGCCCCCGTGTAGGAATCCCCTGGTTAAAGTTTCTAAGCCTCCCCCTAATTTATCTCTGCATTCTATGTTCAAAATCTTTCGCTTGTACGGTGGCGTCATCTAGTGTGCTCTCTCTCTCTCTCTTACTTAAAAACTATCCAACAGAATCATTAGATTCGCTCTAAGTTCATTCAGTTCGTGCGACCTGCCAGAAAGGGCACAGAAACTGAATGAACTCAGAGCACATATACACTGGTGTGCAAAAATTAAGGACGAAGAGGAGAAATTAGCATAACAGCGGAACGAGCAGGCAGAACGGACCGAAAGACCACTCAGGAAATAATCTAGGTTCCGTTACGGTAGGGCATGTGCATATATGCAGCATGATGTAGGGGGGAGCGTCGGGAGAGTATAAAGCACACGGGAGGTGTACGCTCAGCAATTCGGTGCAAGCTTTTGCACGGTGTACATCGGTTTGAACGACGTCGAGTTGCTGCCACCGTGTGAAATGGCCAACAGGCAATCCAGTAGATGACATCTCGATGACTTTACCCGAGGTCGCGTCATTGGGAAGTTGGAAGAAGATCGAAGTGTGACTAGTGTAACCAAGGATTTCGGGATCACTCACAGCATCGTTTCACGAGCTTGGAGATAATTTCAAACGACAGGAACAGCTGTCCGAGAGTTTAGCAGTGGTCGTCCACGAGCAACCACGGCGGAGGACGACAGGTATATTGTCCTACAGGCGGGAAGAAACAAACGGCAGACAGCGGAAGAAATCGCAAGGCACATGCAACAGACAACTAGACGTCCGCTATCGCGTTTTACCGTGGCCAGGAGGCTGCACAAAGTGGTCTATTTGCACGACGACCAGCACGGTGTGTGCCATTAACGCCTGCTCATCGGAGACGGCGTTTCTGTGGTCCCAGGAACGCAAGAACTGGAAACATCAGCAATGGCGTCGAGTTCTCCTTACGGATGAGAGCCAATTTAGGCTGACGAGCGATTCTAGACGTATACACATCTGGACAGAGCAGGGAACACGCAATCGCACCTGCAACATCATCGAAAGGGACCGGTTTAGAGGTGGCGGGGTTCTCGTTTGGGGAAGTATTATGCTTGATTGCCTTACTGACCTCCATATCTTCCAAGGAGGTTCAGTCACTGGTGTCAGCTATTGTACCGAGGTTCTGCTGCCTCACGTGCTTCTTTTTAGAGGATCTGTGGGTCCTGAGTTCCTCTTCATGGACGACAACTCTACACCTCATCGTGCAGTGGCTGTCGCAGAGCTGTTGGGGAGTGAAGATATTCAACGCATGGATTGGCTCGCAAGGTCCTCGGACGTAAATCCAATCGAACACGTGTGGGACGTTCTCGGGGACGCTTGACAGAACGTCACCAGCCGCCGGCAACGATTCCGTAGCTGTGATTGGCCCTACAAGAGGAATGGGCCGAGATTCCTCAACAGCTCCTTGACAACCTCGTCCTCAGCATCGACAGACGTTGTAAATCCTGCAACGCAGTCAGGGGTGATCATATCCCCTACTAAAGACTGGATTTTTTTGGCAGCCGCCAGTCACATGGACGTTTCTGTTTTCTGTCCAGTTGTGCTCGAAACTACCTTTTCAATAAAGTGCCTTTGTATCCTTTGGATTCCTTGTTTGGACGGTTTGTCTCACTTGTCCCATATTCTTACAGTATCTTGGGGATGTTATGGTATGATTTGAGTCGATGTGGAGCACTTCTGTACGACGTTACATTCGAAAAACCGTCTCGTCTTTAATTTTTGCATGCTAGTGTATTTGAGGTATATGAATTTTTTGCCGCCCCTTTGGCGCAGTGGTGTAAGCGATGTGTTCTGATCATTCGTCAGAAAGGGGTCCGGGTTTGAATCCCGGTGAGGCATTGATGTTGTGTTTGACTTAAGGCCCTGGGTCTTTTCTTTCCCTGGAACCAGTGGCCCTAAATTAGGAACAGGCGACTGCTTATACCCCACTGAGTTGCTCACGGTGGTCGTTAAACCTCCAAACCAAAAAAAAAAAAAAAGCTATGCGTCATTGTCATTGTACAATTACTTAAATAGGTTTCATTTATTCTTAAAGTTCCTGATTAAAGGTACTGATGTACGTATTTTTTTTTTTATGTATTATGGCATTTAGTGAGCCCATTGCTATAGTACCTCATCTCGTCGTTGGGGTATTTACATGTAAAACATTATCGCTTCTCTTGACTTTAATTAAACGTGTGCTTAAAAGACGAGGAACATTCCAACATCCGGAATAACATTCGAAATAATGAACACAATTTTTAAGGCCCTTGTCACTCACAAATTAATAACACCAAAGGGAGATGTCACCTGTTTTGAATCGAGGGAGACCCTAGTAGAAGGAGAACGATGATACGCTGCATGCTACTACTTCAATAACTTTAATGGCTTTAAATTTTAAAGGTGGGTACGTGGTTTGTTCTGAAGGAAATAAGCCGTTAAGCTTGTTGCAACATGACGTGATAATCGTTCCGCTGATGATACATTTGTCTGTGTCTGTTGAGAGCTGCTGTCGACATCTGAACAAAATTAATTAATGCATTTCAACGGGTATTGGAATGGAGATCGTTCCTTTTCGTTACTCTTTATAATTTCGTGTGAGATGCAGAAAAGCTACTGGTTTCCATAAATTCGGGAGAACAAGAGAAAGCGCGCGATTGTTGGTGAAAGAAGAGTAGGAAATTCGTGAAAATTGGGTATTAGGTAGTTTCTACCTCAGCCTTCTTTTAACTTTTTCTGTCTACGGCTCTTTTGACCTAAACATAAATCTCAGACGCTTTTTTGTGTAAAAACATGTGACAAAAAAACCACCATACACTATATTGACAAAAGTCGCCGGATATCTAGGAGAGAAACACAATATAGCATTTATTGACATACATTAGTACGGTGTCGGTATAGTTTTGTCCTTAATGCATCCACTGACCCTTCGATACAGGATTTCGACAAGGTTCTGGAACGCAGCGATAGGTATGCGCTTCCATTCAGTACATAATGCTGCTCCTAACTGTTGCTTAGTAGTAGGCCTTGGTTCTAAATTTCTTAAGCGGCCCTCTAATTCATCCCATAGGTACTCTATGGGATTCAGATCAGGGCTGTGTGATGGGAAATCCACACACGATACGGAATTATCGTCAAACCACGCCGCAACAGTCCTTGTTTTAGGTTGAAGGTATACGTAAATAACGTGTTTAACCAGCACGAAAAGATAGGCACATACTGACGGAAGAGGCGTAGGTGGATGAGCCCGCAGAAGAAGATGTCTGTGGCAGTGAACGGAAGATCTTGAGAACAAGAGCGACTGGCAATCCGGAAAGCCTGGTGGAGGAGAGGCATCAGGATGGGACAGTAAAGGTAGACGTTCCTCGCCGGTCTCTTTACACCAGGCCAGCGCAGCACTTTTGTGCCATTTTCAAGATCGATTGCTTTCTCGACTCCGCCTGGAGTACCAGTCGGCTTCTTCCAGTCGTCGAGAAGCCACCTTCTATGCTACCTGGGCGCAGGCCGCTCCATGGTTTGCGATTGGTTCTGGACTGCTACACCTATCAGTACCCTAGGACATTCTACACCTCCTTTGCTGAGTTCCGTGGCACCCTGGTGGCCCTCCTCCACTCTACGACTCGTGCAATCCACACTACCGTTGAATTGTGAATGCTTATGCCATCTCAGTGTATTTTCATGCTTACTCGTGTACATTACTTACTTTCACCCCGCCTGTATTATGTTGCTTTGGTGCCCTCGTTAAATAACTTGCACAATTGTGCACGCTGTGTTTTTATCTCATGTATGTAATGTTTTACCTTCACGGCGGTGTTTGTGCTGTTCTTTTTCTAATTGTGTACTATTGTTTCACCTGTGTTATCCTGTAAATCATGCCCAGCCAATTTCATGTGAACGATATGTTTCTCTCTGTCACTTCTGCAATTTTTATTCAATAAGCTTTGCTTGCAGCATTTGTTATTCATCCCCATTGTCATTGCAGTGTATATACCATCATCTTTTTAACAGTTTTGTATTATTTCCCAGTAAGACGCCCAATACTGTACGTCTCCCTCTTATGTTTTGTTATGATAAATTAGAATAAAGCGATTTTGAAACCTTGTTTTAGGGCTCGGTGTATTGGTACCAACAAGGCTCGGTTCCATAGTATTGCCACAGAGTAGGTACAGCATAATTGTCCAGAATATCGAAGTAGACGTACTGGTTAACAGGTTTGTCAACAATAACCAATGGGCCATGACCATACCACGAAAAACACCCCCACACGAGTACACTGCCAGCTCCAAACTTGACGGTAGTAACAGTAAACTGTGGTAAATATAGTTCCCCCGGCTTACGCCATACCTACACACGTCCATCATACTGATCGATCGTGTATCTGGATTCATCAGTCCATAGGACCCGTTTTCATTAATCTATGGTCCACGATAAATGTTCTTTACACCATGCTAAAGGACGAGTAGCATTCCGAGTGGAGATGAAAGGCCTATGAGCAGCCACAGGACCATGGTAACCCATGGAATGAAGTTCTGTGTGAATGGTACGTGTACATACCGAGGTTCAACATTTTTACTCACCTGTACACTGAGGTCTTGTGCAGTACTCCGTCGATTAGCTATGAGGCTTTGACATCCTCTATCACTGATTTTCTTTGGTCTGCCGGTACGTTTTGCTACTTCAGGCACGCCATGTGTCTTCCACTTATTCAGTACATTCAAAACTGTTGTTTAAACGCCTCTCGGTTTCTCTTTTGGACAACTCACTAATATAACACCCAACAATCTTTCCTTTCTCAAAGTCAATTCCTTCCCGCCGCGACGTTTTCGCTCAACCTCACAGTGCGATATGATCGCGGTCAGCTGTAGGCTTCTTTTTATACCGTTCGCAGCTGTACCGCGCATCTTAACAACGCAGCGGATCCGTTCATTTGCTTTTGCAGGGGTGTCTGGTGACTTTTGTCAGCATATTGTATATTTTGCTGTACCGATATTTCTTCATTTTGTGTTATTTTACTGTCAGTTTTTATGGAACGTCCATTGTAGAAATTGTTGCGATTAACTAAAGTTTCGTTAAGTTCACGTTCATATTACATTCACTAAAATCTACGTAAGCAAATCTTTGTCTAATACAAAACCATCGGGTTTTACAAATTCTTCCAGACGAATATATCAGAGCGCAAAATGAAATCAAATGCAGTTTGTCTCCATTTCGTTTAGTTCTGTAACGACAGTGGGTTGTTAAAAGTCTTCAAAAGCCTAGAAAATGGTATTGTTACATGTTTGACAAAACAATTTAAATAATTATCTATTATTCTATAGCGAAATTTCACACGGTAGTCGTTTTCAATGTATAAAGGCTGTCTCGTTGTGTGTGCTTTTCCATATCAAGGGTTGTTTTTTTTTTTTTTTTTTTTTTTTAGAAGAGAATGCATTCCTGTCTCTGGGAAAACAATGTAATGCACGAAGTTTATTTAGCGTAGTTCTTCAACAATAGATCTGTGCTGCGTTTAAATAACACTTCACGAGGTGTTTCCTTTAAGCCTCACTCCCAGCTCAATATGCATGAATAAAACATTAAATTCCAGAATCTGTGATCGCTTCAAGCAGTTAACAAACACGCGATTCAGTTCCCCAGTTGGCAGTTATTTGTGCGGCTATCCTGTTTAAATTTCAAAAATCTCCATTATTTGTGCGACCAAATAATTCAGTCTAATAAAAGAATTTCCCAAGAAATCCCATGGTGTGTTTGTGCTATTGTCGCGCTTAGATCGGAAGCAGAGATAAAGGCGGTTTAGTGTAACTGCGTAATTGCTTTCCGAAGTGCAGGTAAAATTTTATTTTAAAGAAGGTGCGAGTAAAAGCAAATAGTACACTCACTTAGCCGTCTTAAGAGATGCTCTGTGAGTACTTTGTCCCAGTACACTATCGACTATGTGCGTAACACGTAACTAAATAAGGAATGGAGTTTAAATAGTGCACCAAAAAATCGTTATCTTTCACGCATTTGGAGCAGTTATACCGGTTCATCGATTCTACCAATAAACACAGTGCGACAATCTATATACAAAATTTAGTTTCTTTCTAAAGCCCGGCAGCGCCACCCACTGGAGCAGTTTTCATGATTTTTTTTTTTAAATGAAAGCTAATCACCCACAGATTTGTCATCGCAAATTTTTATTGTCATAGTAAGTTTTAGCACGTCTTTTGTAAAAAAAGATCGCGCTTATGTTATCGCTTTGTCCACGTCCGTCTGTACCCACGATATCTCTAAAACTATTAGTCCGATTTGAAAAATGCTTTGTGCATTGGGAAGCTGGAAATATGAGAATGATGATCCTTTATTTCGTTTTTTTTTTTACGATGTACAATTTCGCCGCTAGAGGGCGTAAATGCAGATGAGGTCGCATTCAAAAATACGTTTTATTCCACATTATTTGCTTCTAAACAGCCGATTGAAAAAAATCTTTTATCTTTCGATTCCATTTATGTCGAAGAATATTTTAGATACAGTTACTTTTTTCAAATTACGCATAGATTTTCCGCTAGGGGGCGTAAAAGTAAATTACCTTTTCCTCGATAACTCTTCCTCTAAAGCTCAGATTTGAAAAAAAAATTCTTCAGCGGATACACCTCCTTATGGAAAATATTTTGCACATAATTTCTCATTTTCGGTAAAGAATACTTTGGCCACCAGGGACTTTGCTTCTGACGTACTTGCCATAAAATCTGAGTTTCTAAAATATCGATTGAAAAATGTTTTCGTGGACTGATGCCACTCACAGCGGTAAACCTTTTTGGAATATTTTCTTCTTAAAATATTCCATAGTGTCTCCGCCAGGGGGCGTAGATATATATATATTATTTTTCTCAATATCTCTACTTCTAGGAGTCCGAATTGAAAAAATTCCTTCTTTGTTAGACAGTGTTTTCATTGTGACATGTTTTTCATATAATTTCAAAATTTTCAAGTAATTCCTAGACTTTCCGCTAGGGGGCGGAACGGTAAATTGCTCTTCCCCTTATATCTCTGTTTCTAAATCTCCAATTTGAGAAATTCTTTCTGCACCGGATAGAGCTCTTGATGGGAAATCCTTTGCACATAATTTCTTATTTTTGTAAAAAATGGTTTAGCCACCAGGTGGCGTAAGCCTTAATTTCCGCTTCTGATGTATTTGCAGCAAAATACGTATGAGCTCCCAAAATCTCGATTGAGAAAAAAAGTCGTTTGTTGACCGATACTACTCATGTCGACAAACATTTCAGGATCATTTTCTTCTTGAAATAAAGCATGGTTTCTAGGCCAAGGGCGTAGATGTATATTTTATTTTTGTCAGTATCATTACTTTTAAGAGTCCGATTCGAAAAATTCCTTCTTTGTTGGATAGTGTTTCCGATGCGAAATGTTTTTCCTATATATTCAAAATTTTCAAGTATATTATAGACTTTCCGCAAGGGGGCAGAAAGGTAAATTGCGTTTTCTGCGTTTTTTCTGCTTCTAAAACTCCGATTTGAAAAATTCTTCCTGTATCGCATACAAGACCTGATGGAAAATATTTTTCACATAATTTCAAATGTTTGGTAAAAAATGTTTATCTGCTTCTGATGTATTTGTGGCAAAATCTGGGATCCTGAAAACTCGACTAATTTTCTTTTTCTTGGACCGATACCGCTCATATGGATAAAACTTTTGGGAATACTTTCTTCCTAAAATAATGCATGGTTTTCCCACCAGGGAACGTAAAGTCACAACTTATATTTGTCGATATCTCTGTTTCTAATTATTCGATTTGAAAATTCTTTCTGTGTTGGAGAGCGTTTCCGGTGCGAAATGTTTCTCATATAAATTCATATTTTTCTTAATGCACAAGTCTGCTACCAGATGGCGTAAGCTCACGATTCCGCTTACAGCAATATCTGAGGGATTAAAAACCCGATTGAAAAACTTCTTTCTTCCGTCAGATACTATTGTTTTCCATACCGGTTCCATTGACACTGAATAGCTTTAAAAAATTAAATTTACGTCAAAAAGGATTGAAGAGACGTGTTTATTACACCCGAAAATTCGGTGTCATCTTTCTTGTTTTGTTTTTTTACGATATAAAATGTGGCCTCTAGAGGGTGTAAATGCAGATGATGTCGAATTCAAAATTCATTTTATTCCATATATTTTCTTCTAAACATCCAATTGAAAAACAATCTCTTATCTTTCGATTCCATTTGGACCGAAGAGTATTTTACGTATAGTTACTTTTTCAAATTAAGCAGACATTTTCCGCTAGGGGGCGTAATAATAAATTGCGTTTTCCCCGATATCTTTTCTTCTAAAACTCCGATTTGAACATTTTTTTTTTCAGAGGATGCAGCTCCTAACGGAAAAAACTTTTGCATATAATTTCTAATTTTTGGTAAAGAATACATTCGCCGCCAGAGTGCATAAGTGTTAGTTTTTGCTTCTGATGTATTTGCCATTATATCTGAGCTTCTAAAATCTCGATTGAAAAAATTATTTCGTGGACCGATGCCGCTCACGTCGAAAAACCTTTTCGGAATATTTTCTTCTTAAAACATTGCATGATTTCTCCGCCAGGTGGCGTAGATATATATGCTATTTTTGCCAATATCTCTGTTTCTAATGGTTCGATTTGAAGAATTTTTCTTTATAGGATAGTTTCTAGTGTGACATGTTTTTTTCTATAATTTCAAAATTTTCCAGTAATTCGTAGACTTTTCGCTAGGGGGTGTAAGGTTAAATTGTGTTTCCCCGATATCTCTGTTTCTAAAACTCCGATTTTAAAAATTCTTTCTGCACCATATACAGCACCTGATGGGGAATCGTTTGCATACAATTTCTAATTTTCCTAAAAATGGTTTGGCCACCAGGGGGCGTAAGTCTTAATTTCAGCTCCTGATGTACAGTATTTGCAGCAAAATTTGAGCTTCTAAAATCTCTATTGAAAAGAAATTCGTTTGTGGACTGATACTTCTCCTTCGTAACACAGTATTTGTCCTTTTCTTGTAGGACTTCTGTCCACAATGAGTAGAGTTTAGGTCCCAGCCACCTACAGCGAGATCGCCTTTTGGGCAGGACATAGAAACGGAAGGAATGAGAGCAAGTCTAGCGACTTTAACAGAACAGTTTGTAGTGCGATTAGAGTACAGTAGATGGCACCACCGTACAAGTACGGTGTTGCATATAGAGAGGTGAGAGAATTTCAGGTGGGGGCATAGGGAAGGATACCCATTGAACCAGTGGGTCCAGCCTGGGGCCGTTACTTAACGTGCTCGTCCGATGCACGGCGGATATTCAGCGATTGTTAGTAAATCACACCATCTCTGAAAGATCAGCCCAGGCTCGAACCTGAGGACTTTGCATCGATAGTCTGAATCGCTAACCACTAGGCCATTAGCGGCTCTCTGATACTTCTCACGTCGACAAAACGTTTAGGAATATTTTTTTCTTAAAAAAATGCATGGTTTCTACCCTAAGGTGCGTAGATATATATCTTATTTTTGTCAATATCTCTACTTTTAGGAGTCCGATTTGAAACATTTCTTCTTTGTTAGATAGTGTTTCAGATGTGAAATATTTTTCATGTTAATTCAACATTTTGAAGCATATCACAAACTTTTCGCTAGGAGGAGCAAAGATAAATTGCGTTTTCTGCGTTATTTCTGCTTATAAAACTCCGATTTGAAAACTTCTTCCTGTATCGCATACACCTCGTGATGGAAAATGTTTTACATATAATTTTTAATATTTGGTAAGAATGGTTAGGCCACCAGAGGGCATAAGTGTCAATTTCTTCTTCTCATGCATTTGCAGAAAAACCTGAGTTCCTGAAAATTGGACTAAGATTTTTTTTTTTTTTTTTTTTTTTTCACCGATAGCGCTCACATCGAAAAACCTTTTGAGAATACTTTCTACCTAAAATAATGCATGGGTTTCCCGCCAGTGGTCGTAGATGCATATCTTATATTTGTCCATATCTCTGCTTCGAAGATTCCGATTTGAAAAATTCTACCTTCGTTGGAGAGCGTTCCGCTGCGAAATGTTTCACATGTAAATTCAAACTTTTCTTAACGCACAAGTCTGCAACCAGAAGGCGTAAGTTGACGCTTCCGTTTAAAAGAATGGATTAAAAACCCGATTGAAAAACGTATTTCTTCCGTCAGATACAATTGTTTTCCATACCGGTTCCATTGACTTTTTTTTTTTTTTTTTTTTTTTTTTTGATTGGAGGTTTAACGACCACCGTGAGCAACACAATGGGCTATAAGCAGTCCCCGTCCCTAATTTAGGGTCGCTGGTTCCAGGGAAGGGAGAGAGCCAGTGCCGTTAGACAAACACAACATCCATGCCTCACCGGGATTCGAACCCGGATCCCGTTCGGACGAATGATCAGAGGCCATCGCTTAGACCACTGCGCCACCGGGGCGGCATTTACTTTGAATAGCTTTGATAAATTTAATTTGCGTCAGAACGGATTCAAAAGACGTGCTCATTACATCCGAAAATTCGGTGTCGTCTTTCTTGTTTTTTTATGTTACCATGACATTTTCTTTGTACTCGCCATAAGCGGAACTGTACGCGAGAAATCAGGAATTACTTCAAAGTGTTCTGATTCGGTTGAACAGCAAAAAAAAAAAAAAAAAAAAAAAAAGGAGAGAAAATAGTCTATGTCCATCGGAAAGAAGCAAGCTTCTCAACATTGAAAGAATTTTCCAAATCGGTTCAGTAGTTTTTGAGATTAGTAAACACAAATCCGTATACTATCGTAAACTATTTTTTTTTTACGTTGGGTGTGATCAGGATGTATGTAAACAAAGCGGGACGATACACGAAAAATCGGGAACTACTTGAAAGTGTTCTAATTTGGTGGTACAGCCAAAAAATAATAAAAAACAAACAAAATAGCCTATGTCCATCGAAAATAAGTAAGTTTCCCAACGGTGAAAGAATTTTCAAAATCGGTTAAGTAGTTTTTGAGATTAGTAAACACAAATCCGTATACTATCGTAAACTACTTTTTTTTACGTTGGTTGTGATCAGGATGTATGTAAACAAAGCGGGACGATACACGAAAAATCGGGAACTACTTGAAAGTGTTCTAATTCGGTGGTACAGCCAAAGATAATAAAAAACAAACGAAATAGCCTGTGTCCACCGAAAAGAAGTAAGTTTCCCAACGGTGAAAGAATTTTCAAAATCGGTTCAGTAGTTTTTGAGATTAGTAAACACAAATCCGTATACTATCGTAAACTACTTTTTTTTTTTTTTACGTTGGGTGTGATCAGGATGTATGTAAACAAAGCGGGACGATACACGAAAAATCGGGAACTACTTGAAAGTGTTCTAATTTGGTGGTACAGCCAAAAAATAATAAAAAACAAACAAAATAGCCTATGTCCATCGAAAAGAAGTAAGTTTCCCAACGGTGAAAGAATTTTCAGAATCGGTTAAGTAGTTTTCGAGAATAGTAAAAAAAAATCGTATTGTATCGTAAACTATTTTTTTTTCACGTTGGGTGTGATTAGGTTGTATATAAACAAAGCGGGAAGACACACGGAAAATCGGGAACTACTTGAAAGCGATCGGTCTAGTCACGTATTTAGTACAACCAAAAATAATAAAAAATAATAAAAAATAAACGATACAGCTAACCCACCGTAAAGAAATAAGCTTTCTAACAGTGAAATAATTATCAAACCGGTTCAGCAGTTTTCAAGGCTACTTCAAACACACAAACAAAGTATCTCTTTTTAAGTATTACTATAGATTATACAGTGGATCCCACTTAAGAAGTTTTCCCGTTTAAGAAGTTTTATTTTTAGAGGCCCGATTATTTTTCCACAGCATTAATTTTCCCCCTTAAGAAGTAACGATGTTTCAAGTTTTCCCGCTTAAGAAGTTGTAAGTGTCACAAGTTTCTAAGTAAGAACATACGATTTTGGAATTCGTCCAGCAGATAAGTGCATGTCAAAGTAGTTGGGAGGAAGCGTTTCTTTGTTCTCCCCGTACATGTAGCAAGCGAAGCCTCTACCGGCTTCCCACGCAGGGGTCATGTTTACTAACCCCCCGCTTCTTCTGAGTCTGCCCTTTGTGTATCACAATCGCGTTATCTTTGGAGCTGGGGAAAGGCTGGGAAAGGAAACACCTGCTGAAAGTTAGTCATTCTGTCAGAGTTAGGCTCAGATGTTGCATCTCGCACTCGTGGAGTTAAGCATTTAATTGTATTGTTGAAATGCGTAGCTAGAAATATGGCGTCTGAAGGCATCAAAAGAAAAGCTTTATCTGTGGTTGAGAAACGAAACAATATTACGCAAATTGATGAAAACCCGTATTTAACAACGGAGCAGATAGCAAAAGAACTAAATTTACCTGTTACAACCCTCAACGGTATAGTGGCATAACGTTGACAAAGATGTTCCCACTTTTGAAATGCAAAATATCGATGATATTTGTGACATCGAAACGCAAGAGGACGTTGAATCAGAAACCATAGAAAATTAGTGCAGGCCAATTCCAACTTCAACTGAAGCTGGTAAAGCACTAGAAACTTTTCGCCGCTTTATAGAAAGCCACGAACGTGTTCCAACGGACATAATGAGAAACTTGAGGGAAATGGGCACGTACTTTGTGAATCTAGCGGAAAAAAGGAAGAAACAAACGCTTTTAGATCAGTATTTTTGTAATCCTGTAGCATACTAAATGTAGCTTTCAATCCTCATATTCAAGTTTAAATGGGTAAGTTGTGAAATGTTTTTTGTTACTTTAAAATAAATTAAAATGTAATTTTTGCATTTAATCTATGCAACAAACATTTTTAATCGCTAAAGTCTTACAAAACCCAATCAGAAACTTCCTGTTTAAGAAGTTTTCCCGCTTAAGACGTTTTCATCGCTTCGTCCCAACGTAGACTTCTTAAGCGGGATCCACTGTATAATGATATAAAAAAAATGTTCAAACGAAACTGACAAAATAAAACACATTTTTAGCCCCATTGTGTAGTTGTCTAGACACGATATCATTTCGGGTCACTGAGAGAAAGTCTCAATACTGCAATGCAAGCCCGTCAACATGGGAAGAAGCACATGTTTACACGATAATGAAGGACGTCATCGTTAAATTTCTATACGAGCAGTTGGAAAAATTAAAAATTAATGGGAATATAACAGGAATGTTGTTGTTGGTGACCCATTTTATACACTGCCTATTAATAATATAAGAGTTTATTATAAGTATGCATTTTATTACTATTCGTGTTATATGACAAGAAAAAATTTAATTCACAGCTTTTTCAACAGTGCATGGCACGGGTTATAAGGACTGGTCAAGTATTAAGACTGAATTTAAAGGAAAATTGGGAAACAGGAATACTTACGTGAATATATTTTATTCGAAGTACATTCCCCCTGTGTTAATACAAGAAATGGCACGATAAATAAGCCAACGAAAGAAAGCACTTACAGAGGTCATCTTTTGGTATGGAATGAAGAGCTGATGTCACAGTTCTTTATATGTTTTCATATTTATTCGAAATACTTTCGTCCTGGGTTAATACAAGAAGTGGCACGATCAGCCAACGAAAGCAAGGACTTCCAGAGATCATCTTTTGGTATGGAGAGAAGAGCTGATATCAGAGTCATTTGTGCAGAGCGATTCACTCAGAACTAAACATTTATTATGTGGAATATACACTGAAGAGCAATTGAATTAGAGACAGCTGGCGTTATGCAAATGTGGCGCTGTGAGCGGCCCTGTAAACGAAAACGAGATGACGTATGCAGCGATCCGACAATATAAGGAGTGATGCGACGGGAATCAGTAAGAGTCGGACGCAGTATGGGTAAGGCAAAGGATCTAAGCGCATTTGATCATGGGCAAATTGTCGGGGCCAGACGAATGGGTCACTCCATCTCGGAAGTTTTGCAAGCATTGGGATTTTCACGAGCCACTGTGTAACGGGTGCACCGTGAGTACATCTAATCCGGTAAAACCATCCCTGCAAGGGCGAACTGCCGTGGACAACAGCGTGTGGATGAGCGGGGTCATCGTCAGCTAGCTCGCATTGTAACAGCGGATAGACGGGCCACAGTGCAAGAAATCACTCGGCAATTTAACGCTGGTGCACAAAAAGTGTAAGCAGCCACACCATCCAGAACCATCTCCTCGCTATGGGGTACAGAAGCCATCGTCCCACGAGGGTACCGCTGCTGATGGCACATCACAGGGTGCAAATATTAGCATGGGCGCGGAAACATCGCCACTGGACCCTAGACATGTGATGAAGTGTTGCCTGGACTCATGAGTCGAGATTCACGTTGGTACATGCGGATGGCAGGATACGAGTACGGCGCAAACCACATGAAGCGATGGATCTTTCTTGCCAGCAGGGTACTCTTTAAGCTGGTGGAGGTGGCATTTTTGTCTGGAGACTGTTTACGTGAACTGAAATGGGACCACTGGTACGTGTGACGTTGTCCCTCACAGGTCAACGTTACCAGGATATCCTGGACGACCATTTGCTCCCGCTTGTGCGTCTTCAACATCTCACTGGGGACCTCATCCTTCAACAGGACAATGCACCGTGCCATCGCTCCCGAATGGTTGGATGAACATTCCACCGACGTGACCTTGCTTCGTTGGCCAGCTAGGTCACCTGACTTCAATCCCATCGAGCACATCTGGGATGCCATCGAGAGAGATGTTCGAGGCTCTGACCCCCCCCTCCATCAACTCTTCGTTAACTGTGGGAGCTTGTTCAGGGGTCGAGGATCCGTATGGCTTCCCAACGCTTCCGGTGTCTTGTCCAGTCCATGCCGAGACGAATCGCCGCCGTCCTCAGGGCGAAAGGTGGTGCTACACGTTACTAGACAGGTATCTCTAATTCAATTGCTCTTCAGTGTACATACATATCACTAAGCTGTTCTCTGATATTCAGAGGTTAGCTCCAAAAAGAAATACATACAAGCTACCAGATATTTTTACTTACTGTTGTGGTATCAAACTTCTCCATTTACAGCGATCTTGACATACAACTCGGACTTCACTGATATCCATTGCACGCCGTTAACAAGATCTTTTATACTTCGTACTACTCATAATCTTTTTCTCATGTAGACACTCCTGAATCTGATCCAACCATGTCTTCGTTGGAGTTCCTCTGCTTTTCCTTCCTACCACTTGGGCTAAAGGACTTTCTTAATAAGCATCTCATCACTCATTCTTTCAACATGGCCAAACCACGGAACTAACGCGTGCATGCGTGATGCCGAAATAGATAATAGTGGTTTATGTCTTGGTGATAACCGTGTGTGCAGATTGCTGTATGCTGATGACACTCTCCTGTTGCCAGAGAGCAAAAGTGATTTGCAGAGTATGTTGTCTCGGATGTACAAAGTTTGCATGAAATTCAAACTGAGTATAAATACTATACCGTGCAAATTAATTGGGACAAGGTATTTTATTCTCAGAATTGTAATGCGATCGCCAGTTGATGTCGGAAACCCACGTAAACCGGTTTTATCAGCTGTGAGGGGGTGTGACTGTTAGAATTTGATAGTAAGAATTTGGTTTGACCGGTTTTAAACAGGAAATAGGCACTTCAGCTTCAGTTGTGAGCTTTCGTGTGTGACAGGTGGATGTTAGGTTTTGCTCTCTGTGAGAACGTGTTGCTTTCATGTATTGAAAAAAAAATGGATATCTCCCCAAGGAAGCGTGCATAAATAATTGCTCTGAATGATCACACTTCTATGACAGTGAGAGATATCGCCCTGCAGTTGGTGTAGGCAAATCAAGTATATCAAGACTGCTTACGCGATACAATGCATCTGGATCATCGTCTCCAAAAGGGAGAGGTAAATGTGGAAGAAAACGAAAAACAACTCCACGAACCGACAGATATCTAATCAGAAATAGTAAAATGAATCCAAAAAAAAAAAAAAAAATAACCACCGACCTTCAAAGATATTTATTGGCTAGTGGTTCTGATGTCAGTGATTCAACTGTACGCCGTAGGCTTCTGGAAGTTGGCCGGAAGGCTAGAAGACCAACAAAAAACAATATTTGAAAGCGAAAATGAAGATAAAACGTTTAGCATGGGCCAAAAAAATATAAATCATGGACTGCTGATGACTGGAAAAAGGTAATTTTCAGTGATGAAACTCATTTACCTGTGCAAGGGTTACCAAGCAAATGTCGTTAGACGAAGCAACTGTGAACCCTTAAGACCTGAGCATGTCAAACAAACTGTAAACCACCCTCTGAAACAGTTGTTTTGGGTTTTTTCTCATATGAAATGGCGCTGGAAGCTTAGTTCCTGTTCAAGGTATGATGAATTCAGCCAAGTACGTAGAAATATTACAACGTAGGATTGTTCCATTCTTGCAAACTTTTGACGGGACATTTCAACATGACTTGGCCCCATGTCACAATTCGAAATTGGTCAAGAATTTCATGCTGGAAATCCAAATTCATTTGGCCTATAAATTCACCAGACTTAAATCCCATAGAAAACTTGTGGAATATTTTGAAGAGACGTTTAGGTAAAATGGACTGTACCACCAAAGAACGCATGATAACGAATGCTATAAAAGTGTGGTTCCACGATTATGAAGTCAAAAATATGTGCACTCAATTAGTGGAGTCAATGCCAAAACAATATCAAGAGGTCATTTCTGCTAAAGGAGGATATACTTCATACTAATACAGGTATTTATCAGTGTATATGAAGGCATAGGAGATGTAAGGTTAGGTGATGCGTAACATCACAGCCTCTCCTTGACAAATGTCAACCCCGCCTTCTCGTGGTACATCCTGTTCCCACTACAGGATCTGGCGATCGCCAATAGCGGTATAACTATACCATCGGGATTAGAGGAAATGCTATCCCACACTCACCAACCCGCTTGGCCAGCGTGGTGAGTTATGGCCAAACCCTCCAAAATGACACCACAACTTAAATCTCGGCCCTCAGTCTCCGGCAGCTGGAATGTACCTGGCCAAGGCAGCGGGAAGTGCGACATGAAGGCAGAGGGTGCTAAGAATCCCCGGAGAACCGGACTAGGCTGCCATCTGATGCTGACCTTGGCTACGTATAATGGACGCTTTCTATCTTCTGATTCAAGGCTTCTTGAATTGGAAGAGGAACTACAAAGGATCAAGTGGGACGTCGTTGGGCTAAGTGAGGTAAGGAGAAAAGGAGAAGATCTCATTGAACTTAAAAGTGGACATCTCTTCTACTATCGTGGGACAGATACTGGCAGAACTAGTGGTGTTGGATTTATAATAAACAAGAAACTGAAGGATAAAGTTGTAGAAGTTGAAAGTTCCTCTGACAGAGTTGCACGACTCGTTATCCACTTCTCGAGAAGATACCAGACTCAGATTATTCAAACTTATGCACCCACCACAAGTCATCCTGAAGAAGAAATTGAAGAATTTTATGAGGAAATTCGTCATCTAAATAATAAAAGTAAGCAGTACTTGAAGATAATTATGAGAGATTTCAATGCAAAAATAGGGCAACGGCAAAAGAATGAAACTTCAGTAGGTAAATTCGGTCACGGCAACAGAAACCAGCGTGGAAATACTCTCGTTGAGTTTGCAGAGGCAGAAGGGTTTTTCATCTTGAACTCCTTCTTCAAGAAAAAGCCACACAGGAAATGGACATGGAGACATCCAAATGGGACGACAAGTGAAATTGATTTTATTATGTGTAACAAAAAATTCGTCACAGAAGAATGCAGTGTGCTAAACAAGTTCAACACAGGTAGTGACCATAGATTGGTAAGATGTAAGAAGCACTTCAACACTAAACTTGAACGTGGCAAGATCATAAGACAAACAAAATGTATTGACATAACCAACCTTAAAAAACACCATAATACCTTCAAGTTGGAACTGAAGAACAGATTCTCTGTTTTAGAAGCCCTAACATAGAAAGAAGTGGATATTTCTGAAGTTAACAGAAAAGTAACCAAAGCTCTTATGGAAACAGCAACAAAATTAGCTGGGTCTGAGAACAAGTTGCATGTGAACAAATTATCAGGAAAAACCAAAATGTTCATGCAAAAAAGAAGAGAGATGAGGAGAACTAAAGAAGATGTGACTTCCAAAGTGGAATATATAGAGCTATGCAAGACATTACGAAAAAGTATCACTGAAGACGTAAGGAAATTCAACTGTGAACTAGTAAGGAAATCAATTGAAAACAACCAAAGCCTAAAGATAGCAAAGGGACGTCTCAGTAAGGTAAGAAAACAGATTATGGCACTGAGAAAAGAAGATGGTTCTGTAACAAGAAATAGAGGCGAAAGTTTGACAAGAGTGAAAGATTTCTACTCCAAATTATATGAAAGTGATGATACATGTACTCCAGACATTATGAAAGGAACCAGCAACAGAGTTCTTCCAGTCCTCCCAGCAGAAGTTGCACATGCAATCAAGAACATGAAGCGGGGAAAAGCTCCAGGAGAAGATGGAATTACTGTAGACATCATACAAGAAGCAAGTGGAGAAATCGAAACAGTACTCGTCCAAATTTTCACTCGATGCCTTAATGATGGGAAGATTCCTGAGGATTAGAACAACGCTACAATGATCTTGCTACATAAAAAAGGTGACATTGAGGATCTCAGGAACTACAGACTTATCAGCCTCCTATCAGCGGTTTATAAAATCTTCACTAAAGTTCTTTCACACCGCTTGAAAGGTAATACTGGACATGGCTCAACCGAGAGAACAAGCTGGATTCAGGAGTGGCTACAGCACAATAGAACATATCCACGTACTGAGAGAACTAATTGAAAGAGCGAGGGAATATGAACTTCCATTGTGCATGGCTTTTATCGATTATGAAAAAGCCTTTGATTCGGTGAAACCATCAGCAGTTACAAAGGCTCTGAAATCCTGCGGTATTGAAGATGCGTACATTAATATTATTAATAACATCTATGAAAATGCAAGTGCAAAGATTCGGCTGTTTGAATATAAAACACACATAAAAATTGGAAAAGGAGTGAGACAAGGTGACACCATATCTCCGAAGCTCTTTAACGCCACATTGGAAAATGTCTTTCAATCACTGAACTGGGAAAACAAAGGGATAAAGATTAATGGAGATTATCTAACCCACCTTCGTTTTGCTGATGACTTAGTCATTTTTGCAACTACTCCATCAGAGCTGCAGAGTATGATCCAAGAACTTGCTGACAAGAGTAAAGAAGTGGGATTAAAAATGAACTTTCAAAAGACAAAAGTGATGTTCAATGCTTTTACAAGAAATGAAGATTTATCGATTGATGGAGAAAAGCTGGAGATAACAGACACTTACGTTTATCTTGGGCAACAGATATCAAGTGAGGGTCACATTGATGAAGAAATTAATCGGCGAACAAAACTTGCCTGGAGAGCTTTTGGAAGAAACAGCATAATTTTCAAGAGCAATATGCCATTACGTCTTAAAAGAAAAGTGTTTGATCAATGCATCCTTCCAGCGCTTACGTATGGTGCAGAGACGTGGACCTAAACTAAAAGAGACATACAAATGCTGCAGACAACTCAAAGAAGCATGGAGAGGTGCATGCTTGGTGTAACCAGGAGAGATAAGAAGAGGAACTCGTGGATCCGGAAAATGACCAGAGTGGAAGACATCATGATCAGAGTCAAATCCCTGAAATGGCAATGGGCTGGACATACTGCCAGAAGGACAGACCATCGATGGACAGCCGGAAATTTTAGATTGGATTTCAAGGGACAGGAAAAGACCCAGAAGAAGACCACATGAAAGATGGGTGGATGAAATTTGAAAGTATGCGGGAGTGACATGGAGAAGACTGGCACAAGACAGACCGTTGTGGAGGAAAGTTGGGGAGACCTTCGTCCAGCATTGGATTGATAATGGTTGACAATGATGATGATGACGATGATGATGATGAAGGCATAGAATGATATAAAGGCATAGTTTTGGAAAAAAGAGTAAATTTTTAGTTTGTCCCAATTAATTTGCACAGTATAGTAAGAGAAAAAACAAAGTTATGGTTTTTGAGAGAGGATCTGGTAGCACTGAATGTAATGTAATGTAAGTCTAAATGGCACTGTGATTGACCAGGTAAGTGAGTTTGTGTATTTAGGAAGCATGTTTGACAGAGAGAACAAATTGGATGGTGAAATTAGTAGGCGAGTGAATTCTTCATTGAAAGTCATAGCTGCTCTGGGAGGTTACGAGAACTTAATATTAATATTCTGATTTAGCTAAATATAATCAGCAATCTGAAATATTTCATACGTTTTTTCAACTATTAAAAGAATAAAAAAAGAGAAAACAAAACGAAGAAATACCATCCAATATATTTTTGCCTTTGGACGACCGAATTACTAAACCTCCCCCCTCCCCATGTCACATTTGGTCTGGCTGTCAGGAACCCCCCCCTCCCCTTGTAATCTTGGACGTACTTTATGGACGGCCTTTGTTAAACATAGCGAAATTTCATCCATTATTTTAATACTTTCTAACTAAAAAATTTAAGATACCAATATTAGATTCCAGTATAGGATCAATCGCATTTATCTCGCAAAACAAAAGCGTTTTGTAAAAATTTTATAATGAATAAAACTATATTATAAATACCTTTATTGCTTTATTTTTAATTAAGTTTTGATTTTTGTGATGTTCCTAATTTGTATTGTCACCTCACAATGCAGACATAAACCACGAAATAAATTCCACGCAAATAATTAAGTTTAAGTGTATTTTATGTAAGGAAATGCCTCCCAGAAGAAGCAAAAATCTTAAAAATGAATAATCCGAGAAAAAAAAAAGGATTTCTTATGTTGCTGTGAGAATGCGAAGGCGATCCGTGTGAACGTTAAGATTTATTATTCCTTCTTTTTATGTTCTTCGGAGAAAAAAAAAAAATTTGAAGTAATTTCTACAGTTCCGTGTAATATATTGTCCATCTCACTAAAACTTTATGAATAATTGGGAATAATTCCGAAGCCTTAAGATTCATTAAGGACATACGAATGTATTTAAAGAGAAAAAAATGCAATAAAAAATGACAGGGTTGTAATAAAGAATCTAGGAAGAATCAGAAATGTCAGCTTCCCTTACGGTAATGAAAAGCCGATGGGGGTTAAACTGGCATTTAATTAAATTCCAACCGTTAAATATTAATCTCGGATTTCTCGTTGTCGTGTTGATTGCTCTGAACTGTTAAAAGATAAGGACTGTAATTTGCACATCTTTTAAGGAAACTGCATATATTAGACCAAAGGAATGCTTCCGTTTTTTTGCTTTTATCACGCCTTTGCGCATTCATGAATATACCCGAAGCATTTTTTCACATTCGCGGAGTTTGGTTACATTTTCAACTTATAAATTCCAACATTTTTTAGTGAAACGAATTCCGTCGTAATTTATTAATCCCTAACGATAAGGTAAGGAAGTTTTGTGCAAATAAATAAGTGAATAAATAAATACTGGAGTAAAAATGTGCAAAATAATGTTTTTTTCACGTGAAATGAAGGGGACATTATTAATGTTAATTACAGTGTTGTGTTTCTTAATTACTCCCGCTCGAAAACAAGTGAAGAAAAAATATCTGCCCTTTTTGTTTTTGTATCGGGGTTTGAATCGACTTGAATGTTGTTTAAAAATTACTCAAATTGATCAATTTCTTTCACCTATTGCATACACAAAATCAGGAGTTCCACAAGGATCAGTCCTCCGTCCAGTATTATTTAGTATATACATTAAAGATATATTTAATATTGAATGAAGTTCAAACCTTATTCTATATGCTGATGATACAAAACTTCTTTTCTCGGAATCAACTCTCAGTGAAATAATATCTCCATCCAATACTCAACTTTTGTATTCTAGGGAGCAACTATCAGTGAAATAATATCCCAATCAAATACTCAACTTTTGTCTTCTCGGGAGCAACTATCAGTGAAATAATATCCCAATCCAATACTCAACTTTTGTTTTCTAGGGAGCAACTATCAGTGAAATAATATCCCAATCCAATACTCAACTTTTGTCTTCTCGGGAGCAACTATCAGTGAAATAATATCCCAATCCAATACTCAAATTTTGTCTTCTCGGGAGCAACTATCAGTGAAATAATATCCCAATCCAATACTCAACTTTTGTCTTCTCGGGAGCAACTATCAGTGAAATAATATCCCAATCCAATACTCAACTTTTGTTTTCTCGGGAGCAACTATCAGTGAAATAATATCCCAATCCAATACTCAACTGTTGTCTTCTCGGGAGCAACTATCAGTGAAATAATATCCCAATCCAATACTCAACTTTTGTTTTCTCGGGAGCAACTATCAGTGAAATAATATCCCAATCCAATACTCAACTTTTGTTTTCTCGGGAGCAACTATCAGTGAAATAATATCCCAATCCAATACTCAACTTTTTGTCTTCTCGGGAGCAACTATCAGTGAAATCATATCCCAGTCCAATACTCAACTTTTGTTTTCTCGGGAGCAACTATCAGTGAAATAATATCCCAGTCCAATACTCAACTTTTGTTTTCTCGGGAGCAACTATCAGTGAAATAATATCCCAATCCAATACTCAACTGTTGTCTTCTCGGGAGCAACTATCAGTGAAATAATATCCCAATCCAATACTCAACTGTTGTCTTCTCGGGAGCAACTATCAGTGAAATAATATCCCAATCCAATACTCAACTTTGGTCTTCTCGGGAGCAACTATCAGTGAAATAATATCCCAATCCAATACTCAACTGTTGTCTTCTCGGGAGCAACTATCAGTGAAATAATATCCCAATCCAATACTCAACTTTTGTTTTCTCGGGAGCAACTATCAGTGAAATAATATCCCAGTCCAATACTCAACTTTTGTTTTCTCGGGAGCAACTATCAGTGAAATAATATCCCAAACCAATACTCAAATTTTGTCTTCTCGGGAGCAACTATCAGTGAAATAATATCCCAATCCAATACTCAACTTTTGTCTTCTCGGGAGCAACTATCAGTGAAATAATATCCCAATCCAATACTCAACTTTTGTTTTCTCGGGAGCAACTATCAGTGAAATAATATCCCAATCCAATACTCAACTTTTGTCTTCTCGGGAGCAACTATCAGTGAAATAATATCCCAGTCCAATACTCAACTTTTGTTTTCTCGGGAGCAACTATCAGTGAAATAATATCCCAATCCAATACTCAACTGTTGTGTTTTGTGGAGCAACTATCAGTGAAATAATATCCCAGTCCAATACTCAACTTTTGTTTTCTCGCGAGCAACTATCAGTGAAATAATATCCCAATCCAATACTCAACTTTTGTTTTCTCGGGAGCAACTATCAGTGAAATAATATCCCAATCCAATACACAACTTTTGTCTTCTCGGGAGCAACTATCAGTGAAATCAATATCCCAGTTCAATACTCAACTTTTGTTTTCTCGGGAGCAACTATCAGTGAAATAATATCCCAGTCCAATACTCAACTTTTGTTTTCTCGGGAGCAACTATCAGTGAAATAATATCCCAATCCAATACTCAACTTTTGTTTTCTCGGGAGCAACTATCAGTGAAATAATATCCCAATCCAATACTCAACTTTTGTCTTCTCGGGAGCAACTATCAGTGAAATAATATCCCAATCCAATACTCAACTTTTGTCTTCTCGGGAGCAACTATCAGTGAAATAATATCCCAATCCAATACTCAACTTTTGTCTTCTCGGGAGCAACTATCAGTGAAATAATATCCCAATCCAATACTCAACTTTTGTCTTCTCGGAAGCAACTATCAGTGAAATAATATCCCAATCCAATACTCAACTTTTGTTTTCTCGGAAGCAACTATCAGTGAAATAATATCCCAATCCAATACTCAACTTTTGTTTTCTCGGGAGCAACTATCAGTGAAATAATATCCCAATCCAATACTCAACTGTTGTCTTCTCGGGTGCAACTATCAGTGAAATAATATCCCAGTCCAATACTCAACTTTTGTTTTCTAGGGAGCAACTATCAGTGAAATAATATCCCATTCCAATACTCAACTGTTGTCTTCTCGGGAGCAACTATCAGTGAAATAATATCCCAGTTCAATACTCAACTTTTGTTTTCTCGGGAGCAACTATCAGTGAAATAATATCCCAGTCCAATACTCAACTTTTGTTTTCTCGGGAGCAACTATCAGTGAAATAATATCCCAATCCGAATACTCAACTTTTGTTTTCTCGGGAGCAACTGTCAGTGAAATAATATCCCAATCCAATACTCAACTTTTGTTTTCTCGGGAGCAACTATCAGTGAAATAATATCCCAATGAAATACTCAACTTTTGTTTTCTCGGGAGCAACTATCAGTGAAATAATATCCCAATCCAATACTCAACTTTTGTTTTCTCGGGAGCAACTATCAGTGAAATAATATCCCAATCCAATACTCAACTTTTGTTTTCTCGGGAGCAACTATCAGTGAAATAATATCCCAATCCAATACTCAACTTTTGTCTTCTCGGGAGCAACTATCAGTGAAATAATATCCCAATCCAATACTCAACTTTTGTCTTCTCGGGAGCAACTATCAGTGAAATAATATCCCAATCCAATACTCAACTTTTGTTTTCTCGGGAGCAACTATCAGTGAAATAATATCCCAATCCAATACTCAACTTTTTGTTTTCTCGGGAGCAACTATCAGTGAAATAATATCCTAATCCAATACTCAACTTTTGAAGTACACTAACTGGATATCTTCCAATGAATTAGTAATCAATTACAATAAATTTAAACCTTTACATTTTTCTAGACAAAAATCTAACAAATCTCTTAATTTAAATTTTTGTCAAATACTCAGATTGAGTTTAGTTATTAATCTTACCTATCTTGGTATTGACTTACAAAATGACTTGTAGGAATAATTAGTCAACTACTAACAAACTTATGTGTTAAAATAGAAAAATTATTGCATTACACTTTAAGAAATCTACATCTTGATTATTGTTTACTATCCGGGAGTCAAACAACAGTTACTAACATTAATCAATACAAATTCTCCAAAATAAATACATTCGATTAATAGATCTTAAAGATAACTTAAATGGTAACAATTTATTAGAATTAGATATGTTTAGATAATCCGGAGTCAACCAGAATAAATATAATATCTTAATAATTAAGCAATTGTTTAATTTCAACTTAGGCAAAATTATGTATAAACGAATTAAAATGAACCTCGGACAGCAACTCATAAAAATGAATACCGCTACGCAGCGATATAGTATTCAAGATACGCTAAGACGTACTACACCAAGAACACAAACTGCTAAACAAAATCTCAATTATTCTGGTCCTGAGATTTGGAATTCATTGCTGCAGAATTAACATCTATCAATAACTTCAATTTGTTTACAAAAATTTATAAAACACTACTTAGTAACTAACATTCATTCAATAATGCAGGATGGGATGAAAGAGAATTATCGGCAGAGGAAAGGAGGCTGGGGAATTCGAGACAGACGGGGATTTGGTGTATGACCAGAGAGGAAGGGGAATCTTTAAAAATAAGGATTGGATGTGGAGGGACAACTCGCCTTCTTATAACCTTAATGTTGTATTTGCCTTAATACACTGTTTATTGAATACAACACTTGATCTCTACTTTAGTTACCATGTTGTACAGATGGTGAATTGAATGTTTTGCAATATTTGAATCACTCTATGTCTTCGTGCGTAACTTTGCAACAAAAGCTGACTAACTGACTACTTTGCAACAAAAGCTGACTAGCTGACTACTTTGCAACAAAGTTGACTAGTTGACTAGCTGACTACTTTGTAACAAAAGCTGACTAGCTGACTACTTTGCAACAAAAGCTTGACTAGCTGACTACTTTGCAACAAAAGCTGACTACTTTGTAACAAAAGCTGACTACTTTGCAACAAAAGCTGATTCTCTGACTACTTTGTAACAAAAGCCGACTACATTGCAACAAAAGCTGACTACTTTGCAACAAAAGCTGACTAGCTGACTACTTTGCAACAAAAGCTGACTAGCTGACTACATTGCAACAAAAGCTGACTAGCTGACTACATTGCAACAAAAGCTGACTAGCTGACTACTTTGCAACAAAAGCTGACTGGCTGATTACTTTGCACCAAAAGCTGACTAGCTGACTACTTTGTAACAAAAGCTGACTAGCTGACTACTTTGCAACAAAAGCTGACTAGCTGAATACTTTGCAACACAAGCTGACTAGCTGACTACTTTGCAACAAAAGCTGACTAGCTGACTACTTTGCAACAAAAGCTGACTTGCTGACTACTTTGCAACAAAAGCTGACTTGCTGAATACTTTGCAACAAAAGCTGACTTGCTGACTACTTTGCAACAAAAGCCGACTAGCTGAATACTTTGCAACAAAAGCTGACTACTTTGCACAAAAGCTGACTAGCTGAATACTTTGCAACAAAAGGTGACTAGCTGACTACTTTGCAACAAAAGCTGACTAACTGACTACTTTGCAACAAAAGCTGACTAGCTGACTACTTTGCAAAAACTGGCTAGCTGACAACTTTGCAACAAAAGCTGACTAGCTGACTACTTTGCAACAAAAGGTGACTAGCTGACTACTTTGCAACAAAAACTGACTAGCTGACTACTTTGCCACAAAAGCTGACTAGCTGACAACTTTGCAACAAAAGCTGACTAGCTGACTACTTTGCAACAAAAGCTGACTAGCTGACTACTTTGCAACAAAAGCTGACTTGCTGAATACTTTGCAACAAAAGCTGATTAGCTAACTACTTTGTAATAAAAGCTGACTACTTTGCAACAAAAGCTGACTAGCTGACTACTTTGCAACAAAAGCTGACTAGTATTCAAAGTATTAGCCATCGTGTTGCACCGTCTTTACCCATCCATCTGTCTGCCAGTTCCTCGACTCCCGACTGTACCAGTTCTCGTTCTTCGAAGCGAAGGACTCCTTCAGCCCAGCTGTCAGCTTCTTTTTGTTGTTGAAGTGTGCCATGGACCGGTAGAAGTAATAATCTGACGGGGCAATGTCCGGAATATACGATAGGTTTGGCATGAGTTCGACGCCCTCAAGTTCCTAGAGTTTTGATATTGTCGTTCGCGCGGTATGAGGCAGAGCGTTTTCCTACTGTAGGAAAGAGCGCTTTCGGTTCATCATTGTTGGATACATCTCCTTCAAAACGGCATACATCCGCTCCAGCTGTTCACAGTGGAGGTTGGTGTTGATGGTATGGAATAAATTCGTATTGGATTACCTCCTCGAAGTTCCACCAGATTCAGATCATCATCTTGTGTTCGAAGCGCCCACGTTTGGCAACAGGTTCTGGAAGCTGACCCGGGCTCAACCACTGCCGTTGTGTGTTAGGATTACGGAAGTAGACCCAGTTTTCATCGTACGTAACTTCATTAAATGTGCATCGCGCTGCTATTCTAGGAGTTTCGTGCACACTTTCACTTCGCGGTTTGCTTCAGCTTCAATCAGATAGTGATGGACAATGCGGCATCTCCTGTAGACCTTGGCGAGGTCCTTAAGGTGACGAACCACGGTGGTCTGTGATATGCCTAGCTCGCCTGATAATCTCCAAGTGCTGGTTGCTGGATTTGTCTCTACAACCCGGCGCACGCCTTCCGATTCCACGGTTCGCTGCCCCCCCCCGACCTTGGCTGATTGTCGAGGTTTTAGTCACATGAGTGGAATTTCTTGACCCATTTGGTTGCAGTGCTGCGGTACGCGGAATATTCCCCTTTCGCGTGATAAATGTTTCGTGTTGCTTGAGAAGCGTTATGGCCGAGTTCAAACTCGTAAATCAAATGTTCCCTAATCTGCCGGTTGTGGCTGTTCATCTTTTAGGCGTCCCAAACCACAGACATGCAATGCTGTTCACAGCGACGACTATTACTTTATATCCCTTTCGACTGACTGCAGTGCCCGATTTGGACTAGCTTAAACACGTGACATACCTGCTGGAGCACATGCGTTTATGCAAATATTGCAAAACTTTCGACTCACCCTCTGTATTTTAGATCTGTTATTCGTTTCTTTATTTATTTTATTTCTTCGTTTTTTTTCCTGACCTTGCTGCTGCTATTATGTGAATGCTCTTGACTGGACTTATACTTAGCGAGACCGAGGCTATGTCATGTCTCTGCGAGGCCTTTTCCTTGCTCTTCCCTGCTGTTATATAAATGAATTGAATTGAAGGACACCGGGTGCGACTCTTAGAGGTGTAAGTCTTCATCTGTCACGAATTTGAGACCAGTGGCTCCAGGAAACGCACAGAAACAGCGCTATTAGTCAAGCACACCACCGAGATCTTACCCCAGACACAAACTCGTATCGGACAAACGGCAATAAAATCAAATAGAAGTCACCGCCTTTTCCACGTTCATAAGTGAGTCACGGAAAATTATCATTGGCCACCACCGTGAATCGAATCCAGGTTCTTCCAATTACGCGCCGGATATGCTTCCACTGTCCCACAGCGGCCTAGAAGTTTTCTAGACTTAACGTACGACAAACGGCCAAATCACCTAGCAGGTTGCTTTCTTTGGAGCCTCGCACAATGCTGGGGATTCAGCAAAGATGAACAGCAGCAACTGAACAAATAACTAGAAAGCGAATGAATAAGAAATACACAGTTGACGTGGATTAAGAACATCAAATAGGAGTCATCGCTCTTTCCACGTTCATAAGTGAGTCACAGAAAAAATATCATCGGCCACCACCGTGAATTGAACCAAGGGTCTTCCAGTTACGCGCCGGATATGCTTCCACTGTCCCACAGCGGCCAAGAAGTTTTCTAGACTTACGTACGACAAACGGCCAAATCACCTAGCAGGTTGCTTTCTTTGGAGCCCCGCACAATGCTGGGGATTCGCCAAAGACGAACAGCAGTAACTGAACAAATAACTAGAAGGCGAATGAATAAGAAATACACAGTTGACGTGGTTTAGGAACATCAAATAGAAGTCATCGCTCTTTCCACGTTTATAAGTGAATCACGGAAAAATTCTCACTGGCCACCACTGGGAATCGAACTCAGAGTGGAGAACTTCGAGGCCGATGTGGTGCAGTGGAAGCATATCCGGCGCGTAACTGGAAGACCCTGGGTTCGATTCCTGGTTGTGGCCGATGAGAATTTTTCCGTGACTCACTTATAAACGTGGAAAGAGCGATGACTTCTATTTGATGTCCCTAATCCACTTGAACTGTGTATCTATTAAACGGCTACAATCCTCGCTCTACAGACTGGTCGCCCACGGAAGCAGCAAAAGTATCTATGAATTCTGTTACTGAGAGGAACGAATGCTTTTTTTGAATATACAGTGAGCAAAAACAAAAACGTACAGTGGAGTTTCTATATAACGAACTTTCATTTAACGAAATTTTCCGCAGAACCTTGACTTTGGAACGACATTTTTATGTAAATTTATCTCCACATTACGAAAATCAATTTCTACAAGTAGGAACTGTACACCAATTATACTCAAAAAATAATATAACTATACTAAAATCCGAAATTTCTTTGTGTAGAATACAAATAAAACTTCCCAAGCTTTCGCACATCAACCAGATATACGTCGAAACAGATTCATAACTTAATCGAGAAAGCCAGAATCAGCCGTGCTAATATTTCTATGCCTCAACTTCTTTACCTGGGCTCTATTCCCTACATACCAAATGTTTCCTATCAACTCAAAAAACGAGCTCAAGAGGATGAACTTCGGTGTCGGCATAAGGTCTCCGGCAACTTTGTATACGATACTTAAGAGAAATATTGACAATCCCCTCGTCTCAGCGAAGCAGGTGTTTATGCCATCCCTCTACAATATCCGGATGGCTCCAGGCTATACTACATCGGAATGACCAAACGTTCGTTTGGAATTAGAATCAGCGAGCATAAAAGGGATACAAGAGACGGAAAAATAACCACTGCCCTATCAAGAGAAGTCAAGTTCAAGTCCGCCCATCCTATGTGGATTGATATAAAGAAATTAGCTTCATACACCACACCCAAATCTCCTGCCATTCGCGAAACCTTGCAAATCTTGACCAGCAGCGAGGTTTGCAATTATAGCATCTCTCTAGAGTTGCAACGTATTTGGAATCAATTCTTCAAATAATGCTGCGTTTCCTACCATAGTAGCGCGTGCCCGATCAACATGACCTAGTTTCTTCAAAATATCGCGTTTGCTCCTATACATGTATTGTCTAGTCAACTCACCGCGTTCAAATTGTTGAAACGTTCTATTATCCAGTTTGTAATTAGCTGTCTACCTTCCTTGAAAAAGCCATCTGGTTGATGTGCGAAAGCTTGGAAGGCGGACGACGCGCGAGGAATTGTATCCATGCGCACGGTACAAAGCAACTCTTTTTCCAAATGTGGATAGAATGTCCAGCGTAGAAACTCCATTCCGCAGAGTAAAACCGGTTGTAAATAGTTTGGGCCTGACTCCATAGATGTTACGTATTCATTCTCATTCAATCTGTACGATTGACACGCTTCAGTTTTTCGCTCAAAATGTCGAAAAGAAAATTAACTTGTCTCTTGTGGATGAAGTGAAAGTTTTAGATGATATTGATTACGGAATGAAGTAGAAAGAAGTGGCTATAAAGTATTGTATAACCGCAAGCAGTGTTATAAAATGTAGTGAAGAAATTACAGTGAGTGATGAAGACAATGGTGAAGCGGCTACATAGTGGTTTCGCCCGTAATCTTAAATCTTGTTTTCGTCTTCTAAATCTTTCTAAGGTTTAAGATATTTTAACCCTTTCGCTACCACAACGTTAGAGACGCCCGGCCATTCAGATGTCCACAAGCGCCCAGGTTGCCACATACCTCGACTGGAATTTTGAACTCCCCCCCCCCCGTGTTCTTTGAATTCGCACGGCGTCAGGCGGATTAGTAGAGAAGTCACCCTCAATCTTCTTTGTTGTCGCTACACAAAGAAGTGAACCACGAGTTTGTTTGTAGATGTTACGTATTCATTCTCATTCAATCTGTACGATTGACACGCTTCAGTTTTTCGCTCAAAATGTCGAAAAGAAAATTAACTTGTCTCTTGTGGATGAAGTGAAAGTTTTAGATGATATTGATTACGGAATGAAGTAGAAAGAAGTGGCTATAAAGTATTGTATAACCGCAAGCAGTGTTATAAAATGTAGTGAAGAAATTACAGTGAGTGATGAAGACAATGGTGAAGCGGCTACATAGTGGTTTCGCCCGTAATCTTAAATCTTGTTTTCGTCTTCTAAATCTTTCTAAGGTTTAAGATATTTTAACCCTTTCGCTACCACAACGTTAGAGACGCCCGGCCATTCAGATGTCCACAAGCGCCCAGGTTGCCACATACCTCGACTGGAATTTTGAACTCCCCCCCCGTGTTCTTTGAATTCGCACGGCGTCAGGCGGATTAGTAGAGAAGTCACCCTCAATCTTCTTTGTTGTCGCTACACAAAGAAGTGAACCACGAGTTTGTTTGTCCCAGGGCAACATCATTCAGCCTTCTGACATCGCTCATTAGAACTGTTATTCTCTTGACACGTGCTTCGTAAAAGTAATTTATATATGTTGATACGTGCATAGTAAAAATAATTTATATAAAAACATTGTAGGACTGCATGCACTGGAAAAATTATTTGGAACAGATTTCTGAACACCTAAGAGTTTGTGTATCAAATAAATTTACAAATGCCATTTTTCCGGACACCTAAGGGTTCGTGGAACAAATAAATTATACAAATTATATTTTTCTGGACACCTGTGTTGGTAGACGGAAATATGGCCCTTATAGCAATCTAGCGTACGCACAACGCTGAGTCACCGTCTTTTAGTAATAGAAGCCGTTGGCACAGAGTTGGGCCTACGTTAGATTGCTTGGAGGGCCTGATTCTAACCGACTACACACAAAATATGCGCACTTATATTCTGTAGATATTACAGCAAAAAAAAAAAAAAAAAACAGTTGGGCGTCATAAAATGTTTTTGTACTACGAGAAAGAAAGCTCATTTAGCAGAAAAATAGTGATTTTCAGTCTCAAAGACAGCGTAAAATACTAATATTTAATTTCAAATAAACTGCAGTATGTACTAAAAGCAGAGCTTGTCAGAGAAAATTTGCCGTAAAATGTTTTTCATATTTGCTCAATCGAAATAAACAGACTGAGATTATAATTTTTACAAGAAAGAACTAGAGAAAAGGGAAAAGTAAAGAAGATTTTCCAGCTGTTACTACTCCAATCTGTATCAGTAGAAGAATGCACAGATTGCTTCAGAAACGTCCAAAGGTCAATGCATTGCAAGACTAGAGATCAGAAGTCTCGAGTGGTGACCCAGAACTAACCCTTCTTTTGTTAACTTGATAAAGGGAAGGGGAATGAAATTCGAAAACTAGCAGCCGGCACTTTCGAGAGCTGTGATATTCTGAGTGACAAAACATTATGGTATCGTGGTCGCGAAAGGGGTAAATCTTGTTTTATGTAATCTTAAATACTTTTGTATAGGATTAGTGGTCTCTCCCATAAACCTATCAAAAACATAACAAAAAATGATGAAGGGTTTCTCCTGTAATCTTAAATTTTGTTTCACATTTTGCTCTTAAATCTTTTTTTAAGATTTAAGAGATCTTAAACCTTGTTTTTCGTAATCTTAAATCTTTTTTATGGGATTAGTGGTTTCTCCCGCAATCCTATCAAAAAATATAATACATGACGACGAAGGGACTATCAGAGTAGTTTCTCCCTTAATTTTAAATCTCGTTTCTCATCTCTTATATCTTTTTTAATATTTAAGATATCTTAAATCTTGTTTTTGTAATCTTAAATCTTTTTTTATCGGATTAGTGGTTCCTCCGGAAATCTTAAATCTTGTTTCCCATCTCTTATATCTTAATTTAAGGATTAAGAGATTTTAAATCGCGTTTTTCGTAATCTTAAGTCTTTTTTATAGGATTAGTGGTTTATCCCGTAATCTTATCAAAAAACATAATAGATAATGATGAAGGAGCCATGAGAGTGGTTTCTCCCGTAATCTTACATCTTGTTTCCCATCTCTTAAATCTTTTTTAAGGATTAAGAGATTTTAAATCGCGTTTTCCATAATCTTAAGTCTTTTTATAGGACTAGTGGTTTCTCCCGTAATCTTATCAAAAAACATAATAGATAATGATGAAGGAGCCATGTGAGTGGTTTCTCCCGTAATCTTACATCTTGTTTCCCATCTCTTAAATCTTTTTTTAAGGATTAAGATATTTTAAATCGCGTTTTCCGTAATCTTAAGTCTTTTTATAGGATTAGTGGTTTCTCCCGTAATCTTATCAAAAAACATAATAGATAATGATGAAGGAGCCATGAGAGTGGTTTACATCTTGTTTACCATCTCTTAAATTTCTTTTTAAGGATTAAGATATTTTAAATCTTGTTTTTCGTAATCTTAAATATGTTTTATAGGATTAGTTGTTTCTCCCGTAATCCTATCAAAAAATATAATACATGATGACGAAGGTACTATCAGAGTAGTTTCTCCCTTAATTTTAAATCTCGTTTCTCATCTCTTATATCTTTTTTAATATTTAAGATATCTTAAATCTTGTTTTTGTAATCTTAGATCTTTTTTTATCGGATTAGTGGTTCCTCCGGAAATCTTAAATCTTGTTTCCCATCTCTCAAATCTTTCTTTAAAGATTAAGAGATTTTAAATCGTGTTTTCGGTAATCTTACGTCTTTTTTATAGGATTAGTGGTTTCTTCCGTAAGCTTATCAAAAACATGATAGATAATGTTGAAGGAGCTATGAGCCTGGTTTCTCCCGTAATCTTACATCTTGATTCCCATCTCTTAAATCTTTTTAAGGATTAAGAGATTTTAAATCACGTTTTTCGTAATCTTACGTCTTTTTTGGGGGGATTAGTGGTTTATCCCGTAATCTTATCAAACACATAATAGATAATGATGAAGGAGCTATGGGAGTGGTTTCTCCCGTAAAAGTTACATCTTGTTTCCCATCTTTATAACTTTTTTTTTAGGATTAAGAGATTTTAAATCGTGTTTTTGGTAATCTTAAGCCTTTTTTATAAGATTAGTGGTTTCTCCCGTAATCTTATCAAAAAACATAATAGATAATGATGAAGGAGCTATGAGAGTGATTTCTGCCTTAAACTTACATCTTGTTTCCCATCTTTTAAATCTTTTTTTAAGGATTAAGAGATTTTAAATCGCGTTTTTTGTAATCTTAAGTCTTTTTATAGGATCAGTGGTTTCTCCCGTAATCTTATCAAAAACATAAGAGATAATGATGAAGGAGCTATGAGCGTAGTTTCTTCCGTAATCTTACATCCTGTTTCCCATCTCTTAAATCATTTTTTAAGGATTAAGAGATTTTAAATCGCGTTTTTTGTAATCTTAAGTCTTTTTTATAGGAATAGTGGTTTCTCCCGTAATCTTATCAAAGAGCATAATAGATAATGATGAAAGAGCGATGAGATTGGTTTCTCCCGTAATCTTACATCTTGTTTCCCATCTTTTAAATCTTTTTTTAAGGATTAAGATACTTTAAATCGCGTTTTTCGTAATCTTAAGTCTTTTTTTAAGGATCAAGATATTTTAAATCTTATTTTTAGTAATCTTAAATCTTTTTTATAGGATTTGTGTTTTCTCCCGTAATCTTATGTATAAACTGAGAGTGGTTTCTGCCGTAATCTTAAATCTTGTGGACGAAGTGAAAATTTTAGATGGTATTGATAAAGGAATGAAGAAGAAATATAAGGCATCGTGCACAACGTTCGCAACATGCGGGCGAGTACTGTCGGTGCAGCAGTTCACTCCACGCGAAACATGCCGGGTCGCTTACTCTTGAGGGTTTTATGCAGCTTGTTTAGTGTGTTCTTGTAGCGGTTCATTGATGTTCACGTGAGGCTCTTTAAAGTTCACCAACAAACGCCCTTCATGGTCAAAAAAATGCGGTCAGCATAACCTCACCGGCGGAAGCCTGTGACTTGAATGTTTTGTGTTTTGGTGATCCGGGATGTTTCCATTGCATGCTCGCTGATTTGCTGGATGGTTCAAAGTGGTGGCACCGCGATTTGTAGCCTACCTTTATGCGCGACAGAAATGTTTCACCTTCTGCTTCTGTTTCGTAACGCAACAAGTGGTTCAAACTCCAATCCATGTGTTTTTCCTTATGGTAGTCGATCAGCATCCGTTGGATCCTTTGTGAACACACCTTCTGATACTGCAGTGTATTCGTAACCACCGTTTGAACTGTCCCAAATGACATAACAAAGTCCTTTCGCTAACGAACGTAATCTCCTACGACAGTCCACCCGTATTGCTGTATAAATCTTAGCGATGGTTTCGTCTGTCGCAAGGACATGCGCCTGACCCAGCGGCGGAAGATCATTCGTTTTCTCACGTCCTTCCAAAATCATTGTCTTCGACAGACATTTGTCACCATACACTGCATACATTCTACGATGAATGTACTGGTCAACATCCCTTCACTGTTAGAAACCGAATCACCTCTCGCTGATTCACTTTGGACGGATTCGGAATCACGCCGGCCATGTTGTCAGCGATCTGCAGTACAACCCACGCATGCGAGGAGAAGGAACTAGAGGTGGAGAACTATCGATAGTTATCACTATCGAGTCGCACAAAATAACACTCGATAATTATCGATAGTACACTGAAGAGCAATTGAATTAGAGACAGCTGGCGTTATGCAAATGTGGCGCTGTGGGCGGCCCTGTAAACGGAAACGACATGACGTATGCTGCGATCCGACAATATAAGGAGTGACGCGACGGGAATCAGTAAGAGTCGGACGCAGTATAGGTAAGACGAAGGATCTAAGCGCATTTGATCGTGGGCAAATTGTCGGGGCCCGACGAATGGGTCACTCCATCTCGAAAGTCGTGCAGGCACTGGGATTTTCACGAGCCACTGTGTGACGGGTGCAGCGTGAGTACATCGAATTCGGTAAAACCATCCCTGCAAGGGCCAACTGCCGTGGACATCAGTGTGTGAATGAGCGAGGTGGTCATCGTCGGGTAGCTCGCATTGTAACAGCGGATAGACGGGCCACAGTGCAAGAAATCCCTCGGCAATTTAACGCTGGTGCACAAAAACGTGTAAGCAGCCACACCATCCAGAACCATATCCTCGCTATCGGGTACAGAAGCCATCGTCCGACGAGGGTACCGCTGCTGACCGCACATCACAGGATGCAAAGATCAGCATGGGCGCGGGAACATCGCCACTGAACCCTAGACATGTGGGAAAATGTTGCCTGGACTGATGAGTCGAGATTCACGTTGGCACATGCGGATGGCAGGGTACGAGTACGGCGCAAACCACATGAAGCGATCGATCCTTCTTGCCACCATGGTACTCTTTAAGCTGGTGGTGGTGGCATTCTCGTCTGGGGACTGTTTACGTGGACTGAAATGGGACCCCTGGTACGTGTGACATCGTCCCTCACAGGTCAGCGTTACCGGGATATCCTGGACGACCATTTGCTCCCGTTTGTGGGTCTTCAACATCCCACTGGGAACCTCATTCTGCAACAAGACAATGCAGCTCCCGAATTGTATCCGAATGGTTGGATGAACACTCCACCGACGTGACCTCGCTTCCTTGGTCACCTGACCTCAATCCCATCGAGCACATCTAGGATGCCATCGAGAGAGATGTTTGAGGCTCTGACCCCCCTCCATCAAATCTTCGTGAACTGTGGGAGCTTGTTCAGGGGTCGTGGATCCGTATGGCTTCCCAACGCTACCGGTGTCTTGTCGAGTCCATGCCTAGACGAATCGCCGCCGTCATCAGGGGGAAAGGTGGTGCTACACGTTACTAGACAGGTATCTCTAATTCAATTGCTCTTCAGTTTACGATGGAAAACTTGCTCGGAAAAAAATGTGTTTTCCCGGATGAAAAATTATTTCTAACAAGGATTTTTCTTACCTTTTCACATTATCAAAAAGTTAAGCTCCAATAAACTTTGAAGCTAATTTTTTTTTTTTTTTTCGGGTTGAATGACCACCGTGAACTTGATGTGCTGTGAGCAGTCGCCCATCTCTGATTCTCTGATTTAGAGCCACTGGTTTCAGAGAAGAAATGAATCAGTGCTGTAACACAAACACAACCACAAATTATATGCCTCACGGGATTCGAACCCGTACCCATCTTGGACGAATGGTCACAACCCAAAGGTTAGCACCACTGCATCTAACGTTTGGACAATATTCTCTCAAAGTGAGTGAACAAAATTCACGAAAAAATGTTTTGCATGAAGAATAAGCTAATGCGTAGCTTCTTAATTCTCATTTTCTGTTTTCATTGTATGATTTTTTTTTTATGTTTCTGTCTACAAAAGTTAAAGAAGGGAATTCTGCAGTTTTGTATGAAAAATATTTTTTTCTATAATGCTTGGCGAAATCGTGGCAATAATCCGTGATAAACTGAATAAATAAAGTTTTGAGTGGGGGCTGTTGATCAATTGTTTTCTTCTGGGATCATTTAAAATGACAACAGCTGAATGCTGTCGATTTAAATGATCCCTAAGCTTTGACGTATTACCGACTTTTTGTAGTTCTTCCCACAAAGACTACATTTTGCGTAGACCTTATCCTTACCAAAATAAAGATAATGCTTCACAAAAGATTCTTTACGTGCCAGCTATGTTACTGATTACTTACTTTTAACAAATAATTGTTTGAGCACCTAACGCACATTTAAACTTCTAGTACAAATAATGAGAACAACGCTTTGGACTATGTCTTTATGTGACTGAAACGTACACTTTCTCTTTGAGCTTTTTCTTTTAGAGTGCAAAACCCGCTTACATTCACCATGAAGAACAACGTTTTGCAAAAACTGTGTACACTCACCGTTTGCACTTTTAGTTACAGTTAGCTTTAATTTTGTACTGTCATCATGTATTAATATGGCTGGGCTCAATCTTTCCGACACCCGTATAAATGACGTGAAAGTGATTGTTCCAATCATCAACTCCATCTGTGGAAACTGACTGGTTTACACTTACTGAATTGAAAAACGTAAAACTATCGATAGTTTAAAAACACTATCGATATACTGAGTTGGACAAAACTATCGATAATACCTCCACCTCTAGAATGAATGCGCGCTCGCTTGTTCATTGGTCTACACCAGGGGTGCACAACCTTTTTATAAGTGGGGGCCAAGTTTATTTTTACATAATAAGTGGCGGGCCGCAAGTTTCCTTTTCACATAGGCACTTGCCAAACCCTACCGCTAAAGCTAATTTTACTATTATCCGAATAACCTATTTTACCAGCAGACAAAAAATGTGTTTCAATACCATTTTTGTGTCCTCTAAATGGTTTAAATCCATTTTTGAAGTTTTTTGGCAAATTGCGTTATTAAGTTATCAAATTACTGATTTACAATCAACTTACTCCTAATTGGAAAAGGTTTAGGGGTATATAAAATAAAATAATACTATCACAAGGTTATAAAATTTTTATTTTTACAAAAAACAGAATTCTTAACATCAAAGTATATAAAAAATTAAAATCAGTATATCGTCAAACTAATAATCAAATCAAGTAGTAGCCTAATGCTCCTAATGAGATGCTTGGCATTGTTTATTTTTCAATAGTCTGTCAATATCAAATTCAATGTTAGAGATGGTAATGCGCAAGTTTTCCTCCAATAGTGTATCACTTAAACGGGAACGACACTTTGACTTTATTTGTTTCATCAAAGAAAACGATTGCTCTCATAAGTAGGTACTTCCAAACAACGTTGCCGTTTTTAAAGCATGATCTTTGAGCAATTTCATTTCTTTCGGTAAGTAATTTTTGTAAAGTTCTAGGAGAGAAACTTCAGAGTATTTTGTTTTTAACTCATTGTTACACTGAAGATCAATTAATTCCATCTGGAAATCAGTAGTGAATGGTAGAGAAAACATATCAAACAAAACCTCAAATTTTCTTATATCTTCAAATCGTCTTTTAAACTCATTGTGAAGGTCCACTACAAGAGATGCATATTTAGCCACATTTACATGGAATTCAGAACCCTCAACAAAACTTTTCATTGCTGGAAAATTTGCTAGTTAACGAAACATTTTTATAATTTTCTTATTTCAACTAGGGCCTACAATAATGGGAAAAAATCTCATCATTCACAATATATATATTCACGTTTTCAATAGTATAAAATATTTATCCGCGGGCCGCATAAACTGACTTTGAGGGTCGCAAGCGGCCCGCGGGTCGCGGGTTGTGCACCCCTGGTCTACACCTATCACGCGAGCTGTGACGTCATCACTCTGCCAATGCGCCGGGCTACGTCATGCGGCACGAACTGGTTTCATTTGATCACGCCTCATATATTGCAGAGCACTGCTAAAATGAGAGCTTTTGGGAACTTTTAAAAGTGACTTTCAACTACACAATAGGAGAAATTTAGAGTACATTTACATTTGGAACATTAGAAGACAGTTAAAACTCCAGAATACAAATTCTACGCAGAATCTTGAGTACCCTTAAAATGGAAAATTTATAGTGCTTTCAAAACGGTAATATTACAGTACTACCGAAACTTTAATTTCCAAATTCTACGAAAAATCTTGAGTACTTTTAAAACGAAAATTTATAACGGGGACACATTAGGGTACTGTTAAAATTGTACCTTTTAAATTTTCATTATACGGGAGATCTTGAGTACCTTTAAAAACGAAAAAATTACAGTACATTTAAAACGAAAACTTATAGTAAATTTGAAACCGGAAATATAAAGTATTTCTGTAACGGGAAGATTAGAGTAAACTCAAAATTCTTGCTTTGATTTTGAGTACTCTTAAAATGGGAACTTATAGGATATTTTAAATCGTTAAGAGAAATTTTCAGTACTTTTCAAATTGGAACATAATAGTTCTTTTAACAAGCTACTTTTAAAAATGTGCGGAATATTTCAGAGTACTATTAAAGCTCTCACTTTCCACACTATGACGTAGATGTCTTGTCTTACTTCTACGTTAATTCAAAACATCAACATACTAAGAAATAGTTCCTAAATGAAAGAAACCTTAACGGCCAGATGAAACATGTAAACAACAGAAGTCACACTTACGGAAAAGATGCTTTATTCAGGATTTAGCAAACACATCGTAGCATAACATATTGCACTACACTCTCCACACACCACACAACGCTCTTTTCACAACGCTCTTTTCAATAATCAGTTTACAACATAACGCGGCCGCCCCGGTGGCGCAGTGGTCTAAGCGATGGCCTCTGATCATTCGTCCGAAAGGGGTCCGGGTTCGAATCCCGGTGAGGCATGGATGTTGTGTTTGTCTTACGGCACTGGCTCTCTCCCTTCCCTGGAACCAGTGACCCTAAATTAGGGACAGGCGTCTGCTTATAGCCCATTGAGTTGCTCACGGTGGTCGTTAAACCTCCAATAAAAAAAAAACCCCAACGCGCTCAAGCAATAGATTAGTCGTCGTTTTTATCTCTTGTTCTTATCAAAACTCAGTCATACGTCACGTTCATTCAACCTCAATTGTGTTGCCAAACGTATTCGTTTGAGAGAAAGATATCACGTTAAGAGTGAAGAATAACAGAATAAACTCAAGATTTACATAGGGAAAGAAACTAAAAAGAAAAGTTAATTTAGAATATACGTCACAACACTCTTGCGGAAATTTAGAGTATATTTAAAAAGAAAAGTTATAGTACTGTCAAAAGTCTATCTCTGAAATTGTACGGGACATTTAGAGTTGGTTAAACAGAAACTTACGAACGCCATGAAGACTCTTTTAAAAACCTTAGAACATTTAAGAGTATTTTTTAAATGGGAACGTGTGAAAACACAAGTTTGTCCACGCCGGGCATCCTCACTCCGGAGTAAGTCGCTCTCCCAACTTAGCTACCCGGACGTGTGCTTTAATTGCTATCTGCCTTTACCTCATGTGCGTCCTGCGGCGCAAGCACATCTTCCAGCCCCCGGAAAGAGTACCGGGGTCATGGCGCAAGGGTCAGCCGCGACCATGCGTCGCTGTAGGCAGTCAACCGATGAAGAACGTGCATTTGAGAAATCCCAGAAAATTTGGTTTGTGGAACGTAACATCACAAACATTTATTTTTTCGGAGCACTGAAGAAAGGATTCTCATTTTTCCTGTCTCGCGGTGTGGAAAGAACATCACACAATTGCGAGAAACTTAACTGCCAGGTCATCGTTAAAGCTCGGGCGCCAATGTGAAAACACTGACTTGGCCACACCGGGCATCGAGTCCGTGTCCTCGCACCCCGGAGTAAGTGGCTCTCCCAACCGAGCTACGCGGACATGTGTTTTCATTGCTATCTGCCTTTATCCCATATACGTCCCGCGACGTAGGCACGTCACAAACGTTAGAGGAATTTAAAAATTTTAACATGTCAGTTAGAGTTATAAAATTACACTAAAGATGCCGTAAAGTTTTAAAAGTATTCTGTAGTTCCAGTAGTTTCCCAAAATTAATTTTACAGACTCAAAAGAGGCAACACGTTCTTATCATACAAGGAATACGATGTCATCTTTCGCCAGCACATTCATTTCGTTGCTTCACAATTCTGCGAATGGTAGTCAAATGATCATATGTAGAGGATTTTAGGAAGGGAGTGTCTGACCCCAGGTCTTAAACAACCCTAAGGAATAGGAAGCTAGGAGATTTGAGCTAGAGTGCCCAATAGGAAAGTGACACGGAAGCGAAGTTGAAAGGGGGAGGAAGACGCCCTTATTTATTGCCGGGGAGCCAGTACCAGGGGTCCGACGGCTTAACGTACCCATCCGACTCACAGCGGATATTTAGTGGATCGAGCGTTCGTACCTGCTGGGATCGAACTTGAGACCCTTTCCGTGGCAGTCCCGAAAGTTGCCCACTAGGCCACCCGCGGCCTGCGAATGGTAGCCAGTTATAATACCTCAATATTTATCGCAAAAAATAGTCATAAGGTATTGTATTTCATAAAATAAACTGAATATGTTGAAGAAATTTCTGAGTATTTTTAAAATGGGAAACTTAGAGCACTTTAAAAATTTTTGCTTTCAGTTGGGGTTATTGGGGTTATAAAATTGCTCTAAAGATCAACACTGACGGAAAAAATATCCCAACACCAAGAAGGGGTTGTGTTAGATAAACGACAGTTGGTAGGCGGTGAGAGTACATCCGTAAGATGACGTCTATGCAACTTTCGCGCTCGGCGCATACGTGTGGCGCTAGTAGCGCCCCTCGGAACATGCAAAGCAGGTTTGCTGTAAATACGCGCTGTAACGTTCGTGAGCGTTAGTTATTGTCGGGATTTGACGTAGTGTGTTGATGTTAGTCAAGAATGCCTTTAAGAAGACGAAGAAGCCATTATCAACAGCTCACGGAGTTTGAACGAGGTCGTGTAATAGGGCTACGAGAAGGTGGAATTTCGTTTCCGCAATATTTCAGAACGACTTATCAGGAATGTAGCCACTATGCAGGATTGTTGGCAGCGGTGGTCAAGAGAAGGTACTGCCTCAAGAAGACCGGGTTCCGGCCGGCCACGTGGCACAACTGAGAGGGAAGACCGGGTTCCGGCCGGCCACGTGGCACAACTGAGAGGGAAGACCGCCGTGTACGGCGTATGGCCGTGGCGCATCGTATCGCGTCTGCGGCAGCAATTCGAGCTGCAGTTGCCACCACAGTGACACAACGAACTGTTACAAATCGGTTACTTGAAGGACAGCTCCGAGCCAGATGTCCTGTAGCGTGCATTCCACTTACTCCAAACCACTGCCGTTTGCGACGTCAGTGGTGTCAAGCTAGAGTTCATTGGAGGACGGAGTGGAGATCTGTTGTGTTTTCTGATGAAAGCCGGTTCTGACTGGGTGCCAGTGATGGCCGTGTGTTGGTTAGAAGGAGGCCAGGTGAGCGCCTGCAACCAACCTGTCTGCGGCAGAGACACACTGGACCTACACTAGGAGATATGGTCTGGGGAGCAATTTCCTATGACAGCAGGAGCACTCTCGTGGTTATCCCACGCACCCTGACGGCACAGTTGTACGTCGGTCTGGTGATTCAACCTGTTGTGCTGCCATTCATGAACAGCATTCCAGGGGTGTTTTCCAACAGGATAACGCTCCCCTGCATACCGCTGTTGTAACCCAACATGCTCTACAGAGTGTCCACATGTTGCCGTGGCCTGCTAGATCACCAGATCTTTCACCAATCGAGCACGTATGGGACATCATTGGACGATAACTCCAGCGTCACCCACAACCGGCGTTAACCGTCCCTGTATTGACCGACCAAGTGCAACAGGCATGGAACTCCATCCCACAAACTGACATCCAGCACCTGTACGACACAATGCATGAACGTTTGCGTGCTTGCATTCAACATTCTGGCGGTTACACCGGTTATTAATGTACCAGCATTTCACATTTAAAATGGCTCTTCTTGCGCTAGCAATAAGCTGTGATCTTGAAACCTTAATCGATTAAATATGTTACCTATACAAATGTATTGCCGCCATTTCATTCCTCTACAACTAGTTTTTTCGTGGTGTTGGGATTTTTTTTTTCGTCAGTGTAGTAACTTTGATACCGGAAATTTAAAGTATTTCTGTAACGGGAAGATTAGAGTAAACTCAAAATTCTTGCTTTGATTTTGAGTACTCTTAAAATGGGAATTATAGGGTATTTTAAATCTTTAAGGGTATTTTATATCTTTTCATAAAATAAAATGAATATGTTGAGGAAATTTTAGAGTGTTTTTAAAATGTGAAACTTAGCGCACTTATAACGAAGTAAATCACTCCGTCATTTCTGGTCTACGCCAGGAATCGAACCCGAGTCCGCTTATTCCGGAACAAGTCGCTCTACCAACGGAGCTACGCAGACGTTCATTCTGACTTCTATCTGCCTTTATGTCGTGTGCGTCCTGCTGGCCAGGTACGTCACATCCCCCCCACAAAGAGGCCCGGGGGCATGGCCCACGGGTCAGCCGTGACTATGAATCGTTGCAGGCAGCCATCCGCTGTAGAATGTGCACTGGAGAACTCCCAGTCAATCCGGTGTGTGGAATGCAACGTCACATTTATTTTTCGAAGCGCTGGAGAAGGGATTCTCTGATTTTTCCTCTCTCGCGGTGTGGAAAGAATATCACAATATTTCGAGATTTTGAACGGTCGGGTCATCCGGATGGTTCGGGCGCCATTATAACGAAATAAATTTCTCCGTCATTTTTGGTCTACGCCGGGAATCGAAACCGAGTTTGTTTATTCCGGGACAAGTCGCTCTACCAACTGAGCTACGCAGACGTTCATTCTGACTTCTATCTGCCTTTATGTCGTGTGCGTCCTGCTAGTAGGTAAGTCACACACTTTAATAATTTTAGCTTTCAGTTTGGGTTATAAAATTGCTCTAAAGATCTAATAAAGTTTTAAAATTATTCGGAAGTTCCAGTAGTTCGCTAAAATTAATTTTACAGACTCAAAAAAGGAGACACGGTGTCATAATACATGGAATGTGATGTCATGTTTTGCTCGCACCTACGCTTTTTTACCTCACAATTCCGCAAATTGTAATCATCCCCTCAATATTTATCGCGCAAAATAATCATAAGGTGATACATTGTATTTCCTAGAATAAACTGAATATGTTTAGAGGCTTATTAAAACGGAAAACACGCATTTTCTGTTGCTACACAGAGAAAAAGCACTGAGTTTCGTCTTTTTCTTCGGTATTTGTTCTGAATTGCTCTGTTACATGACGTACAATCCACCAGTAGATACAGAAGAACAGGTCTTTGGCTTACTTCGATGACACGCGAACAAGATAGTTTGTCTAGGGATTGAGGTAAGCAAGAATAATGGGAGACAAGTGTTCCCTTTGAGTGATGGATTGAACACTTTCCCTAGAATCTGATCTTCTAGGTTGATACACGAGTAGTCAATGTCAGACAAGCTCTCATGTCATCCAGATGCAATGTACACGACCACAAGGAAAGCTATCCAAAAGAAGAAAAAAATGCAGAAACAATAACTTTCTATTTTCTTTACGCACTTCGATTTTCTGCCAAAGGTACCCGACTAACTTAATACCGAATATCTTTTTTGTTATGAATTCTGGCTGAAGACAAACCGAACGTAAGGATACGACAAACAGCTCCCAATTCCCAGTGAGAATGAATATACAGAAAAATTACTTTCGAATAAGATTTAGTAACGTCTAGTAAATACAGTGGATGGTCGAACAGTTTTAGAACGTTTTTGATAAGAAATTGCAGAAAATAAAAGAAGTTCAAAAAATTGAAAATGGCAACAGCGCGTTAGATGTGCACGAAATAAATATCTGCAGTTAAATTTCGCCTGCTAACATAATGGTGTACCAACCTAGCTGTTGACAGAAGGTTATGTTTTTGCTCTTTACATACCTCGTACATACAGGGGTTCTCCAAAATAATGGAAACACCTGTATGAAAACAGTGACTTTGGTATGCGCTGATTTTTGACTAAAACGAACATGTAGCTATTTTTTGTAAAAACGTGTTGCTTATACACTGGCGGAAAGTGAGAAAAGAACACCAAAAAGGAGACGTCTGATACCAACGAAATTTATACAGCATAATAACGGAATACAGTGGATAACGGGATCGAAACATTATGGCAAAATATAGCTGTATTTGCTGGTAAACTGAAAAATAACATTTCCATGTAACATGGTTAGTACGAGGTTGAACCGCCATGAACTGTGTCACACTGCATCATGGAGTCTGTCGTACAGATGTTGGATGTAAGTTTGCGGTATTGAGTTCCAAGCATCCTCAACCTGGACGTGTAAATCGGGGATGGTCGTGGCTGGCCGTGGAGACCGCATAAGTCGTTGCCCCATAAAATCCAACACGTGCTCAATGGGGGACAAATCCGCTGAACGTGCAGACCATGGAAGTTGTCTCACACCCTGAAGTGCATGTTGCCTTGCACGTGCCGTGTGTGGGCGTGCGCTATTTTGCTGGAAAACACCACAATGAACCGACCTTACAAATGGCACAACAACGGTTTGAAGATGTTGTTGATGTAGGAGGTACTGTTTAACGTACCCGATACAAACACTAGTTGTGTACGGAAGCGATAGCTGATCGCTCCCCACACCAGGAGACGAAGTGTATGCCCTGTGTGTCGCTGGCGGATGCAAGAAGGGTGGAGACGCTCTCCTGTTCATCTGCGAACACGCATACGATCATCGGAGGCTCCCAAGCAGAATCTGCTTTCATCGCTGAACACGACAGATCGCCATTGCGTTCTCCAGTGCAAACGTTGGCGACACCACTGCCGCCATTCCTGACGGTGGGCTGGAGTCAGAGGCACACGTGCACGTAGTCCTGCATCCAGTAGAGGGTTGAGGATTGTTCGCACAGTCACCTCAGGTGCAACGGCAGCTCGGATTTGCGTCGCAATGTATGTTCTGCTTAACAACGCCGCTCTTCTTATGCGTCGATCGGTCCGCTCATCAATCCGTCTGTGACTCCAGGTTCCACGTCTTCTCGTGTGGGAATGTTCCTCGGACCATCTACGCCACTATCAAACCACCACCGATACTTCCCGTCCAATTCGCTCCGCAATACGGCGATACGACCACCCGACCTCGCGGAGTCCGACTAGACGACCTCGCTCAAAGTCCGATAACTGCTGAAATCGTACACGTCTTCCATGTCCAGGCATTGCAGCTTCTTCAGGGTCTTCGCACATGTCCGTACGCCGACGACTGATTACATTCACTTCGCCGTACTCCTTAAATACCATCGACGATAATTTGCATATTATGCCGTGCTGTGGCATAAGCGCTCACCGGTTGGTCCCGAAATTAACATCACACCTACGTAAACTCGACCCCATTAACATATGTAAATTTCATGATTGTCCGCCAATTCCTTCTTGGTTTTTTTTTCACTTTCCGCCAGTGTAATATCAAGCGTCTGTGTGATTGCATTGTAAATCGGAGTTTGCAGAATTTCGTTCCAGGTGTAGGCACAATGAGTGACCTATCGGAGGTCCAAAGATTGCAGATTGTTTGAGCTTGTCTGATTGGTGCGTCGGTAACCACAGTGGTACAGGTATTGGGGGTATCGAGAGGTACCGTGTCGAAGGTCGCGACAGAATACAGTGTTCACGGCACAACATCATCTGCGAGACACAACTGTGGAAGGAAAACTAAACTCACTGAGAGAGACAGGAGGACATTAAAGAGGATTGTGACCGCAAGGAGGAAGACCACGGCGACGAAAATGCCTGCTGAGCTTAATGCACATCTCCAAAACCCAGTGTCGCCCCATACCGTGTGAAGGGAATTGCGTAAGCACAATATTTACGGAAGAGCCGCGATTGCAAAACCCTGGTGTCACATGTGAATATAAAATGGAGACTACAGTGGTGCCAGGAACATAAAACGTGGACTGCGGATTACTTAAAACAGGTCTTGCTTTCCGATGAATCAGGTCTTGCTTTCCGATGAATCAATGCTTTCCGATGAATCTACTGCGCGCCACAGGACAGGTTTACGTGTGGAGAATCCCCTCAGAAACCTACAACCCAGACTGTCTCCTTCATACAGTGAAGCATGGAGGCAGTTACGTAATGGTTTGGGCCATGATCATGTGGTTTGCAGCAGGTCCCATTATCACCTTACACGGGACGGATCACTAGCTGTGACTATGTCACTCTTTTGGCCGACCATGTGCATTCAGTGGCGCAGACATTGTTTCCGTCAGGGAATTGCACCCTTTCAAGATGATAATACCCAGATTTATAGAAGTTGAACTGTTCAATCATGGTTTGAGGAACATGAGGATGAAGTTGCACACCTTCCCTGGCTTGCGCAATCACCGGACTTAAACATCATTGAGCCCCTGTGGTCTGTGTTGGAAAACAGAGTGCGATCCCGTTACCCTCATCTGGCGTCTCTCAAGGAATCGGAGCATTTTCTGCAGAAAACATTGTACAAAATACACTGCCGGACAATTGCTAAGGACGGATGACAATAGCAACGATAGCAACCATAAAATGGAAGGCAGGAAAATGTGGAAATTAGCATAAGTGCGGGGTACAGTAAGACGTGTTGTGCGTATGCAAATTTTGGATTGCCGAACTTGTTCGTGACATCATAGCGCTGATAAGAGATATAAAGGATTTGACGCGTATTGACCGTTGTTGTTCAAACGCAAAGTTGAAAGGGAAAGAATGAATTGACGAACTTGCAATTTTCAGTATGTCTTCCAGACATCACCTAGATGATTTTACGCGTGGCCGTATTATTGGCAAGATTGAAGAAGGGCGAAACATAACAGATGTTGCCAGGGAGTTCGACGTCAACCACAGTGTTATTTCAAGGCTTTGGAAATCATTTCAAACAAATGAAGAGTGTAGCAAACGTCACGGGGTAGGTCGTGTTCGCAGTACGACTCCTGCAGAAGATCGGTACATAGTGCTATCAACAAAAAGACACCGGCGCAGCACAGCTAGTGAGGTTAGCAAATCAGTTTATGGCTGCTACTGGCAAGCGGATCTCACGAAAAACTGTCGCCAGACGTTTGCATGAAGGAGGACTATACGCCCGCCGTCCTGTTGTGTGCATCCCATTGTCCAGACGTCACCGCACCGCCCGTTTGCAATGGTGCCATCAACATCGCAATTGGAATGATAACGACTGGTCTGCTGTCCTCTTCTCAGATGAGAGTAGATACAGTCTATCGTCTGATTGTCGACGACAACTGATCTGGCGTGATAGTGGTACTGCATATTGTCCAGCAAACATACAGGAAAGGGACCGATATCCGACATGTAGTGTCATGGTATGGGCTCATATCATGATCAATGGCCGTACGTCCTTCTATGTGCTTTCAACTGGGACTATGACTGGCCAACGATACATTAATGATGTTCTGCTACCTCATGTTCGCATGTTCCTTGGTGATGTCAGTGATAGATACATTTTCATGGACGACAACGCAACATATCATCGAACAGTCGCCGTCCAGGAGTGTCTTGAGAGCGAGGATATTCAACGCCTCGTATGGCCAGCACGTTCTCTAGATCTGAATCCCATTGAAAATGTGTGGGATGCCCTTGGGGAGGAGTCTTGCTGGTCGCCAATGCCCTCCAATAAACAAGGACACCCTCATCCGTGCACTGACAGAGGAATGGGATAAATTACCCCTATAGCACGAGCTTCAGTGACATCATGATCTTGATATATAGCACGAGCTTCAGTGACATAATGTTGTGCAAAGCATGACACGACGTGTGGAATCTTGCATCACCCTCCATGGTGGCCATATCCCGTATTGACATCTTACGCCGGAACGCCTGCGGACGGTAATTGCATTTTTTTCACGTTTACGTATTCTGCACAAAATGGCCTGTTTGTCCCTTGAACACGTTCCAAAGCCTTCTGGATTTCAGAGCACAATAAATTGTCTTTCTTGTAATGTCCTGGCATTCTGACATTATTATGTTTCACTTGGCATCCAACCACACTTACTTTTTTATGCGCTATATAGCCGTTTATGACCCGTCCTTAGCAATTGTCCAGCAGTGTATAACCTACCACCATCCAAGACATGTATGAGTCCATTCAAGGATGATCCAAGCAGTTTTAAATGCCAAGGGTGCTCCAACACCGTATTAGGTGCGTAACACCTATTGTTTTAACGTCTTTCCATTATTTTTGGGCAACCCCTGTACATATCACTAAGCTCTTCTCTGAGATTCAGAGGTGAGCTCTATAAAGAAATACCAACTACCAGATAATTTTTACCGAATTTTACTTACTGTTGCCGTATCAAACCTCCATTTACAGCGATCTTGATATATAGCACGAGCTTCAGTGACATCCATCACACGACGTACACAAGACCTTCTATAATCCATACTGATATTCTTATTCTCGTGCTGACACTGCTGAATGTGATCCTCCCATTACTTTCTAGGCCTTCGTCTGCCGTTCCTTCCTGCCACTTGGGCTAAAATTAGTTTCTTATTACGCATCTCATCACTCATTCTTTCAAACATGACCACACCACTGAATAATATTAGTCTCCACCTTGCTAACAACATTTTGCTTCACACCACACACCTGGAACACATCTTCATTCCTCACACAATCAGACCGTGTCTTGCCACAATTCCCCCATAAGTAACGCATTTCTCTAGCACACAGACGATTCCTATGTTTCTTCTGTAGTACTCAGGTTTGACTGCCATACATCAGAGTAGGAACAATTACACTTTCATACACAGCCATGCGGGACTCTCTTTAGAATCCATCATTCCCCGTGAAAACCTCCCAAGGCAGCTATGACTTTCAATGAAGAATTCACTTACCTACTAATTTCAGCATCCAATTTGCCATCTCTCTCAAACATGCTTCCTAAATACGAAAACTCATTCACCTGGTCAAAAATTGTGCCACTTAGACTTATATTACATTCAGTAGTACCAGTTACTCTCTCAAAAAATGTAACTTTAGGTTTTTCCTTATTTTCATGCGAACTTCGTACATCCTAGACAACATACTCAGCAACTCACTTCTGCTTTCTGTCAACAGGACTGGGTCATCAGCATACAGAAATCTGCACGCACGGATATCTCCAAGATATAAACCAGCATTATCTACATTGGTATCATGCTTGCATGCACGCATCCGTAATTATATTAAACAGCCATGGTTACATTACACAACCTTGTCCGAATCCTGCACCAAAAGAAAACTATTTCTGATAAAACACCATTCACTCGTATACATGGTATTTTGTCTCTTTACAAAGAGAAATATTCGTATTCTTTAATCAAAATCGCTGTGAAAATTATGGAATTAGTATTTTTATATGTAAAATATGCAATATTATGAATAACATAATGAAAAATCATCAAGCAACGCTTTTAACAGGACAAAATATCACCGAATATACACTGAAGAGCAACTGAATTAGAGATACCTGTCTAGTAAAGTGTAGCACCAGCTTTCGCCCTGATGATGGTGGCGATTCGTCTTGGCATGGACTCGACAAGATACCGGAAGCGTTGGGAAGCCATACGGATCCACGACCCCTGAACAAACTCCCACAGTTCACGAAGTATTGATGGAGGGGGTCACAGCCTCGAACATCTCTCTCGATGCAATCCCAGATGTGCTCGATCGGACTAAGGTCAGGTGGCCTAGCTGGCCAAGGATGCGAGGTCACGTCGGCCTAGTGTTCATCCAACAATTCGGATACAATTCGGGAGCGATGGCTCGGTGCACTGTCTTATTACAGGATGAAGTCCCCAGTGGGATGTTGAAGACGCACAAACGGGAGCAAATGGTCGTCCAGGATATCCCGGTAACGTTGACCGGTGAGGGACGATGTCACACGTACCAGGGGTCCCATTTCAATCGATGTAAACAGTCCCAAGACGAGAATGCCACCCCACCAGCTTCAAGAGTGCCCTGCTGGCAAGAAGGATCGATCGCTCCATGTGGTTTACGCCGTACTCGTATCCTGCTATCTGCATGTACCAACGTGAATCTCGACTCATCAGTCCAGGCAACGTTTTCCCACATGTCTAGGGTCCAACAGCGTTTTTCCCGCGCCCATGCTAATCTTTGCACCCTGTGATGTGCGGTCAGCAGCGGTACCCTCGTGGGACGATGGATTCTGTACCCCATAGCGAGGAGATGGTTCTGGATGGTGTGGCTGCTTACACGTTTTTGTGTACCAGCGTTAAACTGCCGAGTGATTTCTTGCACTGTGGCCCGTCTATCCGCTGTTACAATGCGAGCTGGCCGACGATGACCCCGCCCATCCACACACTGTTGGCCACGGCAGTTGGCCCTTGCAGGGATGGTTTTACCGGATTCGATGTACTCACGGTGCACCCGTGACACGGCGGCTCGTGAAAATCCCAGGGCCTGCACGATTTCCGAGATGGAGTGACCCATTCGTCGGGCCCCGACAATTTGCTCACGATCAAATGCGCTTAGATGTTTCGTCTTACCAATACTGCATCCTACTCTTACTGATTCCCGTCGCATCACTCCTTATATTGTCGGATCGCTGCATACCTCATGTCGTTTCCGTTTACAGGGCCACCCACAGCGCCACATTTGCATAACGCCAGATGTCTCTACTTTAATTGCTCTTCAGTGTATTATATTGCCTGCTCGAATTCGCTTCAATAAATGCAGAACAACGTGATTGAGCAAGTGACACCGAACAAGGGAGCCAAAGAACTATACAAGTTTCAGAGAGGACGTTTCGTGGGACAATCCGGTCTCGAAGTCAGCCAGCGTCAGATTGCTGGAAAGCTGCAAGTTCCTCTTGCCACAGTTAAATGAGTGCTAGTGGAATTCAAGAAAGCAAGCTAGGAAGCAACAGCATTACGAACGGGTCGCCCTGAGTCGATCTAGAGGTGTCAAGCGTTTTGTGGAAGCCAATGCTTGTAGCGAAGCTGCTGAGATTGAAGAACAGCTCCAAGTGAGTTCCAGAACTGCTCAGCGGTGTCTACACCGACTTAACTATCATCGAAAAACGGATCTACGTAAATATCTTTTGCGAGAATCAAATATTGGTCGCAGATTGGCATGGGCAACCGATACTATTGAGATACCCTTTCCAATTTGGCACAATGTCATATTTTCTGATGAGTCCCGATTCGCACAATTTTTAGAGAGTGGCAAGGCCTGGGTGTGGCAACTGTCCTTCCAGGAATTCAGCTTGAAGCACCAGAAGCCAACTTTGAATCATGGCCGTTTTTACTCTGGGTATGGGCAGCCATATGGATGATTGTTCGTTTAGTTCTCATAGAATGTGAAGGCAACATCAATGCACAAAAACATATAATCATCCCTAAGAGGGGCATGCTACTAATATTCTCCAGTGGTTAGATGTTAAAGGCTACCTCCTTGTTCATGAATGATTGGCTCTCTGTGTCAGACGGCAAAACGTACCCAAACATGGCACGAGCAAAAGTCCATGCAGACTTTGTTCTGTCCAACCCAGAGCCCTGATATGAACCCAGTTGAACAGCTGTAAGACATAGTGAATGGCAAATTACAACCGATGCCACAGGAACCAAGTAACAAGGCACAACTGCTGGCTTTGTTATGTGAATCGTGAACTCAAATTCCACAGAGAACCATAACCGTCCTTGACAGGGGCCTGCTACTAATATTCTCCAATGGTTAGATGTCAAAGGCTACCTACTTTTTCCTGAAGGATTGCGCTCCGTGTCATCGGCAAAACGCACCCAATAATGAGACAAACAAAACGCCATCCAGAAACTGTCGCTGCTATGATATGAAATCAGAGCCCTGATATGAACCCAATTTAACACCTCTGGGCCATATTGGGTAGATAATTACGATGGCTGCCATAGAACCCAACTACAAATTACGAGCCGCCGAAACCAACCAAGAAGACACACCTGTGGGCTATATTGGAATGGAAATTAAAACGGATCCCACTGAAATCAAGCAACAAGGCTCACCTGTGAGCCACGTTGGATGGGCAATTATGACGGATGCCACAGAAACCAAAGAACAAGGCACACATGTGGGCCACACTGAATGGGAAATTACGACGGGTGCCACAGAAACCAAACAACAAGGCACACCTGTGGGCCATATTGGATGGGAAATTACGACGTATGCCATAGTAATCAAACAACAAGGCACACCTGTGGGCCACATTGAATGGGAAATTACGACGGATCCCACTGAAATCAAGCAACAAGGCTCACCTGTGGGCCACATTGGATGGGAAATTACGACGGGTGCCAGAGAAACCAAACAGCAAGGCACACCTGTGGGCCACATTGGATGGGAGAAACCAAAGAACAAGGCACACATGTGGGCCACACTGAATGGGAAATTACGACGGGTGCCACAGAAACCAAACAACAAGGCACACCTGTGGGCCATATTGGATGGGAAATTACGACGTATGCCATAGTAATCAAACAACAAGGCACACCTGTGGGCCACATTGAATGGGAAATTACGACGGATCCCACTGAAATCAAGCAACAAGGCTCACCTGTGGGCCACATTGGATGGGAAATTACGACGGGTGCCAGAGAAACCAAACAGCAAGGCACACCTGTGGGCCACATTGGATGGGAAATTACGACGGGTGCCACAGAAACCAAACAGCATGGCACACATGTGGGCCACATTGAATGGGAGATTACGACGGGTGCCACAGAAACCAAACAACAAGGCACACCTGTGGGCCATATTGGATGGGAAATTACGACGTATGCCACAGAAACCAAACAACAAGGCACACCTGCTGGCCCTGTGACATGAATCGTGGGCTCGCATTCCACAGAGCACCATTGTTGATCTTATTTCTACAATGCCTGTCAGGGTTAAAGCTCTGCGTACCGCAATGCTACTAGGTATTAAATCCAGCTACAACTGTAGCTCCTTCCATTCCGTCCGGACAGAAAATAAATGTTTTAGTAAATCAGGTGTCTATTTTATTATGTCTTTCCTGTGTAGTCCTTGTCCACAAATTAGCCATACTGAAAAAGAATTGAAGAACTGTAAAATAAAACCCAGCGTCAAGGAAATAATTACGATAACAGAAAATTTCAGTATAGCAAGAGAAATACTAGAACGAAACTTTGATAATGTATTCAGTAACTACCCACACACACACGAAAGTAAATAAATAAAAATAAAAGAGACATTGCTGTCGACTTCTCACGAGGAGAAAGCTTTTCATCAAGGAGTCATTTTTCAAAGAAGCCAAACACAAAAGGGACATGCGGATACCCTAATGGCGAAACAAGTAAGATTGATTGTATTTTAGCTAACAAGAAATTTGCTTAAGACTGCAGCATTCTTAATAGGTTCCACATACGCAGACGCAGCGAATGACAAGACGTAAGATGGGTCTTAAGACAAATCTCATGTGACATAGTCATGCAGAAGAACCAAGAAACCTTAATACGTATAAGGAATCTTATTGGTCTAAATAAAGCATTTAAATTTGAACTGAATGTCAAGAAGTAGTATTAACAAAGAGAGTGAACAACTAGATAAAAATCAAGATGGTTATCTTTTCTTATGCAAATAAGATTAATCATAATACGGGTGTCCCAGCTAAAAGTAGCACGGACCGGAAAGATGAAGAATTAATCAATAAAACAGTGAATAATAACTTTGCTATTCATATATTGCAAGAGATGTCAACACTATGGTTACAACTGTTTGGTCATGTCTTCACACTAAATGCTGAAAATATTGGCCCATCTGATTACTGCGCAGTGTGGTTCCCTTGAGTATATAGTGGACGACATCGCGTAACTCATCAGCTGGGATGCTCTTGATAACTTTTGTGTTATTCCTCTTCTTCTTCTTAGCATGTTGGTACCCACTGCAGGGTATAAGCCTGCCCCAGTGTTCTTCTTGTTCTTCTTCTTAGGCTGTTGGCACTCACGGCTAGGTATAGGCCTCCCCAGACTTCTTCTTCTTAGCCTGTTGGCTCCCACTGCAGGGTGTAAGCCTCCCCAAGTCTTCTTCTTCTTGGCCTGTTGGCACCCACTACAGGGTATAGGGCTCTCCAGTTTTCTTATTATTATTATTCTCAGCCTGTTGGCATCCACTGCAGGGTATAGGACTCCCCTGTCTTCTTTTTCTTTCTTGCCTGTTCGCACCCACTGCAGCTATAGGACTCCCTAGTCTTCTTCTTCTTCTTAGCCTGTTGGCATCCACTGCAGGGTATAGGCCTCCCCAAGTCTTCTTCTTCTTAGCCTGTTGGCACCCACTGTAGTGTATAGGACTACCCTAGTCTTTTTCTTCTTCTTCTTCTTCGTAGCTTGTTGGCATCCACTGTAGGGTATAGGCCTCCCCAGTCTTCTTCTCCTTTTTCTTCTTTTTAGCCTGATGGCACCGACTGCAGGGTATAAGCCATCCCAGTCTTCTTCTTCTTCTTCTTCTTTTTAGCCTGTTGGCACCCACTGCAGGATATAAGCCTACCCGAGTCTCCTTTCTTCTTAGCCTGTTGGCTCCCACTGTAGGGTGTAAGCCTCCCCAAGTCTTCTTCTTCTTGGCCTGTTCGCACCCGCTACAGGGTATAGGCCTCTCCTGTTTTCTTATTATTCTTCTTCTTAGCCTGTTGGCATCCACTGCAGGGTATAGGACTCCCCTGTCTTCTTTTTCTTTCTTGCCTGTTCGCACCCACTGCAGGCTATAGGACTCCCATAGTCTTCTTCTTCTTCTTCTTAGCCTGTTGGCATCCACTGCAGGGTATAAGCCTACCCGAGTCTCCTTCTCCTTAGCCTGTTGGCACCCACTGCAGGGTATATACCTACCCAGTTTTCCTCTTCTTCTTCTTAGCCTCTTGGCACCTACTGCAGGGCATAAGCTTCCCACAGTCTTCTTCTTCTTCTTAGCTTTTTAGCACCCACTGCAGGGAATAAGCCTTCCCCAGTCTTCTTTTTCTTCTTGGCCTGTTGGCATCCACTGCAGGGTATAGGCCTCCCCAAGTCTTCTTCTTCTTAGCCGGTTGGCACCCACTGTAGTGTATAGGACTACCCTAGTCTTTTTCTTCTTCTTCTTCTTCGTAGCTTGTTGGCATCCACTGTAGGGTATAGGCCTCCCCCAGTCTTCTTCTTCTTAGCCTGTTGGCACCCACTGCAGGGTATAGGCCTGCCCCAGTCTTCTTATTCTTAGCCTGTTGGCACCCAATGCAGGGTAAAGGCCTCCCCAGTCTCCTTCTTAGCCTGTTGGCACCCACTGCAGAGTATCCCAGTCTTCTTCTTCTTAGCTTGTTAGCACATACTGCAGGATGTAGGTCTCCCAAGTCTTTTTCTTCTTCTTGACCTGTTGGCATCCACTACAGGGTATAGGCGTCTCCAATCTTCTTCTTCTTGATCTGTTGGCACACATTACAGAGTATAGGCCTCTCCAGTCTTCCATGTCTTCTTCTTCTTCTTGACCTGTTGGCATCCACTACAGGGTATAGGCGTCTCCAGTCTTCTTCTTCTTGATCTGTTGGCACCCATTACAGAGTATAGGCATCTCCAGTCTTCCATGTCTTCTTCTTCTTCTTCTTGATCTGTTGGCATCCACTACAGGGAATAGGCGTCTCCAGTCTTCTTTTTCTTGATCTGTTGGCACCCATTACAGAGTATAGGCCTCTCCAGTATTCCATGTCTTCTTCTTCTTAACTTGTTGGCACCCACTACAGGGTATAAGCCTTCCCCAGTCTTCTTTTTCTTCTTAGACTGTCGGCACCCACTGCAGGGTATAGGCCTCCCCCAGTCTTCTTCTTCTTAGCCTGTTGGCACCCACTGCAGGGTATAGACCTCCCCAGTCTTCTTCTTCTTAGCCTGTTGGCACCCACGGCAGGGTATAGGTCTCCCCCAGCCTTATTCTTCTTAGCCTGTTGGCACCCACTGCAGGGTATAGGCCTCCCCAGTCTTCTTCTTCTTCTTAGCCTGTTGGCACCCACTGCAGAGTATCCCAGTCTTCTTCTTCTTAGCTTGTTAGCACCCACTGCAGGATGTAGGTCTCCCCAAGTCTTTTTCTTCTTCTTGATCTGTTGGCATCCACTACAGGGTATAGGCGTCTCCAGTCTTCTTCTTCTTGATCTGTTGGCACCCATTACAGAGAATAGGCCTCTCCAGTCTTCCATGTCTTCTTCTTCTTAACTTGTTGGCACCCACTACAGGGTATAAGCCTCCCCAGTCTACTTCTTCTTAGCCTGTTGGCATCCATTGCAGGGTATAGGGCTTCCCCAGTCTTTTCCAACTTCCTGGATCCTTAGCCTCCGTCTACCCTTTAGCCCCTGTAAGTTTCTGAAGATCATCTCTCCATCTTGTTCTCTGGCGCTCTCTTCGTCTCTTTTCACCGATTGGTTGCCATTCTGTTATTAATAGTGTCCATATTTCAGTCTTCCAACAAGTCCAGCTCATTTCCAGTTTGATTCTTTTATAATTTTTACAATATCTATTATTCCTGTTCTTTCTCTTATAGGCTCATTTCTATAAAATGATTTGAAAACATTATTTAATGCACGATGTACTAACTTGTGGTGTAAACCTTCCTCAGGTTTTAAAGAGAGGTTTACTAAAATATAGACTAAAATATTACACAAGTTGAAAGACACACAAATAAACAAGACCTATCGACCTGACATTCAGGCCATCATCAGGTTTTGCTGAAAAACACTGTGGTTATAGATGGTAACCCTGCACTATACAGTATATACCAAGGCAATAACGACATATCGCGACACTGCACATGCGCACCAAACGATACAAAATGCATCGCTAAGAATGAAATACACTGGCGGAGAGTGAAAAAGAACACCAAGAAGGAGACGTCTGATACCAACGAAATTTATACAGCATAATAACGGAATACAGAGGATAACGTGATCAAAACATAATAACAAAATACAGCTGCATTTGCTGGTAAACTGAGAAATAACATTTCCATGTAACATGGTTAGTACGAGGTTGAACCGACATGAACTGCGTCACACTGTGCAATTCTGGCATGTGGTCTGTCGTACAGATGTCGGATGTAAGTTTGGGGTATTGAGTTCCAAGCATCCTCAACGTGGACGCGTAAATCGGGGATGGTCGTGGCTGGCCGTAGAGAACGGATAAGTCGTTGTCCCATAAAATCTCACACGTGCTCAATGGGGAACAAATCCGGTGAACGTGCAGGCCATGGAAGTTGTCTCACACCCTAAAGTGCATGTTGCGTTGCACGTGCCGTGTGTGGGCGTGCGTTATCTTGCTGGAAAATACCACGATGGACCGACCTTACAAATGGCACAACAACGGGCTGAATGATGTTGTTGATGTAGGAGGTGTTGTTTAACGAACCCAGTACAAACACTAGTTGTGTACGGGAACGATAGCTGATTGCTCCCCACACCAGGAGACCAGGTGTAGGCCCTGTGTGTCGCTGGCGGATGCAAGAAGGGTGGAGACGTTCCCCTGTGCGCCTGCAAACACGCATACGGCCATCGGAGGCTCCCAAGCAGAATCTGCTTTCATCGCTGAACACGACAGATTGCCATTGCGTTCTCCAGTGCAGGCGTTGGCGACACCACTGCAGTCGTTCCTGATGGTGGTCTGGAGTCAGAGGTACACATGCCAGAGGAACACGTGCAAGTAGTCCTGCATCCCGTAGACGGTTGCGGATAGTTCGCACAGACACCTCAGGTGCAACGGCAGCTCGGATTTGCGTCGCAATGGATGTTCTGCTTGACAACGCTGCTCTTCTTATGCGTCGATCGGTCAGCTCATCAGTCCGTCTGTGACTCCCGGTTCCACGTCTTCTCGTGTGAGAATGTTCCTCGGACCATCTACGCCACCATCTTACCACCACCGATACTTCCCGTCCAATTCGCTCCGCAATACGACGACACGACCACCCGGCTTCGCGATGTTCGACTAGACGACCTCATTCAAAGTCCGATAACTGCTGAAATCGTACACGTCTTCCATGTCCAGGCATTGCAGCTTCTTCAGGGTCTTCGCACGTATCCGTACGCCGACGACTGATTACATTCACTTAGCCGTACTCCTTAAATATCACTGACGATAATTTGCATATAATGCCGTGCTGTGGCGTAAGCGCTCACCGGTTGGTCCCGAAATTAACATCACATTTACGTAAACTCGACTCCATTAACAATGTAAATTTCATGATCTTCCGCTAATTCCTTCTTGGTGTCCTTTTTTCACTTTCCGCCAGTGTAATACGTGGTCTACACTAAAAATACTATTTAGAATCCAAGGTAGTTAGAGTTTTGTTTAAATTGGAAGTCTGCTGTTCATTCTATATTTATTAATACAGAATTTCAATGCGGTAGGTATTACATATGGCATATCATTATTACAACATTTTTCTTGCATGAGATAGACAACAGATGCTTACGGCGAATAATGTCATGTTTTTATGGTCCGCTGTTGTTATTACTTTAAATGCATGCCAGTTTGGGTCACGTGGTCTAGTTTCGACAAGACGTCCTAAAACCGTGGTTCTCAACCCTGTACGGGATATCACACCTATGCTGCAAAATGCGAATTTTGACGCTTCGCTGCGTGGATCCTATATATACTTTTTGATCCAGCTGGGGTCCCGTGGTGCGAGAGGTATGGATTATATACTCCATGTTTTTGTTTCAATGTCACGGAATCAGGATCTTGATTAATAATAGAGAATACGTTTTATGTTCTCATCCAATTTGTGTGTTTTTTACGTTTTTCAAACGTAAGTTGAAGCGTATATGCTCCAGCTTTGTCCGTCTGTCCGTCCGTCCGTCTGTCCACACGATAACTCGCGTAAAAATGGTTCGATTTTGATGAGATTTTAGTATGTATTAGGGGACCACCTGGGGACGAACTCTATTGAAAATGGACGAAATAGGGTCAAAGGTCAAGACATAGGAGTGGGATGCATTCCATTACCCTTATGCATCAGAACTTGCGTAAATATGGTTCGATTTCGAAGAACGTTTAGCATGTCGTAGGGAACCACCAAGGGACAAACCCTACTGAAAATAGACGAAGTGGGATCAAAGGTAAGGACATAGGAGCGGGATCCATTCCATTGCCCTTATACGCCATAACTTACGTAAAAATGCTTCGATTGAGACAAAACTTTATCATGTTGTTCCGGAAGTATTGTATACCGGTTCTGTTGAGTATCATCGAAATGGGGTCAAAGGTCAGGCCATAGGAGAGATATTTATTCTACAGCCATTATCCTCATAACTGGAGTAATAACTTGAGTAATGATTTCTGGTAAAAAAACTGGAAATGCATTTTGAAATCGGTGATCTAGAAAAACCGACGGCATACCTTGGCATGGAAATAGAAGAAGATAAAAATGGAAACTATTTGATACACCAAAGTAAGAAAATTCAGAAGCTGATAGAAAAATTTGTTGACAATAAACAAAAGATATCCTACACTCCAATGAGTACTGATTATGGAAAAAATCCCCATCCACAAGATGAGGAACTACTGGGAAATAATGGTACATATCATGAAATAGTGGAATCTTTGTTATATGTTGCAACAGTCACAAGACCTGATATTTCCATAGTGGTTAATTTGTTAAGAAGAAGAAGATAAAATCCTAGAAGAAAAGACTGGAACGCATTACAAAGAGTCATCCAGCATCTTAAAACTGTCTTACATTTTAAATTGAATCTAGGAAATGATCAAGTTGAGCTCACTGCATACGTGGATGCAGATTATGCAGGCGATATCGTCGACAGAAAATCTACAACAGGTTACATCTTCAAAGTTGAACAAAGGACTATTGCTTGGGCAAGCAAGAAACAAACTTGCATCCCTCTTTCTACTGCTCAGCTTCCTATGCTTGTCAAGAACTCATACAGGTGAGGGAAATTTTGAAAGACCTGGGCTACCCTCAAACCACCGACCATCCTATACGAAGATAACCAAGCCTGTATTAGTATGATTAGAAGTGAAAAAGTCTCTACCAGAGTCAAGCATCTTGACATCAAAATCCATTTCCTGAAAGAGCAAAATGGAAAAGTCATACAGATGAAATACCTACAAAGTAAGGACATGTTGGCAGATATGATGAAAAAACCGTTAGGGCGAGCGAAGTTCCAAATCCACCGTGCGAATATTGGACTCGAGTCACCAGAAAACTAAACTTGCGTTCCCGGCGAGTTGGAGGATTGTTTGCATAAAGTTTTCGCAGTCCGCCGAAAATAAAGTTTTTCCCACTTCTTCCACCCCTCAGCACGGGATCCCACAGACTGACGAGCAAGGACAACCTTTTGATTTACGCATGCGTACCTGTGACCTTAACTAGGCGTCTGTCAGACTGACTTCACAGAGGAGAAGAGAAGGATACCCGAGATGTGTGCGTGGTCCATGATCTCTGTCGAAGTTTCCTGCAGTATTTTAAATTATGAGAGTTTTTAGTGTTTTCTGCATTTGTGACATTTCTACATACAAACAATAAAAACCTTTTTTTTTTGTATTGTGCTACAGATCGTCTCAGGGTATAGGAATCCAAAAATCCAAAGGATACAAAGACACTTTATTGAAAAGGTAGCTTTGAGCACAACTGGACAGAAGACAGAAACGTCCATGTGACAGGCGGCTGCCAAGAAAAATCCAGTCTTTAGTATCACCCCTCACTGCGTTGCAGGATTTACAACGTCTGTCCATGCTGAGGACGAGGTTGCCAAGGAGCTGTTGAGGCATCGCTGCCCATTCCTCTTGTAGCGCCAATCGAAGCTGCGGAATCGAGATACATGTACTTGGAGTGCCACTTTTCCAAAATAAGAAATCAACGCTGCCAACGTTTTGTACTAGTTTTGTACAGTTTTGTACACCCAAAAGAAAATTTTGTACACCACCGGAAGTGGTACTTTTCGGCTCTTTAAAAGTGGCACTCCAAGTACATGCTGGAGTGCCACTTTTTCAAAATCGAAAATAAATACTGCCAAAGTTTTGTACTAGTTTTGTACAGTTTGGTACACCCAAAAGAAAATTTTGTACACCACCGGAAGTAGTACTTTTCGGATCTCTAAAAGTGGCACTCCAAGTACATGCTGAGTGCCACTTTCTCAAAATCGAAAATAACTACTGCCAAAGTTTTGTACTAGTTTTGTACAGTTTTGTACACCCCAAAGAAAATTTTGTACACCACCGGAAGTAGTGCTTTTCAGCTCTCTAAAAGTGGCACTCCTAGTACATGCTGAGTGCCATTTTCTCAAAATCGAAAATAACTACTGCCAAAGTTTTGTACTAGTTTTGTACAGTTTTGTACATCCAAAAGAAAACTTTGTACACCAGTAGAAGTGGTACTTTTTGACTCTCCTTTGTAGCCCTCGAGCATGTACTTGGAGTGCCACTTTTACAAAAACGAAAATAAACACTGCCAGAGTGTTGTCCTAGTTTTGTACAGTTTTGTACATCCAAAAGAAAATTTTGTACACCACTAGAAGTGGTACTTTTTGACTCTCCTTTGTAGCCCTCGAGCATGTACTTGGAGTGCCACTTTTCCAAAAACGAAAATAAACACTGCCAGAGTGTTGTCCTAGTTTTGTACAGTTTTGTACACCCAAAAGAAAATGTTGTACACCACCGGAAGTGGTACTTTTTGACTCTCCTTTTGTGGCACTCGAGCATGTACTTGGAGTGCCATATTTCTAAAATCGAAAATAAACACTGCCAGAATGGTGTACTAGTTTTGTACAGACAAAAGAGAGTTATGTACCCCTCCGGCGATGGTTCTCTTTGGTTGTCCAGCATGCTCTTAGAGTGTCATCTTTCGAAATCCAGAAGTTAACACTACTATCTCTTTCCAGTTTATTACATACTTTTACTCCTGTTAATTATACACAACCAGCTGTTTTTGTGTTCATTATACGCAACTTTTATTTGTTCAAGGTCGCAAATTTTCGTGCGGTTGTCTTGTATAAACTAAGACATTGTCGGAGCCTTCATTTTTATAGCAAAGGAAGAAAAGAAACAGTTTTTTGTTGCTTTGTTAAGCAATGCTTTCAGCAAAAGCATTTCGAAAACGCGAGGAAAAGGAATTCAAATCAGCGCATATCATCGCTTCCAGTCTAGCAGCCATGCCGAGCAAGGTTGGGGGAGAGGGAAGTTGCAAAACACCTCGGCGCATTCGCAGTGGCGTAACTAGCACCACTTGTGCAACCCCGAAAAGTTTATTTCAGCACCCCTAAGCATAATAATTTTTCCAGAATTTCGGACACTAGGGAGGATGTGGTTTTCACGGTGTTTGTTTTGGGAAAATGGGGATGTCAGGAACTTAGGGAGACTGATGTCTGGTAAAGTAAAGGAACTACCTACAGAGCCCTGTAGTTTTAACTTTTAAAATAAATTTTGGAACAGAAGTACATAATGCAAGTTTATCAATCAGCCAGTCAGATTTAACACGGTGAGCTGTCAGATGCATAATCATGAATATACGTTTTATCGCATTGAAACAAATTTGGTAAAATATATTTAAATGTTTAAGGTTAACAACTATGAGACTTTAGTGATCGTTATTGGATATGGTTGTATACAAACAGGGAATTCAGTATTCTACACTGCAATAATGCAATATGGATTTCGTAGCTGCAGATATTAATTTGCATGTACAACAAAACTTCAATGCAGGCCAGGAAAAAAAGAAGTGCGTGTGGAAATGCAATGTGCAGGTATGCGTTGTTTACAAAAATACGAGTAGTATATATAATACCCAGTGTTCGAAATGGGCCGGTATGGCATACCGGTAGTTAACAAAATGGAAGTGAGCATGTGACGTACCTGCCAGCAGGACGCACACGACATAAAGGCAGATAGAAATCAGAACAAATGTCTGCGTAGCTCAGTTGGTAGAGCGACTTGTTCCGGAATAAGCGGCCTCGGGTTCGAAACCCGGCGTAGACCAAAAATGACGGAGAAATTTACTTCGTTATAATGGCGCCCAAACAATCCGGATGACCCGGCCGTTCAAAATCTCGCATTGGTGTGATGTTATTTCCACACCGCGAGAGAGGAAAAATCAGAGAATTCCTTCTCCAGCGCTTCGAAAAATAAAAATGTGTGATGTTGCATTCCACACAGCAGATTGACTGGGAGTTCTCAAGTGCACGTTCTACAGTGGATGGCTGCCTGCAACGATTCATGGTCACGGCTGACCCGTGGGCCATGCCCCCGGCCCTCTTTTGGGGGGGGGGGGGAGATGTGACGTACCTGCCAGCAGGACGCACACGACATAAAGGCAGATAGGAATCAGAACAAATGTCTGCGTAGCTCAGTTGGTAGAGCGACTTGCTCCGGAATAAGCGGCCTCGGGTTCGAATCCCGGCGTAGACCAAAAATGACGGAGAAATTTACTTCGTTATAAGCATACCGGCAGTTAAAAAAAACGTTATTTACCATCCCGGTATGTAATAAATTATAAACCCTTCACAAACTACGGAAAGATATCAGGATGAAAAAACAAATTTTAACGCAAAAATCGGCAAATGGCATTTTTAACGGATAAAATTGATAATTAGCAGCTAAGACTGAAAGAGACCGACCACAAACCCTTCAACGAAGTTTTTTTAATTTTTACATTAATTTTATAAAATTATATACATTAATTTTTCAATATCAAAAAAAAAAAAAAAAGCAATTATACGGAATGGAATGTATTTCTTTCAAAACCTCCTATTTATACTATGTGGATCTATGGTCTACACCATACTGGCAGTAGCTCTGTGCCACTTCGACCACTGAGTGTACCACATAACTACATAATATAGATGTAATATAAATTATAATTATATGATTAAAATACAAGTGGAAAATTAATTATGCGATAAGTGGACATTTTCATGTTTTGAGGCCTAAGTCTTTCTTTCTAGCCTTCATTTTTTGGCGAAATTATTAAGCGTTAAGGTCCATTCTTTTGGCAAACTGCATTTCTATGCAGTGACAATTCCTGCAGCCTATCTTGTGACATGATGCTTCTCAAATAGTTTTTACAAATTTTAATTTGGAAAACGATCTCTTTACAGATGCTACTGTGACGGGTAGCCATGAGTCTTAAGAAAAACATCAAGGCAATAATTACATAGTTTAGTACAACCATCGACAATTGTAGGATCCACATCCTCCACGAGGAATCTCCATGTGGCCTCGCACTTTCCTTCAGCAGTGCACCAATAAGGCGATTGCAGAGCGATTGTATCACAACCCGGAGCCAAAGGGTCGAATAGCTTCAATGTGTAGGACATCCAGCAACCGAAAAATTGTTATGCCGTGTGTTGATAAAACGTGGAAAGTGCGATGTATTTGTTTATTCAACTGACGCCACGTATTTGGGGGATTTTCACTTAGGATATCAGTGCTTCCAAAGTGTACCATCCATTTTTTAGTGTTCACAAATTTGGTACACATGTAAACAATAATTACTTATTTTACACCTGCAGGTGTCACAGCTCATCGTAAATTCAAATAACGCAAACTTTCAATAATAACTTTTGGAATGTCGTAATAACTTTTGGAATCTACTAATTCCATTGCATTTTATTTTCATTTCATCATCATCATCATTGTCAACCATTATCAATCCACTGCTGGACGAAGGTCTCCCCAAGTTTCCTCCACAACGGTCTGTCTTGTGCCAGTCTCCTCCATGTCACCCCTGCATACTTTCGAATTTCATCCACCCATCTCCCATGTGGTCTTCTTCTGGGTCTTTTCCTGTCCCTTGGAATCCAATCTAAAATTTCGGCTGTCCATCGATGATCTGTCCTTCTGGCAGTATGTCCAGCCCATTGCCATTTCAGGGATTTAACTCTAATCATGATGTCTTCCACTCTTGTCATTTTTCTGATCCACGAGTTCCTCTTCTTATCTCTCCTGGTTACACCAAGCATGCACCTCTCCATGCTACTTTGAGTTGTCTGCAGCCTTTGTATGTCTCTTTTAGTTAAGGTCCATGTCTCTGCACCATACGTAAGCACTGGAAGGATGCATTGATCAAACACTTTTCTTTTAAGACATAATGGCATATTGCTCTTGAAAATTATGCTGTTTCTTCCAAAAGCTCTCCAGGCAAGTTTTGTACGCCGATTAATTTCTTCATCAATGTGACCCTCACTTGATATCTGCTGTGTAAGATAAACGTACGTATCTGTTATCTCCAGCTTTTCTCCATCAATCGATAAATCTTCATTTTTTGTAAAAGCATTGAACATCACTTTTGTCTTCTGAAAGTTCATTTTTAATCCCACTTCTTTACTCTTGTCAGCAAGTTCCTGGATCATACTCTGCAGCTCTGATGGGCTAGTTGCAAAAATGACTACGTCATCAGCAAAACGAAGGTGGGTTAGATAATCTCCATTAATCTTTATCCCCTTGTTTTCCCAGCTCAGTGACTGAAAAACACCCTCCAATATGGCATTAAAGAGCTTCGGAGATATGGTGTCACCTTGTCTCACTCCCTTTCCAATTTTTATGTGTGTTGTATTTTCAAACAGCCTAATCTTTGCACTTGCATTTTCATAGATGTTAATTTATCATGGCCTTAATTGATTGAATTTACTTTTTGTTTCGAAATGCATCCACTCGTCTCCCAAATTTTAATTTTCACCTAAAGTCAATATTTACCTTAATTTTAACATTTGCTAAATTTAACTATTAATTACACACATGAGCAAAACCTATCCATAATAGTTTGAAATGTGGTCAGGAAGGAAAAAACAAGATGATGGATGTGAAGACGAACTTTAGGCGTGCTCAAACACAGTGATCTGTTTCCTTCTGTTCGACAGGCTATTCTTATTGTTCAAACATTACCAGTAACAACCTGCCCAGTGGAGAAGTCCTTCAGCATTATGAGAACGGTTAAAAACCTGGTTAAGGTCAAAAATGGCAGATGGACGTTTATCTGGACTGTGCATGATGAGTATTCATCGAGAAAAGGTTTTTGAGAATAAACATGAACTCATTCAAAATGTAATTGATAGATTTGTACAAAACCCAAGACGTTTGTAGTTTTTATTTCATAGTATCTCTTCTAAAGTGCAAGAAACAGAAAATTGAAGGGGATATAAAAATTAACAGATAAATGTCTATAAAAAAAGGGGGTTTATACTCATACTCAATAAAGGGCGATGGAGTAGTGCAATTGTTTTATGTAACCCCAAGTGAATGTTTCCATACAAAAAGACTTTATTAAGTTGATTATTAAATTTAGCAAGAAGCCTACAGTAAGGTTAAACTTTTGACTCAGATATGAATAATCAGTGGCCAGTAATTGGTAAATGACATAATTATTATTATTGTCCGTTATTTCAATACTAAATATTGACTATAGAAAGAAAGATGTGTCCAAGTTCCCAAACTTTGGGGGCGGGGGGGGCTAACAGTGCTCCGAACCCACTCCCTAGCTTTAGGGGCTCGATGCACTCGCCTGACCCAACCCCCACTATGCCATATAAAGACGCAGGGGTACTATAAATTTAAGCAATAATTATGATAGTGGGAGTATACCAGTTTTCCCCCTCCCCCGGAAAAGTTGCAGCGGACGCCCATGCTCATAGGGAATAACGCAGCGGGAAAAAGTTTCCGGCCCTTTATATGATTTTTATCACCAAAATGGCGGTTAAACAAGTTCCCAAAGTTTGGCCAAATATTTTAAAAACTACATGACAAAATGATTATGTACAATTTCGCATTTTCAATACATGAAAAAAAAATCTTTACTTTTTTAAAACTTTGTTGTAAATCCGAATGTTATTTTGTTTTATATTCATACCCCTACTACTCCTTCTTTATTAGCATCGCTCTTTTCAAAGCAAATTGTTTACAAGTTGATTTCTCAATAGTATTGAGTAAAATATTCTCTAATCTTTGCTTGTTTAAAATTTGTCAAAGTCAGAGAAAAAACATAACTATGAACGTTATTAAGTTTTGCACCATCTATTTCATGGCTGAACTACAACAACAAAAAAACGTCCGCACCATGCCAAGAGTTGTAGCTTGCCTAAGTGCACGTTTTATTCAGAGCAAAGATTGAGAAATAAATTTTTCATCCAAACCGAAACTAAACAACATATCCCTCTCTGATGAGATCAAGGTTCAACTTTGCAGGAAGAAGGAATACAAGAACGCTAACCGAAAGTAAACAGCATACCCTTCTCTGATGGGATGAAGGTTCAACTTTGGCTGCACCAAGAACTCAGTAACGCTGTCTGGATTCTCTCAAACTTGTGATATGCCGGTTACGTAAACGAATCAAAGAACTGTGAGTTTGGAATAATCAGAAATTACAAAATTTATGTACATCGAAAAAAGCGTATAAATGAATTAATTAGCTATTATCGAATTGGAAAAGCTTAGAAAATACAGTAAAATATCGGGACTAATGTGTTGCATCACTCGGGAGCGAGTGCGCACCTTTTCACTGTATTGGAAATTGAGAAGTAATCGGAAAAGCGGAAAAGAAATGGAAAAAAAAAAAAATTAATCAAATGAATGGGAGAGATTTTGGGGAGCTGGTGTAAGAATTATTAAAATAAGGATTTTATAAACTTCACGCTCTTCAGACGCTCTGCATTTCACAATTTAATTTTCCCCTTAGATTTTCTTCCGTGGGTTCGCGCCTAGGAAGGTCAGGAAAGTACCGCTCTTCCCCTTCACCCCCACCCCACCCTCTCTCTCTTTCTCTCAGAGTCGAAGGGTTTCCAGCAGTCCGCTTGCTGTGGCATGGGACCGCGGGGCATCCTTTCCCTAACTGCTACGAGCCAGCAATATTGGGTAAGACATAGTAATTCAAATCAGAGAAATAGCGGGTAGACATTTTATTGGAGCTCGGCGCCAGTCGTCTTGAGATTTGATGCACCAGGTCTGGAAGAAAAGAATAGCTTGACGCCAGGCCAAGGAATACTATAGCAGTTTTATGATAGTAAGATTTACGACCTCAGAGATCCGTAGGCAACGAAGTTCCTAGAATTTGAGGGCGGACACAGATTTTGGACGGGGCGAAGGATGGCAAGTCAGAGAAATGGCGGGAAACCCAGAGCAAATCAGATCGGGAAATGATAATTGTTTGACCAATCTGTAAATTGGTAGGAGGATCCGGGAAGAACAAATTTTTGGTAGGACAGGAAGAGGAGCGAGAGAAATATATCAGTCGGCATGAATACTTCGAAAGAAGGATGACAGAAGTCAGAGTCGGCATGAATACTGCGAAAGAAGGATGACAGAAGTCAGAGTCGGCATGAATACTTCAGGAAGAGAGGAGATAGCATAAAAACTTCGCTAGAATGATATTCCAGCCCTCATCGTGGGATAGAAGGTAGGATAATCCGACATTAAAGTTTCCTCTTGTTTACATAATTAGTATGTTGAACCGAAAATTAAAGAAGAGCATAATAGACTAAGTTAAGGTTGAAAGTAAAACCAGCTCCAAACTAATGCTGAGAAAAGTAGGGCAGAAATAGAAGAATAATGAAATGGTTGAGTAAAGTAAATACCATTGATCAGAGCAGGAAATTGTGTAGTATAGGGAATCATTTTTTAGTAAATAATGTTTCGAAATATTTCAGAATTATATTAAATGAAAATAAGAAATTAAAGTTAACCTTTAAATAAATAATTTTGCTAAAAGGGTCTTCAAACATTTTCATATGAATGAGTGTATATTTTACTAGATTTCAAGCCTTCATCAGGCAAAATAAACATATTTTATTTTCCCGTTATTATGAGTCGGCTACATTTCATTTGAGTGTACAATTTTGTAAAGTAAAAAAAAAGGGTTAATAACGATTGAGTGTTGGATGTGTGAATAAATGATTTGGGATGAATGTTCAGAAAAATCCTCCAGTGCAATACTGAGTAACTTACGCATCAGTGCTAGTAAACAAATCAAAATTTGTAAGTTAACGAATTATTCAAAAAGAAATGAAAAGCTAGACGATTACTTTAAAACATTGCGGCACTCAGCGGACCCCGATACACGGAACGTCGGCTGGGTGAAACACAACGCCCATCCTCGAATAGCGAGCCTGTGTTTTCTCTAATACTGGGAAAACATAGTTTTTGAGATTCGAGTGATTACCCTTATTACTAATAATGACGCGGGGCAATCCAAAAGCCCCCCACAGCAAATGCAGAATTACGTATAAATGTCAAAAAATATAACTGGAGTACGCATAGCCGAAGTTTCACTGAACATCTTTTTATTTCTACAAAGCAATGCTTAAATACAAAAATTTTGTTTAAACTGAAAACCACTAGATTGAAAAAACATTGCGCAGAAATTCAAATTGCTTGAATTTCAGTCTGTGACTTATACTTGTAACTTAACCCTCCTTTCGAGTTGCTTCTAAACTAAACATTTTCCCACTGAAGAGTCCGCTACTTCTCTAAACAGCTTGTACATTTTAGCGACACTGACAGTGAGTCACAGCAAATTTTATAGACAACCTTGATTGTAAAAATGGGGGGGGGGGTGTAGAGAGAAAGATTGCAAGTAACTATGGGGAACTGATATAAAGAAAGAAATTTAAACGAATACGTATTGTTGCTATATGTTGATCTAAGAACTATTTTGTGTCAAATGATGAATCACAATGTGACGATTTTTTATAAAGATGACCTTCGAACTTTCATTGAGTGGAAAATTAAGGGAAAGGAGATTTTAAACATAAATTCTTTTGGTGATTCTTCCAACTTGGCCGTTCGGCTTCTGGGTTATTAAAAAAGTGTGTTTTATATGCAACAAACTAGGAATATTAATCAAATTAGTTAACCATTTGAGCTACTACTTCGAAAATCAAGAGTCAAAAAGTGCCACTTTCGGTGGTGTACAAAATCTTCTTTTGGGTGTACAAAACTATGACATTACTCTGGCAGTGTTTTTTTAATTTTGGAAAAGTGGCACTCCAAGTTCATGTTCGAGGGCCACAAAGGAGAGTCAAAAAGTACCACTTCCGGTGGTGTACAAACTTTTCTTTTGGGTGTACAAAACTAGGACAACACTCTAACAGTGTTTTTTTTTTCAATTTTGGAAAATTGGCTCTCCAAGTACATGCTCGAGGGCCACAAAGAAAAATCAAAAAGTACTACTTCCGGTGGTGTACACAATTTTCTTTTGAGTGTACAAAACTGTACAAAACTAGGACTGCACTCTGGCAGTGTTTATTTTCGTTTTCGGAAAAGTGGCATTCCAAGTACATGCTCGAGGGCCACAAAGGAGAGTCAAAAAGAACTATTTCCGGTGGTGTACAAAATTTTCTTTGGGGTGTACAAAACTGTACAAAACTAGTACAAAACTTTGGCAGTATTTATTTTCGATTTTGAAAAAGTGGCACTCCAGCATGTACTTGGAGTGCCACTTTTAAAGAGCCGAAAAATACCACTTCCGGTGGTGTACAAAATTTTCTTTTGGGTGTACAAAACTGTACAAAACTAGTACAAAACTTTGGCAGTATTTATTTTCGATTTTGAAAAAGTGGCACTCCAGCATGTACTTGGAGTGCCACTTTTAAAGAGCCGAAAAATACCACTTCCGGTGGTGTACAAAATTTTCTTTTGGGTGTACCAAACTGTACAAAACTAGTACAAAACTTTGGCAGTATTTATTTTCGATTTTGAAAAAGTGGCACTCCAGCATGTACTTGGAGTGCCACTTTTAAAGAGCCGAAAAGTACCACTTCCGGTGGTGTACAAAATTTTCTTTTGGGTGTACAAAACTGTACAAAACTAGTACAAAGCGTTGGCAGCGTTGATTTCTTATTTTGGAAAAGTGGCACTCCAAGTACATGTATCTGCGGAATCGTTGCTGGCGGTTGGTGACGTGCTGCCAAGTATCTCCCGAGAAGGTCCCACACGTGATCGATTGGATTTAGGTCCGGAGACCTTGCGGGCCAATCCATGCGTTGAATATCTTCCCTCTCCAAGAGCTCTGCGACATCCACTGTACGATGAGGTGTAGCGTTGTAATCCATGAAGAGGAACTCAGGAGCCGCAGCACCTCTAAACAGACGCACGTGAGGCAGCAGAACCTCTGTACAATAGCGGACACCAGTGACGGAACTTCCTTGGAAGATGTGGAGTTCAGTATGGCTACCAAGCATGATACTGCCCCAAACGAGAACTCCGCCACCTCCAAACCGATCACTTTCGATGATGTTGGAGGTGTGATTGCGTATTCCCTGCTATCTCCAGATGTGTATAAGTCCAGAATCACTCGTCGGACTAAATCGGATCTCATCCGTAAAGAGGACTCGAACCCATTGCTGATGTGTCCAGTTCCTGTGTTCCTGGCACCACAGAAACCGCTGTCTCCGATGAGCAGGCGTTAATGGCACACACCGTACTGGTCGTCGTGCAATTAGACCACCTTTGTGCAGCCTCCTGGCCACGGAAAATCGCGGTAACGCACGTCCAGTTGTCTGCTGCATGTGCCTTGCGATTTCTCCCGCTGTCTGCCGTCTGTCTCTTCTCGCCTGTAGAACAATATATCGGTCATCCGCCGCCGTGGTTGCTCGTGAACGAGCACTGCTAAACTCTCGGACAGCTGTTCCTGTCGTTTGAATTGTTCTCCAAGCTCGTGAAACGATGCTGTCAGCGATCCCGAACACCTCGGCCACACTTGTCACACTTCGACCTTCTTCCAACTTAATAATAACGCGACCTCGGGTAAAGTCGTCCAGATGTCGTCTACTGGATTGCCTGTTGGCCATATCACACGGTGGCAGCAACTCGACGTCGTTCAAATTGCTGAGCGTACACCGCCCGTGTGCTGTATACCCTTCCGACTAGCCCCCCTCCCTACGTCATGCTACATATATGCGCATGCCCTATCGTACCGGATTCTAGTGTATCTCTTGAGTGGTCTTTGGGTCCGTTCTGCTTACTCGTTCCGCTGTTATGATAATTTTTCCTCTTCGTCCTTCATTTTTGCACCCCAGTGTAGTTCACTGCTTTTTCTCACAGTATGGAAGACTCCGTTCCTCAGTTTCATGCCTGTCAATATTGAGATATTTTCTTTTTACCTATGTGCGTTGAGGTTTCGTGCTCACAAGACTTCCACCATTATTTTTCATAACACATACGTACCTTTACTGAAACATTGAGACTTTTCAGATACGTTGTAACAGTAATGTTTCAGAAACCTTACGGTTACGTCAAAATGTCCTCAAACGTTACATAACTTTGAAACACAACCGATACGTTACATTGAAAAGTCTTTGTAACTGCAACATACCAACTTCAAGTTACTGTTACACATTTCAAAGATATTTGGGACATCATCATATTACCGTTGCGTATATACTACGTTGAACATTATAGTTTTAGTAAACTTCGTAAAATCTAAAATAAAAAATTACACTCGACAGTTGTTTTAAAAGGAAAAACTGTCGTATTACGAGTTTAGGTTTCCACAGGTTCAAGGCAGTGCACTGTTCATTGGGAACAGTGGCGGTATTTATGTAATGATAACAAAAAAAAATAAAAGTCTGTCCCGAATTAGGGTTTCGAATTTTTATTATACATGTGGAATAGACTATATTTTAGCAAAAAAAAAAAAGAAAGAAAATCAGATTCGTCATTTCTTTATATGTATACCTACCAATATGAAATTGCTCAGCTTCAAGTTATTTTTTTTTTTTTTTTTTGATTGGAGGTTTAACTACCACCGTGAGCAACGCAATGGGCTATAAGCAGTCACCCGTCCCTAATTTAGGGTCACTGGTTCCAGGGAAGGGAGAGAGCCAGTGCCGTAAGACAAACACAACATCCATGCCTCACCGGGATTCGAACCCGGACCCCGTTCGGACGAATGCTCAGAGGCCATCGCTTAGACCACTGCGCCATCGGGGCGGCCGCTTCAAGTTAAAAAAAAAAACATGCTGGTGTATTATACTATTAGGTGCTGGAATTGATTCCCTCTGTTTTTTGCCACACAAACACCTGTGTGTTGCCACAGAACGGTACAGAATAGTCTATTCAAAGTAGTGTCCGTTACCAGCTACGACGCTTTCCCACCGTTGGGGTAACAAATGGATTCCGCGGTAGAAAAATGCAGGTTCTTTCGAGGCGTGCCATTTCTGGATATCCGCGACAGAAAGGAAGTGCTGCTCTGACAGGCCATGTTGTAGCGACCGGAACAAATGGAAGTCGGAGAGAGCAGTGTCCGGGGAATAAGGCGGTTGGGGTAATAAGTCCCAGCCAAGTGCCTCCAAGAGTTCCTTCACGGATTTGGCGACATGAGATCTAGCGTTGTCGTGGAGAAGAATAACCTTGTCATGTCTTTTGGCGTATTGCGGCCGTTTCTCCGCGACTACACGTTTCACATCGAGTAATTGACGTCGGTGCCGTTCAGCATTGATGGTTTCATTAGGTTGCAGCAGCTCAGAATACACAACACAGACTTGATCCCGCCAAATGCACAGTGTCACCTTCCTGACCATGGATGTCCGGTTTAGGCGTGGAGGTTGATGGTTCGCCGGGACGAACCCATGATTTCTTGCACTTAAGACAGTCGTCCAGAATCCATTTTTCATCGCAGGTTACTATTCGATGCAAAAACTAGTTCCGGTTGTGTCGTTGCAGCAGCAATTCACACATGGTTTCAAATTTGGTGATGTTGCTTTCGCCATGTGGGATCCAGTTTCCGAGCTTCTAGATCATTTCCCATTGCCTTTAAACGTCGGCTAACCGTTGACTCATCGACCCGTAGTGTTTCAGACAACTCGTGGAGCGTCTGACATGAATCCTCGTCTAATAAGGCCTCCAATGCGCCATCTTCGACCTTTTTCGGCTGCCTAGGACGCTCTTTGTCCTTCACGTCATATTCGTTGGCTTTGAAGCGTCGGAACCACTCTGTGCATATTGTTTCCGATAGGGCATGTTCCCCTCAGGCCTGCACTATCAAACGATGACTTTCCGCTGCAGATTTCTTCAGATGAAAGCAGAAGAGTAATGCTTCCCGCAAATGCTCCTTTTTTGGTACGAAACTCGACATCGTGAATGCGATACAAACTCGTGTTCTGTGCCCTCCGATCGCGTGTCACACACTGCTTCGCCCAGACTACGGACGGTACGTGCGTGTGCAAGGGAGGTCACGTGTGGCCCGGGTCGCAGCGCACCACTGCTGCGCTCTATTGGGCAACAGAGGGAATTAATTCAAGCACCTAATAACAAAACAACACAGCCATCTATTAGAATTCATAAAATGCTTTTTAGAATCTAAAACTTATAATAATCAAAACAATTACTTACTTCTAGATGTTCTTCAACAACACACAGAAAAAAAGGATGAAATGTGAAAAGAACTAACTCGAGTACGACAGTATCACCAAGAATATCCCAGTAGCACGTGAAAAGACGACTACGAGAGTGCTTCGGTGATATGGCATAAACGCGCATGCGCATCCACCAAACCCAAAACTATCACCGGAATGTAACATCGAGGTAGCAGTTATGTACAATGAAAACTATAAAACAGTAGTATTGGTGAATGCTATTTTTATCGTAAACGTAATGTACAAAGAGTAATGTTCCAAAATAGATGTTGCTGAAAAGTAATTGTAAGATATCTCTGAAAGTGTAAAGAAAATGAGAGGTTGTAGCATTATTGATACATATCTGAAACGTTTTGTGCTGCATGGGTGTATATATACACATGTATGCAAAAATTAAGGATGAAGAGAAGAAATTAGCATAACAGCGCAACGAGCAGGCAGAACGTAACGGAAGATCACTCAAGGGACAGACTAGGTTCCGGGACGGTAGGGCATCGCATATACCAAGCATGACGTAGGTTGGGGGGGGTGTCGGAAGGGTATGAAGCACACGGGCGGTGTGCGCTCAGCAATTCGGTAAAGCTATTACACGGTGTACATCGGTTTGAACGACGTCGAGTTGCTGCCACCGTGTGATATGGCCAACAGGCAATATAGTAGACGACATCTGGATGACTTTACCCGAGGTCGCGTTATTGTTAAGTTGGAAGAAGGTCGAAGTGTGACAAATGTGGCCGAGGAGTTCGGGATCGCTGACAGCATCGTTTCACGAGCTTGGAGAACAATTCATACGACAGGAACAGCTGTCCGAGAGTTTAGCAGTGGTCGTTCACGAGCAACCACGGCGGCGGATGACCGGTATATTGTCCTACAGGCAAGACGAGACAGACGGCAAACAGCGGGAGAAATCGCAAGGCACATGCGACAGACAACTGGACGTCCGTTGTCGTATTTTACCGTGGCCAGGAGGCTGCACAAAGGTGGTCTATCTGCACGACGACCAGTACGGTGTGTGCCATTAACGCCTGCACATCGGACATCGGAGACGGCGGTTTTTGTGGTGCCAGGAACACAAGAACTGGACACATCAGTAATGGGTTCGAGTTCTCTTTGCGGATGAAAGCTGATTTAGTCTGACGAACAATTCTGGACGTACACACATCTGGAGAGAGCAGGTAACACGCAATCACACCTCCAACATCATCGAAAGGGACCGGTTTGTAGGAGGCGGAGTTCTCGTTTGGGGCAGTATCATGCTTGGTAGCCGTACTGACCTCCACATCTTCCAAGGAGGTTCAGTCACTGGTGTCCGCTATTGTACCGATGTTCTCCTGCCTCACATGCGTCTGTTTAGAGGTGCTGTGGGTCCTGAGTTCCTCTTCATGGACGACAACGCTACACGTCATCGTACAGTTGTTGTCGCAGAGCTCTTGGAGAGGAAAGATATTCAACGCATGGATTGGCCCGCAAGGTCCCCGGACCTAATTCCAATTCAATACGTGTGGGACCTTCTCGAGAGATACTTGGCTGCACATCACCAGCCGCCAGCAACGATTCCGCAGCTGCGATTGGCGCTACAAGAGGAATGAGCCGCGTTGCCTCAACAGCTCCTTGACAACCTCGTCCTCAGCATGGACAGACGTTGTAAATCCTGCAACGCAGTTAAGGGTGATCACATCCCCTACTAAAGACTGGATTTTTCTTGGCAGCCGCCTGTCACATGGACGTTTCTGTCTTCTGTCCAGTTGTGCTTGAAGCTACCTTTTCAATAAAGTGCCTTTGTATCCTTTGTATTCCTTGTTTGGTCGGTTTTGCTCACTTGTCCCATATTTTTACATCTTGAGGATCTTGTGGTATGATTTGAGTCGATGTGGAGCACTTCTGCACGACGTTACATTCGAAACACCGTCTCGTCCTCAATTTTTGCACGCTAGTGTAATACTCCTACGGGGGAAGGTCCGGAATGTATGGTGAATGTGGCATCAGTTCGATGCCCTCAAGTTCGTGGAGTTTTGCCAAGGTCGTTCTCGCGGTATGAGGCTGAGCGTTGTCCTGCTGTAGGAGAGCGCGATTGCTGTTCCCCAACGCTGGGTACTTCTCCTCCAAAAGGGCGTATATCCGCTCTAGCTGTCCAGAGTAGAGTTTGGCGTTGATGGAATGAATTCGGAATGGATTATTCCCTCGAAACTCCACCAGACGCAGAGCATCACCTTGTTCTCAAAGCGCTCACCGTTGGCAACAGGATTAGGATGCTGACTCGGGCTCAACCACTGCCGTTGAGTGTTAGGGTTACATAAATAGACCCACTTTTCATCGCACGTAACAGTTCTCTTGATGAAACGTACATCCCACGGGTTTTCTAGGAGTACCGTGAGGGCTGCTACTCGGCGTTTTACTTCAGCTGTCGTCAGTTCATGAGGGATAATGCGGCAGCTTCTGTAGACTTTGCTGATGTTTTGAAGGTTGCGAACTACAGTGGTCTGTGATACGCACTGCTGATAATCTCCGAAAGCTACTTGCCGGATTTGTCTTTGCTGTCCTGCGCACGGCCTCCGAATCCACGGTTCGCGGCCTATACCTGACCTTGGATGATCGTCGAGGTTTCTGTCACCTGAGTTGCCCTTTCGCATGACAAATGTTTCGTGTTGCTTGGGCAACATTATGAAGGAGGGCAAACTCGTTTAACAAAAGCTTCCTAATTTGCTGGTTGTGGCTTTTCATCTTTTAGGCGTCCCAACCACACACTGAACGACGACATGCATTGCTGCTCAGAGCAACGACTACCACTTTATATCCCTTTCGACCGACTGTAGTGCGTGATCTCAACTGTATACACTGCTGGCCACCCAAAATGCAACACCAAGAAGGACACGAGATAGCAAAGCCAGATTTACTGGGCACATAACAACAGATACAAAGATGAAACGATTGAGCTTACAGGCCCGTGCGACTTGCGGAACACGCAGACATCAATAGTTCGTGTGTCCCCCATGGCTGACAATAACGGCCACTATCGAACAAAAGAGGCTTTGGATGTGGGCTTGGGGTATCTCCGTCCAGGCTGCTTCCACACGTTGCCACAGTTCTTCAGGCGTAGACTCGGGTGGTGCTTGCCGGGTCACTCCTTTGCCGATCAGCGACCAGACGTGTCCGATGAGCGACATATCGGGAGAACAGGCGGGCCACGGCTGCAGTGACACCTAGTGGGCCATGAAGAATTGTTGCACGATGCGTGCCACGTGCCTGTTGAAACGTGGCCACTGGCAGGTTCTGCAGGCAAGGCAGGACTACAGGCTCCAAGACGTCGGAGATGGTGCAGGGGCTGTTGAGTGTACCGGCAACGAGTACCAGAGGGGTGCGGGTGTCATATCCAATTGCGCCCCAAACAATAACACCAGGCGACGGACCGGTACGGCGATGCATAATGCAGGCGTCATACAGTCTCTCTCCGCCGTGACGCCACACGCGGATCCGACCATCGTGGTGTTGCAGGCAGAAGCGGGATTTGTCGGAGAAGCAATGTCGTGCCATTCCGTAGTCCAGGTGCGGCGTTCAACAGCCCACTGCCGTCGCACTAGCCGGTGGTGTAACGTCAATGGTAATCGAAGCAATGGGCGCCGTGCAACAAGTCCCCACTTCTGCAGACGACGTCGAACGGTACGTGAGGACACAGGTTGTTGCGAAACACACCCTAATTCCTGCGGTAACGTTCGTGATGTGGTGGTGCGGCCGTCAATGCCCACCGCACAACACGCCGATCCTCTCGTTCAGTGGTGTGCCGCGGCTGCGGCAATCGCTCAAGTCGGTCCGTCCGTCCCTCCTGCACCCACCTAATCCATACTCGCCTCACTGTGGCTGGATATCGTCCCACACGGGTGCCGATCTCGATACGATAAACCGCTGTCGCGATAAGCCACTATTCTTCCCCTGTCGAACTCCGAAACGTACTGGAATGACTGCCGTATTCTGCGACGAGGCATCAGGAAGCTTCCCACGCACAGGTCTGGCAGCACAACACACTTCCACTACTTACACCCCGCCTTCTGCGCACACTTCGTGTAGTGCCTCTCGGTGGCGTGCCGGGCGCATGTGATTTACACAAATCCTGGAATGCTAATCGTTTGCATGCCCTCTCGCGTGCGAAGCATGCTGCGAATTTCAGGCCAATCGGATGCTTCCTTCTTGGTGTTGCATTTTGGGTGACCAGTAGTGTAGTTTAACTCTTTAACGACCATGACCCGAAAAATCTTGTATCACTCTAAATACTGTAACGCCCGAAACTGTCTCATTTTTCACTTCTTTGTTTAATAACAACGATAGTGACTGACGGTGACTCCTGCTGATTCTTCATTGGTCGAGAAAATTTGAATGACACGTAAGGGTAGGAAATCTGACCCACTGTAGACAGGCGTTTCGGGCGGCTATGGCCGTTTGTACCTACGGGCGTTTTGAGCGCTATGGTCGTTAAAAGGTTGAACACCTGACATACCCGCAGCAGGACATGCGTTTATGCAAATATTGCAAAACTTCCCTTTGTGAAATAAATGTTTACGTTAAATATACCTGCATCTGACGAATGCTGGACCGAGAGTTTTCCTGCAGAACATTGCTCAAAGCATTATATTTATTCTCCCGGTTTGTTCTCGTCCTACGATGACCCTGCTGCCAACACTTCCCCAGATAAGGAACGCACACGTACCCTCCCGTCATATAGTGCAACAGAGAATGAGATTCGTTGGACCAGTCGGCCTTTTTCCTTCATTCAAGTTTCTGGTGCCAATTCTAAGCACTTTAGACGGTGTACCATGGTTAGTATAGGCACTTGGAGCAACCTTCGTCTACGCAGTCCCATTTTCAACAGGTTTAGAAGCACTGTGTATTGTGACACATTACTCGGGGTCACTTGCTTTCGAATTACAAGCGGACTGCGTTACAGTGTCTCTTCTGTGAACTCGTCCCATAAGCCTATCGCCTTCGCTCAGCTCTGGAATCGATTTGCCCTAGACGGCCCACAACTTGCCAGCGGTTCATGGTTTTTTTTCTGCCCGGACCACTTTTTTACACTTTCCAACCGTAGGTTGAAGAAGCGTATGTGGTCCAGCTTTGTCCGTCCGTCTGTCTGTCTGCCCGTCCGCACGATAACTCGCGTAAAAATGGTTCGATTTCGATGAAATGTTAGTATGTGGTAGGGGACCACTTGGGGACGAACCCTATTGAAAATGGGCGAAATTGGGTCAAAGGTAAGGACATAGGAGCGGAAACCATTCCATTGCCCTTATGCATCATAACGTGCGTACAAATGGTTCGATTTCGATAAAATTTTAATATGTGTTAGGGGACCGCCTGGGGACGAATCCTGTTGAATATGGGCGAAATGCGTCAAAGGTCACATAGGAGCGGGATCCATTCCTTTGCCCTTATGCGTCATAACTAACGTAAAAATGGTTCGATTTCGATGAAATGTTAGTATGTGGTAGACGACCACTTGGGGACGAACCCTATTGAAAATGGGCGAAATTGGGTCAAAGGTAAGGACATAGGAGTGGGATCCATTCCATTGCCTTTATGCATCATAACGTGCGTACAAATGGTTCGATTTTGATAAAATTTTAATATCTGTCAGGGGACCACCTGGAGACGAACCCTAATGAAAATGGACGAAATGGGGTCAAAGGTCACATAGTAGCGGGATCCATTCCATTGCCCTTATGCGTCATAATTTGCGTAAAAAATGGTTCGATTTCGATGAAATTTTAGTATGTGGTAAGGGATCACATGGGGACGAATCCTGTTGAAAATGGGCGAAATGCGTCAAAGGTCACCTAGGAGCGGGATCCATTCCTTTGCCCTTATGAGTCATAACTAACGTAAAAATGGTTCGATGTCGATGAAATATCAGTATGTGGTAGGGGACCACCTGGGGATGAACTCTGTTGAAAATGGGCGAAATGGGGTCAGAGGTCAGGACATAGGAGTGGGATCAATTCCATCGCCCTTATGCGTCATAACTTACGTACAAATGCTTCGATTGCGACAAAACGTTATGATGTTGTTCCGGAGATATACTGAACCGGTTCCGCTGAATATCATCGAAATGGGGTCAAAGGTCTGGACACAGGACCGATATTTATTCCACAGTCATGATCTCCATAACGTGACTAAAAATACTTCTATTGCGACAAAACTTTAATATGTTGTTCCGGAGGTACTCTGAACCGGTTTTGTTGAATATAATAGAAAAATGATCAATGGCCAGGGCACAGAAGCGAGATTTATTCCACAGCCATTATCCTCATAACTTGAGTAAAAATGCTTCTATTGCGACAAAACTTTAGTATGTTGTTCGGGAGGTATACTGATCCAATTCCCAAAATGGGGTCAAATGTCGGGGCACAAGAGCGAGATTTATTCCATAGCCATTATCCTCATAACTTGAGTACGGATTTCTGGTATGTTGGAAAGCGTATCATAATCAACGCATTTCATGAATATACTAACTTGTTGGAGGTATTAAACACGTCGGATTGTGAGCACAGGAAAGTCTTGCTGTCTCGGAATTTATTGGACCCGGTCGCCTGGGCCGGTCCGTCTTGACAAGCCCGAGCGCAGCAGAGCCCGCGGGTTTGACCTGGATTTTCCCCAGACACTTACAATCGGGCTGGGCCAGGTCAACCCATTATTTTTATCAAAATAGTAAAGAAAGGAAAACCTCCTGTTTTCCGATTTTTGGTATGTTTAAGCGTTCTGCCGCCTTTACCTAGTTCAATGACATAGCCCCGGACATAATCACAAAAGCAAGGAGAGACACTCCGTGCTTTTACCATCTGTAAGTAAAACCACTTTGGGGCACGTGGACAACAAAAATATTCTACCCCGAGCGTGTGTGCGTTTTGTGGGGAGTAGGGGCACGGAGGTGGCTTCAGTGATGTGGGTTGCGCATGTGTCTGTTGATATGAATGAGTTGGACGACATAGATTTTTAGCACGTCTTTTGTAAAAAAACTTCGTTTGTAGACCGATACTACACATATAAACAAATCTTTTAGGAACATTTTCTTCTTGAAATAATGCATGGTTTTTACGCCAGGGGGCGTAGATGTGTATCTTACTTTTGTCAATATCTCTACTTCTACGAGTCCGATTCGAAAAATTCCTTCTTTGTTGCAAAAGTGTCTCCAGTGTGGCATGTTTTTCATATAATTTCAAAATTTTCAAGTGATTCATAGACTTTCCGCTAAGGGGCGTAAAGGTAAATTGCACCCCCTCCCTATATTTTTGCTTCTAAATCTCCGATATGGAAAAATCTTTCTGCACCGGATACAGCTGCTGATAGGAAATCCTTTGCTTTTAATTTCAAATTTTTGTACAAAATGGCTTGGCCACCAGGTGGCGTAATTCTTGATGTATTTGCAGCAAAATATGAGCTTCTAAAATCTCGATTGAAAAAAGTCGTTTGTTGACCGATACTACTCATGTCGACAAACCTTTTAGGAACATCTTGTTTTTGAAATAATGCATGGGTTCTAAGCCAGGTTGATGTATATATTATTTTTGTCAATATCTCTACTTCAAGGAATCCGATTTGAAAAAATTCCTTCTTTGTTGGATAGTGTCACCGATGCGAAATGTTTTCCCTATAAATTAGAAATTTTCAAGTAAATCGTTGACTTTCCGCTAGGGGGCACAAAGGTAAATGGCGTTTTCTGCGTTGTTTCTGCTTCTAAAACTCCGATTTGAAAAATTCTTCCTGTATCGAATACAAGACCTGATGAAAAATATTTTTTTACATAATTTCTAATGTTTGGTAAAGAATGGTTTGGCCACCAGGTGGCATAAGTGTTAATTTCTGCTTCTGATGTATTTGTAGCAAAATCTGGGCTCCTGAAAACTCGAAGATTTATTTTTTCTTGAACCGATACCGCTCATATGGAAAAACCTTCTGAGAATACTTTCTTCCTAAAATAATGCATGGATTTCCCACCAGGGGACGTAAAGTCACATCTTATTCTTGTCGATATCTCTGTTTCTAAGAGTCCGATTTGAAAAATTATTTCTGTGTTGCAGAGCCTTTCCCGTGAGAAATGTTTCTCATATAAATTCATGTTTTTCTTAACGCACAAGTCTGCAACCAGAGGGCGTAAGCTCACGATTCCGTTTACAGCAATATCTGAGGGATTAAAAACCCGATTGAAAAACTTCTTTCTTCTGTCAGATATTATTGTTTTCCATACCGGTTCCATTGACTTTGAATTGCTTTGATGAATTTCATTTACGTCAGAACGGATTCAAAAGACGTGCTTATTACACCAGAAAATTCTGTGTCATCTTTCTTGTTTCTCTTATCCCTAATCTGTATAGGAATCGTAGGATTACGAAATTTTTGGAGAACTGTTTTTGCACTTCGTGCTTGTCGTTATGGCGAAAGACATGTTCCACTAAAAACACTCTCTGTTCAAGTGTCAACACCATTGTCGTTGTGCCGAGACGAATGATCAATCGACACGTCTACCTCCGTCAACCAAACGCTCGTCCCCCTGGTGGCGCAAGGGTCTAAGCGATGGCTTATGGTCATTCGTCCTAGAAGGGTCCGGGTTCGAATCCCGGTGTGGCATGGATGTTGTGTTTGTCTCACGGCACTGGCTCTCTACCTTCCCTTGAAACAGTGCCCCTAAATTAGGGACGGCCGACTGCTTATAACCCATCGAGTTGCTGGTCGTTCAACCTTCAATAAAAAACAAAACAAAAAAACCCGAACGCTCGGGAATAACATTTGCTCACGAATGACTCTAGGCGTGGGTTGACATGAGACACAGAGAACTCTCACGTTGCGGGTCATTCCCACTGTAATTCCGTTCAAAATTTCTTTAATATTACATTCCTGTAATTCGAACATTTAGTTCACAGTCATTTTTCGGACACACTGTATAAGTCACAAGGTACTCAGACGTGTCAAAATAACGAACGAATAAATATTTTGAAAGCTGTTAATCCAGCAACACGCTTACGAGGAAAATCGATTGCGTAATAATTTAAAAAAAAATATTATAATTCGAAAATGTCTAATTGTCTTCATTCTGAAAGAAAGGAGTTATGGATTCAGTGAGCGTCACTTTGAAGATGTGAACCAAATTTGGGCGTTGATATTTGGCAGTAGATAAGGAGTTCTTGAAAATTCTCGCGTTTAAAGATTTCCCAAATCCCACGACATGTCAACGAAATGAAAATATTCACATCGTAAATGAAAAGAGGAAAAGTTGCTGCTCGCAGCACAAACTTCATTTTCATTGAATTGAATATCATTTTTGCTTCTTCCGATTTTCTAGAGATGAAGCGTGAAAGACGGAATGCGACTTTTTCGATGATATTAAATTTTAAAACGCAATCACATCAGTGCTTTGGCATATTTTTATATTTAATTCATTCACAGCTCCTTCAGCAAATACCTTTCATGTCTCTTTATAAATATTTTATTCTTGTGCGCGTCTTTCTATATTTCTCCTGCGGTGTTGAAATTCCTGAGCTATAGTGAGCTACCTTTGAAATGACGTTAGAAACAAATGCAAATAAATGCTCGTCATTTTTGTTGCTAACACAGCATGAAATTTCTTGCATTGTTGTAACCATAATCATAAATAATAGAAAAGTGAGAAGACGGAAATGCGAAATGATACTTTAAAAGGAATCCAAGGAAAACGATCTGTAACCGAAACATAACGAAATTAAGCAAATCTACTTAATTTCGTACATTTCAAAACATCTTTATGTACCTAAATTTTAATCGATAAAAATCTGAATGCATTTTTGTTATTCACTACTAGATGAATTGCACGGTTTGGCTTGGGAGAATTTGGTGATAATTCAATTTATACAAATCAAATGAAAACAATTAATTTTTTTCTCGCTGTTTTTCACTAGAAGTATTTGTCACACAAGAAAATCAATTCCTGCACTTATCACAACAAAAAGTATTAAATTCGAATTCAAAATAAAAAAGGAAAACAAGTTGGTAAAATCATACAATGCGTTAATTATGATACGCTTTCCAACATACCATAAACCATTACTCAAGTTATGAGATGTCCTGACCTTTGACGTCATTTCGATTATATTCAACAGAACCGACTAAGTATACTTCCAGTACAACATGGTAAAGTTTTGTCTCAATCGAAATTTTTTTTGCGTAAGTTTTGACGGATAAGAGCAATGGAATAGATCCCGCTGCTATGTCCTGACCTTTAACCTAATTTCGCCCAGTTTACACAGGGGTTGTCCCCAAGTGAACCCCTACGACATATTAAAATTTCATCGAAATCGAACCAATTTTACGCGAGTTATCGTGCTGACAGGCGGACAGACAGACAGACGGACAAAGCTGGAGCATATACTCTTCTTCAACCTACGGTTGGAAAGCGTAAAAAATGGAACTTTTTTACGAAAAGCTTATATGGAGGTGTCGCTTGACCCCGGGCATCGAATCCTTCCAAAATTTTTTTTTTTTTGGAGGTTTAACGACCACCGTGAGCAACTCAATGGGCTATTAGCAGTCACCCGTCCCTAATTTAAGGTCACTGGTTCCAGGGAAGGGAGAGAGCCAGTGCCGTAAGTCAAACACAACATCCATGCCTGACCGGGATTCGAACCCGGACCCCTCACGGACGAATGATCAGAGGCCAGCGCCTTAGACCACTGTGCCACCGGGGCGGCCCTTCCAAAAATCATCTACCGTTTATGTTAGAGTACCATGAGATAGTATACCAATTCAAAACAAAAAGTAAAAAATGGAACTTTTTACGAAAATTTTGTATGAGGGCCCCTGGACCCCGGGCTTCAACTCCTTCCAAAAATCTTCTTCGGTGTAAATTAAAGTACCATGAGATAGTATAACAAATTTGGTGGTCCTAAGTTGAAAACTGTAGAACAAAATAAAAAGGGGGGATTAAATTCGAATTCAAAATAAAAAAAATAAAAAATGCAACATTTTACAAAACTTTTGAATGGGTGCTTCTTGCCCTAGGGTCCGACCTCTTCCACAAATTCGTCTACGGTCTAAGTTAGAGTACTATGAGATAGTGTACCAAAGTTTGCGGTTCTAAATTGAAAACTGAAGATTCGCATAGCGGACAAACAAACATTCAACTTTATATATATATATATATCATCATCATCATCATCGTCAACCATTATCAATCCACTGCTGGACGAAGGTCTCTCCAAGCTTCTTCCACAATGGTCTGTGTTGTTCTTGCGCGTCTCCGCATTGGGTATTGTCGCTTCACGCATAGCTATTTGCTCTGTGGCGACACTGTCCCGGTGAGTGAGACATGCGACTGTTTACTCACCGTCTCTCATGTTTTGTGCAGTTGTGTTTGTTTTCGTTATCATCGGTTTCACTATTTTCAGTCTCATCTGCTGGACGAAGGCGCAGCTACGCTTCAAAAGCTTTTGGGCGACCACTGCGACACTTTCGCAGTATTTTCCTTTTTAAAACAGATTAACGTTTTAAAACTAATTTAAAAAAAGTTTTATAATAATTATAATAGTAAATTAATAAATTTATATATAAACCTAATTAACTAAATTGTCTTCACAGCTTTCATCATCCTCTTTTCTAACTTTTACCAAGCCTGTCTGCTCTTAATCATATTCAACGCTTTTAAAAATCTTTAGCTGATAGTTCTGTGTCTGGCGCTCTTTGGCCAAGCCTGGCCCTTGCGCCACTAAAATCAATTAACTAACTAACTAACCACAATGGTCTGTCTAGTGCCAGTCTCCTCCATAGTACTCCCACATACTTTCGAATTTCATCCACCCATCTCCCATGTGGTCTTCTTCTGGGTCTTTTCCTGTCCCTTGGAATCAAATCTAAAATTTCGGCTGTCCATTCTGGCAGTATGTCCAGCCCATTGCCATTTCAGGGATTTACCACTAATCATAATGTCTTCCACTCTTGTCATTTTTCGGATCCACGAGTTCCTCTTCTTATCTCTGCTGGTTACACCAAGCATGCACCTCTCCAGGATACTTTGAGTTGTCTGCACCCTTTGTATGTCTCTTTTAGTTAAGGTCCACGTCTCTGCACCATACGTAAGCACTGGCAGGATGCATTGATCAAACACTTTCCTTTTAAGACATAATGGCATATTGCTCTTGAAAATTATGCTGTCTCTTTCAAAAACTCTCCAGGCAAGTTTTGTACGCCGATTACTTTCTTCATCAATGTGACCCTCACGTGATATCTGCTGCCCAAGATAAACGTACGTGTCTGTTTTCTCCAGCTTTTCTCCATCAATCGATAAATCTTCATTTCTTGTAAAAGCATTGTACATCACTTTTGTCTTCTGAAAGTTCATTTTTAATCCCACTTCTTTACTCTTGTCAGCAAGTTCCTGAATCATACTCTGCAGCTCTGATGGGGTGGTTGCAAAAATGACTACGTCATCAGCAAAACCAAGGTGAGTTAGATAATCTCTATTAATCTTTATCCCTTTGTTTTCCCAGTTCATGATTGAAAGACATTTTGCAATGTGCCATTAAAGAGCTTGGGAGATATGGTGAAACCTTGTCTCACCCCCTTTACAATTTTTACGTGTTGTATTCTCAAATAGTCGAATCTACACTGCTGGCCACCCGAATGCAACACCAAGAAGGAAGCATCCGATTGGCCTGAAATCCGCAGCATGTGTCGCCCGCGAGAGGACATGCAAACGATTAGCATTGCAGGGCATATGCAAATCCTGTAAGCCCGGCACGCCCCCGAGAAGCACTATAAGAAGGGTGCACAGAAGGCGGGGTTTAAGTAGTGGAAGTGTGTTGTTCTGCGAGACCTGTGTGTGGGAAGCTTCCTGATGCCTCGTCGCAGAACATGGCAGTCATTCCAGCACGTTTCGGAGTTCGACAAAGGACGAATAGTGGCGTATGGCGACAGCGGTTTATCGTACCGATACATCGGCGACCGTGTGGGACGACATCCAGCCACAGTGAACCGAGTATGTATTCGGTGGGTGCAGGAGGGACCGACGGACCGACACGAGTGATTGCCGCGGCCGCGGCACACCCCCGAACGACAGACATGTAGTACCGCGAGCATTGACGGCTCGCAACGCCAGATCACGAACGTTAGCGCAGGAATTAGGGTGTGTTGCGCAAAAACCTGTGTCAGCACGTACCGTTCGACATCGTCTGCAGGAGCGGGGACTTGTCGCGCGGCACCAATTGCTCTGATTACCATTGACGTTACACCACCGGCGAGTGCGGCGGCAGTGGGCCGTTGGACGCCAACCTGGACTACGGAATGGCACGACATTGTCTTCTCCGACGAATCCCGCTTCTGCCTGCAACACCACGATGGTCGGATCCGCGTGTGGCGGCACCGCAGCGAAAGACTGTATGACGCCTGCATTATGCATCGCGATACCGGTCCGTCGCCTGGCGTTATGGTTCGAGGCACAATTGGATATGACACCCGCACCCCTCTGGTACGCATCGCCGGTACACTCAACAGCCACCGCTACATCTCCAACGTTTTGGAGCCTGTAATCCTCCTTTACCTACAGGACCTGCCAGCGGCCACGTTTCAACAGGATAATGCGCGCCCACACTTGGCACGCATCGTGCAACAATTCTTCACGGCCCACCAGGTGGCACTGCGGCCGTGGCCCTCCTGTTCTCCCGATATGTTGCCCATCGAACACGTCTGGTCGCTGTTCGGCAACCGAGTTGCCCGGCAGGCACCACCAGCGGCTACGCCTGATTAACTGTGGCCACGTGTGGAAGCACCCTGGACCAACATACCCCAAGCCCACATCCAAAGAGTCTTTGTTCGATGTCGCGGCGTGTAGCGGCCGTTATTGCCAGCCATGGGTGGCCACCCGAACTATTGATGTCTGCGTGTTCCGCAAGTCGCACGGGCCTGTAAGCTCAATCGTTTCATCTTTGTATCTGTTGTTATGTGTCCAGTAAATCTGGCTTTGCTATCTCGTGTCCTTCTTGGTGCTGCATTTTGGGTGGTAAGCAGTGTATATATATAGTGGCCAGTGCGACATGAAGGCAGAGGGTGTTAAGAATCACCGGAAGACCGGACTAGGCTGCCATCTGATGCTGACCTTGGCTACTTACAATGAACACTCCCTATCTCCCGATTCAAGGACCCTTAAATTGGAAAAAGAACTACAAATTATCAAATGGAACATCTTCGGGCTAAGTGAGGTAAGGAGAAAAGGAGAAGGTCTCATTGAAATGAAAAGTAAACATGTCTTCTTCTATCGTGGGAGAACGTGTGGTTTTGGACTTATAATAAACAAGAAACTTAAGGATAAAGTTGTAGAAGTTGAACGTTCCTCTGACAAAGCTGTACGATTTGTTATCCAACTTTCGAGAAGATATACCATGCTCAGATTATTCAAGCATGTGCACCCAAGACAAGTCATCCTGAAAAAGAGATGGAAGAAATTTATGAGGAAATTCGTCATCTAAATACGTAATAAAGACAAGCAGCACTTGAAGATAATTATGGGAGATTTTAATGCAAAAATAGGGCAACGGCAACACAACGAAACTTCAGTAGGTAAATTCGGTCACGGCAACAGAAACCAGCGTGGGAATACTCTCGTAGAATTTGCAGAGGAAGAAGGGGTTTTCATCATGAACTCCTGTTTTCAAGAAAACAGCCGCATAGGAAATGGACATGGAGGCATCCCAATAGATTGGCAAAGGAAATTGATTTTATTATGTGTAAAAAAAAATTGTCAATGAATACTGCAGTGTGCTGAACAAGCTGAACACAGGTAGTGACCATAGAATGATAAGATGTAAGATGCACCTCAATGCTAAACTGGAACGTGGCAAGCTCATAAGACAAACAAAGTGTATTGACATTATCAACCTTAAAAACATCATAGTACCTTCAAAGTGGAACTGAGAAACAGATTCTCTGCTGTAGAAGGTCTAATGTCGGAAGAAGTGGACATCTCTGAAGTTAACAGAAAACTAACCAAAGCTCTTATGGAAACATCAACAAAAACAGCTGGTACTACGAACAAGTTGCACATCATATACACAAGTTGCATGTATCTGGAAAAACCAAAATGCTGCTGCAAAAAGAAGAGAGATGAGGACAACTAAAGGAGATGTGACTTCCAAAGTGGAATATATAGAGCTATGCAATACAGTACGAAAAAGTATCACTGAGGACGTAAAGAAATCCACCTGTGAACTAGTGAGGAAAGCAATTGAAAACAACCAAAGCCTAAAGATAGCAAAGGGACATCTCAGTAAGGGAAGAAAACAGATTATGGCACTGAGAAAAGAAGATAGTTCCGTAACAAGAAATAGAGGCGAAATTTTGACAAGAGTGAAATATTTCTACACAAAAGTATATGAAAGGGATGATACGTGTACTCCAAACATGACGAAAGGTACCAGTACCACAGTTCTTCCAGTCCTCCCAGGATAAGCTGCACATGCAATCAAGAACATGAAAGGGGGAAAGCTCTAGGAGAAGATGGAGTTATCGTAGACATCATACAAGAAGCAAGTGGAGAAATTGAAACAGTACTCGCCCAAGTTTTCACTCGATGCCTTAATGAAGGAAGGATTCATGAGGATTGGAACAACGCTACAATGATCCTGCTACATAAAAAAAGGCGACATTGAAGATCTCAGGAACTACAGACCTATCAGCCTTCTATCAGTGGTTTACTAAAGTTCTTTCACACCGCTTGAAGGTGACACTGGACATGGCTCAACCGAAAAAACAAGCTGGATTCAGGAGTCGCTACAGCACTATAGATCATATCCGCGTACTGAGAGAACTAATTGAAAGAGCGAGGGAATATGACCTTCCGATTTGCATGGATTTTATCGATTATGAAAATGCCTTTTATTCGGTGAAACCATCAGCAGTTACAATGGCTTTGAAATCCTGCGGTATTGAAAAGGCATACATTAATACTAGTAATAATATCTATGAAAATGCTAGTGCAAAGATTCTGTTATTTGAGAATACAGCACGCATAAAAGTTGTAAAGGGAGTGAGACAGGGTACCAAACTCTTTAATGCCACATTGGAAAATGTCTTTTAATAAGTGAACTGGGAAAACTGAGCTATAAAGATTAATGGAGATTATCTAACTCTTTTCGTTTTGCTGATAACATAGTCATTTTTACAACTACCCCGTCAGAGCTGCAGAGTATGATCCAGGAACTTGCTCACAGAGCAAAGTCGTGTTATTAAAAATGAGCTTGCAGACAACAAAAGTGATGTATAATGCTTTTACAGGAAATGAAGACTTATAGCTTAATAGGGAAAGCTGGAGATATCCGATACCTACATTTACCTTGGAAAGCACATATCAAGTGAGATTCACATAGATGGAGAAATTAATCGGTGTATAAAACTTGCTTGGAGAGCTTTTGGAAGTAGCAGGGTAATTTTCAAGAGCAATATGACATTATGTCTTAAAAGAAAACTGTTAAATCAATGTATTCTTTAAGTGCTTACATATGGTGCGGGGACGTGGATCTTAATTAAAAGAGACATACAAAGACTGCAGACAACTCAAAGAGGCATGGAAAGATGCATGCTTGGTGTAACCAGGAGAGATAAGAAGAGGAACTGGTGGATCAGAAAAATGACAAGAGTGGAAGACATCATGATCACAGTAAAATCCCTAAAATGGCAATAGGCTGGGCATATTGCCAGAAGCATAGACCATCGATAGGCAACCGAAATTCTAGAGTGGATTTCAAAGGACAGGAAAAGACCTAGAAAAAGACCATATGGGATATGGGTGGATGAAATTTGAAAGTATGCGGGATTAACATGGAGGAGAGTGGCACAAGACAGAACGTTGTGGGAGAAACTTGGGGAGACCTTCATCCAGCAGTGGATTGTTAATGGTTGAAAATAATGATATATAAATATACACTGAGTCGCCACTTTTTAATGACCACCCCCTCAGTACTTCTTTGGGCCACCTTTTGCCTTTAATACTGCGTCGATTCTTCGTGGCATGGACTCCATGAGATGTTGATAGGTGGTTTGTGGAATCTAAGACCATGCTTGATGAATTGCACTTTCCAGGAGTGTGAGATTGCAGGGTTGTGGATCCAGCTGTCTGATGGCTCATTCAACTTCATCCCACAAATTCTCAATGGGGTTGAGATCTGGAGATTGTGGGGGCCACCTAAGCAAAGTGAATTCACCGGCATGTTCCTGAAACCAATCCTGTACAATACGAAAACTATGGCAGGACGCATTATCGTGTTGAAAGTAGCCATCGCCATTGGGATAAACCGTCCATATGACAGGATGCACTTGGTCCGCAACGATGTTTAGATATGATGTGCCAGTCAGACACGAACCAAAGGGTACAAAGCATGCCAGGAAAACATTCCCCAAACCATAATGTTGCTTCCACCAGCTTGAAGGGTTGTAGCAATGCATTTGAGGTCCATGCTATCGTGCTATTTTCGCCAAATTCTCCCTCTCCATCGGCATGGTGCAACTGAAAACTTGATTCATCGGACCACAAAATTTTTTTGCAATTATTGACTGTCCAATCTTTGTACTCTTGTGCTAACTGGAGACGTTTTCTCTTGTTAACTGCAGAGAGCAAAGGTGTTCGAACAGGCCTTCGGCTGCCATATCCCATTCGATGCAGTGCGAGGCGACCAGTGCGTGCAGAGATCATTTGAGGTGATCCTTGATTAAGATGGTCTGTAATTTGCTGCACTGGCGCTCTTCTGTTGTGTGTTGCCAGTCTGGACATTCTGCGTTCCGCCCGAGCAGTCACTAGTCGATGACGACCACATGTTGCACGTAGATACCCAGTTTTTTGGCTGACAGTCCAGTCTTTAAACACTTTAACAACAACTGCTCTGGAACATTTCACGAATGCGGTGATTTCGGTGATACTCGCACAATGGCCCCGAGCTCCTACAATCACCCCACGCTGAACGTTCGTCAAATCGCATTTTTTACCCATCTCGTCACCCAAAAATCACTTCTACTACTTTCGCAAGCACTAAGGTTTTCCTTTTTATACTAGCCTCGCCCACTGGTGGCAACAGCTTTCAGCCATAGCTCATTTACTTAAAACTGGCTGGTGGCCATAATAAAGTGGCTACTCAGTGTATATACAGGTTGTCCGAACAATAACTGTGTACTGAAAATAACACTTACCATGTTGAACTGGCCCCTACAAGAGGTGTTTGTAATGTGCCTCACCACCATGCAGATATGTCTGCACACGCTTCTGCATGTTGGTGACGATCTTTCTCTGGGTACGTGGTGTGATTTCTTTGATATGTATCCTTATTGCAGACTGTAGCTCTTGAAATGTAAGCGGTAGTACCCCACAGACGAGAGTGTGGGTTGGTGATATACCCAAATACGTGGAGCCATGACATATCTATAAATAAAATCCTGTCCAGAATGTCCTCACACTCTTTAGACAGGAACTCTTAGAACCATCTCCAGTACTGAACACGAGCATCGTGTTCGGTACTGTAGGTGGTTCTAAGATAAATGAGAAACTCTTGGAACCACCTGCGGTACTGAACACGATGCTCGTGTTCGGTACCGCAGGTGGTTCCAAGAGAAATGAAAAACTTATGAAACCAGCTGCAGTATGGAAAACGAGCATCGTGTTCGGTACTACAGGTGGTTCCAAGAGAAATGGAAAACTCTTGGAACCAGCTGCAGAACCGAACACGAGCATCGTATTCGGTACTGCAGGTGATTCCAAGAGAAATGAAAAACTCTAGGAACCAGCTGCAGTACCGAACACGAGCATCGTGTTAGTAACTTAGAATGACACAATGACACATTATGTATGTAACTTGGAATGACACTATATATATATGTACATAGAAGTAAAGTCAATATGATTAAAATTTAACTTTCAAAATGATTTATAAGTACGTACATGTACATTAATTTAAACAGTAAAAATTACACATACATGTAGTACAATACATTTACATACAGCAATCAGGCTTTCTTAAAAAAATGTCCTATTGTAGTTTGTGTGGTAGTATTTTATTAATCTTTCAATTGTGTTCGTAAAAGACTACAATTGACTGTAACTATCTGCGTCACCTCCTCTTTGTTCCAGCGTACTTCTTAGAACTTGCAAAGCTCATCAGTTGTCGGCTTCAGTTGACGGTGGGTCGACATTCTCTTCCTTTTCATCCTCGGACTCCTCATCACTTTTCTGGCATGGCGGCTCTTTTAAATCCAGAATTTCTTCCGCAATTTCAGTCGTTTTTTCCGACTGACATTTTCAGATTATCACGAATTAAAACACACTTCAAAAATTCTTCATCGTATTCTTCAGCAACAGTAGAGTCTCTTGCATCTTCTGATGTGATGGTTTCTTTGGGCATATTCAAACCGCATTATTTCAAACAATTGGTGATAATTTTTGGTGTACAAGAGTCCCAAGCCTTTTTTATTGCATGCATTGCATCTAAGAGCGTGAAGGACTTTGAAATGGCTTAAGCATTTCAAAGTCTAACACGATGCTCGAACAAGAGCATCGTGTTAGGTACTACAGGTGGTTCCAAGAGAAATGGAAAACTCTTGGAACCACGTGCAGTACCGAACACGGACCTCGTGGTCTGTTTTTCTCAGCTGATGCTCGACATACACTTTGTACGGGTGGAAAAGCAACATTCCTTTCAGAATATCGTGGGTTGTACTCTTTGGCACATTAGCTTGTTGTGACAGCCGCCTCACGGACTTGTGTGGATTTCCCTGTATCCTGTCCTGGATATCCTGTACGGTCTCGTCTGCCTTGGATGGCCAACCGGGACGTGGGGCGTCCAGAACACTCCCAGTTTCCTGAAATTATGCCATGAGCTGACGTACCGAATTACGACGTGGTACGTGTGCATCACCAAATTTCCTGGCGAACTGGTTTTGCACTTCGTTTTTGTACATGTAGAGATATCGACATGCACACTAAGGAAGTTCAACCGTCAACACCATTATCCTTGTGCTAAGACGAATGAGCCGCCCCGGTGGCGTAGTGGTCTAAGACGCTGGCCTCTGATCATTCGTCTGTAAATGGTCTGGGTTCGAATTCCGGTCAGGCATGGATGTTGTGTTTGTCTTACGGCACTGGCTCTCTCCCTTCCCTGGAACCAGTGACCCTAAATTAGGGACGGGAGACTGCTTATAGCCCATTGAGTTGCTCACGGTGGTCGTTAAACCTCCAATCAAAAAAAAAAAAAAAAAAAAAAAAAAAAAAAAAATAAGACGAGTGATAAAGCGACAAGTCAACCCAGGAGTGGCTTCAGGCGAATTTCCCAGACTTCATTTCTCGAGATGATTGGCCTTCAAGCAGCCCAGACCTCAACCCATTGGCCTACCAGTTGTCGGCCACACTGCAGAAAATGGTATGAAGAAAGACGCAAGAAAGACGCAGGCCAGTATTCACAATCTTAAACGCTTTTTGGTGTGGACAGGAGCAGCTTTCCCTGTGAAGATCCTGGGAGTAGCCACATAAAGTGAAGGACTGTGTGAAGGTAAAAAGTTGCAACTTTGAAAAGTGACTTGTGCCATGTATTCACAAGTGTACTACTAACGTCATATCACAGGTATATTAAAATATATTTAAATTTATTTCGTTATTTCACTGAATACTTTGTAACAGTATTAGGTGTCCAACTTAATTCTCGGCCACAGGCACGACACGTTGACAGCAAATTATAGCAAATCGAATGCGTACCTAATCAGGGAAATAATCCCCGTTGTGTTGGAAACATTTGAGCCATCGGTCTGGGAGCTGCCGAATGCCACAGCGGAAAAAAGAGGGCTGCTTCGAGTTGATAAGGTCATAAATACTTGTATGGACCTCCTCGACAGAAGAGAAGTGCGTATCACTCAGGTGATGTCGCAGGGAGCGAAAAAGGTGATAATGCGACGAAGTGAAGTCTGGAGAATACACCGGGTGGGACATAATCTCCTCATCCCAGGTCGGATCGTGTTTATAGTCGTTTTCGCGGTGTGAGGACGCGCGTTATCCTGAAGCAACAAGATCGACCTTCTCCCCTTGCCTTTTCGCCTCCATTGCGTCGCTCACACGAATGACTTGCTGACAATAACGCTCAGCATTGATCATTTCACCAGCTTTGAGCAACTCATAGTGTACGACACCGCGCTGATCCCACCATATGCACAGCAACAACTTCCTGGCATGGATATTCGGTTTGGCGGTACTGGTTGTAAGCTGACGTGGATAAACTCACGATTTGCGCAGCTTAGGATTATCGTAGAGGATCCACTTCTCACCATAGGTCAAAATCTTGTGAAGGAAATCCTTCTTCTTGAATCTGGAGAGCAAGGACACAGCAACATCGTAGCGCCTAGACTTGTTCGCAGCTGTGATTTGGTATGGCATCCAACGGCCCTCCTTGTGAATCCATCCAAGCTTGTGCAGGCGCTTTGCAATTGCTTGCCGAGTTCCTGGGCGAGCTCTGACTGTGTGAGACAGGGATCCGCGTCCAACAGTTGTTCCAGTTCCTCATCGTCAACTTTCTGTGGCTGTCCCGGGCGTTCTGCATCACGGAGATCTACATTTCCCTGCTTAAACCGCTGGAACGACTTATTACACGTACTGTAGGGCACAGCAGCCTCACCCAAAGCAACACAGATCAATCTCTGGGCACTTTTTTCAGATGAATCGTAAACAGGTGACAGTGCCTCAAAGTTTGCTTCTCGAACGACATTGCTTTCACCGCCAACTTTGGACCCTTCCGTCACTACAGGTGTGAGCGGTTACGGTTGCCTGGAAAGCTGTTGGATGGCGCTGCAATCAGCCGTTATCGCACACAGCTATTTGCATTTGCCGATATTTGCAAACTTCTTATCCGGGGCTCTAATTCATCCCATAGGTGCTCTATGGGATTAAGATAGGGGCTCCGTGCTAGCCAGTCCACACACGATAGGGAACTATCATCAAATCACGCCGTAACAGTCCTTGATTTATGACTCGGTGCATTATCTTGCTTGTACCAACAAGGCTCGGTTCCATAGTATTGCCACAGAGTTGGTAGGGCATAATTGTCCAGAATATCGAGGTAGACGTGCTGGTTTACAGGTTTGTCCACGATAACCAATGCGCCGGTCCCATACCACGAAAAACACCCCCACACGAGTACGTTGCCGGCTCCAAACTTGACCGTAGGATCAGTACACTGTGGTAAATAGCGTTACCCCGGCTGCCGGCATACCCACACACGGCCATCAGACTGATGGATCGTGTATCTTTTCACCCGTTTCCATTGATCTACGATTCACAATAAATGTTCTTTACACCATGCTAAACAACGAGTAGCATTGCGAGTGGAGATGAAAGGCTTATGAGCAGCAGCACGACCTCGGTAACTCATGGAATGAAGTTCTCTACAAAAAGTACGTGCACATACCGACATTCCAGCATTTTTACTCACCTGTACACTGAGGTCTTCTCCGTCGATTAGCTGTAACGATTCTTCTGAGGCTTCGACGTCTTCTATCACTTATTTTCTTTGGTCTGCCGGTACGTTTTGTTGCTTCAGACACGTCATGTGTCTTCCACTTATTCAGTGCATCCAAAACATTTGACTTGGGTATATTTAAACGCCTCTCGGTTTCTGTCATGGACAATCCACTAATATAACACCCAACAGTCTTTCCTTTCTCAAAGTCACTTCTCTCCCGCCCTGACATTTTCACTCAACCTCACAGTGCGATATGATTACGGTTCGCTACAGGCTTGTTTTAATACCGTTTGCAGCTGTACCGCGCATCTAAGCAACGCAGTTGATCCGTTCATTTGTTGTTGAAGGGGTGTCGGGTGACTTTTGTCAATATGGTGTATGTGAATAATTTTGGAGGAAAGTGTTGATCGACGATTCCTCGGAGAATCCAGGATAATGGTGTCATTCCAACATGGTAGGTAAGAACCATTTAAGCGAAGTCTCGAAAAGGGGTAACACCATAATGCGTCCTAAGATTATATTGATGTTTTAAAATGCGGCGCCCAAAATTAGGAATAGTAGAGCCCACATAACAGAAATCGGGCTCCGCAGAGTTAATGCACTGGCGGAAACTGAAAAAAGAACACCAAGAAGGAGACGTCTGATACCAACGAAATTTATACAGCATAATAACGGAATACAGAGGATAACGTGATCACAACATTATGGCAAAATACAGCTGTATTTGCTGGTAAACTGAAAAATAACATTACCATGTAACATGGTTAGTACGAGGTTGAACCGCCATGAACTGCGTCACACTGTGCAATTCTGGCATGGAGTCTGTCGTACAGATGTTGGATGTAAGTTTGGGGTATTGAGTTCCAAGCATCCTCAACCTGGACGCGTAAATCGGGGATGGTCGTGGCTGGCCGTGGAGACCGGATAAGTCGTTGTCCCATAAAATCCCACACGTGCTCAATGGGGGACAAATCCGGTGAACGTACGGGCCATGGAAGTTGTCTCACACCCTGACGTGCATGTTGCGTTGCACGTGCCGTGTGTGGGCGTGCGTTATCTTGCTGGAAAACACCACGATGGACCGACCTTACAAATGGCACAACAACGGGCTAAATGATGTTGTTGATGTAGGAGGTGCTGTTTAACGTGCCCGGTACAAACACCAGTTGTGTACGGGAGTGATAATTGATCGCTTCCCATACCAGGAGACCAGGTGTAGGCCCTGTGTGTCGCTGGCGCATACAAGAAGGGTGGAGATGCTCCCCTGTGCGTCTGCGAACACGCATACGGCCATCGGAGGCTCCCAAGCAAAATCTGATTTCATCGCTGAACACGACTGATCTCCATTGCGTTCTCCAGTGCAGACGTTGGTGACACCATTGTAGCCGTACCTGACGGTGGGCTGGAGTCAGAGATACATATGCCAGGGGCACACGTGCACCTAGTCCTGCATCCAGTAGACGGTTGCGGATTGTTCGCACAGTCACCTCAGGTGCAAAGGCAGCTCGGATTTGCGTCGCAGTGAATGTTCTGCTTGACAACGCCGCTCTTCTCATGCGTCGATGCGTCCGCTCATCAGTACGTCTCTGACTCCCGGTTCCACGTCTTCTCGTGAGGGAATGTTTCTCGGACCATCTACGCCACCATCGTACCACCACCGATACTTCCCGTCCAATTCGCTCAGCAATACGACGATACGACCACCCGGCCTCGCGGAGTTCGACTAGACGACCTCGCTCAAAGTCCGATAACTGCTGAAATCGTACATGCCTTCCATGTCCAGGCATTGCAGCTTCTTCAAGGTCTTCGCACGCGTCGGTGCGCCGACGACTGATTGCATTCACTTCGCCGCACTCCTTAAACACCACCGACGATAATTTGCATATTATGCCGTGCTGTGGCGTAAGCGCTCACCGGTTGGTCCCGAAATTAACATCACATTTACGTAAACTCGACCCAATTAACATATGTAAATTTCATGATCGTCCGCCAATTCCTTCTTGGTGTCCTTTTTTCACTTCCCGTCAGTGTAGTTTGTCACATGATTCAGTGTTTTTTTATGCGCATTATCTGCGGCACCCAGAGTGTGTTTTTTTTGGTAGTCAAGATCGACTACTATATTCTTTGTCATGAAAGCCTTACATATGTTTTCTGTTTTTCTTGTTTTATTTTGTTATCGTGTAAGGGCTCTTTTAGCTTTAATTTTTATGTATTTCTGAGCCCATTGGTTTTCTCAATCAACTGGACATGATAACATGTCTACAGGATTTACAAGGGGACCACCTGGGAACGAACTCTCCTGAAAATGTACGAAATGGGGTCAAAGGTTAGGACATAAGAGCGGGATCCATTCCGTTGTCTTTATGCGTCATAACTTACCTAAAAATGCTTCGATTGCGACAAAACTTTATGAAGTTGTCCCAGAAGAATACTGAACAATTTGTGCTGAATATCATCGAAATCGGGTCAAAGGTCTGGACGCAGGAGCGAGATTTATTCCATAGCCATTATCCTAATAACTTCACTAAAAATGCTTCTATTGCATCAAAACGTTAGTATGTTGTTCCTTAGGTATACTGAACCGGTTCTATTGAATATAATCTGACTGGGGTCAAAGGTCAGGACACAAGAGCGATATTTATTCCACAGTCATTATCCTCATAACTAGAGTAATGATTTCTGGTATGTTGGAAAGCGTATCATAATCAATGCATTGCATGATTTTACTAAATTGTTATAATATAGTTTTTCATCATTAAAGCATATCGTGCAGGGGACGACAATTGTTTTCAATTTAATAACAGAAGAAGTGACTAGAGAATAGTGTTTTTCTGTGCGAAGAGTCAGAACGAATTCTCCACATTTTTCTAAAACAATTCAAAATTATTCCCGCAATTGACGTATGTCTAAAAAAGTGAAGCGTGTAATCATAAATAACTGCTCTTTGAGGAACATAAATATTCAGAATACTCCGAAATTTTCTAACATGTGGGAAATGTTACACGAAGCAGCTCAAACCACCCCTCCCCCTTATACACACACACACACACACACACACACTTCCTGTAACGTTATTGATTTAAAATGGAGAAATTCCCGGTCGTTAAATTGAAGCCAGCTTCAAGCGGGTACGTCCATGTTGCTTCTTTCTCGCGAAAACCTGGCCACTTACGAGGCTGTAAACTATGATTTTATGAACAGATAAGATTTTCACAGGCAATTTATTGCATGTTTGAGCTGATAAGAAACGTTCTGGGAACTCTGATCTTTGGAAGAAATAAATTAAGCGGCCGGAATATTTTATTTTAGTGACCGCCGAACGCTTGGATAAAAAGATTACTTCCATGCGACTGACAATCTTAACAACAAATATTGATCGACAAAGGCCTTAACATACCGGCGAAAACTAACGCCATCGTTAAAATCTTTCTAAATAAAAATCGCAAAACGGAAATGACAGTTCCACCATGTCATTAATTAAATATGAGTTAGGCACATTCAATGGACTTGTTAAAACAACAAAACACGTCAGAAACAATATAATTTGGGGAAAATGATTGAAGTGAAATGTAAATAATCTTTCTGCATTAAGTAATTAACAAATCAACTTAATCTAGATGAAAAGCGGAAATTACGTGGAGTTGCGTGAATAAAATCAAAACCACTGTTTTTTATACTATTCCATTATTAACGCATCTTCGAAAATAATAGATGCATAGCCTGTCCCAAAACAACTGCGAATATTTTCATTAAAAATGTGCAATACTGCGTTCGACCTTGGAATGAGTAAAAAAAAACGGTAGTCGTTGTAGTAACCATAGCAACCGGTCACACTTTCCTATCACGCATGGTAGTGTGCAGTTTAATAAGCATTGTTTCGTTAACCCCTAACAAGGGTTTTCGCGCTGTGATTTGTCAAAGAATAAAAAAAACGTGAAAGAGGAACAAAAATGCGCCATTAAATTTAGCTGAGAAATCCGTCCGGCAGCCCCGGTGGTGCAGTGGTCTAAGCGATGACTTCTGATCATTCGTCCGAAAGCGGTCCGTGTTCGAATCCTGGTGGGACATGGATGTTATGTTAGTCTTACGTCACTGGCCCCCTCCCTACCATGGAACCTGAAAACCAGTGACCGTAAGTTAATGAAGCACAGTCGGCCGCCCCGTTGGCGCAGTGGTCTAAGCGATGCTTCTGATCACACGTTCAAGGTGGGTCCGGGTTCGAATCCCGTTGCGACATGGATGTTGTGTTTGTCTTACGGCACTGGCTCTCTCCCTTCCCTGGAGCCAGTGACCCTGAATTAGGGACGTGCGACTGCTTGAGGTGCTCAATGGTGGTCGCTAAACCTCCATTAAAGAACAACAAGAAAGGTGACACCGAATTTTCGGGTGTAATTATCACGTCTTTTGAAACCATTCTGACGCAAATTAAATTTATCAAAGCTGTTCAAAGTCAGTGGAACCGGTATGGGAAACAATAGATCTGACCAAAGAAAGAAGATTTTCAATCGGGTTTTTAATCCCTCAGATATTGCTGTAAATGGAATAGTGAGCTTACGCCTTATGGTTGCAGACTTGTGCGTTAAGAAAAATATGAATTTATATGAGAAACATTTCGCACCGGAAACGTTCTCCAACACAGAAAGAATTTTTCAAATCGGGCTCTTGGAAACAGATATATCGACAAAAATAAGATGTGATCGCCAACCAAAAAAAAAACAAACAAAAAAACACGTGAAAGACGTCTAAAATGCGCCATTAAATTTAGATGTCGACTTAAGAACTCTTCCGATGTAGTGGTCTAAACGATGGCGACTGATCATTCGACCGAATGGGCTCCGGGTTCCAATTCCGATGAGGCATGGATGTTGTGTTTGTATTACGGCACTGGCTCTCTCCCTTCCATGGAACCAGTGACCCTGAATTAGGGACGGGCGACTGCTTACAGCCCATTGAGTTTCCTACATTGGTCGTTAAACGTCCATTAAAAAAACAACAACAAGAAAGATGACCCCGAATTTTCGGGTGTAATTAGCACGTCCTTTGAAACCATTCTGACGCAAATTAAATTTGTTAAAGCTGTTCAAAGTCAATAGAACCGGTATGGAAAACAATAGTATCTGACGGAAGAAAGAAGTTTTTCAATAGTTTTTAATCCCTCAGATATTGCTGTGAACGGAATGGTGAGCTTACGCCTTATGGCTGCAGACTTGTGCCTTAGGAAGAATATGAATTTATATGAGAAACATTTCGCACCAGAAACGATCTCCAACACAGAAAGAATTTTTCAAATCGGGCTCTTGGAAACAGAGATATCGACAAAAATAAGATGTGACTTTACGCCCCTGGTGGGAAAACCATGCATTATTTTCAGAAGAAAGTATTAAAAAAATTTTAGTCGAGTTTTCAGGAGCCCAGATTTTGCTGCAAATACATCAGAAGCAGAAATTAACACTTATGCCGCCTGGTGGCCTAAGAACTCTTTACGAAACATTAGAAATTGTATGAAAAATATTTTCTATGAGGTGTTGTATGCGATACAGAAAAAAAATATTTCAAATTGGAGTTTAAGCAGCAGAAATAACGCAGAAAACGCAATTTACCTTTGCGTCTCCTAGCGGAAAGTCTATGATTTACTTGAAAATTTTGAATTTATATGAAAAACATTTCGCATAGGAAACACTATCCAACAAAGGAGACATTTTTCAAATTGGACTCCTAGAAGTAGAGATATTGACAAAAATAAGATATATATCTACGCCCCTTGGCGTAGAAACCATGCATTATTTTAAGAAGAAAATGTTCTTAAAAGGTTTGTCAGTATGAGTAGTATCGGTCCACACAGGACTTTTTTTTTCAGTCGAGATTTTAGAAACTTATATTTTACTGCAAATACATCAGAAGCGGAAATTAAGACTTACTACCCCTGGTGGCTAAAACATTTAAAAAAAATTGAAATTATGTGCAAAGGTTTTTCTATCAGGAGATGTATCCGCCGCACAAAGAATTTTTCAAATCGGAGATTTAGAAGCAGAGATATAAGGAAAACGCTATTTACCTTTACGCCCCCTAGCGGAAAGTCTATGAATTACTTGAAAATTTTGAATTTATACGAAAAAGATGTCACACCGGAAACTGTATCTAATAAAGAAAGAATTTTTCAAATCGGACAATTAGAAGCTCATATATTGACAAAAATAAGATATATGTCTGCGCCCCCTGGCGGAGAAACCATGAAATATTTTAGGAAGAAAACATTCCGAAAAGGTTTATCGCCGTGAGGGGTATCGGTCAATGAAATAATTTTTTCAATCAAGATTTTAGAAGCTCACATTTTATGGCAAATACATAAGAAGAAAAAATTAAACCTTACGCCCCTGGCGGCCAAAGTGATCTTTACCAAAAATTAGAAAGTACATGCAAAATATTTTCCATCAGGAACTGTATCAGCTAAAACAAACATTTTTCAAATTGGAGTTTTAGAAGAAGAGATATCGGGGAAAATGTATTTTACTTTTACGCCCCCTAGCGGGAAATCTGTGCGGCGTGCATTGGAAAAGCGACTATTCCTAAAATACTCTTCGACATAACTGGAATCGAAATATAAAAGATGTTTTTCAATCGGATGTTTAGAAGCGAATATGTGAAATAAAATGTATTTTTGAACTCGACATAATCTGCAATAACGCCCTCTAGCGGCTAAATTGTACTTCGTAAAAATAAACGAAATAAAGGATCATCATTCGCATATTTCAAGCTTCCCAATGCAAAAAGAATTTTCCAAATCGGACTAATAGTTGCAGAAATATAGTGTCTACAGGCAGATGGACCGACGGACGGACGGACGGAGGAACGTACAAAACGATAACATAAGCACGATCTTTTTTTACAAAAGACATGCTAAAAAATACTCTGTCGAAGAGACTTTCCATCTTATGCATAAGCCCTATGAAGATGAATGTCTTGAAAAATTAACCATTTACAGATGACATACATACAATTTATAGATGGTAGTGAGTGTGCGGCTTTAATCGCGAATGGAGGAAGCCCTTCAACGAGTGTTACAAAGATAAACATCAATACAGTATCTATTATTATATAGAGGAAGACATACACTATACGGACCAAAGTCACCAGACACCTAGAAGAGAAACTGAGCACAGCATTTATTGACGTAAACTGGCGGAAAGTGAAAAAAGAACACCGAAAAGGAGACGTCTGATGCCAACGAAATTTATACAGCATAATAACGGAATACAGAGGATAACGTGATCAAAACATTATGGCAAAATACAGTTGTATTTGCTAGTAAACTGGAAAATAACATTTCCATGTAACATGGTTAGTACGAGATTGAACCGCCATGAACTGCGTCACAGTGTGCAATTCTGGCATGGAGTCTGTCGTACAGATGTTGGATGTAAGTTTGGGGTATTGAGTTCCAAGCATCCTCAACCTGGACGCGTAAATCGGGGATGGTCGTGGCTGGCCGTGGAGACCGGATAAGTCGTTGTACCATAAAATCCCACACGTGCTCAATGGGGGACAAATCCGGTGAACGTGCAGGCCATGGAAGTTGTCTCCCACCCTGATGTGCATGTTGTGTTGCAGGTGCCCGTGTGTCGGCGTGCGTTATCTTGCTGGAAAACACCACGACGGACTGACCTTACAAATGGCAAAACAACGAGCTGAATGATTTTGTGGATGTAGGAGGTGCTGTTTAACGTACCCGGTACAAACACTAGTTGTGTACGGGACTGATAGCTGATCGCTCCCCTCACCAGGAGACCAGGTGTAGGCCCTGTGTGTCGCTGGCGGATGCAAGAAGGGTGGAGACGCTCTTCTGTGCGTCTGCGAACACGCATGCGGCCATGGGAGGCTGCCGATCAGAATCTGCTTTCATCGCTGAACACGACAGATCGCCATTGCGTTCTCCAGTGCAGACGTTGGCGACACCACTGCAGCCGTTCCCGACGGTGGGCTGGGGTCAGAGGTACACATGCCAGAGGCACACGTGCACGTAGTCCTGCATCCAGTAGACGGTTGCGTATTGTTCGCACAGTCACCTCAGGTGCAACGGCAGCTCGGATTTGCTTCGCAGTGGATGTTCTGCTTGACAACGCCGCTCTTCTCATGCGTCGATGCGTCCGCTCATCAGTTCGTCTGTGACTGCCGGTTCCACGTCTTCTCGTGTGGGAATGTTCCTCGGACCATCTACGCCACCATCGTACCACCACCGATACTTCCCGTCCAGTTCGCTCCGCAATACGATGATATGACCACTCGGCCTCGCGGAGTCCGACTAGACGACCTCGCTCAAAGTCCGATAACTGCTGAAATCGTACACGTCTTCCATGTCCAGGCATTGCAGCTTCTTCAGGGTCTTCTCACGTGTCCGTACGCCGACGACTGATTACATTCACTTAACCGTACTCCTTAAATACCACCAAAGATAATTTGCATATTATGCCGTGCTGTGGCGTAAGCGCTCACCGGTTGGTCCCGAAATTAACATCACACCTACGTAAACTCGACCCAATTAACATATGTAAATTTCATGATCATCCGCCAATTCCTTCATGGTGTTCTTTTTTCACTTTCCGCCAGTGTATGTGCAACTAAACCTAATTGCTGAAACAGCTAAACACCTTTACTTGTGAAACGAAGCAAAACTAATTCGTTTATTCATGGAAAGGACTGGAGTTCCTTTCATGTCCAGTTTATCCAAACTCTTTACACAAACGAAACCTCTTTTCTGAATGTTTACAAAATTAGGGGACTCTCAAATTTTCAAACATGTTTCCCGAAACCTGTTTCAACAGACGGAATCTTTGAAAAGCCGTCTCCATTTGCGAAGGATTATTAATTTCATTCAACATGCTTGTCGAAATTCCAGCAATATAAGCTTCAGTTTCTCTCAATGAACAAAATTCCACAGTTACTACAAAAACACATTTAAGGAAATCTCGTTGATAACAAATGTCTGAGTGCGTCTTTTCTTTTCAAAGTTAAACTACTGAAGTTATCAACAAAATAAAACGGTATAATATGCACCGCCGAGCCAATCCCAACCTAGAGAAACGGGCGCGCCTGGAAACAGACCGGTGGCGCAAGTGAAATTCATACAGCAGTATATATTCACTGAAGAGCAATTGAATTAGAGATGCCTGTCTAGTAACGCGTACGATCACTTTCGCCCTGATGACGCCGGCGATTCGTCTCGGCATGGACTCGACAAGACACCGGAAGCGTTGGGAAGCTAGACAGATCCACGACCCCTGAACCTGCTCCCAGAGTCCACGAACATTTGATGGAGGGGTCAGAGTCTCGAAGATCTCTCTCGATATCATCTCAGATGTGCTCGATGGGATTGAGGTCAGGTGATCTAGCTGGCCAAGGAAGCGAGGCCACGTCGGTGGAGTGTTCATCCAACCATTCAGATACAATTCGGAAGCGATGGCATAGTGCATTGTCTTGTTTCAGGTTGAGGTCCCCAGTGGGATGTTGAAGACGCACAAACGGGAGCAAATGGTCGTCCAGGATATTCCGGTAACGTTGACCTGGGACGATGCCACACGTACCAGTGGTCCCATTTCAATCCAGGTAAACAATCCCCAGACGAGAATGCCACCCCCACCAGCCTGAAGAGTACCCTGCTGGCAAGAATGATCCATCGCTTCATGTGGTTTGCGCCGTACTCGTATCCTGCCATCCGCATGTACCAACGTGAATCCGGACTCATCAGTCCAGGCAACATTTTCCCACATGTCTAGGGTCCAGTGGCGATGTTCCCACGCCCATGCTAATCTTTGCACCCTGTGATATGCTGGGACGATGGCTTCTGTACCCCATAGCGAGGAGATGGTTCTGGATGGTGTGGCTGCTTACACGTTTTTGTGCACCAGCGTTAAATTGCCGAGTGATTTCTTGCATTGTGGCCCGTCTCTTCGCTGTTACAATGCGAGCTAGCCGACAATGATCCCGTTTACCCGCACGCTTTTGTCCACGGCAGTTGGCCCTTGCAGGGATGGTTTTACCGGATTCGATGTACTCACGGTGCAGCCGTGACACAGTGGCTCGTGAAAATCCCAGTGCCTACACGAATTCCGAGATGGAGTGACACATTCGTCAGGCCCCGACAATTTGCCCACGATCAAATGCGCTTAGATCCTTCGTCTAACCCATACTGTGTCCGACTCTTTCTGGTTCCCATCGCATAACTTCTTATATTGTCGGATAGCTGCATACGCCATGTTGTTTCCGTTTACGGGGGCGCCCACAACGCCACATTTGCATAACGCCAGCTGTCTCTAGTTTAATTGCTCTTCAGTGTACAACCCGAGGACTGGCTTTCGTTTAGTAGAATGTTCGGCGGCAGAATGGAAAAGCTGTCGATTTATCGGAGTTTGATAAAGGACAAAATGTGACGTCACAGCGCCTTAGACCTATGATCTCGGAAACGGCGCAGATTGTGGGTTGTTCACGTGCCGCTGTAGTGAGTACGTATCAAAAGTGGTGCACAGATGACCAAACGACGAACCATCGTTAAGCCGCGTGTCGTCCGCAGCTCATTGACGCCAGAAGGGAGCGGAGAATATCGAGCATTGTTCGCAGCGACCGCAGGATTACAGTGCGACTAATCACCCTCAGCTACAGCAGTGGTGATCAGGGCAATGTGTCACAGCACACAGTTCATCGCAGCCTTCTGCGCATGGGCATGTAGCCGATGACCCACGCGGGCCCTCATGCTCACTGCACGCCATCGCCAACAACGCGTGAAATGCGTCCAAGGTTATCGAGATTGGACCGTGGATGATTGGAAGAAAGTGGCATTGTCTGACGAATCAAGATTCCTGGTCCATCACGTAGACGGCCGAGCGCGGATACGACGATTACCAAAGGAGTATATACCACCTTGATTTACTGTTGGGCGGAAACAGGCCACAGGCGGCGGTGGTCTGCAGTGGGCGATGTTTTTTTTTGGAACACTTTTGGCCCCATTATCCCAGTAGACAGCTGTCAGATATCTGAACATCGTTGCGGACCTAATCATGACAACTGTGTTCCCTGCTGGTGATGGCCATTACCAACAGGATAATCCACCATACATTACCAGAATCGTCAAGGAATGAATGGATTAACATGTTGGGCCTCCCCGGTGGCGCAGTGGTCTAAGCGATGGCCTCTGATCATTCGTCCGAACGGGGTCCGGGTTCGAATCCCGGTGAGGCAAGGTTGTTCTGTTTGTCTTATGGCACTGGCTCTCTCCCTTTCCTGGAACTAGTGACCCTAAATGAGGGACGGGCGACTGCTTATAGCCCATCGAGTTGCTCACGGTTGTCGTTAAACCTCCAATCAAAAAAAAAAAAAAAAAAACATGCTGGTGAATTTCTGTTAACCCTTTAACGACCATATGCCCCAAAACGCCCGTACATACGAACGCCCATAGTCGTCTGTATAGAGTGAATAAGATTTCCTATTAATACAGACATTTAAGGTGGACCAGGAACATCAAACAAAGATCCTCGCTCTTTCCACGTTTATAAGTGAGTCACGGGAAAATTCTCGTTGGCCGCCACCGGGAGTCGAACCCAGGGTCTTCCAGTTACGCGCCGGATATGCTTCCGGTACACCACAGCGGCCTCGAATTCCTCCAGACTCACACACGCTAACTGCCAAGGCAATTTGGCAGGTTGCTTCTTGGAGCCCCGCACAATGCTGGGGATTCACCAATGATGGTAAGCAGCAACTGAACAAATAATTAGAAGGCGAATGAATAATTAATACAGACATTTAACGTGGACCAGGAACATCAAACAAAGATCTTCGCTCTTTTCACATTTATAAGTGACTCACGGAAAAATTCTCATTGGCCGCCACCGGGAGTCGAACCCAGGATCTTCCAGTTGTTCTTGAAATACGCACGACCTATGAGAAATCAGGAGTCACCGTTAGTCACCATTTTTGTTACTAAACAAAAATATGAACCAAATGACAGTTTCGGGCGTTATGGTATTTAGAACGATAAAAGGTGTTACGGTAATGGTCGTTAAAGGGTTAATCTCCAAATTCACCTGTCATGAACCCAATTCAACATTTGTGGTTCGACTTGGGGAAACGAGTTCGCGCTAAATCACCACTCCCCCGAAATGCACGGGAACTGGAGGACCTGCTGTTGACATTATGGTACCAGATACCCCAGGACATCTATCGCCACCTCACCGAATTGATGCCTCGTCGAGTGGCCGCTGTTTTACGGTATAAAGGGGGTCCTACGGCTTATTTGGTAGGTGGTCGTAATGTAATGGTTCAGCGGTTTACACTGTAATTGCAAGACATTACAGATACCTACGTAATAACGTATATCTCGTGTACTAAAAATAACAGCCTATACATGACGAGGCATTGAATCTACCGGATGTCGGAGGGTTTCCAGAGGTAACGTTACCCATGCATGCTGCAGCATTGCCTACAACGCCGCCCATGTATCTTATGTTGAACTGTATGGCATCCCATAGGGCTGCCACGGAGTTCAAATCCGGGAACCTTTGTGTTCACTGGAGGGTTCCATACTCAGATGAATGTCGTTCGATCCATGCCTGGGTGGTAGCGAATAGTTCGATGTGGTGCATTATTCTGCTGGAACAGAGTAATGGTTGCAGGATGGACAAAGGCCATGAAAGAGTGTCCATGATCAGTTAGTACTTGCTGGTAGCGCTTAGCCGTGAAGAATGACTCCAGACACACTAACTGACCTAATACGCCCCACGAGTAGGCTCCCCTAATCATTACAGAATCCCCACCGCCTTGAACAGAGCCGACAGGGAACGACGATGCCATGTACTCATACTGTCGACGCCACTCCTGCACTTTCCCGTTAGCTCGGTACAGCTGAAAACGGTATTCATCTGTCCATATGACAAGGCGCCATTCTGCAGAAGCCCCGAAAGCGTGTAAGTGATCAGCCAACACAGGTTCCTAGCGCGGAGATGTTAAGGACCACTCCAGACACACTATGCGACCTTATGTGTCCCATGATAAGGCTCCCCAAACCATCACAGAACCACCATCATCTTGAACAGTGCCGAATGTGCACGACGATGCCATGTACTCATGATGTCGACCGCCTCCTGTCAGCGTAGAAGAAATATTCTTCACACAGTCTGTGAAATACACTGCTGTTAACAGAAATTGCAGCACCATGAAGAAATGCTCGGATTTGCGCGAAATTTGCAGAGTGGATAGGGTACAATTGGGGATGCAAAGATTTCAATTTCAGCGCGCATGCTAAATGTGATGCGTCCGCAACGCCATCGGAAACGTCACACATAGGGGTATAGATCAGATCAGATCATATGTACAGGATTTTGGGAAGGGAGTGTCTGACCCCAGGTCTTAAACAACCCTTAGAAATTGGAAGCTAGGAGATTTGGGCTAAAGTGCTCGATAGGAAAGTGACACGAAAGCGAAGTAGAAAGGGGGAGGAAGACGCCCTTATTTATTACCGGGAGGCTAGTACCTGGGGTCTGACGGCTTAATGTGCCCATCCAACGTACGACGGGTATTTAGTGGTTCGAACCTGCCCAGGATTGAACCTGAGGTTATCTCCATGGCAGTCACGAACGCTGACCACTAGGCCACCCACGGCCCGACAATGGGGTATAAAAGAAGGCGCAGGCTTTTAAACTTGCTAACGCCCAACTCGACCGTACGCAGTTGTTAACATGTAAGCATGCCGCGTGGGAGGACGAGAAAACCGTACGAACACTTGACTGAGTTTGAAAGAGGTAGAATTGTTGGACTCAGAGAAGGTGGTTTATCATACCGTGGTAATGCTGCACGCATTCTGCGTGTCGCCGTGCAGGGTTTGGAGCTCGAAATCTCACGACCGAGAGAGAAGACAGGCACTTGCACGGTGTGGCAGTGACGTCCCGCAGAACGCCATAAACGACACTTGCGCAGCAATGGGAAATGATCACACGTCGTCCGATGTCTGTAAGCACTGTTCGTCACCGACTGCTGCAGAGAGCACACGTCGCTCGCCGTCCGTTCATGTTGCTTCCCTTGACTCTGAACCTTAGGCGCCAGCGGCTCATATCGCGCATGTCGAGATTGGAGTACAGAACGGGAGCATATTGTGCTTTCGGACGAGCACAGATCTGTTCTAATGCATCACGACGGGCGAATCCTTTCCGCTGATACCCTAGTGAACGTCATCTGAAAGCTGCATTGTGCAGCGCCTTCCCTCTCCCACGCCGAACGTGATGGTAGAGGCACTATTGCGTTTCATTCACGCACTCACCTGGTACGCATCACAGGCACATTAAACAGCCAACGCTACGCCAAGGATGTGTTGGAAGCTGAACTTCTAGCCATCCTCCAGACGATCCTGGCATCCTTCTTCCAACAAGAGAATACCCAATCTCATATCACTAGTACTGTCCAAGACGTACACTGTTCGCATCTAGTCGCTTGTCTTCTCTGGCCTGCTCGCTCGCCAGATTTGTCGCCTATAGAGAATGTCTCGGGTGTCATCGCGCAACGACTGGCTCACATGGCCTCGCAGCCTGTCACAACCAATGAATTGTGGATGCGTGTAGAAGCATAAGGAAATGCAATACCGCAGAAGACCATCCAAACTCTGTTTCATTCGATCCCACTGCGTGTGGGTGTCGGTTATTACCACCCATGGTGGATTTCATCATCATCATTGTCAACCATTATCAATCCACTGCTGGACGAAGGTCTCCCCAAATTTCCTCCACAACGGTCTGTCTTGTGCCAGTCTCCTCCATGTCACTCCCGCATACTTTCGAATTTCATCCACTCATCTCCCATGTGGTCTTCTTCTGGGTCTCCCTCTGTCTCTTGGAATCCAATCTAAAATTTCGGCTGTCCATCGATGGTCTGTCCTTCTGGCAGTATGTCCAGCCCATTGCCATTTCAGAGATTTAACTCTGATCATGTTGTCTTCCACTCTTGTCATTTTTCTGATCCACGAGTTCCTCTTCTTATCTCTCCTGGTTACACCAAGCACGCACCTCTCCATGCTGCTTTGAGTTGTCTGCAGCCTTTGTATGTCTCTTTTAGTTAAGGTCCACGTCTCTGCACCATACGTAAGCACTGGAAGGATGCATTGATCAAACACTTTTCTTTTAAGACATAATGGCTTATTGCTCTTGAAAATTATACTGTTTCTTCCAAAAGCTCTCCAGGAAAGCTTTGTACGCCGATTAATTTCTTCATCAATGTGACCCTCACTTGATATCTGCTGTCCAAGATAAACGTACGTGTCCGTTATATCCAGCTTTTCTCCATCAATCGGTAAATTTTCATTTCGTGTAAAAGCATTGAACATCACTTTTGTCTTCTGAAAGTTCATTTTTAATCACACTTCTTTACTCTTGTCACCAAGTTCCTGGATCATACTCTGCAGCTCTGATGGGGTAGTTGCAAAAATGACTACGTCATCAGCAAAACGAAGGTGGGTTAGATAATCTCCATTAATCTTTATCCCTTTGTTTTCCCAGTTCAGTGAATGAAAGACATTTTCCAATGTGACATTAAAGAGCTTCGGAGATATGGTGTCACTTTGTCTCACTCCCTTTCCAATTTTTATGTGTGTTGTATTTTCAAACAGCCGAATCTTTGCACTTGCATTTTCATAGATGTTATTAATAATATTAATGTATGCATCTTCAATACCGCAGGATTTCAGAGCCATAGTAACTGCTGATGGTTTCACCGAATCAAAGGCTTTTTCATAATCGATAAAAGCCATGCACAATGGAAGTTCATATTCCCTCGCTATTTCAATTAGTTCTCTCAGTACGTGGATATGATCTATTGTGCTGTAGCCACTCCTGAATCCAGCTTGTTCTCTCGGTTGAGCCATGTCCAGTGTTACCTTCAAACGGTGTGTTCAATGGTGGATTTACTTATTACTAATTGTTTCCGCCTTTCTCATCACGAACCGGTATGTAATTGTGATCCTTTGCAGCTTGTACCATAACTAATCATTCCCATAAATTATATTGCGATTGCTTGTTTCTTTCTTGGTATTGCAATTTCTATTAACAGCAGTGTACACATAAATTATTAATACGGCAATCAGAGAGTTCTGAATTGCGTTGTTTCTCACGTAATCAGAAAACCTGAAAATGATATCTCCATGGAGCAGGAATCGAACCTGCATCTCTAGATTTTCGCTTCAGCATGCTAACCGTTACGCCACCCAGGTCGACGAAGTCCCAAATATCTGAGAGATTAGAACCAGATTAGTCTCTGATTTTCGCCAGGCAAAGAAAGCTCCGCTTCATTGTGGCGTACCTTTCTCTTTTTTTCATTGGAAGTTTAACGACCACCATGAGCAACTCAATGCGCAGTCGCCCGTCAATAATTTAGTGCCACTGGTTCCAGGGAAGGGAGAGAGCCAGCGCCATAAAACAAACGCAACATCCATGCTTCACCAGGATTCGAACCCCTTGCGGATGAATGATCAACCTCTGCGGCTTGTGCCGTACTGCTCAACAATTCATAAGTACAGGGTGTCCCACATTAGAAAAATTAATACAAAAAAATCTTTGTGAGTTAAAGTAAAATGGTTGGCAACATAATACAGCAGCACTCATAAAAAAATTCTGTTCTTTAGGTGAGCGCTACTGCTGAATAAGTGGAGCATTTCATCGATAATGGCTTCCATGAAAGGAAAAGCGGTGTGCGTGTTGTGGTTCCATGAGAACAAATCGGCGGTTACTGTCCAGTGTCATTTCAAAACAGAAATGACACAAAAATTATTATAAAAATGGCAAAAGTATAGAAAGGACACAAAAATGACAACAATATAGAAATGACTCAAACATTACAAAATCACAAAATTACAAAAACATTTTTAATTTTAATTACAAATTACAAAAAAATTGTAATTCTATCTTTTCTTGTAATTTTAATTAAAATTACAAATTACAAAAATAACAAAATTACAAAAAAAAAAGAAATGACACATAAATTACAAAAATCAGTGTAAAAACTATACACTGCCGGACAATTGCTAAGGACGGATGACAATAGCAGCGATAGAAACCATAAAATGGAAGGCAGGAAAATGTGGAAATTTGCATAAGTGCGGGATACAGTAAGACGTGTTGTGAATATGCAAATTTTGGATTACTGAACTTTTTCGTGACGTCATAGCGCTGATAAGTGATATAAAGGATTTGACGCGTATTGACCATTGTTGTTCAAACGCAAAGTTGAAAGGGAAAGAATCAATTGACGAACTTGCAATTTTCAGTATGTCTTCCCGACATCACCTAGATGATTTTACGCGAGGCCGTATTATTGGCAAGATTGAAGAAGGGCAAAAAATAACAGATGTTGCCAGGGAGTTCGACGTCAGCCACAGTGTTGTTTCAAGGCTTTGGAAATCATTTCAAACAAATGGAGAGTGTAGCAAACGTCACGGGGGAGGTCGTGTTCGCAGTACGACACCTGCAGAAGATCGGTACATAGTGCTATCAAAAAAAGACACCGGCGCAGCACAGCTAGTGCGGTAGCAAATCAGTTTATGGCTGCTACTGGCAAGCGGATCTCCCGAAAAACTGTCGCCAGACGTTTGCATGAAGGAGGACTATACGCCCGCCGTTCTGTTGTGTGCATCCCATTGTCCAGACATCACCGTACCGCCCGTTTGCAATGGTGCCATCAACATCGCAATTGGACTGATAACGACTGGTCTGCTGTCTTCTTCTCAGGTGAGAGTAGATACAGTCTATCGTCTGATTGTCGACGACAACTGATCTGGCGTGATAGTGGTGCTGCATACTGTCCAGCAAACATACAGGAAAGGGACCGATATCCGACATGTAGTGTCATGGTATGGGCTGGCATCATGATCAATGGCCGTACGTCCCTCTATGTGCTTCCAACTGGGACTATGACTGGCCAACGATACATTAATGATGTTCTGCTACCTCATGTTCGCATGTTCCGTGGTGCTGTCGGTGATAGATTCATTTCCATGGACGACAACGCAACATGTCATCGAACAGTGGCTGTCCAGGAGTGTCTTGAGAGCGAGGATATTCAACGCCTCGTATGGCCAGCGCGTTCTTCAGATCTGAATCCCATTGAAAATGTGTGGGATGCTTTGGGGAGGAGTCTTGCTGGTCGCCAATGCCCTCCAATAAACAAGGACACCCTCATCCGTGTACTGACAGAGGAATGGGATAAATTACCCAAACAGCTGCTCGATAATGTTGTGCAAAGCATGACACGACGTGTGGAATCTTGCATCGCCCTCCATGGTGGCCATATCCTGTATTGACATCTTACGCCGTAACGCCTGCGGACGGTAATTGCATTTTTTACGTTTACGTATTCTGCACAAAATGGCCTGTTTGTCCCTTGAACACGTTCCAAAGCCTTCTGGATTTCAGAGCACAATAAATTGTTTTTCTTGTAATGTCCTGGCATTCTGACATTATTTTATTTGACTTGGCATCCAACCACACTTACTTTTTTATGCGCTATCTAGCCGTTTATGATCCGTCCTTAGCAACTGTCCAGCAGTGTATGTAAGTTAAAATGAAATGAAAAAATATAGCAGCAATCATAAAGTTTTTTTTTCTGTTCTTTAGGGGAGCGCTACTGCTGAATAACAGGAGCATTTAATCGATAATGGCTTCCATGCAAGAAAACGCGGCGTGCGTGTTGTGATTCCATGAGACTACTAAATCGGCGATTACTGTCCAGTGTCATTTCAGAAAAAAAACCACAAAAATTACAAAAGTTAATATAAAAATGACAAGAATATAGAAATGACACAAAAATTAAAGAAATATGAAAATGACACAAAAATTAAAGAAATATGGAAATGATACAAAATTTACAAAATTACAAAAAAATTGTAATTTTAGTTACAAATTACAAAAAAAAATTATTTTATTTTATTTTTGTAATTTTAATTAAAATTACAAATTACAAAAATTACAAAATTACAATTATATAGAAATGACACAAACTTTACAAAAAGTAACATAAAAAATATATGTAAGTTAAAATGAAATGAAAAAAATATAGCAGCAATCATAAAGGTTTTTTTCTGTTCTTTAGAGGAGCGCTACTGCTGAATGAGAGGAGTATTTCATCGATAATGGCTTCCATGAAAGAAAATGCGACGTGCGGGTTGTGGTTTCATGAGACCAAATAGGGGATTACTGTCCAGTGTAATGCCAGATAAAAATGACACAACAATTACAAAAGTTAATATAAAAATAACACAAAATTATAGAATTGACATAAAAATTACAAAAATCAATATAGAATTGACATAAAAATTACAAAAAATTAATACAGAATTGACATAAAAATTACAAAATTAATATAAAATGACACAAAAATATAGAATTGACATAAAATTTACAAAAAATAATATAAAATGACACAAAATATAGAAATGACACAAAAATTACAGAAATATGGAAATGCCACAAAATTTACAAATACAAAGAAATGACACAAAAATTACAAAATTACCAAAAAATTTGCAACTTTAATTTTTTTTTGTAATTTTAATTAAAATTACAAATTACAAAAATTAGAAAATTACAAAATATGGAAATGACAAAAAAATTACAAAATATAGAAATGACAAGGAAATTACAAAATATAGAAATGACAAAAAAATTACAAAATTACAAAATATAGAAATGACACAACAATTAATATAGAAAAATGTATGTAAGTTAAAATGAAATGGTTGCAACATGATATAGCAGCAATCATAAAGTTTTTTTATTTTCTTTTGGTGAACGCTACTACTCAATAAGAGGGGCATTTCATCGATAATGGCTTCCATGCAAGAAAAAGCGATGTACGTGTTGTGGTTCAATGAGACCAAATCGGCGGTTACTCTCTAGCGTCATTTCAGAATAGAGCATAGACAATCACCACCGGATCAAAAGTGTATAAAAGCTTGGTATGAAAAGTTTAAAGCGACGAGTAGTGTTGGCGATCACCCCCGAACGTGCCAGTGACCGGTTACACATGAGGCATATTCAGCTGTTCAGGAGATATTTTCTGCGAACCCTCAGGAAATCCATTCGTCGTGCTTCACTGGAAACCGGGTTTCCCCGAGCCATGTTTATTAAAAGTTCACACAAACGTCTTCATCTCTGTGCTTATAAGGTACAGGTCGTTCAAGCAGTTCAGCCTGATGACCGGGCTGGCCGTGCAGCATTTGCGACGGAGATGTTGCACAGAACAGCTCATGATAGTGATTATCTGAACCGTGTCCGTTTCTCAGATGACGCCACATTACACGTATCTGTTGCAGTGAATAGGCACAATGTGTGAATCTGGGGATTCGAAAATCCCTATTATGTCATCGAACAACAGACGGCTAGCCCGAAAGTGAATGTATGATGCTGCCTGATGCATGACAAAATCATCAGAATCTTCTCTTTTACTAAGCACACGGCAACCCGTAACGTGTACCTGGACATGCTAGAACTTTTTCTACCACCTCAGTTGCATGCACTCTTTGCTGGAATGTAACACCTCAGTTGAATGCACTCCAACCTTCGGTTATTTTCCAACAAAACGGTGCCCCACCATTGGTCAATAATGGTTCGTGAGTTCATGAATGCCACATTTCCCGACAGATTTATTGCACGCGACGGTCCCACGACATGGCAACCTTGATCATCCGACATAACCCATCTAGACTTTTTCCTGGCGAGTAATGTGAAGGACCAAGTTTACTGTAGCAGTGTTCTAGATGTCGAGACGTTGAAGAGCAGAATAACGGACGTCATTGGTTCTGTCTCTGCTCAGATGTTAAGCAACACATTCAATATCGCTTAGATATCCTCAGCGCCACAAATGGCCCCCATGTTGAAGAGTGCTGACAATGGAAAACAAACTTTACTTGTGCACCATCATTGTCGTGCCATCCCTTTCTTGTACCTGTAATACATTTTTATATTAATTTTTGTGGTGGGAAAGACTTTACGAACAACCACATTTGACGGAATATGTAATCAGATAGCTCTTAATTTCGTGTATTTATTGTTTCCCACGTAACTTAAACATCAGAAAACCTGAAATTTGCATGTCCAAATTTCCGTTCGAGCGTGCTATCAGTTTATCACCTACAACCTCATGTCAGCTTGGTAGAGCTGAAAACGGGATATGTCTGTCCACACGACGCGACGCCACTCTGGAGGGGGCCAAGTTTGACCTTCATGGCGCCAGTTTAGGCAGTTTACTGTTTCTCACGTAAATAAACATCAGAAAACCCCTAAATTTGCATCTCCTGATTTCTTTTCGAGCATGCTATCACCTATGACCTCATGTCAGCTTGGTAGAGCTGAAAACGGGATTCGTCTGACCACACCATGCGACGCCACTCTGGAGAGGTCCAGGTTTGACGTTCATGTCCCCAGTTGAGGCAGTTTACTGTTTCTCACGTAACTTAAACGTAAGAAAACCTCAAATTTGCATCTCCCAATTTCCTTTCAAGCGTGCTATCAGCTTATCACCTACCATCTCATGTCAGCTTGGCAGAACTAAAAACCGGATACGTCTGACCACACGATGTGACGTCACTCTGGATGGGTCCAGGTTTGACGTTCGTGGGAGCAGTTGAGGCGTAATGTCCGATGACGAGAGGTGAACAGAGGTACGCGAGATCGGTCACCGTTTTTCTCTTTAGCTGGTGATACGTACGTCGTATACTCGTGTTATGCAATCGATACGGTTGAACCCTATGTTCTTACAGCCTGGGCGATATAAATCCCCATCTGTCTGTCGCTGACAATGCGTCCACTATCAAAGTCGCTCAGATCACCACGTTTGCCCATGTTCGTCGATTGCGAAACGCTATTGGGAAGCTCTGCTGTCCGTCTATTTATCGCCTGCGTTCGGTTCGTGTCTGTTCCACTTTGCGAGGGCTATGCTCATGTCAACTCCCCATCACTCCTATCTCTAATGCTTTGCTTACAGAGCGCACAATGCTAGTCACGTTGTTAAGTCCTGACAAAAATTACGAGGGTTGAATCGTAAGTCATGTAAAAGTGGGCATAACATTTTATTAACTGCATTAAAAATGTCGTTCAAATTGCACATGTTGGTAGAGTAACCCTTCCTCTATACAAAGGCATTACTCATCAAGTCTCCACTACAATTTCTGATTCGAACAGTCCGAGGGTTGTACTGAACGTTATCCAAAATTGGGTATAACCTTTTGATTAACTGGCACAGGTCGTTACAACTGTACATATTGGTAGAGTAACGCTCCCTCTATAAAAAGATACTGCTCAACATAGTTTCCATTACAATTTCTAATTCGAATAACCCGAGGGTTGTACCGAAAGAAATGCAAAGGTGGGCATACATTTTTTTTGTAACTGACAGAGGTCGTTCAAATTAGACACATGTTGGTAGAGTAACTCTTCCTCTATCGTAACCCATCTTCTTCATTGCAGGTAAATACAAGGGTTGTACGGAAAGTAATGCAAAAGTGGGGATAAATGTTTTATTAACTGACAGAGGTCGTTCAAATTAGACACATGTTGGTAGAGTAACTCTTCCTCTATCGTAACCCATCTTCTTCATTGCAGGTAAATACGAGGGTTGTACGGAAAGTAATGCAAAAGTGGGGATAAATGTTTTATTAACTGACAGAGGTCGTTCAAATTAGACACATGTTGGTAGAGTAACTCTTCCTCTATCGTAACCCATCTTCTTCATTGCAGGTTTATACGAGGGCTGTACGGAAAGTAATGCAAAAGTAGGGATAAATGTTTTATTAACTGACAGAGGTCGTTCAAATTAGACACATGTTGGTAGAGTAACTCTTCCTCTATCGTAACCCATCTTCTTCATTGCAGGTTTATACGAGGGCTGTACGGAAAGTAATGCAAAAGTAGGGATAAATGTTTTATTAACTGACAGAGGTCGTTCAAATTAGACACATGTTGGTAGAGTAACTCTTCCTCTATCGTAACCCATCTTCTTCATTGCAGGTTTATACGAGGGCTGTACGGAAAGTAATGCAAAAGTGGGGATAAATGTTTTATTAACTGACAGAGGTCGTTCAAATTAGACACATGTTGGTAGAGTAACTCTTCCTCTATCGTAACCCATCTTCTTCATTGCAGGTTTATACGAGGGCTGTACGGAAAGTAATGCAAAAGTAGGGATAAATGTTTTATTAACTGACAGAGGTCGTTCAAATTAGACACATGTTGGTAGAGTAACTCTTCCTCTATCGTAACCCGTCTTCTTCATTGCAGGTAAATACGAGGGTTTGTTCGGAAAGTAATGCAAAAGTGGGGATAAATGTTTTATTAACTGACAGAGGTCGTTCAAATTAGACACATGTTGGTAGAGTAACTCTTCCTCTATCGTAACCCATCTTCTTCATTGCAGGTTTATACGAGGGCTGTACGGAAAGTAATGCAAAAGTAGGGATAAATGTTTTATTAACTGACAGAGGTCGTTCAAATTAGACACATGTTGGTAGAGTAACTCTTCCTCTATCGTAACCCATCTTCTTCATTGCAGGTTTATACGAGGGCTGTACGGAAAGTAATGCAAAAGTAGGGATAAATGTTTTATTAACTGACAGAGGTCGTTCAAATTAGACACATGTTGGTAGAGTAACTCTTCCTCTATCGTAACCCGTCTTCTTCATTGCAGGTAAATACGAGGGTTGTACGGAAAGTAATGCAAAAGTGGGGATAAATGCTTTATTAACTGACAGAGGTCGTTCAAATTAGACACATGTTGGTAGAGTAACTCTTCCTCTATCGTAACCCGTCTTCTTCATTGCAGGTAAATACAAGGGTTTGTTCGGAAAGTAATGCAAAAGTGGGTATACATTTTTTATTAACTGACAGAGGTCGTTCAAATTAGACACATGTTGGTAGAGTAACCTTTCCTCTATCGTAACCCGTCTTCTTCATTGCAGGTAAATACAAGGGTTTGTTCGGAAAGTAATGCAAAAGTGGGTATACATTTTTTATTAACTGACAGAGGTCGTTCAAATTAGACACATGTTGGTAGAGTAACTCTTCCTCTATCGTAACCCGTCTTCTTCATTGCAGGTAAATACAAGGGTTTGTTCGGAAAGTAATGCAAAAGTGGGTATACATTTTTTATTAACTGACAGAGGTCGTTCAAATTAGACACATGTTGGTAGAGTAACTCTTCCTCTATCGTAACCCATCTTCTTCATTGCAGGTTTATACGAGGGCTGTACGGAAAGTAATGCAAAAGTAGGGATAAATGTTTTATTAACTGACAGAGGTCGTTCAAATTAGACACATGTTGGTAGAGTAACTCTTCCTCTATCGTAACCTGTCTCCTTCATTGCAGGTAAATACAAGGGTTGTACGGAAAGTAATGCAAAAGTGGGAATAAATGTTTTATTAACTGACAGAGGTCGTTCAAATTAGACACATGTTGGTAGAGTAACTCTTCCTCTATCGTAACCCATCTTCTTCATTGCAGGTAAATACGAGGGCTGTACGGAAAGTAATGCAAAAGTAGGGATAAATGTTTTATTAACTGACAGAGGTCGTTCAAATTAGACACATGTTGGTAGAGTAACTCTTCCTCTATCGTAACCTGTCTTCTTCATTGCAGGTAAATACAAGGGTTTGTACGGAAAGTAATGCAAAAGTGGGGATAAATGTTTTATTAACTGACAGAGGTCGTTCAAATTAGACACATGTTGGTAGAGTAACTCTTCCTCTATCGTAACCCGTCTTCTTCATTGCAGGTAAATACGAGGGTTTGTTCGGAAAGTAATGCAAAAGTGGGGATAAATGTTTTATTAACTGACAGAGGTCGTTCAAATTAGACACATGTTGGTAGAGTAACTCTTCCTCTATCGTAACCCATCTTCTTCATTGCAGGTTTATACGAGGGCTGTACGGAAAGTAATGCAAAAGTAGGGATAAATGTTTTATTAACTGACAGAGGTCGTTCAAATTAGACACATGTTGGTAGAGTAACTCTTCCTCTATCGTAACCCGTCTTCTTCATTGCAGGTAAATACGAGGGTTTGTTCGGAAAGTAATGCAAAAGTGGGGATAAATGTTTTATTAACTGACAGAGGTCGTTCAAATTAGACACATGTTGGTAGAGTAACTCTTTCCTCTATCGTAACCCATCTTCTTCATTGCAGGTAAATACGAGGGCTGTACGGAAAGTAATGCAAAAGTAGGGATAAATGTTTTATTAACTGACAGAGGTCGTTCAAATTAGACACATGTTGGTAGAGTAACTCTTCCTCTATCGTAACCCATCTTCTTCATTGCAGGTTTATACGAGGGCTGTACGGAAAGTAATGCAAAAGTAGGGATAAATGTTTTATTAACTGACAGAGGTCGTTCAAATTAGACACATGTTGGTAGAGTAACTCTTCCTCTATCGTAACCCGTCTTCTTCATTGCAGGTAAATACAAGGGTTTGTTCGGAAAGTAATGCAAAAGTGGGTATAAATTTTTTATTAACTGACAGAGGTCGTTCAAATTAGACACATGTTGGTAGAGTAACTCTTCCTCTATCGTAACCCGTCTTCTTCATTGCAGGTAAATACAAGGGTTTGTTCGGAAAGTAATGCAAAAGTGGGTATACATTTTTTATTAACTGACAGAGGTCGTTCAAATTAGACACATGTTGGTAGAGTAACTCTTCCTCTATCGTAACCCGTCTTCTTCATTGCAGGTAAATACAAGGGTTTGTTCGGAAAGTAATGCAAAAGTGGGTATACATTTTTTATTAACTGACAGAGGTCGTTCAAATTAGACACATGTTGGTAGAGTAACTCTTCCTCTATCGTAACCCGTCTTCTTCATTGCAGGTAAATACAAGGGTTTGTTCGGAAAGTAATGCAAAAGTGGGTATACATTTTTTATTAACTGACAGAGGTCGTTCAAATTAGACACATGTTGGTAGAGTAACTCTTCCTCTATCGTAACCCGTCTTCTTCATTGCAGGTAAATACAAGGGTTTGTTCGGAAAGTAATGCAAAAGTGGGTATAAATGTTTTATTAACTGACAGAGGTCGTTAAAATTAGACACATGTTGGTAGAGTAACTCTTCCTCTATCGTAACCCGTCTTCTTCATTGCAGGTAAATACGAGGGTTTGTTCGGAAAGTAATGCAAAAGTGGGTATAAATGTTTTATTAACTGACAGAGGTCGTTCAAATTAGACACATGTTGGTAGAGTAACTCTTCCTCTATCGTAACCCGTCTTCTTCATTGCAGGTAAATACGAGGGTTTGTTCGGAAAGTAATGCAAAAGTGGGTATAAATGTTTTATTAACTGACAGAGGTCGTTCAAATTAGACACATGTTGGTAGAGTAACTCTTCCTCTATCGTAACCCGTCTTCTTCATTGCAGGTAAATACGAGGGTTTGTTCGGAAAGTAATGCAAAAGTGGGTATAAATGTTTTATTAACTGACAGAGGTCGTTAAAATTAGACACATGTTGGTAGAGTAACTCTTCCTCTATCGTAACCCGTCTTCTTCATTGCAGGTAAATACAAGGGTTTGTTCGGAAAGTAATGCAAAAGTGGGTATAAATGTTTTATTAACTGACAGAGGTCGTTCAAATTAGACACATGTTGGTAGAGTAACTCTTCCTCTATCGTAACCCGTCTTCTTCATTGCAGGTAAATACGAGGGCTGTACGGAAAGTAATGCAAAAGTGGGGATAAATGTTTTATTAACTGACAGAGGTCGTTCAAATTAGACACATGTTGGTAGAGTAACTCTTCCTCTATCGTAACCCGTCTTCTTCATTGCAGGTAAATACGAGGGCTGTACGGAAAGTAATGCAAAAGTAGGGATAAATGTTTTATTAACTGACAGAGGTCGTTCAAATTAGACACATGTTGGTAGAGTAACTCTTCCTCTATCGTAACCCGTCTTCTTCATTGCAGGTAAATACGAGGGTTGTACGGAAAGTAATGCAAAAGTGGGGATAAATGTTTTATTAACTGACAGAGGTCGTTCAAATTAGACACATGTTGGTAGAGTAACTCTTCCTCTATCGTAACCCGTCTTCTTCATTGCAGGTAAATACAAGGGTTTGTTCGGAAAGTAATGCAAAAGTGGGTATACATTTTTTATTAACTGACAGAGGTCGTTCAAATTAGACACATGTTGGTAGAGTAACTCTTCCTCTATCGTAACCTGTCTTCTTCATTGCAGGTAAATACGAGGGTTGTACGGAAAGTAATGCAAAAGTAGGGATAAATGTTTTATTAACTGACAGAGGTCGTTCAAATTAGACACATGTTGGTAGAGTAACTCTTCCTCTATCGTAACCCGTCTTCTTCATTGCAGGTAAATACAAGGGTTTGTTCGGAAAGTAATGCAAAAGTGGGTATAAATGTTTTATTAACTGACAGAGGTCGTTCAAATTAGACACATGTTGGTAGAGTAACTCTTCCTCTATCGTAACCCGTCTTCTTCATTGCAGGTAAATACGAGGGTTTGTTCGGAAAGTAATGCAAAAGTGGGGATAAATGTTTTATTAACTGACAGAGGTCGTTCAAATTAGACACATGTTGGTAGAGTAACTCTTCCTCTATCGTAACCCATCTTCTTCATTGCAGGTATACGAGGGCTGTACGGAAAGTAATGCAAAAGTAGGGATAAATGTTTTATTAACTGACAGAGGTCGTTCAAATTAGACACATGTTGGTAGAGTAACTCTTCCTCTATCGTAACCCGTCTTCTTCATTGCAGGTAAATACGAGGGTTTGTTCGGAAAGTAATGCAAAAGTGGGGATAAATGTTTTATTAACTGACAGAGGTCGTTCAAATTAGACACATGTTGGTAGAGTAACTCTTCCTCTATCGTAACCCATCTTCTTCATTGCAGGTTTATACGAGGGCTGTACGGAAAGTAATGCAAAAGTAGGGATAAATGTTTTATTAACTGACAGAGGTCGTTCAAATTAGACACATGTTGGTAGAGTAACTCTTCCTCTATCGTAACCCGTCTTCTTCATTGCAGGTAAATACGAGGGTTTGTTCGGAAAGTAATGCAAAAGTGGGGATAAATGTTTTATTAACTGACAGAGGTCGTTCAAATTAGACACATGTTGGTAGAGTAACTCTTCCTCTATCGTAACCCATCTTCTTCATTGCAGGTTTATACGAGGGCTGTACGGAAAGTAATGCAAAAGTAGGGATAAATGTTTTATTAACTGACAGAGGTCGTTCAAATTAGACACATGTTGGTAGAGTAACTCTTCCTCTATCGTAACCCGTCTTCTTCATTGCAGGTAAATACGAGGGTTTGTTCGGAAAGTAATGCAAAAGTGGGGATAAATGTTTTATTAACTGACAGAGGTCGTTCAAATTAGACACATGTTGGTAGAGTAACTCTTCCTCTATCGTAACCCATCTTCTTCATTGCAGGTAAATACGAGGGCTGTACGGAAAGTAATGCAAAAGTAGGGATAAATGTTTTATTAACTGACAGAGGTCGTTCAAATTAGACACATGTTGGTAGAGTAACTCTTCCTCTATCGTAACCCATCTTCTTCATTGCAGGTTTATACGAGGGCTTGTACGGAAAGTAATGCAAAAGTAGGGATAAATGTTTTATTAACTGACAGAGGTCGTTCAAATTAGACACATGTTGGTAGAGTAACTCTTCCTCTATCGTAACCCGTCTTCTTCATTGCAGGTAAATACAAGGGTTTGTTCGGAAAGTAATGCAAAAGTGGGTATAAATTTTTTATTAACTGACAGAGGTCGTTCAAATTAGACACATGTTGGTAGAGTAACTCTTCCTCTATCGTAACCCGTCTTCTTCATTGCAGGTAAATACAAGGGTTTCTTCGGAAAGTAATGCAAAAGTGGGTATACATTTTTTATTAACTGACAGAGGTCGTTCAAATTAGACACATGTTGGTAGAGTAACTCTTCCTCTATCGTAACCCGTCTTCTTCATTGCAGGTAAATACAAGGGTTTGTTCGGAAAGTAATGCAAAAGTGGGGATAAATTTTTTATTAACTGACAGAGGTCGTTCAAATTAGACACATGTTGGTAGAGTAACTCTTCCTCTATCGTAACCCGTCTTCTTCATTGCAGGTAAATACAAGGGTTTGTTCGGAAAGTAATGCAAAAGTGGGTATACATTTTTTATTAACTGACAGAGGTCGTTCAAATTAGACACATGTTGGTAGAGTAACTCTTCCTCTATCGTAACCCGTCTTCTTCATTGCAGGTAAATACAAGGGTTTGTTCGGAAAGTAATGCAAAAGTGGGTATAAATGTTTTATTAACTGACAGAGGTCGTTCAAATTAGACACATGTTGGTAGAGTAACTCTTCCTCTATCGTAACCCGTCTTCTTCATTGCAGGTAAATACGAGGGTTTGTTCGGAAAGTAATGCAAAAGTGGGGATAAATGTTTTATTAACTGACAGAGGTCGTTCAAATTAGACACATGTTGGTAGAGTAACTCTTCCTCTATCGTAACCCGTCTTCTTCATTGCAGGTAAATACAAGGGTTTGTTCGGAAAGTAATGCAAAAGTGGGTATAAATGTTTTATTAACTGACAGAGGTCGTTCAAATTAGACACATGTTGGTAGAGTAACTCTTCCTCTATCGTAACCCGTCTTCTTCATTGCAGGTAAATACGAGGGTTTGTTCGGAAAGTAATGCAAAAGTGGGTATAAATGTTTTATTAACTGACAGAGGTCGTTCAAATTAGACACATGTTGGTAGAGTAACTCTTCCTCTATCGTAACCCGTCTTCTTCATTGCAGGTAAATACAAGGGTTTGTTCGGAAAGTAATGCAAAAGTGGGGATAAATGTTTTATTAACTGACAGAGGTCGTTCAAATTAGACACATGTTGGTAGAGTAACTCTTCCTCTATCGTAACCCGTCTTCTTCATTGCAGGTAAATACGAGGGTTTGTTCGGAAAGTAATGCAAAAGTGGGTATAAATGTTTTATTAACTGACAGAGGTCGTTAAAATTAGACACATGTTGGTAGAGTAACTCTTCCTCTATCGTAACCCGTCTTCTTCATTGCAGGTAAATACAAGGGTTTGTTCGGAAAGTAATGCAAAAGTGGGTATAAATGTTTTATTAACTGACAGAGGTCGTTAAAATTAGACACATGTTGGTAGAGTAACTCTTCCTCTATCGTAACCCGTCTTCTTCATTGCAGGTAAATACAAGGGTTTGTTCGGAAAGTAATGCAAAAGTGGGTATACATTTTTTATTAACTGACAGAGGTCGTTCAAATTAGACACATGTTGGTAGAGTAACTCTTCCTCTATCGTAACCCATCTTCTTCATTGCAGGTAAATACGAGGGCTGTACGGAAAGTAATGCAAAAGTAGGGATAAATGTTTTATTAACTGACAGAGGTCGTTCAAATTAGACACATGTTGGTAGAGTAACTCTTCCTCTATCGTAACCTGTCTTCTTCATTGCAGGTAAATACAAGGGTTGTACGGAAAGTAATGCAAAAGTGGGGATAAATGTTTTATTAACTGACAGAGGTCGTTCAAATTAGACACATGTTGGTAGAGTAACTCTTCCTCTATCGTAACCCATCTTCTTCATTGCAGGTTTATACGAGGGCTGTACGGAAAGTAATGCAAAAGTAGGGATAAATGTTTTATTAACTGACAGAGGTCGTTCAAATTAGACACATGTTGGTAGAGTAACTCTTCCTCTATCGTAACCTGTCTTCTTCATTGCAGGTAAATACAAGGGTTGTACGGAAAGTAATGCAAAAGTGGGGATAAATGTTTTATTAACTGACAGAGGTCGTTCAAATTAGACACATGTTGGTAGAGTAACTCTTCCTCTATCGTAACCCGTCTTCTTCATTGCAGGTAAATACGAGGGTTTGTTCGGAAAGTAATGCAAAAGTGGGGATAAATGTTTTATTAACTGACAGAGGTCGTTCAAATTAGACACATGTTGGTAGAGTAACTCTTCCTCTATCGTAACCCATCTTCTTCATTGCAGGTAAATACGAGGGTTGTACGGAAAGTAATGCAAAATTAGGGATAAATGTTTTATTAACTGACAGAGGTCGTTCAAATTAGACACATGTTGGTAGAGTAACTCTTCCTCTATCGTAACCCATCTTCTTCATTGCAGGTTTATACGAGGGCTGTACGGAAAGTAATGCAAAAGTAGGGATAAATGTTTTATTAACTGACAAAGGTCGTTCAAATTAGACACATGTTGGTAGAGTAACTCTTCCTCTATCGTAACCCGTCTTCTTCATTGCAGGTAAATACAAGGGTTTGTTCGGAAAGTAATGCAAAAGTGGGCATAAATGTTTTATTAACTGACAGAGGTCGTTCAAATTAGACACATGTTGGTAGAGTAACTCTTCCTCTATCGTAACCCGTCTTCTTCATTGCAGGTAAATACAAGGGTTTGTTCGGAAAGTAATGCAAAAGTGGGTATACATTTTTTATTAACTGACAGAGGTCGTTCAAATTAGACACATGTTGGTAGAGTAACTCTTCCTCTATCGTAACCCGTCTTCTTCATTGCAGGTAAATACAAGGGTTTGTTCGGAAAGTAATGCAAAAGTGGGCATAACGTTTTTTATTAACTGACAGAGGTCGTTCAAATTAGACACATGTTGGTAGAGTAACTCTTCCTCTATCGTAACCCGTCTTCTTCATTGCAGGTAAATACGAGGGTTTGTTCTGAAAGTAATGCAAAAGTGGGGATAAATGTTTTATTAACTGACAGAGGTCGTTCAAATTAGACACATGTTGGTAGAGTAACTCTTCCTCTATCGTAACCCGTCTTCTTCATTGCAGGTAAATACAAGGGTTTGTTCGGAAAGTAATGCAAAAGTGGGGATAAATGTTTTATTAACTGACAGAGGTCGTTCAAATTAGACACATGTTGGTAGAGTAACTCTTCCTCTATCGTAACCCGTCTTCTTCATTGCAGGTAAATACAAGGGTTTGTTCGGAAAGTAATGCAAAAGTGGGGATAAATGTTTTATTAACTGACAGAGGTCGTTCAAATTAGACACATGTTGGTAGAGTAACTCTTCCTCTATCGTAACCTGTCTTCTTCATTGCAGGTAAATACAAGGGTTGTACGGAAAGTAATGCAAAAGTGGGGATAAATGTTTTATTAACTGACAGAGGTCGTTCAAATTAGACACATGTTGGTAGAGTAACTCTTCCTCTATCGTAACCTGTCTTCTTCATTGCAGGTAAATACGAGGGTCGTACCGAAGATAATGCAAAAGTGGGGATAAATGTTTTATTAACTGACAAAGGTCGTTCAAATTAGACACATGTTGGTAGAGTAACTCTTCCTCTATCGTAACCAGTCTTCTTCATTGCAGGTAAATACAAGGGTTTGTTCGGAAAGTAATGCAAAAGTGGGGATAAATGTTTTATTAACTGACAGAGGTCGTTCAAATTAGACACATGTTGGTAGAGTAACTCTTCCTCTATCGTAACCCATCTCCTTCATTGCAGGTAAATGCAAGGGTTGTACGGAAAGTAATGCAAAAGTGGGCATAAATGTTTTTATTAACTGACAGAGGTCGTTCAAATTACACATGTTGGTAGAGTAACTCTCCTCTATGCAAAGGTGCTACTCAACATAGTCTCCATTACAATTTCTAATTCGAATAATCCGAGGGTTGTACCGAAAGTAATGCAAAAGTGGGTATAAATTTTTTATTAACTGACAGAGGTCGTTCAAATTAGACACATGTTGGTAGAGTAACTCTTCCTCTATCGTAACCCGTCTTCTTCATTGCAGGTAAATACAAGGGTTTGTTCGGAAAGTAATGCAAAAGTGGGCATACGTTTTTTATTAACTGACAGAGGTCGTTCAAATTAGACACATGTTGGTAGAGTAACCCTTCCTCTATCGTAACCCGTCTTCTTCATTGCAGGTAAATACGAGGGTTTGTTCTGAAAGTAATGCAAAAGTGGGGATAAATGTTTTATTAACTGACAGAGGTCGTTCAAATTAGACACATGTTGGTAGAGTAACTCTTCCTCTATCGTAACCCGTCTTCTTCATTGCAGGTAAATACAAGGGTTTGTTCGGAAAGTAATGCAAAAGTGGGGATAAATGTTTTATTAACTGACAGAGGTCGTTCAAATTAGACACATGTTGGTAGAGTAACTCTTCCTCTATCGTAACCCGTCTTCCTTATTGCAGGTAAATACAAGGGTTTGTTCGGAAAGTAATGCAAAAGTGGGGATAAATGTTTTATTAACTGACAGAGGTCGTTCAAATTAGACACATGTTGGTAGAGTAACTCTTCCTCTATCGTAACCCGTCTTCTTCATTGCAGGTAAATACAAGGGTTTGTTCTGGAAAGTAATGCAAAAGTGGGGATAAATGTTTTATTAACTGACAGAGGTCGTTCAAATTAGACACATGTTGGTAGAGTAACTCTTCCTCTATCGTAACCCGTCTTCTTCATTGCAGGTAAATACAAGGGTTTGTTCCGAAAGTAATGCAAAAGTGGGGATAAATGTTTTATTAACTGACAGAGGTCGTTCAAATTAGACACATGTTGGTAGAGTAACTCTTCCTCTATCGTAACCCGTCTTCTTCATTGCAGGTAAATACGAGGGTTGTACGGAAAGTAATGCAAAAGTAGGGATAAATGTTTTATTAACTGACAGAGGTCGTTCAAATTAGACACATGTTGGTAGAGTAACTCTTCCTCTATCGTAACCCGTCTTCTTCATTGCAGGTAAATACGAGGGCTGTACGGAAAGTAATGCAAAAGTAGGGATAAATGTTTTATTAACTGACAGAGGTCGTTCAAATTAGACACATGTTGGTAGAGTAACTCTTCCTCTATCGTAACCCGTCTTCTTCATTGCAGGTAAATACGAGGGTTTGTTCGGAAAGTAATGCAAAAGTGGGGATAAATGTTTTATTAACTGACAGAGGTCGTTCAAATTAGACACATGTTGGTAGAGTAACTCTTCCTCTATCGTAACCCATCTTCTTCATTGCAGGTAAATACGAGGGCTTGTACGGAAAGTAATGCAAAAGTGGGGATAAATGTTTTATTAACTGACAGAGGTCGTTCAAATTAGACACATGTTGGTAGAGTAACTCTTCCTCTATCGTAACCCGTCTTCTTCATTGCAGGTAAATACGAGGGTTTGTTCGGAAAGTAATGCAAAAGTGGGGATAAATGTTTTATTAACTGACAGAGGTCGTTCAAATTAGACACATGTTGGTAGAGTAACTCTTCCTCTATCGTAACCCATCTTCTTCATTGCAGGTTTATACGAGGGTTGTACGGAAAGTAATGCAAAAGTAGGGATAAATGTTTTATTAACTGACAGAGGTCGTTCAAATTAGACACATGTTGGTAGAGTAACTCTTCCTCTATCGTAACCCGTCTTCTTCATTGCAGGTAAATACGAGGGTTTGTTCGGAAAGTAATGCAAAAGTGGGGATAAATGTTTTATTAACTGACAGAGGTCGTTCAAATTAGACACATGTTGGTAGAGTAACTCTTCCTCTATCGTAACCCATCTTCTTCATTGCAGGTAAATACGAGGGTTTGTACGGAAAGTAATGCAAAAGTGGGGATAAATGTTTTATTAACTGACAGAGGTCGTTCAAATTAGACACATGTTGGTAGAGTAACTCTTCCTCTATCGTAACCCATCTTCTTCATTGCAGGTATATACGAGGGCTGTACGGAAAGTAATGCAAAAGTAGGGATAAATGTTTTATTAACTGACAGAGGTCGTTCAAATTAGACACATGTTGGTAGAGTAACTCTTCCTCTATCGTAACCCGTCTTCTTCATTGCAGGTAAATACGAGGGTTTGTACGGAAAGTAATGCAAAAGTGGGGATAAATGTTTTATTAACTGACAGAGGTCGTTCAAATTAGACACATGTTGGTAGAGTAACTCTTCCTCTATCGTAACCCGTCTTCTTCATTGCAGGTAAATACAAGGGTTTGTTCGGAAAGTAATGCAAAAGTGGGGATAAATGTTTTATTAACCGACAGAGGTCGTTTAAATTAGACACATGTTGGTAAAGTAACTCTTCCTCTATCTTAACCCATCTCCTTCATTGCAGGTAAATGCAAGGGTTATACGGAAAGTAATGCAAAAGTGGGGATAAATGTTTTTTTAACTGACAGAGGTCGTTCAAATTAGACACATGTTGGTAGAGTAACTCTTCTTCCATCGTAACCCATCTTCTTCTATGCAGGTATATACGAGGGCTGTACGAAAAGTAATGCAAAAGTAGGGATAAATGTTTTATTAACTGACAAAGGTCGTTCCAAATTAGACACATGTTGGTAGAGTAACTCTTCCTCTATCGTAACCCGTCTTCTTCATTGCAGGTAAATACAAGGGTTTGTTCGGAAAGTAATGCAAAAGTGGGGATAAATGTTTTATTAACTGACAGAGGTCGTTAAAATTAGACACATGTTGGTAGAGTAACTCTTCCTCTATCGTAACCCGTCTTCTTCATTGCAGGTAAATACAAGGGTTTGTTCGGAAAGTAATGCAAAAGTGGGTATACATTTTTTATTAAACTGACAGAGGTCGTTCAAATTAGACACATGTTGGTAGAGTAACTCTTCCTCTATCGTAACCCATCTTCTTCATTGCAGGTAAATACGAGGGTTGTACGGAAAGTAATGCAAAAGTGGGGATAAATGTTTTATTAACTGACAGAGGTCGTTCAAATTAGACACATGTTGGTAGAGTAACTCTTCTTCCATCGTAACCCATCTTCTTCTATGCAGGTATATACGAGGGCTGTACGAAAAGTAATGCAAAAGTAGGGATACATGTTTTATTAACTGACAAAGGTCGTTCAAATTAGACACATGTTGGTAGAGTAACTCTTCCTCTATCGTAACCCGTCTTCTTCATTGCAGGTAAATACAAGGGTTTGTTCGGAAAGTAATGCAAAAGTGGGGATAAATGTTTTATTAACTGACAGAGGTCGTTCAAATTAGACACATGTTGGTAGAGTAACTCTTCCTCTATCGTAACCCGTCTTCTTCATTGCAGGTAAATACAAGGGTTTGTTCGGAAAGTAATGCAAAAGTGGGTATACATTTTTTATTAACTGACAGAGGTCGTTCAAATTAGACACATGTTGGTAGAGTAACTCTTCCTCTATCGTAACCCGTCTTCTTCATTGCAGGTAAATACAAGGGTTTGTTCGGAAAGTAATGCAAAAGTGGGTATACATTTTTTATTAACTGACAGAGGTCGTTCAAATTAGACACATGTTGGTAGAGTAACCCTTCCTCTATCGTAACCCGTCTTCTTCATTGCAGGTAAATACGAGGGTTGTACGGAAAGTAATGCAAAAGTGGGATAAATGTTTTATTAACTGACAGAGGTCGTTCAAATTAGACACATGTTGGTAGAGTAACTCTTCCTCTATCGTAACCCGTCTTCTTCATTGCAGGTAAATACGAGGGTTTGTTCGGAAAGTAATGCAAAAGTGGGGATAAATGTTTTATTAACTGACAGAGGTCGTTCAAATTAGACACATGTTGGTAGAGTAACTCTTCCTCTATCGTAACCTGTCTTCTTCATTGCAGGTAAATACGAGGGTCGTACCGAAGGTAATGCAAAAGTTTGGATAAATGTTTTATTAACTGACAAAGGTCGTTCAAATTAGACACATGTTGGTAGAGTAACTCTTCCTCTATCGTAACCCATCTTCTTCATTGCAGGTAAATACGAGGGTTTGTTCGGAAAGTAATGCAAAAGTGGGGATAAATGTTTTATTAACTGACAGAGGTTGTTCAAATTAGACACATGTTGGTAGAGTAACTCTTCCTCTATCGTAACCCATCTTCTTCATTGCAGGTAAATACGAGGGCTGTACGGAAAGTAATGCAAAAGTAGGGATAAATGTTTTATTAACTGACAGAGGTCGTTAAAATTAGACACATGTTGGTAGAGTAACTCTTCCTCTATCGTAACCCGTCTTCTTCATTGCAGGTAAATACAAGGGTTTGTTCGGAAAGTAATGCAAAAGTGGGGATAAATGTTTTATTAACTGACAGAGGTCGTTAAAATTAGACACATGTTGGTAGAGTAACTCTTCCTCTATCGTAACCCATCTCCTTCGTTGCAGGTAAATGCAAGGGTTGTACGGAAAGTAATGCAAAGTGGGTATACATTTTTTATTAACTGACAGAGGTCGTTCAAATTAGACACATGTTGGTAGAGTAACCCTTCCTCTATCGTAACCCGTCTTCTTCATTGCAGGTAAATACGAGGGTTGTACGGAAAGTAATGCAAAAGTGGGGATAAATGTTTTATTAACTGACAGAGGTCGTTCAAATTAGACACATGTTGGTAGAGTAACTCTTCCTCTATCGTAACCCGTCTTCTTCATTGCAGGTAAATAAAAGGGTTTGTTCGGAAAGTAATGCAAAAGAGGGGATAAATGTTTTTTAACTGACAGAGGTCGTTCAAATTAGACACATGTTGGTAGAGTAACTCTTCTCTATCGTAACCCATCTTCTTCTATGCAGGTATATACGAGGGCTGTACGAAAAGTAATGCAAAAGTAGGGATAAATGTTTTATTAACTGACAAAGGTCGTTCAAATTAGACACATGTTGGTAGAGTAACTCTTCCTCTATCGTAACCCGTCTTCTTCATTGCAGGTAAATACAAGGGTTTGTTCGGAAAGTAATGCAAAAGTGGGGATAAATGTTTTATTAACTGACAGAGGTCGTTAAAATTAGACACATGTTGGTAGAGTAACTCTTCCTCTATCGTAACCCGTCTTCTTCATTGCAGGTAAATACAAGGGTTTGTTCGGAAAGTAATGCAAAAGTGGGGATAAATGTTTTATTAACCGACAGAGGTCGTTGAAATTAGACACATGTTGGTAAAGTAACTCTTCCTCTATCTTAACCCATCTCCTTCATTGCAGGTAAATGCAAGGGTTATACGGAAAGTAATGCAAAAGTGGGGATAAATGTTTTATTAACTGACAGAGGTCGTTCAAATTAGACACATGTTGGTAGAGTAACTCTTCTTCCATCGTAACCCATCTTCTTCTATGCAGGTATATACGAGGGCTGTACGAAAAGTAATGCAAAAGTAGGGATAAATGTTTTATTAACTGACAAAGGTCGTTCAAATTAGACACATGTTGGTAGAGTAACTCTTCCTCTATCGTAACCCGTCTTCTTCATTGCAGGTAAATACAAGGGTTTGTTCGGAAAGTAATGCAAAAGTGGGGATAAATGTTTTATTAACTGACAGAGGTCGTTAAAATTAGACACATGTTGGTAGAGTAACTCTTCCTCTATCGTAACCCGTCTTCTTCATTGCAGGTAAATACAAGGGTTTGTTCGGAAAGTAATGCAAAAGTGGGTATACATTTTTTATTAACTGACAGAGGTCGTTCAAATTAGACACATGTTGGTAGAGTAACTCTTCCTCTATCGTAACCCGTCTTCTTCATTGCAGGTAAATACGAGGGTTTGTTCGGAAAGTAATGCAAAAGTGGGTATAAATTTTTTATTAACTGACAGAGGTCGTTCAAATTAGACACATGTTGGTAGAGTAACTCTTCCTCTATCGTAACCCGTCTTCTTCATTGCAGGTAAATACAAGGGTTTGTTCGGAAAGTAATGCAAAAGTGGGTATACATTTTTTATTAACTGACAGAGGTCGTTCAAATTAGACACATGTTGGTAGAGTAACTCTTCCTCTATCGTAACCCGTCTTCTTCATTGCAGGTAAATACGAGGGTTTGTTCGGAAAGTAATGCAAAAGTGGGGATAAATGTTTTATTAACTGACAGAGGTCGTTCAAATTAGACACATGTTGGTAGAGTAACTCTTCCTCTATCGTAACCCGTCTTCTTCATTGCAGGTAAATACGAGGGTTGTACGGAAAGTAATGCAAAAGTGGGGATAAATGTTTTATTAACTGACAGAGGTCGTTCAAATTAGACACATGTTGGTAGAGTAACTCTTCCTCTATCGTAACCCGTCTTCTTCATTGCAGGTAAATACGAGGGTTTGTTCGGAAAGTAATGCAAAAGTGGGGATAAATGTTTTATTAACTGACAGAGGTCGTTCAAATTAGACACATGTTGGTAGAGTAACTCTTCCTCTATCGTAACCTGTCTTCCTTCATTGCAGGTAAATACGAGGGTCGTACCGGAAGGTAATGCAAAAGTGGGGATAAATGTTTTATTAACTGACAGAGGTCGTTCAAATTAGACACATGTTGGTAGAGTAACTCTTCCTCTATCGTAACCCATCTTCTTCATTGCAGGTTTATACGAGGGCTGTACGGAAAGTAATGCAAAAGTAGGGATAAATGTTTTATTAACTGACAGAGGTCGTTCAAATTAGACACATGTTGGTAGAGTAACTCTTCCTCTATCGTAACCCGTCTTCTTCATTGCAGGTAAATACAAGGGTTTGTTCGGAAAGTAATGCAAAAGTGGGGATAAATGTTTTATTAACTGACAGAGGTCGTTCAAATTAGACACATGTTGGTAGAGTAACTCTTCCTCTATCGTAACCCATCTTCTTCATTGCAGGTAAATACAAGGGTTGTACGGAAAGTAATGCAAAAGTGGGGATAAATGTTTTATTAACTGACAGAGGTCGTTCAAATTAGACACATGTTGGTAGAGTAACTCTTCCTCTATCGTAACCCGTCTTCTTCATTGCAGGTAAATACAAGGGTTTGTTCGGAAAGTAATGCAAAAGTGGGTATACATTTTTTATTAACTGACAGAGGTCGTTCAAATTAGACACATGTTGGTAGAGTAACTCTTCCTCTATCGTAACCCGTCTTCTTCATTGCAGGTAAATACAAGGGTTTGTTCGGAAAGTAATGCAAAAGTGGGTATACATTTTTTATTAACTGACAGAGGTCGTTCAAATTAGACACATGTTGGTAGAGTAACTCTTCCTCTATCGTAACCCGTCTTCTTCATTGCAGGTAAATACAAGGGTTTGTTCGGAAAGTAATGCAAAAGTGGGTATACATTTTTTATTAACTGACAGAGGTCGTTCAAATTAGACACATGTTGGTAGAGTAACCCTTCCTCTATCGTAACCCGTCTTCTTCATTGCAGGTAAATACGAGGGTTGTACGGAAAGTAATGCAAAAGTGGGGATAAATGTTTTATTAACTGACAGAGGTCGTTCAAATTAGACACATGTTGGTAGAGTAACTCTTCCTCTATCGTAACCCATCTTCTTCATTGCAGGTAAATACGAGGGTTGTACTGAAAGTAATGCAAAAGTAGGGATAAATGTTTTATTAACTGACAGAGGTCGTTCAAATTAGACACATGTTGGTAGAGTAACTCTTCCTCTATCGTAACCCGTCTTCTTCATTGCAGGTAAATACAAGGGTTTGTTCGGAAAGTAATGCAAAAGTGGGGATAAATGTTTTATTAACTGACAGAGGTCGTTCAAATTAGACACATGTTGGTAGAGTAACTCTTCCTCTATCGTAACCCGTCTTCTTCATTGCAGGTAAATACAAGGGTTTGTTCGGAAAGTAATGCAAAAGTGGGTATACATTTTTTATTAACTGACAGAGGTCGTTCAAATTAGACACATGTTGGTAGAGTAACTCTTCCTCTATCGTAACCCGTCTTCTTCATTGCAGGTAAATACGAGGGTTGTACTGAAAGTAATGCAAAAGTGGGCATAAATGTTTTATTAACTGACAGAGGTCGTTCAAATTAGTACATGTTGGTAGAGTAACTCTTCCTCTATAGTAACCCGTCTTCTTCATTGCAGGTAAATACAGGGTTGTACTGAAAGTAATGCAAAAGTGGGGATAACTTTTTTATTAACTGACAGAGGTCGTTCAAATTAGACACATGTTGGTAGAGTAACTCTTCCTCTATAGTAACCCTCTTCTTCATTGCAGGTAAATACGAGGGTTGTACTGAAAGTAATGCAAAAGTGGGCATAACTTTTTATTAACTGACAGAGGTCGTTCAAATTAGACACATGTTGGTAGAGTAACTCTTCCTCTATAGTAACCCTTCTTCTTCATTGCAGGTAAATACGAGGGTTGTACTGAAAGTAATGCAAAAGTGGGGATAAATGTTTTATTAACTGACAGAGGTCGTTCAAATTGTACATGTTGGTAGAGTAACTCTTCCTCTATAGTAACCCTTCTTCTTCATTGCAGGTAAATACGAGGGTTGTACTGAAAGTAATGCAAAAGTGGGCATAACTTTTTTATTAACTGACAGAGGTCGTTCAAATTGTACATGTTGGTAGAGTAACTCTTCCTCTATAGTAACCCTTCTTCTTCATTGCAGGTAAATACGAGGGTTGTACTGAAAGTAATGCAAAAGTGGGATAACTTTTTTAGTAACTGACAGAGGTCGTTCAAATTAGACACATGTTGGTAGAGTAACTCTTCCTCTATAGTAACCCTTCTTCTTCATTGCAGGTAAATACGAGGGTTTGTACTGAAAGTAATGCAAAAGTGGGCATAACTTTTTTATTAACTGACAGAGGTCGTTCAAATTAGTACATGTTGGTAGAGTAACTCTTCCTCTATAGTAACCCTTCTTCTTCATTGCAGGTAAATACGAGGGTTGTACTGAAAGTAATGCAAAAGTGGGATAACTTTTTTTTATTAACTGACAGAGGTCGTTCAAATTGTACATGTTGGTAGAGTAACTCTTCCTCTATAGTAACCCTTCTTCTTCATTGCAGGTAAATACGAGGGTTGTACTGAAAGTAATGCAAAAGTGGGCATAACTTTTTTAGTAACTGACAGAGGTCGTTCAAATTAGTACATGTTGGTAGAGTAACTCTTCCTCTATAGTAACCCTTCTTCTTCATTGCAGGTAAATACGAGGGTTGTACTGAAAGTAATGCAAAAGTGGGCATAACTTTTTTATTAACTGACAGAGGTCGTTCAAATTGTACATGTTGGTAGAGTAACTCTTCCTCTATAGTAACCCTTCTTCTTCATTGCAGGTAAATACGAGGGTTGTACTGAAAGTAATGCAAAAGTGGGCATAACTTTTTTATTAACTGACAGAGGTCGTTCAAATTAGACACATGTTGGTAGAGTAACTCTTCCTCTATAGTAACCCATCTTCTTCATTGCAGGTAAATACGAGGGTTGTACTGAAAGTAATGCAAAAGTGGGCATAACTTTTTTATTAACTGACAGAGGTCGTTCAAATTGTACATGTTGGTAGAGTAACTCTTCCTCTATAGTAACCCTCTTCTTCATTGCAGGTAAATACGAGGGTTGTACTGAAAGTAATGCAAAAGTGGGCATAAATGTTTTATTAACTGACAGAGGTCGTTCAAATTGTACATGTTGGTAGAGTAACTCTTCCTCTATAGTAACCCGTCTTCTTCATTGCAGGTAAATACGAGGGTTGTACGGAAAGTAATGCAAAAGTGGGCATAACTTTTTTATTAACTGACAGAGGTCGTTCAAATTGTACATGTTGGTAGAGTAACTCTTCCTCTATAGTAACCCGTCTTCTTCATTGCAGGTAAATACGAGGGTTGTACTGAAAGTAATGCAAAAGTGGGCATAAATGTTTTATTAACTGACAGAGGTCGTTCAAATTGTACACATGTTGGTAGAGTAACTCTTCCTCTATAGTAACCCTTCTTCTTCATTGCAGGTAAATACGAGGGTTGTACTGAAAGTAATGCAAAAGTGGGCATAACTTTTTTATTAACTGACAGAGGTCGTTCAAATTGACACATGTTGGTAGAGTAACTCTTCCTCTATAGTAACCCGTCTTCTTCATTGCAGGTAAATACGAGGGTTGTACTGAAAGTAATGCAAAAGTGGGCATAAATGTTTTATTAACTGACAGAGGTCGTTCAAATTGTACACATGTTGGTAGAGTAACTCTTCCTCTATCGTAACCCGTCTTCTTCATTGCAGGTAAATACAAGGGTTTGTTCGGAAAGTAATGCAAAAGTGGGCATACATTTTTTATTAACTGACAGAGGTCGTTCAAATTAGACACATGTTGGTAGAGTAACTCTTCCTCTATCGTAACCCGTCTTCTTCATTGCAGGTAAATACAAGGGTTTGTTCGGAAAGTAATGCAAAAGTGGGCATAACTTTTTTATTAACTGACAGAGGTCGTTCAAATTGTACATGTTGGTAGAGTAACTCTTCCTCTATAGTAACCCTTCTTCTTCATTGCAGGTAAATACGAGGGTTGTACTGAAAGTAATGCAAAAGTGGGCATAACTTTTTTAGTAACTGACAGAGGTCGTTCAAATTGTACATGTTGGTAGAGTAACTCTTCCTCTATAGTAACCCTTCTTCTTCATTGCAGGTAAATACGAGGGTTGTACTGAAAGTAATGCAAAAGTGGGCATAACTTTTTATTAACTGACAGAGGTCGTTCAAATTGTACATGTTGGTAGAGTAACTCTTCCTCTATCGTAACCCGTCTTCTTCATTGCAGGTAAATACGAGGGTTGTTCGGAAAGTAATGCAAAAGTGGGCATAACTTTTTTATTAACTGACAGAGGTCGTTCAAATTAGACACATGTTGGTAGAGTAACTCTTCCTCTATCGTAACCCGTCTTCTTCATTGCAGGTAAATACAAGGGTTTGTTAGGAAAGTAATGCAAAAGTGGGTATACATTTTTTATTAACTGACAGAGGTCGTTCAAATTAGACACATGTTGGTAGAGTAACTCTTCCTCTATCGTAACCCGTCTTCTTCATTGCAGGTAAATACAAGGGTTTGTTCGGAAAGTAATGCAAAAGTGGGGATAAATGTTTTATTAACTGACAGAGGTCGTTCAAATTAGACACATGTTGGTAGAGTAACTCTTCCTCTATCGTAACCCATCTTCTTCATTGCAGGTAAATACAAGGGTTGTACGGAAAGTAATGCAAAAGTGGGGATAAATGTTTTATTAACTGACAGAGGTCGTTCAAATTAGACACATGTTGGTAGAGTAACTCTTCCTCTATCGTAACCTGTCTTCTTCATTGCAGGTAAATACGAGGGTCGTACCGAAGGTAATGCAAAAGTGGGGATAAATGTTTTATTAACTGACAGAGGTCGTTCAAATTAGACACATGTTGGTAGAGTAACTCTTCCTCTATCGTAACCCGTCTTCTTCATTGCAGGTAAATACAAGGGTTTGTTCGGAAAGTAATGCAAAAGTGTTGATAAATGTTTTATTAACTGACAGAGGTCGTTCAAATTAGACACATGTTGGTAGAGTAACTCTTCCTCTATCGTAACCCATCTTCTTCATTGCAGGTAAATACGAGGGTTGTACGGAAAGTAATGCAAAAGTGGGGATAAATGTTTTATTAACTGACAGAGGTCGTTCAAATTAGACACATGTTGGTAGAGTAACTCTTCCTCTATCGTAACCCGTCTTCTTCATTGCAGGTAAATACAAGGGTTTGTTAGGAAAGTAATGCAAAAGTGGGTATACATTTTTTATTAACTGACAGAGGTCGTTCAAATTAGACACATGTTGGTAGAGTAACTCTTCCTCTATCGTAACCCGTCTTCTTCATTGCAGGTAAATACAAGGGTTTGTTCGGAAAGTAATGCAAAAGTGGGCATACATTTTTTATTAACTGACAGAGGTCGTTCAAATTAGACACATGTTGGTAGAGTAACTCTTCCTCTATCGTAACCCGTCTTCTTCATTGCAGGTAAATACAAGGGTTTGTTCGGAAAGTAATGCAAAAGTGGGTATACATTTTTTATTAACTGACAGAGGTCGTTCAAATTAGACACATGTTGGTAGAGTAACCCTTCCTCTATCGTAACCCGTCTTCTTCATTGCAGGTAAATACGAGGGTTGTACGGAAAGTAATGCAAAAGTGGGGATAAATGTTTTATTAACTGACAGAGGTCGTTCAAATTAGACACATGTTGGTAGAGTAACTCTTCCTCTATCGTAACCCGTCTTCTTCATTGCAGGTAAATACAAGGGTTTGTTCGGAAAGTAATGCAAAAGTGGGCATACATTTTTTATTAACTGACAGAGGTCGTTCAAATTAGACACATGTTGGTAGAGTAACTCTTCCTCTATCGTAACCCGTCTTCTTCATTGCAGGTAAATACGAGGGTTTGTTCTGAAAGTAATGCAAAAGTGGGGATAAATGTTTTATTAACTGACAGAGGTCGTTCAAATTAGACACATGTTGGTAGAGTAACTCTTCCTCTATCGTAACCCGTCTTCTTCATTGCAGGTAAATACAAGGGTTTGTTCGGAAAGTAATGCAAAAGTGGGGATAAATGTTTTATTAACTGACAGAGGTCGTTCAAATTAGACACATGTTGGTAGAGTAACTCTTCCTCTATCGTAACCCGTCTTCTTCATTGCAGGTAAATACAAGGATTTGTTCCGAAAGTAATGCAAAAGTGGGGATAAATGTTTTATTAACTGACAGAGGTCGTTCAAATTAGACACATGTTGGTAGAGTAACTCTTCCTCTATCGTAACCCATCTTCTTCATTGCAGGTAAATACAAGGGTTGTACGGAAAGTAATGCAAAAGTGGGGATAAATGTTTTATTAACTGACAGAGGTCGTTCAAATTAGACACATGTTGGTAGAGTAACTCTTCCTCTATCGTAACCTGTCTTCTTCATTGCAGGTAAATACGAGGGTCGTACCGAAAGTAATGCAAAAGTGGGGATAAATGTTTTATTAACTGACAAAGGTCGTTCAAATTAGACACATGTTTGTAGAGTAACTCTTCCTCTATCGTAACCAGTCTTCTTCATTGCAGGTAAATACAAGGGTTTGTTCGGAAAGTAATGCAAAAGTGGTGATAAATGTTTTATTAACTGACAGAGGTCGTTCAAATTAGACACATGTTGGTAGAATAACTCTTCCTCTATCGTAACCCATCTTCTTCATTGCAGGTAAATGCAAGGGTTGTACCGAAAGTAATGCAAAAGTGGGCATAATGTTTTTATTAACTGACAGAGGTCGTTCAAATGACACATGTTGGTAGAGTAACTCTCCTCTATGCAAAGGTGCTACTCAACATAGTCTCCATTACAATTTCTAATTCGAATAATCCGAGGGTTGTACCGAAAGTAATGCAAAAGTGGGTATACATTTTTTATTAACTGACAGAGGTCGTTCAAATTAGACACATGTTGGTAGAGTAACTCTTCCTCTATCGTAACCCGTCTTCTTCATTGCAGGTAAATACAAGGGTTTGTTCGGAAAGTAATGCAAAAGTGGGCATACGTTTTATTAACTGACAGAGGTCGTTCAAATTAGACACATGTTGGTAGAGTAACCCTTCCTCTATCGTAACCCGTCTTCTTCATTGCAGGTAAATACGAGGGTTTGTTCTGAAAGTAATGCAAAAGTGGGGATAAATGTTTTATTAACTGACAGAGGTCGTTCAAATTAGACACATGTTGGTAGAGTAACTCTTCCTCTATCGTAACCCGTCTTCTTCATTGCAGGTAAATACAAGGGTTTGTTCGGAAAGTAATGCAAAAGTGGGGATAAATGTTTTATTAACTGACAGAGGTCGTTCAAATTAGACACATGTTGGTAGAGTAACTCTTCCTCTATCGTAACCCGTCTTCTTCATTGCAGGTAAATACAAGGGTTTGTTCGGAAAGTAATGCAAAAGTGGGGATAAATGTTTTATTAACTGACAGAGGTCGTTCAAATTAGACACATGTTGGTAGAGTAACTCTTCCTCTATCGTAACCCGTCTTCTTCATTGCAGGTAAATACAAGGGTTTGTTCGGAAAGTAATGCAAAAGTGGGGATAAATGTTTTATTAACTGACAGAGGTCGTTCAAATTAGACACATGTTGGTAGAGTAACTCTTCCTCTATCGTAACCCGTCTTCTTCATTGCAGGTAAATACAAGGGTTTGTTCTGAAAGTAATGCAAAAGTGGGGATAAATGTTTTATTAACTGACAGAGGTCGTTCAAATTAGACACATGTTGGTAGAGTAACTCTTCCTCTATCGTAACCCGTCTTCTTCATTGCAGGTAAATACAAGGGTTTGTTCGGAAAGTAATGCAAAAGTGGTGATAAATGTTTTATTAACTGACAGAGGTCGTTCAAATTAGACACATGTTGGTAGAGTAACTCTTCCTCTATCGTAACCCGTCTTCTTCATTGCAGGTAAATACAAGGGTTTGTTCGGAAAGTAATGCAAAAGTGGGTATAAATGTTTTATTAACTGACAGAGGTCGTTCAAATTAGACACATGTTGGTAGAGTAACTCTTCCTCTATCGTAACCCGTCTTCTTCATTGCAGGTAAATACGAGGGTTTGTTCGGAAAGTAATGCAAAAGTGGGTATAAATGTTTTATTAACTGACAGAGGTCGTTCAAATTAGACACATGTTGGTAGAGTAACTCTTCCTCTATCGTAACCCGTCTTCTTCATTGCAGGTAAATACAAGGGTTTGTTCGGAAAGTAATGCAAAAGTGGGTATAAATGTTTTATTAACTGACAGAGGTCGTTCAAATTAGACACATGTTGGTAGAGTAACTCTTCCTCTATCGTAACCCGTCTTCTTCATTGCAGGTAAATACGAGGGTTTGTTCGGAAAGTAATGCAAAAGTGGGGATAAATGTTTTATTAACTGACAGAGGTCGTTCAAATTAGACACATGTTGGTAGAGTAACTCTTCCTCTATCGTAACCCGTCTTCTTCATTGCAGGTAAATACAAGGGTTTGTTCGGAAAGTAATGCAAAAGTGGGTATAAATGTTTTATTAACTGACAGAGGTCGTTAAAATTAGACACATGTTGGTAGAGTAACTCTTCCTCTATCGTAACCCGTCTTCTTCATTGCAGGTAAATACAAGGGTTTGTTCGGAAAGTAATGCAAAAGTGGGTATAAATGTTTTATTAACTGACAGAGGTCGTTCAAATTAGACACATGTTGGTAGAGTAACTCTTCCTCTATCGTAACCCGTCTTCTTCATTGCAGGTAAATACAAGGGTTTGTTCGGAAAGTAATGCAAAAGTGGGTATAAATTTTTTATTAACTGACAGAGGTCGTTCAAATTAGACACATGTTGGTAGAGTAACTCTTCCTCTATCGTAACCCGTCTTCTTCATTGCAGGTAAATACAAGGGTTTGTTCTGAAAGTAATGCAAAAGTGGGTATAATTTTTTTATTAACTGACAGAGGTCGTTCAAATTAGACACATGTTGGTAGAGTAACTCTTCCTCTATCGTAACCCGTCTTCTTCATTGCAGGTAAATACAAGGGTTTGTTCGGAAAGTAATGCAAAAGTGGGTATACATTTTTTATTAACTGACAGAGGTCGTTCAAATTAGACACATGTTGGTAGAGTAACCCTTCCTCTATCGTAACCCGTCTTCTTCATTGCAGGTAAATACAAGGGTTTGTTCGGAAAGTAATGCAAAAGTGGGTATACATTTTTTATTAACTGACAGAGGTCGTTCAAATTAGACACATGTTGGTAGAGTAATTCTTCCTCTATCGTAACCCGTCTTCTTCATTGCAGGTAAATACGAGGGTTGTACCGAAAGTAATGCAAAAGTGGGGATAAATGTTTTATTAACTGACAGAGGTCGTTCAAATTAGACACATGTTGGTAGAGTAACTCTTCCTCTATCGTAACCCGTCTTCTTCATTGCAGGTAAATACAAGGGTTTGTTCGGAAAGTAATGCAAAAGTGGGTATACATTTTTTATTAACTGACAGAGGTCGTTCAAATTAGACACATGTTGGTAGAGTAACTCTTCCTCTATCGTAACCTGTCTTCTTCATTGCAGGTAAATACGAGGGTCGTACCGAAAGTAATGCAAAAGTGGGGATAAATGTTTTATTAACTGACAGAGGTCGTTCAAATTAGACACATGTTGGTAGAGTAACTCTTCCTCTATCGTAACCCGTCTTCTTCATTGCAGGTAAATACAAGGGTTTGTTCGGAAAGTAATGCAAAAGTGGGCATACATTTTTTATTAACTGACAGAGGTCGTTCAAATTAGACACATGTTGGTAGAGTAACTCTTCCTCTATCGTAACCCGTCTTCTTCATTGCAGGTAAATACAAGGGTTTGTTCGGAAAGTAATGCAAAAGTGGGTATACATTTTTTATTAACTGACAGAGGTCGTTCAAATTAGACACATGTTGGTAGAGTAACTCTTCCTCTATCGTAACCCGTCTTCTTCATTGCAGGTAAATACAAGGGTTTGTTCGGAAAGTAATGCAAAAGTGGGCATACGTTTTTTTTATTAACTGACAGAGGTCGTTCAAATTAGACACATGTTGGTAGAGTAACTCTTCCTCTATCGTAACCCGTCTTCTTCATTGCAGGTAAATACGAGGGTTTGTTCTGAAAGTAATGCAAAAGTGGGGATAAATGTTTTATTAACTGACAGAGGTCGTTCAAATTAGACACATGTTGGTAGAGTAACTCTTCCTCTATCGTAACCTGTCTTCTTCATTGCAGGTAAATACAAGGGTTGTACGGAAAGTAATGCAAAAGTGGGGATAAATGTTTTATTAACTGACAGAGGTCGTTCAAATTAGACACATGTTGGTAGAGTAACTCTTCCTCTATCGTAACCTGTCTTCTTCATTGCAGGTAAATACGAGGGTCGTACCGAAAGTAATGCAAAAGTGGGGATAAATGTTTTATTAACTGACAGAGGTCGTTCAAATTAGACACATGTTGGTAGAGTAACTCTTCCTCTATCGTAACCAGTCTTCTTCATTGCAGGTAAATACAAGGGTTTGTTCGGAAAGTAATGCAAAAGTGGTGATAAATGTTTTATTAACTGACAGAGGTCGTTCAAATTAGACACATGTTGGTAGAGTAACTCTTCCTCTATCGTAACCCATCTTCTTCATTGCAGGTAAATGCAAGGGTTGTACCGAAAGTAATGCAAAAGTGGGCATAATGTTTTTATTAACTGACAGAGGTCGTTCAAATGCACATGTTGGTAGAGTAACTCTTCCTCTATGCAAAGGTGCTACTCAACATAGTCTCCATTACAATTGCAGGTAAATACGAGGGTTGTACCGAAAGTAATGCAAAAGTGGGTATACATTTTTTATTAACTGACAGAGGTCGTTCAAATTAGACACATGTTGGTAGAGTAACTCTTCCTCTATCGTAACCCGTCTTCTTCATTGCAGGTAAATACAAGGGTTTGTTCGGAAAGTAATGCAAAAGTGGGCATACGTTTTTTATTAACTGACAGAGGTCGTTCAAATTAGACACATGTTGGTAGAGTAACCCTTCCTCTATCGTAACCCGTCTTCTTCATTGCAGGTAAATACGAGGGTTTGTTCTGAAAGTAATGCAAAAGTGGGGATAAATGTTTTATTAACTGACAGAGGTCGTTCAAATTAGACACATGTTGGTAGAGTAACTCTTCCTCTATCGTAACCCGTCTTCTTCATTGCAGGTAAATACAAGGGTTTGTTCGGAAAGTAATGCAAAAGTGGGGATAAATGTTTTATTAACTGACAGAGGTCGTTCAAATTAGACACATGTTGGTAGAGTAACTCTTCCTCTATCGTAACCCGTCTTCCTTCATTGCAGGTAAATACAAGGGTTTGTTCGGAAAGTAATGCAAAAGTGGGGATAAATGTTTTATTAACTGACAGAGGTCGTTCAAATTAGACACATGTTGGTAGAGTAACTCTTCCTCTATCGTAACCCGTCTTCTTCATTGCAGGTAAATACAAGGGTTTGTTCCGAAAGTAATGCAAAAGTGGGGATAAATGTTTTATTAACTGACAGAGGTCGTTCAAATTAGACACATGTTGGTAGAGTAACTCTTCCTCTATCGTAACCCGTCTTCTTCATTGCAGGTAAATACGAGGGATTTGTTCTGAAAGTAATGCAAAAGTGGGGATAAATGTTTTATTAACTGACAGAGGTCGTTCAAATTAGACACATGTTTGTAGAGTAACTCTTCCTCTATCGTAACCCGTCTTCTTCATTGCAGGTAAATACAAGGGTTTGTTCGGAAAGTAATGCAAAAGTGGTGATAAATGTTTTATTAACTGACAGAGGTTGTTCAAATTAGACACATGTTGGTAGAATAACTCTTTCTCTATCGTAACCCATCTCCTTCATTGCAGGTAAATGCAAGGGTTGTACCGAAAGTAATGCAAAAGTGGGCATAATGTTTTTATTAACTGACAGAGGTCGTTCAACTGCACATGTTGGTAGAGTAACTCTCCCTCTATACAAAGGTGCTACTCAACATAGTCTCCATTACAATTTCTAATTCGAATAATCCGAGGGTTGTACCGAAAGTAATGCAAAGGTGGGCATACATTTTTTATTAACTGACAGAAGTCATTCAAATTAGACACATGTTGATAGAGTCACTCTTCCTCTATCGTAACCCGTCTTCTTCATTGCAGGTAAATACGAGGATTGTACCGAAGGTAATGCAAAAGTGGGGATAAATATTTTATTAACTGACAAAGGTTCTTTTCAAATTAGACACATGTTGGTAGAGTAACTCTTCCTCTATCGTAACCCGTGTTCTTCATTGCAGGTAAATACGAGGGTTGTACCGAAAGTAATGCAAAAGTGGGCATGAAGTTTTTATTAACTGACAGATGTCGTTCAAATTGCACATGTTGGTAGAGTAACTCTCCCTCTATACAAAGGTACTACTCAACATAGTCTCCATTACAATTTCTAATTCGAATAATCCGGGGTTTGTACCGAAAGTAATGCAAAGGTGGACATACATTTTTAGCACGTCTTTTGTAAAAAAAGATCGTGCTTATGTTATCGGTTTGTCCGTCCGTCAGTCCGTCCGTCCGTCAGTGCGTCCGTCCGTCTATCTGTACCCACGTTATCTCTGCAACGATTTGTCCGATTTGAAAAATTCGTTTTGCATTCGAAAGCTTGTAATATGCGAATGATAATCCTTCATTTTGTTTTTGTTTTTCGATGTACAATTTCGCCGCTAGAGGACGTAAACTCAGATGATGTCGAATTCAAAATACGTTTTATTCCACATATTTGCTTCTATACATCCGATTGAAAAAAATATTTTATCTTTCGATTCCATTTATGTGGAAGAGTATTTTGGGTATAGTTCCTTTTTCAAATTACGCATAGATTTTCCGCTAGGGGGCGTAAAAGTAAATTGCATTTCTTCCGATAACTCTTCTTCTAAAACTCCGATTTGAATTTTTTTTTCAGCGGATACATCTCCTGATGCACTATCTTTTACATATAATTTCGAATTTTTGGTGTAGAATACTTTGGCCACCAGGGGGCGTAAGCGTTAATTTTCGCTTCTGATGTATTTACCATAACATCTGAGCTTCTAAAATATCGATTGAAAAAAATTCTTACGTGGACTGATGCCACTCACATCGATAAACCTTTTCGGAATACTTTCTTCTTAAAATATTCCACAGTTTCTCCGACAAGGGGGCGTAGATGTATATCATATTTTTGTCAACATCTCTACTTCTAGGAGTCCGATTTGAAAAATTCCTTCTTTGTTAGATAGTGTTTTCCGTGTGACATGTTTTTCATATAATTTCAAAATTTTCAAGTAATTCATAGACTTTCCGCTAGGGGGCGTAAATGTAAATTGTGTTTTCCCTTATATCTCTGCTTCAAAATCTCCGATCTACAAAAGTCTTTCTGCACCGAATACAGCTCCTGATGGGAAATGGTTTGCACATAATTTCTAATTTTTGTAAAATAATGGTTTGGCCACCAGGTAGCGTAAACCTAAATTTCCGCTTCTGATATATTTGCAGCAAAATATGAGCTTCTAAATTCTCGATTGAAAATAACGTCGTTTGTAGACCGATACTACTCATGCAGACAAACTTTTTAGAAACATTTTCTTCTTATAATAGTGCACGGTTTCTACGCCAGGGGGCGTAGACGTATATCTTATTTTTGTCAATATCTAGACTTCTAACAGACCGATTTAAAAAATTCCTTCTTTGTTGGATAGTGTTTCTAGTGTGACATGTTTTTCCTATAAATTCAAAACTTTCAAGTAGTTCATAAACTTTCCGCTCGGGGGTGTAAAGTTAAATTGCGTTTCCCCCTATATCTCTGCTTCTAAATCTCCGATCTAAAAAATTCTTTCTGCACCGGATATAGCTCTTGATGCGAAATCGTTTGCACGTAATTTCAAATTTTTGTAAAACATTGTTTGGCCACCAGGTGGCGTAAGTCTTAATTTCCGCTTCTGATGTCTTTGCAGCATAATATGAGCTTCTAAAACCTCGATTGAAAAAAGTCTTTTGTGGACCGATAATACTCATGTCGACAAACATTTTAGGAACATTTTCTTCTTGAAATAATGCAGGGTATAAATAAGAAACACATCTACGCCAGGGGCGCAGATGTATATCTTATTTTTTTCAGTATCTCTACTTCTAAAAGTCCGATTTGAAAAATTCGTTCTTTTTTGGATAGTGTTTCCGATGCGAAATGTTTTTTCCTATAAATTCAAAATTTTCAAGTAAATTATAGACTATTCGCTAGGGCGTACAATGGTAAATTGCGTTTTCTGCTCCTAAAACTCCGATTTTAAAAATTCTTCCTGTATAGCATACAAGACCTGACGGAAAATATTTTTCAGGTAATTTCTAATGTTTTGGTAACGAATGGTTTGGCCACCAGGGGTCATAAGTGTTAATTTCTACTTCTGATGTCATCATCATCATCATCATTGTCAACCATTATCAATCCACTGCTGGACGAAGGTCTCCCCAAGTTTCCTCCACAACGGTCTGTCTTGTGCCAGTCTCCTCCATGTCACTCCCGCATATTTACGAATTTCATCCACCCATCTCCCATGTGGTCTTTTCCTGGGTCTTTTCCTGTCCCTTGGAATCCAATCTAAAATTTCGGCTGTCCATCTATGGTCTGTCCTTCTGGCAGTATGTCCAGCCCATTGCCATTTCAGGGATTTAACTCTGATCATGATGTCTTCCACTCTCGTCATTTTTCGGATCCACGAGTTCCTCTTCTTATCTTTCCTGGTTATACCAAGCATGCACCTCTCCATGCTTCTTTGAGTTGTCTGCAGCCTTTGTATGTCTCTTTTAGTTAAGGTCCACGTCTCTGCACCATACGTAAGCACTGGAAGGATGCATTGATCAAACACTTTTCTTTTAAGACATAATGGCATATTGCTCTTGAAAATTATGCTGTTTCTTCCAAAAGCTCTCCAGGCAAGTTTTGTACGCCGATTAATTTCTTCATCAATGTGACCCTCACTTGATATCTGCTGTCCAAGATAAACATACGTATCTGTTATCTCCAGTTTTTCTCCATCAATCGATAAATCTTCATTTCTTGTAAAAGCATTGAACATCACTTTTGTCTTCTGAAAGTTCATTTTTAATCCCACTTCTTTACTCTTGTCAGCAAGTTCCTGGATCATACTCTGCAGCTCTGATGGGGTAGTTGCAAAAATGACTACGTCATCAGCAAAACGAAGGTGGGTTAGATAATCTCCATTAATCTTTATCCCTTTGTTTTCCCAGTTCAGTGATTGAAAGACATTTTCCAATGTGGCATTAAAGAGCTTCGGAGATATGGAGTCACCTTGTCTCACTCACTTTCCAATTTTTATGTGTGTTGTATTTTCAAACAGCCGAATCTTTGCACTTGCATTTTCATAGATGTTATTAATAATATTAATGTATGCATCTTCAATACCGCAGGATTTCAGAGCCGTGGTAACTGCTGATGGTTTCACCAAATCAAAGGCTTTTTCATAATCGATAAAAGCCATGCACAATGGAAGTTCATATTCCCTCGCTCTTTCAATTAGTTCTCTCAGTACGTGGATATGATCTATTGTGCTGTAGCCACTCCTGAATCCAGCTTGTTCTCTCGGTTGAGCCATGTCCAGTGTTACCTTCAAGCGGTGTGAAAGAACTTTAGTGAAGATTTTATAAACCACTGATAGGAGGCTGATAGGTCTGTAGTTCCTGAGATCCTCAATGTCACCTTTTTTATGTAGCAGGATCATTGTAGCATTGTTCCAATCCTCAGGAATCTTCCCTTCATTAAGGCATTGAGTGAAAATTTGGGCGAGTACTGTTTCAATTTCTCCACTTGCTTCTTGTATGATGTCTATAGTAATTCCATCTTCTCCTGGAGCTTTCCCCCGCTTCATGTTCTTGATTGCATGAGCAACTTCTGCTGGGAGGACTGGAAGAACTCTGGTACCTTTCATGATGTCTGGAGTACATGTATCATCCCTTTCATATAATTTGGAGTAGAAATCTTTCACTCTTGTCAAAATTTCGCCTCTATTTCTTGTTATAGAACCATCTTCTTTTCTCAGAGCCATAATCTGTTTTCTTCCCTTACTGAGATGTCCCTTTGCTATCTTAAGGCTTTGGTTGTTTTCAATTGCTTTCCTCACTAGCTCACAGTTGAATTTCCTTACGTCTTCAGTGATACTTTTTCGTGTTGTCTTGCATAGCTCTATATATTCCACTTTGGAAGTCACATCTTCTTTAGTTGTCCTCATCTCTCTTCTTTTTTGCATCAACATTTTGGTTTTTCCTGATAATTTGTTCACATGCAACTTGTTCTTAGACCCAGCTAATTTTGTTGCTGTTTCCATTAGAGCTTTGGTTACTTTTCTGTTAACTTCCGAAATATCCACTTCTTCCGATGTTAGGCCTTCTAAAGCAGAGAATCTGTTCTTCAGTTCCAACTTGAAAGTATTATGGTGTTTTTTAAGGTTGGTTATGTCAATACATTTTGTTAGTCTTATGAGCTTGCCACGTTCCAGTTTAGTGTTGAGGTGCATCTTACATCTCACCAATCTATGGTCACTACCTGTGTTGAACTTGTTCAGCACACTGCAGTCTTCGATGACGAATTTTTTGTTACACATAATAAAATCAATTTCACTTGTCGTCCCAATTGGATGTCTCCATGTCCATTTCCTGTGTGGCTTTTTCTTGAAAAAGGAGTTCAAGATGAAAAATCCTTCTGCCTCTGTAAACTCAACGAGAGTATTTCCACGCTGGTTTCTGTTGCCGTGACCGAATTTACCTACTGAAGTTTCATTCTGTTGCCGTTGCCCTATTATTGCATTGAAATCTCCCATAATTATCTTCAAGTGCTGCTTACCTTTATTATTTAGATGACGAATTTCCTCATAAAATTCTTCAATTTCTTCTTCAGGATGACTTGTGGTGGGTGCATAAGTTTGAATAATCTGAGCCTGGTATCTTCTTGATAGTTGGATAACGAGTCGTGCAGCTCTGTCAGAGGAACTTTCAACTTCTACCACTTTATCCTTCAGTTTCTTGTTTATTATAAATCCAACACCACTAGTTCTGCCAGTATCTGTCCCACGATAATAGAAGAGATGTCCACTCTTCAGTTCAATGAGATCTTCTCCTTTTCTCCTTACCTCACTTAGCCCGACGATGTCCCACTTGATCCTTTGTAGTTCCTCTTCCAATTCAAGAAGCCTTGAATCAGAAGATAGGGAGCGTCCGTTGTAGGTAGCCAAGGTCAGCATCAAATGGCAGCCTAGTCCGGTCCTCCGCGGATTCTTAGCACCCTCTGCCTTCATGTCGCACTGGCCGCTGCCTTGGCCAGGTACATTCCAGCTGCCGGAGACTGAGGGCCAAGATTTAAGTTGTAGAGTCATTTTGGAGGTGTTTGGCCATAACTCACCACGCTGGCCAAGCGGGTTGGTGAGTGTGGGATAGCATTTCCTCTGATCCCGATGGTATAGTTATACCGCTATTGGCGGTCGTCAGAGCCCCTTTAGTGGGAACAGGATGCACCACGAGAAGGCGGGGTTGACATTTGTCAAGGAGAGGCTGTGATGTTACGCATCACCTGACCTTACATTTGTAGCAAAATCTGGGCTCCTGAAAACTCGACTAAATTTTTTTTTCCTTGAACCGATACCACTTATATGGATACACCTTTTGTGAATACTTTCTTCCTAAAATAATGCATGGTTTTCCCACCAAGGGACGTAAAGTCACATCTTATTTTGTCGATAACTGTGTTTCTAAGAGTTCGTAAGCTCACTATTCCGTTTACAGCAATATCTGAGGGATTAAAGATCGGATTGAAAAACTTCTTTCTTTCGTCAGATACTATTGTTTTCCTTACCGGTTCTATTGACTTTGAATAGCTTTGATAAATTTAATTTGCGTCAGAACGGATTCAAAAGTCGTGCTTATTACACCCAAAAATTCGGTGCCATCTTTCTTGTTTATTAACTTACAGAGGTGATTCAAATTAGACACATGTTGATAGAGTAACTCTTCCTCTATCGTAACCCTTCTTCTTCACTTCAGGTAAATACGAGGGCTGTACCAAAAGTAATGCAAAAGTGGGCGTTGCTTTTTTATTAACTGACACAGGTCGTTCAAACTGCACATATTGGTAGAGTAACTCTTCCTCTATACAAAGGTACTACTCAATATAGCCGCCATCACAAGCGATTAATTTACTTCATCACTTAACCCAACTCTCGAATCCCCTTTGAGATTATTTAGGTGTGGACTGTTGGTACGTGCTTCTTTGGAGCCATTTTCACCTGGTACGCATCTTTAAATCGTTGTGCCCGGGGACTGTCCTTCATTGGACCAAACAGGGGTAAGATCGGGGGTGTAAGATCTCGGCTGTAAGGTGGATGGGGAACCACCAATTAGCTTAATTTGCTGATTTGTTGCCAAAGATGTGTGTGGTATCTCACGCATTGTCATGGTGAATGTGGATTCTTTTTTATTCAGTCTTCCTCCATATGGCTTCTCTATGTTTCTTGAGTGTCTCAATGTACCGCTCCCTATTTACGGTACGGCCAAGTTCCAGAAAATTAAAAAGAATGACACCCCTGTCATCCCAAAAAAACAGTCACCATGACTTTCTGCGCTGATCGCTGGCTCTTGAACTTCTTACGTCTTTGTGAAGAGGTGTGACGCTATTCCATGAACTTATACTTCGTTACCGGATCAAAACGATACGCCTAGTTTTATCCCCTGTCACCAGATAGAAAATAAAACGTGTCTTCATTGGCTTTAAACGCTTTCAGCAGATCAGAGCAGACTTCTCTCCTTAAAAATGGATGTCAACTCCCGAGGCATACAATTTGCACGCACTTTCCGATACCCTAAGTGTTCCACCATATTGTCTATGGCATTGTGACCACAGTCCAGTTGTGCAACAAGCTCGGGGATTGTGACTCGTCTCTCCGCGCTATTCAGTTCATCCACTCGCTGATCATTTGTGTCAGTGGTAGCAGATGATGGTCTCCCACTGCATTGTTTGTCTTCAATGCTGGGGTCCCACTGCATTGTTTGACTTCAATGCTGGTCTCCCACTGCATTGTTTGTCTTCAATGCTGTTCTCCCACTTGTCTTCAATGCTGGTCTCCCACTGCATTGGTTGTCTTCAATGCTGGTCTCCCACTGCATTGTTTGTCTTCAATGCTGTTCTCCCACTTGTCTTCAATGCTGGTCTCCCACTGCATTGTTTGTCTTCAATGCTGGTCTCCCACTGCATTGTTTGTCTTCAATGCTGGTCTTTCACTGCATGGTTGGTCTTCAATGCTGGTCTCCCACTGCATTGTTTGCCTTCAATACTGGTCTCTCATTGCATTGTTTGTCTTCAATGCTGGTCTCCAACTGCATTGTTTGCCTTCAATGCTGGTCTCCCACTGCATGGTTTGTCTTCAATGCTGGTCTCCCACTGCATGGTTTGTCTTCAAAGCTGGTCTCCGACTGCATAGTTTGTCTTCAGTGCTGGTCTCCCACTGCATAGTGTGCCTTCAATGCTGAACTCCCACTGTATGATTTGTCTTGAATGCTGGTCTTCCACTGCCTTGTTTGTCTTCAATGCTTGTCTAAACACTGCATGGTTTGTCTTCAATGCTGGTCTCCCACTGCATTGTTTGCCTTCAATGCTGGTCTCCCACTGCATGGTTTGTCTTCAATGCTGGTCTCCCACTGCATTGTTTGTCTTCAATGCTGGTCTCCCACTGCATTGTTTGTCTTCAATGCTGGTCTCCCACTTCATTGCTTGTCTTCAATGCTGGTCTCCCACTGCATTGTTTGTCTTCAATGCTGGTCTCCCACTGCATGGTTTGTCTTCAAAGCTGCTCTCCCTCTGCATGGTTTGTCTTCAATGCTGGTCTCCAACTGCATTATTTGCCTTCAATGCTGGTCTCCCACTGCATTATTTGTTTTCAAAGCTAGTCTCCCACTGCATGGTTTGTCTTCAAAGCTGCTCTCCCTCTGCATGGTTTGTCTTCAATGCTGGTCTCCCACTGCATTGTTTGCCTTCAATGCTGGTCTCCCACTGCATGGTTTGTCTTCAATGCTGGTCTCCCACTGCATTGTTTGTCTTCAATGCTGGTCTCCCACTGCATTGTTTGTCTTCAATGCTGGTCTCCCACTGCATGGTTTGTCTTCAATGCTGGTCTCCCACTGCATTGTTTGTCTTCAATGCTGGTCTTTCACTGCATGGTTGGTCTTCAATGCTGGTCTCCCACTGCATTGTTTGCCTTCAATACTGGTCTCTCATTGCATTGTTTGTCTTCAATGCTGGTCTCCCACTGCAAGGTGTGTCTTCAAAGCTGGTCACCCACTGCATGGTTTGCCTTCAATACTGGTCTCTCATTGCATTGTTTGTCTCTAATGCTGCTCTCCCACTGCATGGTTTGTCTTCAATGCAGGTTTTCCCTTCTTTAAACTTCTTCCTCCATCTGTGCTTATTGCGCTTGTCCATGGCATTATCTACGTAAACATTTTGTAGCCTTGTGTGCATATCGGACAGCCGCACCGTTCGTTCCTCAATGACGGGATGTTGCTTCTGCTTGGAATCCATTATTTACCTCCAATGAAGAAGATGGGTTATTATAAATGAAGAGTTACTCTACCAACATATGCAATTTGAACGCCCTCTGCCAGTTAATAAAAAAAAAAGTTATGCCCACTTTTGCATCGCTTTCGGTACATCTCTGGTATTAACAGTTTCTCTATGCTGTCATTTCATGCTACTGCAGTACATCGCTTTTGATTCCTCCTTCAAAAAGGAAATTTGTAACTCGCTTACCAATTTTAGAGATGTGATGATTTTTTTAAGACTCGTTTGCTTAAAACTTTCCTATATTTCAAGTTTTGAAATAAGAAGCTTGCTGCGTCTTTTAGACAGTTTGCGTTGTTAAGCAACTTCCTTGTTTGACGAACGTGAAAGATGTTATTCCTCGAAAATGCTCTTCCCTCTATTTCCCTCCATTTAGCAGAAGGCGGGCGCTTTCTCATAAAAATAAAATCAAATCAAACCCCAATGTTAAACCGGAATGGGAAATTGTGAATTTAAATGAAATAGCGTTTTAAATTTTAGCGAATTTCTGATACCTAAGCGTCAGTTTTCTCAAAGAAGTTTTTTGTCTTCCAAGTTTTGTTCATCGAGAATTCAAATAAATTAAATTGGGTGAAGAGAAAGGAAAACCGAAAGAACAAGAAAACGCAGTTAAGGAGGAGACGCGTTGATGTTACACGAATTTGGAATGCGAACAATTTTTTTTCAATATCGAAGTTATTTAATTCGCATCGTGCGCTTCTCTTTGCTTCTTCTTCAACGCTTTCTTGAAGCTAATGATATTTCTGTTTCGCTTCAACTGTCTTCTTTCGGTCAGAGCTTTCCTGGAGAAATCGAAACAACTAAAGCGAATAGCTTAACATACAGACTTTTCCTACATCCTATCTTAATGCGAGGTTCCCAAGGCTCTGGTGAAACCCAAGAAATAAATAAAACGAAGCACAAAATGATAAATAAAAAAGTAATAACAGAAAAAGGAATATTTGTTTGCGTGAATGTAACAAAACAGAATGTACTCTAAGACGACACCTTCTTTTGAATCATTCGGAGCCTATTTGTCGTGATCGGTTATACTTTGACGGTTTAGAAATTTAATCGAAAATCAGCTTGGGATATTCTATCATCAAATTTGAAGTGTCGTTCATGTAAACAGCACACAAACCAAAAGAGACGTGGGAAATAAAATGATCACAGCATTCACGTCTCACAAAGGATGTGTTTTATAAAATTTGACTAGACATAGAAAGGGGAATAAACTGTAACAAATGCAGACAGACTCGGAAAGAACAAAACGAAACGGATATAAAATATATGCGTAAAATATAAAATATATGCGTAAAAGAGACAGAAAAATGAAACGAGAACGTATAGGTTTGGTGCGAATGAAATATCCGGGGCGAACGAGCTGTGAAGACATACCCCCACCACAGTGGAATGGAACCACCCACAGGTGTTGCGGGTATTACGTCGCAGAGTAACTACACTGCTGGCCACCCAAAATGCAACACCAAGAAGGACACGAGATAGCAAAGCCAGATTTACTGGTCACATAACAACTGATACAAAGATGAAACGATTGAGCTTACAGGCCCGTGCGACTTGCGGAACACGCAGACATCAATAGTTCGTGTGGCCCCCATGGCTGGCAATAACGGCCGCTACACGCCGCGGCATCGAACGAACGAGGCTTTGGATGTGGGCTTGGGGTATGTTGGTCCAGGCTGCTTCCACACTTTGCCACAGTTAATCAGGCGTAGCCGCTGGTGGTGCTTGCCGGGCCACTCGGTTGCCGATCAGCGACCAGACGTGCTCGACGGGTGACATATCTAAAGAACAAGCAGGCCACGGCAGCAGTGACACCTGGTGGGCCGTGAAGACATGTTGCACGATGCGTGCCACGTGCGGGCGCGCATTGTTCTGTTGAAACGTGGCCGCAGGCAGGTCCTGCAGGTGAGGGAAGACTACAGGCTCCAAAACGTCGGAGATGTAGCGGTGGCTGTTGAGTGTACCAGCGATGCGTACCAGAGGGGTGCGGGTGTCATATACAATTGCGCCCTAAATCATAACTCCAGGCGACGGATCGGTATGGCGATGCATAAAGCAGGCGTCATACAGTCTCTCGCCGCGCAGCCGCCACACTCGAATCCGACCATCGTGGTGTTGCAGGCAGAAGCGGGATTGGTCGGAGAAGATAATGTCGTGCCATTCCGTAGTCTAGGTGCGGCGTTCAACGGCCCACTGCCGCCGCACTCGCCGGTGGTGTAACGTCAATTGTAATCGGAGCAATGGGCGCCGTGCGACAAGTCCCCGCTATTGCAGACGACGTTGAACGGTACGAGATGACACAGGTTGTTGCGAAACACACCCTAATTCCTGTACTAACGTTCGTGATGTGGCGGTGCGAGCTGTCAATGCATGCCGGTTCTCTCGTTCGGTGGTGTGCCGCGGCTGCGGTAATCGCTGACGCTGGTCCGTCCGTCCCTCCTGCACCCACCGAAACCATACTCGCCTCACAGTGGCTGGATGTCGTCCCACACGGGCACCGATGTCTCGGTACGATAAACCGCTGTCGCGATAAACCATTATTTGTCCTCTGTCGAACTCCGAAACGTGCTGGAATGACTGCCGTATTCTGCGACGAGGCATCGGGAAGCTCCTCACGCACAGGTGCGGCAGCACAGCACACTTCCACTACGCCTTCTGTGCACCCTTCTTATAATGCTTCTCGGTAGCGTGCCGGGCGCACATGATTTGCATATGCCATGCAATGCTAATCGTTTGCATGTCCTCTCGCGGGCGACGCATGCTGTGAATTTCAGGCCAATCGGATGCTTCCTTCTGGGTGTTGCATTTTGGGTGGCCAGCAGTGTATAAATAGATAGCACGTGTGTGAAAAACAAGTTTCAGACGATGTTTGTTTGGACGTAACGCGGCTTGCGAAGTAAACATGCAGATGCCAGATTTAAGAGTCATCATCCTGTATGAATTTAAATTATGACATTCAGCTGGAATTGCTGCTCAAAGCGTTAACAAAGCATTTGGAAAGGTTGCAACAAACACACGAACCACTCTGCCATCTGTTGTGAAGTTTCGAAGCGTGTTCACCGACTTGTTACTCTTTCTGACGATGTCCTGTCACGTGGGGTTGAACCGGACCCCCGAAAATTGTATCGTAAGGTAACGGCAGAGGTAGATGTTCACCACACTACAATTGTTCGGCGTCTGGCTGCACTGGGTATGGTCAAAAAGCAGGATATGTGGAGGCCGCATGAGTTGACAACTGCCAACAGGACTAGGCGTTTGGAAGTCTGCACGTCGCTGCTAGCCAGGAATAAACAGGAACCTCTACTGCATCAAATCAACACCTGAGGCGACGGAAACTATTTTCACAGTGGTTAAGCAAGGCACAGCCTGCTGGACGACATCCTAAGCCACCCCTACACACCAAGAAGGTGATGCTGTTTGTCCGGTGGTCCACAGCCGGAATAAGTCATCGACGTTTCTTGGCAAGATGCCAAACCATCACTGCAGAACGTTATTGTGTTGAATTAGATCAGGTTCACCGGAAATTGCTGCAGAACTAACCGGCTTTCGTCAACAGACATGGTGTTCTTCAGCCCCAGGACAACGTCTGCCCTCATGTCGCACAACGAACAATGCTGACACTAAGTGCCTTGAATAGGTGGAGGTACTATCGATGGCATTGTCGATACGATCGATAGTTTTGTCCAAATCACTACATCGATAGTTTTTTGTAACTATCGATAGTTTTACGTTTTCCAATGCTGAAAGTGTAAATCACGATGTTGTAAACTAATCAACTTCCGTCGATGGCTTTGATGACTGGAACGCTCATTTTCACCTCATTTGTACTGGTGTCGAAAACACTGAGCCCACCCATATTGATACACGATAACAATACGAAACTAAAATTAACTGTAATCACAAGTGTAAAATCATGCAATACATTGATTATGATACGCTTTCCAACATACCAGATATTATTACTCAAGTTATGAAGATAATGGCTGTGGAATAAATCTCGCTCCTGTGTCCTGACCTTTGACCACATTTCGTTGATATTCCACAGAACCGGTTCACTATACCTCCGGAAAAACATGATAACGTTTTGTCGCAATAGAAACATTTTTTGGTAAGTTATGATGCACAAGGGCAATGGAATGAATCCCACTCCAGTGTCCTGACTTTTGACCACAATTTCGCCAATTTTCAATAGGGTTCGTCCCCTGTGGCTCCCTACCACATACTAAAATGTCATCGAAATCGAACTATTTTTTTGCAAGTTATGACGCATAAGTGCATTGAAACAAATCCCGCTCTTATGTCCTGCCTGACGTTTGACCCTATTTCGCCCATTTTCAATAAGTTCGTGCCCAGGTGGTTCCCTACCACATACTAAAATTTCATCGAAATCAAACCATATTTACGCATGTTATGACGCATAAAGGCAATGGAATGGATTCCATCTTTATGCCCTGACCTTTAACCCCATTTCGCCCATTTGCAACAGGGTTCGTCCCCAGATGGTTCCTTACCAAATACTAAAATTTCATCGAAATCGAATAATATTTACGCATGTTAGGACGCATAAAGGCAATGAAATGGATCGTGCTTGTATGTCCTGACTTTTGACCCCATTCCACCCATTTTCAATAGGTTTCGTTCCCAGGTGGTTCCTTATCACATACCAAAATTTCATCGAAATCGAACCATTTTTACGCAAGTTATGACTCATAAGGGCAATGGAATAAATCCCGCTCTTATGCCCTGCCTGACCTTTGATCCCAATTTGCCAATTTTCAATAGGGTTCATGCCCAGGTAGTTCCCTATCACATACTGAAATTTCATCGAAATCGAACCATATTTACGCATGTTATGATGCATAAAGGCAATGAAATAGATCCCGCTCTTATAGCGTGACCTTTGACACCACTTCACCCATTTTCAATAGGGTTCGTCCCCTGCTGGTCCCCTACCACGTACTAAAATTTCATCGAAATCGAACTATATTTACGCAAGTTATGACGCATAAGGGTAATTGAATGGATCCTGCTTTTATGGCGTGACCTTTGACCGCACTTCACCCATTTTCAATAGGGTTCGTCCCAGGGTGGTCCCCTACCACATACTGAAATTTTATCGAAATCGAACCATTTTTACGTGAGTTATCGTGCCGACAGACAGACGGACGGACGGAAAAAGCTGGAGCATATACGCTTCTTCAACCTACGGTTGGAAAGCGTAAATAAAAAGGGTAAATGGTGAGGGAGTGCGGTTTTTGCACTCTGTTGCCCTTCACGTCAAGTCAAGCCCAAAGCAAAAGTGTACGTTTTAGTCAATTAAAGAGGAAATCAAAAGCGTTGTTCTTGTTGCTTGTACTGGAAGTTTAAAGGCGCGTCAGGTGCTGTAAAAGTCATTTGTTAAGAGTAAGTCATCAACAAAAATGGGTAAACATAAAATATCTTCTGTGCAACTTTATTAGCACGTACTGTGTAAAAAAAAAAGATCGTGCTTATGTTACCGGTTTGTCCGACCATCCGTCCGTCTGTACCCACGATATCTCTGCAACAACACTGCTGGACAATTGCTAAGGACGGATCATAAACAGCTATATAGCGCATAAAAAAGTAAGTGTGGTTGGATGCCAAGTGAAATAAAATAATGTCAGAATGCCAGGACATTACAAGAAAGACAATTTATTGTGCTCTGAAATCCAGATGGCTTTGGAACGTGTTCAAGGGACAAACAGGCCATTTTGTGCTGAATACGTAAACGTGAAAAAAATGCAATTACCGTCCGCAGGCGTTCCGGCGTAAGATGTCAATACGGGATATGGCCACCATGGAGGGCGATGCAAGATTCCACACGTCGTGTCATGCTTTGCACAACATTATCAAGCAGCTGTTGGGGTATTGGAGGGCATTGGCGACCAGCAAGACTCCTCCCCAAAGCATCCCACACATTTTCAATGGGATTCAGATCTGGAGAACGTGCTGGCCATACGAGGCGTTGAATATCCTCGCTCTCAAGACACTCCTGGACAGCGACTGTTCGATGACATGTTGCGTTGTCGTCCATGAAAATGAATCTATCACCGACAGCACCACGGAACATGCGAACATGAGGTAGCAGCACATTATTAATGTATCGTTGGCAAGTCATATTCCTAGATGGAAGCACATAGAGGGACGTACGGCCATTGAACATGATGCCAGCCCATACCATGACACTACATGTCGGATATCGGTCCCTTTCCTGTATGTTTGCTGGAAAATATGCAGTACCACTATCACGCCAGATCAGTTGTCGTCGACAATCAGACGATGGACTGTATCTACTCTCATCTGAGAAGAGGACAGCAGACCAGTCGTTATCAGTCCAATTGCGATGTTGATGGCACCATTGCAAACGGGCGGTACGGTGATGTCTGGACAATGGGATGCACACAACAGAACGGCGGGCGTATAGTCCTCCTTCATGCAAACGTCTGGCGACAGTTTTTCGGGAGATCCGATTGCCAGTAGCACTGATTTGCTACCTCACTAGCTGTGCTGCGCCGGTGTCTTTTTGTTGATAGCACTATGTACCGATCTTCTGCAGGTGTCGTACTGCGAACACGACCTCCCCCGTGACGTTTGCTACACTCTCCATTTGTTTGAAATGATTTCCACAGCCTTGAAATAACACTGTGGCTGACGTCGAACTCCCTGGCAACATCTGTTATTTTTCGCCCTTCTTCAATCTTGCCAATAATACGGCCACGCGTAAAATCATCTAGGTGATGTCGGGAAGACATACTGAAAATTGCAAGTTCGTCAATTGGTTTTTTCCCTTTCAACTTTGCGTTTGAACAACAACGGTCAATACGCGTCAAATTCTTTATATCTCTTATCAGCGCTATGACGTCACGAACAAGTTCGGCAATCCAAAATTTGCATACGCACAACACGTCTTACTGTATCCCGCACTTATGCTAATTTGCACATTTTCCTGCCTTCCATTTTATGGTTGCTATTGTTGCTATTGTCATCCGTCCTTAGCAATTGTCCGGCAGTGTATTAGTCCGAATTGAAAAATTATTTTTTGTATTGGGAAGCCGGAAATATGCGAATAATGATCCTTTATTTCGTTTTTTACGATGTACAATTTCGCCGCTAGAGGGCGTAAAGGCAGATTATGTCGAATTCAAAAATACGTTTTATTCCACATATTTGCTTCTAAACATCCGATTGAACAAATTATTTTATCTTTCGATTCCATTTATTTCGAAGAGTATTTTAGATATAGTTACCTTTTCAAATTACGCATAGATTTTCCGCTAGGGCGTAAAACTGAATTACATTTTTCCCGATAAGTCTTCTTCTAAAACTCCGATTTGAAAACTTTTTTCTTCAGCGGATACATCTCCTCATGGAAAATCTTTTGTATATAATTTCAATTTTTTAGTAAAGAATATTTTGGCCACCAGGGGGCGTAAATATTAATTTTTGCTTCTGATGCATTTGCAATAAAATCTGAGCTTCTAAAATATCGATTGAAAAAATTCTTTCGTGGACTGATGCCACTCACATCGATAAACATTTTCGGAATATTTTCTTCTTAAAATATTCAACAGTTTCTCCGCCAGGGGGCGTAGATATATATCTAATTTTTGTCAGTATCTCGACTTCTAGGAGTCCGATTTGAAATATTCATTCTTTGTTGGATAGTGTTTTCCGTGTGACATGTTTTTCATAGAATTTCAAAATTTGCAATTAATTCATAGACTTTCCGCTAGGGGGCGCATTGGTAAATTGCTTTTCCCCCTATATCTCTGCTTCTAAATCTCCGATTTGAAAAATTCTTTCTGCACCGGATGCAACTCCTGATGGGAAGTCACTTGCACAAAATTTCTATTTTTTGAAAAAAAAAAATGGTTTGGCCAGTAGGTGGCGTAAGTCTCAATTTCCGATTCTGATGTATTTGCAGCAAAATATGAGCTCCTAAAATCTGGACTGGGAAAAAAGTGGTTTGGTGACCGATACTACTCATGTCGACAAACCTTTTAGGAACATTTTCTTCTTGAAATAATGCATGGTTTATATGCCAGGGGGCGTAGATGTATATTTTATTTTTGTCAATATCTCTACTTCTAGGAGTCCGATTTGAAAAATTCCTTCTTTGTTGGATAGTGTTTCCGACGCGAAATGTTTTTCCTATGAATTCAAAATTTTCAAGTAAATCATAGACTTTCCGCTTGGGGACACAAAGGTAAATTGCGTTTTCTGCGTTTCCTGTATCGCATACAAGAGCTGATGGAAAGTATTTTTCACATAACTTCTAATGTTTGGTAAAGAATGGCGTGGCCACCAATGGGCATAAGTGTCAATTTCTGCGTCTGATGTATTTGTAGCAAAATCTGGGTACCTGAAAACCCGACAAATTTTTTATTTCTTGGACCGATAGTGCTCATGTGGAAAAATCTTTTGAGAATACTTTCTTCCTAAAATAATACATGGTTTTCCCACCAGGGGACGTAAAGTCACATCTTATTTTTGTCGACACCTCTGTTTCTAAGAGTCCGATTTGAAAAATCCTTTCAATGTTGAAGAACGTTTCCGGTGCGAAATGTTTCTCATATAATTTCATGTTTTTCTTAACGCACAAGTCTGCAACCAAAGGGCATACGCTCACAATTCCGCTTACAGCAATATCTGAGGGATTAAAATCCCGATTGAAAAACTTCTTTCTTCAGTCAGATACTATTATTTTCCATACCGGTTCCATTCACTTTGAATAGCTTTGATAAATTTAATTTGCGTCGGAACGGATTCAAAAGACGTGCTTATTACACCCAAAAATTCGGTGTCATCTTTCTTGTTTTTATTTTGGTAAGGGTACGTACGATCTACACAAAATATATCCTTTTGAGAAAGAACTACAAAACGTCGGACAATACATTAAGTGTTAAGGATGATTTTAAACGACAGCATCCAGCTGTTGTCGTTTTAAACGATACCAGAAAAAAAAATTGAGAAACAGCCCTACTCATAACTTTATTTAAGTAGTTTCTCACGAAATATTACCGTCATTTTGCTAAACATTATAAAAAAAATTATTTTTGAATACAGAACTGCAGAATTTTCTTCTTTAGCTTTTGTGAACAGAAACATAAAAAATTTATACAATACAAGCAGAAAATGAGAATTAAGGATCAACGAATTAGCTCGTTCTTTAGGCAAAACATTTTTTTCCTGACTTCTGTGCCCTCGCTTTGGAAGAATATCGCCGAAACGTAGATTCCCCTGTCCGGTGGTGAAGTGGTCTAAGCGCTGGTTTCGGGCCGTTCGTACGAGATGGACCCGGATTCGAATCCCGTGAGGAGTAGAAGTCGTGGTTGTGTTTGTCTTACAGCACTGTCTCTCTTCCTTACCTCGAGTCACTGGTCCTAAAATAGGGATGAGCGAATGCTTACAGCCCATCGAGTTGCCCAGTGTAGTCACTAAATCCCAAAACAAAGGGGAAAAAAAAAAAAAAAAAAGGTTAGTTTCAAAGTTTATTGGACTTAGCTTTTTGACTATGTGAGAAGGTAAAAAAAATTCTTGTCAGAAATAATTCTTCATCCCGGAAAACAAATTTCCTCCCGAGAAACTTTGCTAACAATCTATCGATAGTTATTGATTGTTGCTTTTAGACTCTCAAAAACTATCGATAGTTCTCCATCTCTAGGGCCTTATGCTATAAAGCACTGCCTCATCCAGCTCATTACCCGGACTTATCTCTGAGAGACTATGATCTGTTTCGTCGCCTGGGTCACTTCCTGTCAGGGGAAACAGTTCATGACATGCAACGAGGTTTATTTTTTTATTTTTATTTTTTTGATTGGAGGTTCAACGACCACCGTGCGCAACTCAATGGACTTTAAACAGTCGCCCGTCCCTAATTTAGGGCTACTGGTTCCAGGAAAAAGAGAGAGCCAGTGCCGTAAGACAAACACAACATTCATGCCTCACCGGGATTCGAACTCGGACCTCTTTCGGGCGAATGATCAGCGGCCATCGCTTAGACCACTGCGCCACCGGGGAGGCGATTGTAGGTTTGACGACCACCATAAGCATCTCAATGAGCTATGTGCAATCGCCCGTCCCTAATTCAGGGTCACTGCCCCCAGGAAAAAGAGAGAGAGCCAGTGCCGTAAGATAAACACAACATCCATGCCTCATCGGGACTCGAACTCGGACCCCTTTCGTACAAATGATCAGCAGCCATCGCTTAGACCACTGCGCCACCGGGGAGGCGATTGGAGGTTTGAGGACCACCATGAGCATCTTAATGGGCAGTCGCCCGTCCCTAATTTAGGGTCGCAGGTTTCAGGGAAGTTAGAGAGTCAGTGCCGTAAGACAAACACAACATCCATGTCTCATCGGGATTCGAACCGGAACCCCTTTCGGACGAATGATCAGAGGCAATCGCTTAGACCATTGCGCAACCGGGGCGGCGATTGGAGGTATAACGACCACCGTGAGCAGCTGAATGGGCTATAAACAGTCGCCCGTCCCCAATTTAGGGTCAATGGTTCCAGGAAAAAGAGAGAGCCAGCGCCGTAAGGCAAACACAGCATCCATGCCTCATCGGGATTCGAACTCGAACCCCTTTCGGACGAATGGTCAGCGGTCATCGCTTAGACCACTGCGCCACTGGGGAGGCGATTGGAGGTTTTACGACCACTGCGAGCAACTCAATGAGCTATAAGCAGTCGCCCGTCCCCAATTTAGGGTCAGTGGTTCCAGGAAAAAGAGAGAGACTGTGCCGTAAGACAAACACAACATCCATGCCTCACCGGGATTCGAACTCGGACCCTTTTCGGGCGAATGATCAGCGGCCATCGCTTAGACCACTGCGCCACCGGGGAGGCGATGGTAGGTTTGACGACCACCATGAGCATCTCAATGAGCTATATGCAATCGCCTGTCGGCCGCCCCGGTGGCGCATTGGTCTAAGCGATGGCCTCTGATCATTCGTCCGAACGGGGTCCAAGTTCGAATCCCGGTGAGGCATGGATGTTGTGTTTGTCTTACGGCACTGGCTCTCTCCCTTCCCTGGAACCAGTGACCCTAAATTAGGAACGGGCGACTGCTTATAGCCCATTGAGTTGCTCACGGTGGTCGTTAAACCTCCAATAAAAAAAAAAAAATCGCCTGTCCCTAATTTAGGGTCAATGCCCCCAGAAAAAAGAGGAGAAAGAGCCAGTGCCGTAAGAAAAACACAACATCCATGCCACATCGGGACTCGAACTCGGACCCCTTTCGAACAAATGATCAGCAGCCATCGCTTAGACCACTGCGCCACCGGGGAGGCGATTGGAGGTTTGAGGACCACCATGAGCATCTTAATGGGCAGTCGCCCGTCCCTAATTTAGGGTCGCAGGTTTCAGGGAAGGTAGAGAGTCAGTGCCGTAAGACAAACACAACATCCATGTCTCATCGGGATTCGAACCGGAACCCCTTTCGGACGAATGATCAGAGGCAATCGCTTAGACCATTGCGCCACCGGGGCGGCGATTGGAGGTTTAACGACCACCGTGAGCAGCTCAATGGGCTATAAGCAGTCGTCCGTTCGTAATTTGGGGTCACTGGTTCCAGGGAAGGGAGAGAGCCAATGCCGTAAGACAAACACAACATTGGTGCCTCATCGGGATTCGAACGCGGCCCCCTTTCGGACGAATGATGATCGGCCATTGCTTAGACCACTGCGCCACCGGGGTGGCTCAACGAGGTTTAATGTGTAGTTGGTGACTTTTTCGGGTCCAAGCCAGAAGACTTTTTTTCGTTCCGGGATCATGGTCTTGCCGGACAGGTGGCAAGAACGTGTCGATGCCTAGGGCGATTATTTAGCCAAGGTAAGTTGTTCTACTTTTCCGTTATCTTCGTCCACATGTGCTGGTCCTTTGCCTGACTATTCATTTCGTAACAACCCAATGCTGAAATAAAGTGAAGAGAAAGAGACAGAATTTGATGTCTCAATTTTGGAGACTTACAGGGGGTGGACAAAAAAACGTGAACACTAAGGGAAAAAAGCTTTTACGTACTTAGTGGGGTTTGGGACCACACTTGGCATTCAAAACCGCCTGACTCATCCTTGGAATGGACGCATACTAGAGGTCTGCTCGGGCCGGGTTGGACCGCCAAGCTCGAGCCCGGCCCGGGCTCAGGTTTGTGGGCTACTAATTATTTTTTATTTTTTTATTGTTTAGAGACCAAAGCAACGGGCGGGGCAGGGCCAAGTCGACCAATTGTTTTTATCGCAATGGTAGAGAAAAAAAGAAATAGTGTGGCACGATTTCCTGATGTGTTTAACTGTTGCTAGAGGCACTCGCAGTATTTTTACCATTCTGTGTAGGTGATAAAACATTTTGGGCATGTTGACAAAAACAAAAAAGATTCTACCCCCAGCGAGAGTGCGTTGTGTAGAGTGGAGGTCGGAAGATGTCTTCAGGGGTGTGAGGGTGTGTATGTGTGTGCTTGTATGAGAGATTGGGACGACATGGATTTTTCATTCTATTCCTAATCTCTATAGGGATTGACTTTTGTTGTGATACCTGTTACTATTATGTGCTTGAATTAATTCCCGCTGTTGCCCAATAGAGCGCAGTAGTGGTGCGCTGTGACCCGCGCCACACGTGACCTCCCTTGCGCACGCACGTACCGTCCGTAGTCTGGGCGAAGCAGTGTATGACACGCGATCGGAGGGCACAGAACACGAGTTTGTATGGCATTCACGATGTCGAGTTTCGTACCAGAAAAGGAGCATTTGCGGGAAGCATTACTCTTCTGCTTTCATCTCAAGAAATCTGCAGCGGAAAGTCATCGTTTGCTAGTGCAGGGAACATGCCCATCAAACAACATGCAGAGAGTGGTTGCGACGCTTCAAAGCCAACGAATATGATGTGAAGGACAAAGAGCGCCCTGGGCAGCCGAAAAAGTTCGAAGATGGCGCATTGGAGGCCTTATTGGACGAGGATTTATGTCAGACGCTCCACGAGTTGTCTGAAACACTACGGGTCGATGAGTCCAACGGTTAGCAAACGTTTAAGGGTAATGGGAATGATCCAGAAGTTCGGAAACTGGATCCCACATGACAAGGTTGTTCTTCTTCAAGACAACGCTAGACCTCATGTTGCCAAATCCGTGAAGAAACTCTTGGAAGCACTTGGCTGGGACTTCTTACCCCACCCGCTTTATTCCCCGGACATTGCTCCCTCGAACTTCCATTTGTTCCGGTTGCTACAACATGGCCTGGCAGAGCAGCACTTCCTTTCTGTTGCGGATATCCAAAACTGGTTCGATGAATTGTAAGCCTCAAAAGAACCTGCATTTTTCTACCGCGGAATTTATTTGTCACCCCAACGGTGGGAAAGGATCGTACCTGCGAAAGAACACTACTTTGAATAGACTATCCTGTACCGTTCTGTGGCAACACACAGGTGTTTGAGTGGCAAAAAACAGCGGGAATTAGTTCAGAGAAAGTAAGATTCTGAACGCGCTTAGTCTTCTTTTCTCTCTCTCTCTTTAAGGGTCATATTCTTCGATAATTGTTAAAGTTCAGCTAATATATTTAGACTTACATTCAACTAAATATTTTCAATAATATATCATCATTTAATTTTGACAATTTAATAAAATACGATAGAATGACGGAATAATACCAAATGATTACGGGCCGGGCCGCGCCTGAATAACAGTTGCTGACGGGCCCGGGCAGTGCCGAGTGTCTTATATCTGAAACGGGCCTGGCCGGTGTCACAAAATTAGGCTCGTGCGGACCTCTAACGCATACAAATCCGGGATGGTAGTTAGTGGGATGTTACACCATTCTTCATGCAGACACTGCTCCAGGTCCTCGACAAACCACCTCAAATATATCATCTATACATACTATAAAATAAAGTCCCTGGTAGGCGTCTGTCTGTTTTTTCGGGCTAATCTCGAGAATGGCTGGACGAATATTGATGCGGTTTTCACCATTCCATAGAGCATTTGTCGAGAAAGGTTTAGGTGTATGAAACATTAATCTATGACAAAAAGGGAGCCGAGAAGTAACGGTTTTAGTGACAAGTCAAAGAAAAAAACCGTCGTTCACATTCTTTCGTGGCTTCCACTGCCTAAACAACGATGCGCGGCGACCGGTTAACGAAACTTTTTTTTACTCATTGGGAAAAAGACGAGAGGCGGCCGGTCTGAAAGCATGTACGGCCAGAGACTAAATGCGTAATTACATTGGACGCTGAAAGAATTGGTTTATCGGCGCTTGCACAGACTAAATGCGTAGTTGTTTTCCTCCACACGTATGTATCTCTTTGAGTAGCTCTTTAATTAAAATTTAAACATTATATTAACATTATGCGGAGACGAAAATCGAATATACGTTGGTCATAGTACATCGGACGCTAAAAGAATTTGTTTATCCGTCATAATGAAACTTTCTAAGAAACAGAATCTTGATTGACAAATGACAGACAAAGAATAGCTTTACAAAGAGAAAGACAGTCGCCTGTTGAACGCAATAATCGTATCTCTTTAGATTCGCCGTAAATGATAAATTTCTACCGTGCGACGCCGGGTCGGGTCACTAGTATTATACTAAATTATAAAAATGCAAGCAATAACTAACACTACGGACCACTGCGGCCAATGAGAATTTTTCTGTGACTCACTTATAAACGTGGAAAGAGTGAGGATCTTTGTTTGATGTTCCTGGTCCACGTTAAATGTCTGTATTAATTATTCATTTGCTTTCTAATTATTTCTTTTTCGATTGGAGGTTTAACGACCACCGTGAGCATCTCAATGGGTTATAAGCAGTCGCCCGTCCCTAATTTAGGGTCACTGGTTCCAGGGAAGGGAGAGAGAGCCAGTGCCGTAAGACAAACACAACATCCATGCCTGACCGGGATTCGAACCCGGACCCCTTACGGACGAATGATCAGAGGCCAGCGCCTTAGAAAACTGCGCCACCGGGGCGGCAATTATTTCTTCAGTTGCTGCTTACCCATCTTCGGTGAATCCCCAGCATTGTGCGGGGCTCCAAGAAGCAACCTGCCAAATTGGCTTGGCAGTTAGCGTGCGCGAGTCTGGAGGAATTCGAGGCCGCTGTGGTGTAGCGGAAGCATATCCGGCGAGTAACTGGAAGACCCTGGGTTCGACTCCCGGTGGCGGCCAATGATCATTTTGCCGTGACTCATTTATAAACGTGGAAACAGCGAAGATCTTTGTTTGATGTTCCTGGTCCACGTTAAATGTCTGTATTAATTATACAGAGTAATTCATAAAGTAAATAACGTAATGAACAATAGAAGCATAACATGGAAAAAGGGGAAAAGGCTTAAACGGTAAGCCTGACGAGCACCTGATCTCCATAGGTCAAAATGTTAGTTCAGAACGTCAACAGTAACAATATTAAATTACGACCCGCAAAATTGGAAATGTACATTAAAATTTTCATTTACAGTGAACCCTCAACTTCTGTTATAGTGAAGCTAAAAAATAAAACTTTAAAGAAAAGAATGTACTTGTAATATGAATTTGAATCTTATTTCGAAGCAAACCTTCTTGTAAAAACTTGAAAGAATTTGTTGAGAACGATATTGTATGCCTACAACTCATTCAATGCATTGAATGACAAAGATAGGATTAAAAACATCTGCAACATCAAGGTGGTGTTCCTGCCTGCCAACACTACGTCAGTCTTCCAGCCATGGAAAACCTATTACAGAAGGGAAGTAAGGCCTCATTTTATCCAAGCCTTAGAATCAAAGCAGAACACATCAATAAATGTTCTGAATGCTGTTCGTTTTCGAAACAAATCGTGGAGGAGTGTGTCAACTCTCACTAAACAGTATTATTTCCGAAGGTCTGCTTTGGCGCAGTGGTCTAAGCGATGGCCTCTGATCATTCGTCCGAAAGGGGTCCGGGTTCGAATCCCGGTGAGGCATGGATGTTGTGTTTGTCTCACGGCACTGGCTCTCTCTCTTCCCTGGAACCAGTGACCCTAAATTAGGGACGGGCGACTGCTTATAGCCCATTGAGTTGCTCACGGTGGTCGTTAAACCTTCAATCAAAAAAAAAAAAAAAAAAAGGTCTGCTTTGGGTACCGGACGTATGGCATTCGAAGAGGAGATTAATGTGCCTCTCAAACACCTGCTTCAGCGTATCGGTGTGAATTCCGCTGAAGTTAAAGATTTAATCGATGCTGACTGTGAAGTTATAGCGAATGAAATCCCGTCGAATGAAGTTATTGTCGAAGTGGTGAAAGTCAGTCTGAAAATGCCGAGCACGATAATGAAGAACGTGTTCTAAAAGTAAAGGAGGCAGTTTGAAGTGTGGGACTGTATTAAAGTTCCTAAAATGTATGGAAAATGTAGAATATTTTTTTTTACTTAATTTAATGAATATACACCACGTACAAAAAAATATTATTTTTAGATACACTAGGGGCTGCGCCTCTAGGCACGCTACCCTCGTTTCCAGAGTAGCGCTCGTGCCCTGCAGCCCGATCTTCAATTATATCACATGAAAAAAAAAATTGCACAGTTCGTGTAAATGTCAATTTTTATTGCATGTCAAGCAAATAAGTAAACAGATAGAAACATGAACACTTAATTTAAACATGTACATGCAATTAAAGTAATAACAACATTTTAAGATATCCTTGTACACTGTTTTTATTCAAGGGATTTGCTCCGCCGCCATTCCGAAGTTTCCGAATTTTTTTACTTTCGTTATTTTTTTGGAAGGTAGGACTTTTGTCGTTTGAACTCATACGTCACAATTTTCGACAAATGTGTTCGACTGTCTCTTTCCGGTGATGCTATCTGACAAAATGAAAATGTTCTCCCAATTTTTTTTTTTTTTTTTTTTGATTGGAGGTTTAACGACCACCGTGAGCAACTCAATGGGCTATAAGCAGTCGCCCGTCCCTAATTTAGGGTCACTGGTTCCAGGGAAGGGAGAGAGCCAGTGCCGTAAGACAAACACAACATCCATGCCTCACCAGGATTCGAGCCCGGACCCCGTTCGGACGAATGATCAGAGGCCATCGCTTAGACCACTGTGCCACCGGGGCGGCGTTCTCCCAATTCTTCAATACTTTTTGCGCTGTATCGATTTCCAGATGGCGGCTTGTTTACAGTTTTTGTTTCGCTCCCGGTGAACTCACTGCTAGATTTTGCAGAACGTTTTTCAATTTTCTTCTATTTTTATTGAAGGACTTTGCTCCGCCGGCATTCCGAAGTTTCCGAGTTTTTTTACTGTCGTTATGTTTTGGAAGGGCGGACTTTTGTCGTTTGAAATTATAGCACTTACTAAATTTACCACCATACATACATACATACATACATATCACTAAGCTGTTCTCTGAGATTCAGAGGTTAGCTCCAAAAAGAAATACAAACTTCCAGATATTTTTACCTATTGCTGTCGTATCAAACTTCGCCATTTACAGCGATCTTGACATACAACTCGTGCTTCACTGATATCCATTACACGCCGTACACAAGATCTTTTATACTTCATACTCATAATCTTTTTCTCACGCAGACACTCCTGAATCTGATCCACCCATGTCTTCCTTGGCCTTCCTCTGCCTTTCCTTCCTGCCACTTGGGCTGAAAAGATTTTCTTAGTAAGCATTTCATCACTCATTCTTTCAACATGGCCAAACCACCGAAGCAGATTGGTCTCCACCTTGCTAACAACATTTTGCTTCACATCACACAACTGCAATACATCTTCATTCCTCACACAATCAGATCGTGTCTTGCCACAAACCCCACGTAAGTAACGCATTTCTCCAGCACACAAACGACTCCTATGTTTCTTCTGCAATACCCAGGTTTCACTGCCATACATCAGAGTAGGAACAATTACTGTTTCATACACAGCCATGCGGGACTCTCTAGAGCAGCTATGACTTTCAAAGAAGAATTCACTCGCCTACTGATTTCACCATCCAACTTGTTCTCTCTGTCAAACATGCTTCCTAAATACACAAACTCACTCACCTGGTCAATCACAGTGCCATTTATACTTACATTACATTTAGTGCTACCCATTCCTCTCTCAAACACCATAACTTTGGTTTTTCCCTTATTTATACTCAGTTTGAATTTCATGCAAACTTCGTGCATCCGAGTCAACATACGCTGCAACTCACTTTTGCTCTCTGCCAACAGGACAGTGTCATCAGCATACAGCAATCTGCACACACGGATATCACCAAGACATAAACCACTATTATCTATTTTGGCATCACGCATGCATGCATCCATAAATATAATATACTGCCATGGTGACATTACATAACCTTGTCTAACTCCTGCACCAATGGAAAACCATTTTGATAAGACACCATTCAGTCGCACACAAGTTCTACTACCAGCATACATGGCTTTTACATTAAGTAGATTCCCAGTAACACCGTATTCATTCAATACCTTCCACAAAGGTGTCCTATTGACTCGGTCGTAAGCTTTCTCTAAATCTATGAAGGCAGCAAAAACTTTCTTCCCAACAGCCAGATACTTTTCAATCATTATGCGTAATGCAAAAATATGGTTAGTGCAGCCTTTACCAGCCATAAAACCACGCTGAACATCCCACACTTTCTCTAATGTAAGACCCCGTACTTTTTCAATAACAACCTTACTAAACACTTTCCCTGGCACACTCAGTAGGCTAATACCACGATAGTTCTTGCATTCAGTCTGATCACCTTTTCCCTTATACAAGGGAACAATGATAGCATCCTTCCAATCCCGAGGGACCATTCCTAACTCCCATCACTACTGGCAAATTTCAGTTAACCAGTCAATTATAGAGTCACCACCATACTCCAACATCTCTGCAGTTATGCCATCAACTCCTGGAGCCTTACCATTCTGAAGAGATTTTAGAGCTTTGAACACTTCATCTCTTGAGATCCCTCCTGTGCTTTCATCCCTCATTGTGACATCTGCATCTGTCTCAGAATCATCTTTGCTTTCCTGATCTAATAACTCACAGAAGTATTCGCCCCATCTGTCACTTAACTCATTGGGCTCCCATATCATTTCCCCAATCTCATTCTTCACACAACTTACAACCCCCCACCCCTGTTTTTCCTGAGTCTCATGTACTTCCAGAAGGACTTTCTATCTTTCCAAAAAGCCAGTTCATACCTTTCCACTTTCTCCTTCCTATCTTTTGCCTTACTGTGGCGAACCAGCTTAGCAGCTTCACGCTTCTTACAGCGATATTCATCCACAGAGACTCTACCTTGCAACATCCCCAAATAGGCTTCCTTCTTTTTCTTTACTGCCTCATCAATCTCACTATTCCACCAAGCATCATCTCTATTGGTACCTACTATTGTGGTGCCACAGACCTCTTTAGCAGCAGTAACAACACAGTTCTTAAAACATTCCCACTTCTTTTCTACATCCCTCTCACAAGATTTCAGATCCTTTAGTCGTTCTCTGAGTAAGTCAGAATACCGCTGATAATCTTCAAGGAGCCTATCAACCTTTATTATTTCTATCCTGGGTCTCTTCCTATTCCTTTTCCTCCAACCAACATTAAGTTTAACTCGTGACACTACCAAGTAATGATCAGAACCAACATCCGCACCTCTCATCTCACGGGTGTCAACAACAAAGTGTTTCAAATGCTGATCGTAAACAACAAAATCTATCGCACTCTTTTGACCAAGAGTACGATTTTCCCAAGTATATGTGTGTATGTACTTGTGGTTGAAAAATGTCTTAGATACACACAGATCATTCTCAATGCAGAGTTCAATTAATCTTACACCATTATCATTCACACAAGGATCATTAAACTTAACCAGAACATTGTCAGAAATTGCATTCTGCACACCTACTCTAGCATTGAAATCCCCTGCTATTATAACTTTTTCTTTAGCACCAAACTGGCTCAAAACAGCTTTTAGCTCATTCCAGAAATCTTCTTTTTTATCAGAAGGTTCCGAGTCACTAGGAGCATGGAGCATACACTACAACAATTACAATTCTCTGAAGTTTCACTTTCAAACGAATCCAGAGAATTCTCTCACTTGTGCAACTATAGTGAATCAAGTTGTTCTTCATCTTTTCACTTAAAATCACACCTACACCAGCCTGTCCTCTCATATTATCCAATACTCCAGACCACACACTCACCGTGCCATTCCCTTCTTCTATCCCAATTTCCTTCTTTTTGGTTTCATTTACACACAGCTCATCCAGTCTATACTTATTCATTGCCTCTATCACCTCACTCATCTTGCCATTTATACCTCTAGTATTCCATGCACCAATCTTGCATTCACTCAGCCGAGATCGCTTTCTCATACAACGTTTAGAAAGTCCAGGTCGATTCCGTGGTCGACCGTCCTTCTCAAGTGTGGTAGGTCCACCATATCCCACACTTGAGTCATTCTTAATATTTATTTTTGTCTTTTTAATCAGGTAAGTACATCAGTGTGGGGGGATTAGCCCACAGCTGAGGGTTCCAGTTGGTCATTCAACCTAAGGATTCTGGAACAAAACCCAGTGAGTTGGGGTCTTTTCTCCAATGTCACACAGAACTAGCTTGCACCTCTCCAAGATTCACAGAGGCCCTAGTTGCTGTTGTGTGTGCCATTGTTACCACGGAGCGCCCCGAGGAGGCAAACCCATCGCTCAATACGACCGCCCGCAATTTACCACCAAGGAAAACAAAAGCTGTCCAAAAACCATTTAAGACTTTAAGACCTACCAGCATGCCAATTTTTAGATCTGTAGGTTATTTAGAAGTGGTCTAACAATTCGCGAAAAACTTCGAGCCTACAATGTTCCAAAGTCACCATTTTGATTTTTTTTATTTCGTATTTTTCTAGGTTAACGGACCTTAAGACCTAATAGCATGCCGATTTTCAGATCTCTAGGTCATTTAGAAGTGGTCGAACATTTTGCGGATGAATACACTCGCATTTTCCCTCTTTGCTTTTCATATACGAGGCAAAAGCCGATATTTACATAGGTATTCACGTATGCAGGCCGAAAACGCCAGTTTAATAAAAGCGTCCCTATGTCATAATGCATTGCGTCATTACCAGTTTGATATGACGCAATGTTTAATGACACCCAATGAGAAGAGAGTGCTTAAAACAGCTTCGTTAACATGGCAGCAGGTCACGGGACCAGAACGCTCCTCTGTGGTTATCGTGAAGACAGAGAAGCCGTCCGTTTCTTTCTTTTGCGCCTTTAAAAAAATGCTGAAAAATCAGAAACTGAATTTTTCTTAATTTATTTTTTGTAAAAAGGGATGATTGTTGTAAGTTTATGCTGTAAAAATTGCAATGCGTTATGATTTATAGTTTGCCATATGTCCGTATTTTTTTTAATGGATCGCATCGCGAAATAGAGAATTTTGTGAAATTTAAAAATTTAATTTCTCTTAAACTAAATCGAAATTCACAAAAAGGGCGACGAGGTGCAAAAATTTCGGTCATGGCACTACATGCGAACAAAGTATCGTGTTTCTGTTGCTGTTAGGGTGTCCAGAACGCGACCTGATGGCACTTTTTTTTTGCTTACCTTAATTTTGAAATACAACAGCTCTTGAAGTATCGCCATAATCGAAAAACGGTTTATTTCAACGGGTTCTCCAAACCATTCCCTTCAAACGATGTAAATATCGTATTTTTGTGTTCAATACGTTTTGCGCTGCGAGCTAGGAAAGCGAGAGTGCTGCGAAATTTCTAAAACAGCGGCAGCGGCAGCAGCGGCGGCGCAGTTACTTTTTTCTAGAATAGACATATTTGATTTTCTTGTTCACCATTCCACTCAATTCAGGTTAAGGCAAGACACTTCGATTTTAGTGAATCTCGGACATAGTGAACGAAATATGCGAGTCCGCAGAGGTTCACTATAAGCGGAGTTCACTCAATTCAGGTTAAGGTAAGACACTTCGGTTTTAGTGAACCTCGGACATAGTGAACGAAATATGCGAGTCCGCAGAGGTTCACTATAAGCGGAGTTCACTCAATTCAGGTTAAGGGAAGACACTTCGGTTTTAGTGAACCTCGGACATAGTGAACGAAATATGTGAGTCCGCAGAGGTTCACTATAAACGGAGTTCACTCAATTCAGGTTAAGGGCAGACACTTCGGTTTTAGTGAATTTTGGACATAGTGAGAGAAAGCGAGTCCGCAGAGGTGCGCTATAAACGGAGTTGACTGAATTCAGGTTAAGAACCTCGGACATAGTGAACGAAATATGTGAGTCCGCAGAGGTTCCCTATAAGTGGAGTTCACTCAATTCAGGTTAAGGGAAGACACTTCGGTTTAGTGAACCTCGGACATAGTGAACGAAATATGCGAGTCCGCAGAGGTTCACTATAAGCGGAGTACTCAATTCAGGTTGGGGGAAGACACTTCGGTTATAGTGAACCTCGGACATAGTGAACGAAATATGCGAGTCCGTAGAGGTTCACTATAAGCGGAGTTCACTCAATTCAGGTTGAGGGAAGACACTTCGGTGTTAGTGAATCTCGGACATAGTGAACGAAATATGCGAGTCCGCAGAGGTTCACTATAAGCGGAGTTCAGTCAATTCAGGAAGACACTTCGGTTTTAGGGAACCTCGGACATAGTGAACGAAATATGCGAGTCCGCATAGCTTCACTATAAGCGGAGTTCACTCAATTTAGGTTCAGGGAAGACACTTCGGTTTTAGTGAACCTCGGACATAGTGAACGAAATATGCGAGTACGCAGAGGTTCACTATAAGCGGAGTACTCAATTCAGGTTGGTGGAAGACACTTCAGTTTTAGTGAACCTCGGACATAGTGAACGAAATATGCGAGTCCGTAGAGGTTCACTATAAGCGGAGTTCACTCAATTCAGGTTGAGGGAAGACACTTCTGTGTTAGTGAATCTCGGACATAGTGAACGAAATATGCGAGTCCGCAGAGGTTCACTATAAGCGGAGTTCACTCAATTCAGGTTGAGGGAAGACACTTCGGTTTTAGTGAACCTCGGACATAGTGAACGAAATATGCGAGTTTGCAGAGGTTCACTCTACGCGAAGTTCACTCAATTCAGGTTGTGGGAAGACACTTCAGTTTTAGTGAACCTCGGATATAGTGAACGAATTATGCGAGTTCGCAGAGGTTCACTATAAGCGAAGTCCACGCAATTCAGGTTGAGGGAAGACACTTCGGTTTTAGTGAATCTCGGACATAGTGAACGAAATATGCGAGTCCGCAGAGGTTCACTATAAGCGGAGTTCACTCAATTCAAGTTGAGGGAAGACACTTAGGTTTTGGTAAACCTCGGACATAGTGAACGAAATGTGCGAGTCCGCAGAGGTTCACTATAAGTGGAGGTGACTCTACTTTCAAATTAGCAATTTCCCTGATGTACAATGACAATCTATTCTATATACGAGATCCAGTTGCAGGTATATTTTTATGCAGAAATCCGGAGCGCGCACTGGTACCACGAAACCCGCATGACCTCGAGTATTATATGAATGAAGGAACCGCTAACCGTATGAGCTCTGTCGTTCATAGGTAATAATAACCTAAAAGTGTATATTTTATGAAAGGGAAGTACATTGTAAATACAATAAATACTACCAGCATTTAATGCTGGATGCAGTAGTCGAATATATTTTTTCTGAAGAACAACAATTTTGTTTACGTTACCGCCCATTGTTGGCCGCAGGCCAAAATGCAATAAGACAACATACGATAGATGAAGGAGTAATAAATAATACTAATCTGAGACTGATTATTAAAAAGCCCGAAATTCTAGAAACAGCGCCAATACGTGACTTGAGAATATTTGCCAAATAACTTATGTGGACATCCCAACGCAAGGTCTGAAGTAGTACGACACCCAGAAACTTCGCCGATGACCTGAATGCAACAGGATCCCCATTGAGGAAAATACCACAAGGTGAAGATAGCCGGAGACCACGGACCTAAAATAAGACAGTTTTATGTGTGTGAATTCTAAGAGAGGTACAACTAAAGCAGCGAAAATTCTCTTGTAGATCGCGGTTTGCACGAAGTATAACGGCAAGATATTCACCTACCAATGGAGATTTGCTTGGAGGAATCGCGGCATAGTTGAGATTCATCAATGCATCCACCAAAAAAAAAATTTCACACCTATAATGTGTCTTATATCAATTATGGATTGTAAGGTATTTTTATTTAGTATTGGAATCCATATATGATGATATCTATTTTAACTATGGAATATTTTGGCGTGAAGAAACATTGTATAACCCATGAACAAGATTTCTGGGTTTATATAAGATATCTGCTGATAATACCACTTGTTTTAAAATTTAAGACAAGTGCTATGTGGAATACATTGTCGGAGTGGATCCTGGGCTAATACCAAAAACGTTATTAAATGTTAATAGCCTGACAGCAGGTGAGACAACTAGAGAAAATGATACTAAAGGGCTATCTCAAGAATTAATGGAGATACAGTAACGTAATACCACTTGTTCTAAAGCTTAGGACAAGTGCTATGTGGAATACACTGTCGGAGTGAATCCTGGGCTCATACAAAAAAGTTATTAAATGTTATTGATCTGACAGCGTGTAAAACAGTGAGGCAACTAGAGAAAATAAAGCTAGTTTTCAAATTAAGGGTTTCATTATCAGTATGCATTCACTTTATGGTACACCTTTCCTTTGATATTAGTGTATTATACCTATTTGTGCTATGTGTTTAAAAGAGAAAATGTGTCCGATCCTGAGTGTGTTTCCCTAGGTTACTGTGACAAACGTAACTTGCAGACATGCCCATAACAGGTCCCTGAGTCGACGGTCGTCAGCAAAGATAGCTGCCGTGGCTGACGCAGTCCAACCCGCGACACTTCGGTACATCTCCCGGTGGATTTCAAAGTTTTCTGTATTAGGGCATTACCGAGTTTATTATAGAATTGATTACCTTTCAAACAAAACGAAACTACGAACATCGTGGGGTCGATACCGCACCACATACTCCCATTCGCAAGAAATGTAGCGCTAGAAGCTATTAAGTAATGTTTCTCATTTTTGGACGGTGTTTCTATTTAACCATGTTTTTAACTACGAATCAACTTGCAAATACCTTCAGAATAACATGGTTCTATTAAAACACATGGAAGATGACACCGAACTTACGGGTGTAACCGAAGAGAGAAGTTTTTCAATTGGGTGTTTAATCCCGCAGATATTGCTATGAACGGAATCGTTAAGTTACGCCCACTGGTTGCAGACTTGTGCGTTAAGACAAATTTGAAATTATATGAAAAACATTTCGCAGCAGGAAAACTCTCCAACAAAGAAAGAATTTTTCAAATCGGGCTCTTAGAAGCAGATATATCGACAACTATAAGATACGTATCTACGCCCCCTGGCGGGAAAACAAGCATTATTTTAAGAAGAATGTTTTTTCAAAAGGTTTTACAACGTGAGCGGTATCGCTCCAGCGAAAAAAGTTTTCAGTCGAGTTTCAGAAGCTCAGATTTTGCTGCAAATAAATCAGAAGGAGAAACTAACACTTATGCCTTCTGTTGGCAAAACCATTATTTACCAAATATTATAAAATACATGAAAAACATTTCCCATCAGGATATGTATGCGACACAGGAAGGATTTTTTCAAATCGACGTTTTAGAAGCAGAAATATCGGAGAAAGCGCGATTTCCCTTAGCCTAAAGTCTATGAGTTATACTTGACAATTTTGAAATTATACGAAAAACATTTCGTACTGAAAACGCTATCTAACAAAGAAGGAATTCTTCAAATCGAAAAGTTAGGAGCAGAAATACCGGGTAAATCGCAATTTCTCTTAGCGGAAAGTCTATGAATTACTTGACAATTTTGAAATTTTATGAAAAACATTTCGCACTGGAAACGCTGTCTAACAAAGAAAGAATTCTTCAAATCGGAGTTTTAGAAGCAGAAATATCGGGGAAATCGCAATTTACCTTAGCGAAAAGTCTATGAAGTACTTGACAATTTTGAAATTATATGAAAAACATTTCGCACGGGAAGCGCTATCTAACAAAGAAGGAATTTTTCATATCGGACCCTTAGAAGTAGAGATCTTGACAACAATAAGAAGATATACAGCCCTCTGGTGGCCAAACCATTATTTACCAAAAATTAGAAATAAATGCAAATGATATCCCTCCAGGAGCTGTATCCTTTGCAGAAACAATTTTTCAAATAGCAGGTTTAGATGCAAAAATATTGGGGAAACGAAATTTACCGAAACGCCCCCTGGCGAAATGTCTCTGACTTATTTGAAAATTTTGAAATTATATGAAAAACATGTCGCTCCGGAAACTCTATCCAATAAAGAAGGAATTTTTCAAATCGGGCCATTAGAAGCATTGACAAAAATAAGATATATGTCTACGCCCCTGGCGGAGAAACCATGCATTATTTTAAGAAGAAAATATTCCGAAAAGGTTTATCGACCGTGAGTGGTATCGGTAGACAGAAGAAATTTTTCAACCGAGATTTTAGAAGCTCAGAATTTCTGGTAAATACATCAGAAGCAGAAATTAACACTTACGCCTCCTGGTGGCCATACCATTGCTTACCAAAAATTAGAAATTATATGGAAAACATTTCCCATCATCTGTATCTGCTGAAGAATTTTTTTTGAAATCGGAGTTTTAGGAGTAGCGATGTCGAGAGAAAGGCAATTTACTTGTACGCCCCCTAGTGGGAAAATTTGTACATAACTTTAAAAAGTGGCTATAACTAAAATACCCTTCGACATAAATTGAATAGAAAGCTAAAAGCATTTCTTCAATCAGATGCCTAAAAGCAAATATATGGAATGAAATGTATTTTGAATTCGACAGCATCTGCATTTACGTCCTTTAGCGACTGAAATGTACACTGAAGTGCCAGAAAAGCTGGTACAGACGAGCTTATGCAAAATACATAGCAACGTCACCTATGTGCGTACTCGTTTGCGTCCGACAGTGCGTATATAAAGCGACATACATCCTTGTCAGCTGCCAGAGCTGTTTTCGGCATGAGAATGACAAGTCATAACGGTTTAAGCGATTTTCAACACGTGTCATAGTTGGCGCCTCGTGGGATGGGCCATAGTATTTCGAAGGTAGAAAAGAAATTCGGATTTTCACGGACGACCATTGAAAGGGTGTACCGTGACTACAAGAATTCCAGCAAAACCTCCGACCTACGATACCAGTGTGGCCGTAAAAAGACATTGGGTGAACGTGACCATCGTCGGCTGTCAAGAATCGTTTCACGCAATAAGCGGCGTGCAACACTCTCGCAGGTATCATCAGAATTCAGTGCTGGAGCCTCAACAAGCAGCAGCGTCCGGACCGTGCAACGTACCTTGCACGATATGGACTTTGGGAGCCGACGCCCAACTCGAGTCCATTTGATGGGTGTACGACACAGAGCTATGCGCCTCGCCTGGGCACGGCAACACCGCCACTGGACATTTGATGACTGGAAACAAGTAGGCTGGTCTGACGAGTCGCGTTTCTAACTGTATCGGACAGATGGAAGGATTCGTGTGTGGCGCAAACTCCATGAAGCCATGGATCCCGCCTGTTAACATGGAACTGTTCCGACTGGCGGGGGGGGGGTCCGTAATGGTATGGGGTATGTTTATCTGTATTTCACAGGGACCCCTGGTACGTCTGCAATCGTCTGGGACCGGCCAACGCTATGTGCGCATCCTTTCTGACGAGGTACATCCGTTCATGTCCTGCATTCATGCTGATGGGTTGGGCCTGTTCCAACAGGACAATGCACCTCCACATAAGCGACGGGACGCCACATTTTCAATACAGGAGCATTCATCTGAGTTTGGGGTGTTGCCATTCACCCCCAAGTCCCCAGATATGAATGTGATAGAACACATATGAGATGCCACGCAACGCGCTATCGAACACAGGAATCCGAGACCTCGGAATACACCCGAGTTGTGGAACGCTCTGCAGGAAGTATGGTGTGCATTGCCTACAGCGTATTTCCAGAAGCTAGTGGAGTCCATGCCCCGTCGTATTTCTGCAGTTCTGTGCTCCTATGGGGGACCTACCAAGTATTAGACTGGTGTACCAGGTTTTCTGGCACTTCAGTGTACATGGCAAAAAAAAAAAAAAAACTAAATGAAGGATCATCATTTGCATATTTCAAGCTTCAGAATGCAAAAAGGTTTTTCAAGTCGGACTATTAGTTCCAGAGGTATAATGATCACAAACGGGCGGACAAAACCGATAACATAAGTACGATGTTTTTCTTTACAAAAGACGTGATAATTAATTGCAAAGGAATCTTAAGGAAATCATTTCAAGTTGGAGGCTTCGAAACTTTTTCATCGAGAGCTTTTTTTGGGTACAATAGGGCAATTTCTGGGGTAACTTTAATCTTTCAACTACCCTGCGGCAGATAATTATCTACTCCTTCTATAAGAATTTTTTTTATCTTTTCTCAGACGCTTTGCCTTTTTATGATTGTAGGAATACACAAAAGACAGTTTCAGTAGATTCGATATTCATTCCACGAATGACGCATATTCTCTGCCTCTCTCTTTTTTCCTTATTATTCGTCGGGAAACGTACTAGTTGGAAGGTGAAGTTTTTATTTCCATTGGTTTTTACAGCTCTTCTTAATTTAGGAAACATTAAAACGTTTTGCAGTCATCTTCAATGCAGGGGAAGCAAGCTGAATGTTAGGTGCGCTGTTCCCCATTTTTATCGATCTGGAACATGGAATATCGTTCTCAAAGCAACAGCGACTCTTTTTGTTTCAATTTCACGCTATTGTCAATAGAATTTCGGAAAAAACTTTCGTCCGTTAAATCTTGTAAGGCCCAAAAGAGAAACAAAAGTTCGATAGAGATCCATGGTACGTTTCGTAGGTGATTCTTGTTACGTATCTTCCGCATGCCAAGATATTTTCGGGTGTTAAATAAAACGAGGGAATCGAGAGTATGCATTTATTTACAGAGGGTGACTCGAAAGTTTTGCAATATTTGCATAAACGCATGCGTTGCTGAGGATATGTCACGTGTTTAAACTAGTTCAAGTCGCGCATTGCAGTCAGTCGAAGAGGGGTATAAAGTGGTAGTCGTTATGTGACGTACCGGCCAGCAGGACGCACACGACATAAAGGCACATAGCAATCAGAATGAACGTCTGCGTAGCTCAGTTGGTAGAGCGACTTGTTCCGGAATAAGCGGACTCGGGTTCAAATCCCGGCGTAGACCAGAAATTACGGAGAAATTTACTTCGTTATAATGGCGCCCGAACTATCCGGATGACCCAACCGTTCAAAATCTCGCAATGGTGTGATGTTATTTCCACACCTCGAGATAGGAAAAATCAGAGAATCTCTTCTCCAGTGCTTCGAAAAATATATGTGCGTGACGTTGCATTCCAAACACCGGATTGACTGGGAGTTATCAAGTGCACGTTCTACAGTGGATAGCTCCCTACGACGATTCACGGTCACGGCTGACCCGTGGGCCATGCCCCCGGCCCTCTTTCGGGGGGGGGGGAGATGTGACGTACCTGCCAGCAGGACGCACACGACATAAAGGCACATAGCAATCAGAATGAACGTCTGCGTAGCTCAGTTGGTAGAGCGACTTGTTCCGGAATAAGCGTACTCGGGTTCAAATCCAGGCGTAGACCAGAAATGACGAAGAAATTTACTTCGTTATAGTTACTGTGAACCGCATTGCACGTCGTCGTTCTGTCTGTGGTTGGACCGCCTAAAAGATGAACAGCTACAAAAGGCTAATTAGGATACTTTTGCTTTACGAGTTCAACTCGGCCATAACGCTGATCATGCAACACGAAACATTTTTTATGCGAAAGAGGAAGTTTCCGCTGACTACAGCACCGCTATTAAACGGTTTAAGAAATTTCACTCACGTGACAGAAACCTCGACGATCAGCCAAGGTAAAATAGGCTGCGAACCGCGGATTCGGTGGCCGTGGGCCTGGCTGTAGAAGGAAATCCGATAACCAGTACTCGGAGATTATCAGGTGAGCTGGGCATATCACAGACCACCGTGGTTCGTCACCTTCAGGACATCGCCAAGGTCTACAGGAGACTCCGCATTGTCCCTCACGAACTGACGTCAGCTGAAGCAAACTGCCGAATGGGAGTGTGCACGAAACTCTTAAAAAACCCGCGCAATATACGTTTCATCAAGAAAATTGTTACGTGCGATGAAACGTGGGTCCATTTCCGTAATCCTAACACACAACCGCAGTGCTTGAGTCCTTGCCAGCTGCTTGAACCTGTTGCCAAACGTGGGTGCTTCGAGCACAAGGTGATGCTCTGCGTCTGCTGGAATTTCGAGGGGATGATCCATTACGAATTTCTTCTAGACGGTCGGGCCATCAACGCTAAACTCTACTCTAAACAGCTGGAGCGCATGTACATCATTTTGGAGAAGAAGTATCCGGCCACTGGCGAACAGAGATCCCAGTCTCCTGCAGCAGGACAGCTTTCGGCCTCATACTGCGTGAACGACGTGGACAAAACTGCAGGAACGCGAGTACATCAAACTGATGCCACACCCAGCATTTAGTCCGGACTTTACCGCGTCGGATTATTACTTGGGCCCACTTCCTTCGTGGGCGGCATTTCAACAACCAAGAGAAGGTGGCAGCTGGGGTGAAGGAGTTCTTCGCCTCGAAGGACAAAAAGTGGCACCGCCGCGGAATCGGAGAACTGGCAGACAGATGGATAAAGACGGGGCAACACCATGTCCTATATTTTAAATGCCACTCAGCTTTCGTCGTAAAGGTACGTATGAAGACGGGTATGTAACAATTGGCCCACACACGATTGGCCAACAGTAATGATTGGTCGACATAGCGATTGGTCGGCATAACAATTGGTCGACAGAAATGATTAGTCGATAGAACGATTGGTCGACAGTAACGATTGGTCCATGGCACGTTTGATCGACATAACGATTGGCCGACAGAAACGATTGGTCGGCATAACGATTGATCTACATTAATGATTAGTCGATAGTAACGATTGGTCGACGGCTCGTTTGATCGACATAACGATTGGCCAATAGTAACGATTGATCGACAGTAACGATTGGTCGGCATAACGATTGGTCGACAGAAATGATTAGTCGACATAACGATTGATCGACATTAATGATTAGTCGACAGTAACGATTGGTCGATGGCACGTTTGATCGACATAACGATTGGCCAACAGTAACGATTGGTCGACATAACGATTGGTCGGCATAACGATTGGTCGACAGAAATGATTAGTCGACAGTAACGATTGGTCGATGGCACGTTTGATCGAGATAACGATTGGCCGACAGTAACGATTGGTCGGCATAATGATTGTCGACAGAAATGATTAGTCGACATAACGATTGATCGACAGTAATGATTAGTCGACAGTAACGATTGATTGACGGCACGTTTGATCGACATAGCGATTGGCCGACAGTAGCAATTGGTCGACATAACGATTGGTCGACAGAAATGATTAGTCGACAAAACGATTGGTCGACAGTAATGATTAGTCGACAGTAACGATTGGTCGGCATAACGATTGGTCGACAGAAATGATTAGTCGACATAACGAATGGTCGACAGTAATGATTAGTCGACACTAACGATTGGTCGACGGCATGTTTGATCGACATAACGATTGGTCGAGAGTAACGACTGGTCGATATAACGATTAGTCGACATTGGTCGACATAAAACGGTCAACGGTTCGTCCGAGTTCCGCCATGAGCTAACAGTTTTGGTAAAATTTGTAAATTCTGGAGGAAATTTTTGGCATAATTTGTAAATTTAGCAGAAATTCACATGGGAAAAAAATTAAATTGCACAGCAATTGCACACTCCTATCTGAAAATTTTAGTTCATTACTTTAGAAATCAACAAATCAACATTTTATGAATTTTAATGGAAATTTTCCAAGGAATACCACCCGCCCCCTCTCCGACTGGGCATTAATGCCTATGGGTGGTCCACTCTCCATAATCTGTTATTCACTTTTTTCCCACTAATTTAACGACGCGCAGTTTCAAAATTTATCTAATAAAATTACGTATAAATTGTATTAATTAAATTGTCGATAGAATTACACAGTTTCGTTACAGGGAAGACTTATTTGAACTCACAAAGAAAAATGGAATTACTCAGTTGAGATTATTTGAACACACAAAGAAATATGGAATTACTCAGTTGAGATTATTTGAACACACAAAGAAATATGGAATTACTCAGTTGAGATTATTTGAACACACAAAGAAATATGGAATTACTCAGTTGAGATTATTTGAACACACAAAGAAATATGGAATTACTCAGTTGAGATTATTTGAACACACAAAGAAATATGGAATTACTCAGTTGAGATTATTTGAACACACAAAGAAATATGGAATCACTCAGTTGAGATTATTTGAACACACAAAGAAATATGGAATTACTCAGTTGAGATTATTTGAACACACAAAGAAATATGGAATTACTCAGTTGAGATTATTTGAACACACAAAGAAATATGGAATAACTCAGTTGAGATTATTTGAACACACAAAGAAATATGGAATTACTCAGTTGAGATTATTTGAACACACAAAGAAATATGGAATTACTCAGTTGAGATTATTTGAACACACAAAGAAATATGGAATTACTCAGTTGAGATTATTTGAACACACAAAGAAATATGGAATTACTCAGTTGAGATTATTTGAACACACAAAGAAATATGGAATCACTCAGTTGAGATTATTTGAACACACAAAGAAATATGGAATTACTCAGTTGAGATTATTTGAACACACAAAGAAATATGGAATTACTCAGTTGAGATTATTTGAACACACAAAGAAATATGGAATTACTCAGTTGAGATTATTTGAACACACAAAGAAATATGGAATCACTCAGTTGAGATTATTTGAACACACAAAGAAATATGGAATCACTCAGTTGAGATTATTTGAACACACAAAGAAATATGGAATTACTCAGTTGAGATTATTTGAACACACAAAGAAATATGGAATTACTCAGTTGAGATTATTTGAACACACAAAGAAATATGGAATCACTCAGTTGAGATTATTTGAACACACAAAGAAATATGGAATTACTCAGTTGAGATTATTTGAACACACAAAGAAATATGGAATTACTCAGTTGAGATTATTTGAACACACAAAGAAATATGGAATTACTCAGTTGAGATTATTTGAACACACAAAGAAATATGGAATTACTCAGTTGAGATTATTTGAACACACAAAGAAATATGGAATCACTCAGTTGAGATTATTTGAACACACAAAGAAATATGGAATTACTCAGTTGAGATTATTTGAACACACAAAGAAATATGGAATTACTCAGTTGAGATTATTTGAACACACAAAGAAATATGGAATTACTCAGTTGAGATTATTTGAACACACAAAGAAATATGGAATCACTCAGTTGAGATTATTTGAACACACAAAGAAATATGGAATCACTCAGTTGAGATTATTTGAACACACAAAGAAATATGGAATTACTCAGTTGAGATTATTTGAACACACAAAGAAATATGGAATTACTCAGTTGAGATTATTTGAACACACAAAGAAATATGGAATCACTCAGTTGAGATTATTTGAACACACAAAGAAATATGGAATTACTCAGTTGAGATTATTTGAACACACAAAGAAATATGGAATTACTCAGTTGAGATTATTTGAACACACAAAGAAATATGGAATCACTCAGTTGAGATTATTTGAACACACAAAGAAATATGGAATTACTCAGTTGAGATTATTTGAACACACAAAGAAATATGGAATTACTCAGTTGAGATTATTTGAACACACAAAGAAATATGGAATTACTCAGTTGAGATTATTTGAACACACAAAGAAATATGGAATTACTCAGTTGAGATTATTTGAACACACAAAGAAATATGGAATTACTCAGTTGAGATTATTTGAACACACAAAGAAATATGGAATTACTCAGTTGAGATTATTTGAACACACAAAGAAATATGGAATTTACCTAAAGTGCCCCGGGGCCTTTTCGGAAATAACAACGTTCAGAAGGCCCTCTATATAGATTTCACTTAGAGTACAAAAGATGACACGGGGTTTATTTGGAAATAATATGTTATAATGCTGTACGTTCTGAGGACTACATTCTAAAAGATATTATTTCCAAAAAGGAACGTTGCGTTTTGAGAGGTCAGTACGTTCTGAGAGGTACCGCTGCGAATGTAAACCATAATCCTCTGAACCAATGGTTATCTCGACCAATCGTTGTGTCGACCAGTCGTTACTGTCGACTAGGCGCTACGGTCGGCTGATCGTTATGTCGACCAATCGCGCTGTCGACTAGTCGTTACGATCGACTGATCGTTATGTCGACCAATCGTGTTGCCGATCAATCGTTACTGTCGACTAATCGGGTATCGACCAATTTTTATGTCGACCAATCTTTATACACTGATGAAGACATAAATCGTACGACACTGATGAAGACATAAAGTGTGATCCAAATATTTCAAAAGTTTCTACTCATTCTCTGTAATTTCACCTTGTTGTCAAAAGAATTTCGCACATAATGGGCCCGTTAAATCTTGTAATCCCCAAAAGGGAAACAAAAAATCGAGAGAGTATCCTGGTACCTTCTGTGTGTGGTTTATGCTGCACATCATTCGAATGCCAATATCTTTATGGGTGAAATAAAAAGAGTGATTCGCGAGTATACATGTATACATGTGTTACACATTGCACTTATTCGCAACACTTACGAGCACACCAGGCCACAGTCCTGTACATAGTAAGAGGTATTAAATCACAACTACAAACAATGATGTTTACTAATTCTTGACATTCAGCGGTACTTAGGTACGCTGCTTAACGGACGTTATCACCGTAAAACCAATGAATGATGATACGTCAGTCATAAAAGTAGTCTGCGACAATAGTAAGTATTTCAACCCTTTAGGTTTTGAAAAACAATATTTATTTTTATTATTACTAAGTGAAAATCCATTAATAATGACGGGATAATATAAGATAGATAGAGTAATTTTTAAAATCATTCACGTATGCCGGCGCCGAACTTTAAAAGCGTCGCTACGTCGTTAAGCATTGCGTCATTACCAGTTTACTTGTAGCCTGTCCTTTCACCCAATGAGAAGAGAGTAATAAAAATAGCTGCGTCACCATGTCAGCAGGTCATGGGATCAGAACGTCCGTGTGTGGTTACCACCGAAGACAGAAGAAGCCGTTCGTTCCTTTCCTTTGCGCCTTTAAAAAATACTTAAAATTCAGAAAATGGGGTTTTTGTTATTTTTTTTTAAAAAGAGGGAGGAGGGTTGTGAGGTTAGTAAAAATTGCAATGCGTTATGATTTATAGTTTGCCATATATCCGTTTTTGTAAAATGGATCAAATTACGAAATAGGGAATTTCGAGAAATCTAAAAATTTTATTTCTCGTATACTAAATCGAAATTAAAAAAAAAAGGGCGACGAGGTGCAAAATTTCGACCATTGTCCTGCATGCCTACAAAGATTCGTGGTTCTGTCGCTCTTAGTGTGATAGTACTTTTTTGCTGACAAATTTGAAACACAATAGCTCTTGAAGTATTTCCAAAATCGAAAAACGGTTTATTTCAGCGTGTTCCAGGGGCACCGACTTCACCCAAATTATTGAGGGGGTAGGCGTGAAGAGATCAGACGTGGGAGGCGAACGTCGGTTCCTTTGTCAAGAGAAAACTATTAAGAATTAAAAACGGGGGGAGGGGCGAGCAAAATGATAAACTAGAAGATTCGACGTATATTTTGAAACACAATTGTAATTGCTCATCAGCAAATGAACAAGGAAGTAGAACTATTCTTTTGCTGAATATTATTAGGTGCGCAACTTAATTCTCGGCCCCTAACCGCAAGCGATCATAGAACGTCGGCAAATACAAATAGCTGTGTGCGATAATGGCTGCTTGCATGGCCGTCCAACAGTTTTCCAAGCAACCGTAACCGCTCACAGCTCTAGTGACAGAAGGGGCGAAAGTTGAAGGTGAAAGCAATGTCGTTCGAGAAGCATCATTTGAGGCACTGCCTCTTGTTCGCGTTTCAGCTGAAATAAAATGCCGCAGGAGCCCAGCAAATGATCTGTGCTGCTTTGAGTGAGGCTGTTGTGTCTTACAGTACGTGTAAGAAGTGGCTCCAGCGGTTTAAGCAGGTAAATTTCGGTCTCCGTGATGAAGAATGTCCGGGACATCCACAGAAAGTTGACGATGAGGAACTGGAATAACTGTTGGACGTGGATCCCGGTCGCAGACAGTCAGAGCTCGCCCAGGAACTCTGAGTAACACTGCAAGCCATTGCAAAGAGCCTGCACAAGCTTGGACGGATTCACAAGGAGGGCCGTTGGGTGCCCCACGAACTTACAGCTGTGAACAAGTCAAGGCGCTACGATGTTATTCAAGAAGAAGGATTTCCTAAACAAGATTTTGACCTGTGATGAGAAGTGGACCGTCTACGTTAATCCTAAGCGACGCAAATCGTGGGTTTATCCATGTCCGCCTACCACCAGTACCGTCAAACCGAATATCCATGCCAGGAAGTTGTTGCTGTGCATATGGTGGGATCAGCGTGGTGTCGTACACTATGAGTTGTTCAAACCTAGTTAAACGGTGAATGCTGAGTTTTATTGTCAGCAACTCATTCGTGTGAGTGACGCAATGGAGGCGAAAAGGCCATACACCGGCAAGGGCAGAAGGTCGGACCTGTTGCTTCAGGACATCGCGCGTCCTCACACCGCTGAAACGACTTTTAAACACAATCACCGACCTGGGATGGGAGATTTTGGAGATTTTGTCCCACTCGGCGTATTCTCCAGACTTCGCCCCGTTGGATTATCAGCTCTTTCGCTCCCTGCAACATCACTTGAGTGATACGCACTTCAATTCTGTCGAGGAGGTCCACACAAGTATTGACGACTTTATCAACTCGAAACAGCCCTGTTTTTGCCGCAGTGGCATTCGGCAGCTCCCTGACCGATGGCTCAAATGTATCCAACACGACGGGGATTATTTCCCTGATTAGGTAGGCATTCGATTTGCTATAATAATAAAGATAGCTCTATGGCTTCAGCTTTTATCACTGTTTAGCAATCTCGTGCTTCCACATATGTAAATCATGGGCAGCCAATCGATCGTATCTGCCTCTTACTACGGTTGCTACTGTCGGCGATTTTCCGCCAATAAAGACCTACTTGCGCAAATTTGATATTGCTTCTGCGCTAAATTTATGGACATCAGTGTATATATGTATACGTCGTTTGCTGACGATACCATTTACCACATGGGTGTGGTGACAAATAATGGAAGCTCCCTTCCCAGTTTTTTTGGCATCTCAGTGTACATTCATTGCCTATCTGTACTACTGCTTCCGGATATTTCCGATACAAATATCTTGCACCAGTAATTTTGCTTTTCGAAAAGTATTTATGTTTATTCTATCTTTTATAAAGCAAAAAAAAAACAAACAAAAAAAAAACAGTGCGTTTCTAAACGAAAACGAAAATTTTTCTTTTTTTATATTAGCTTAATTTTAATTTGGTGACAGATGTTGCAATAAAAATGTCTTATGAAGCATAAAAAAAAGCAGGAAATTACCTGCTGATAACATTTATTTTCGCCTTCGCATAGAACGCGAACAATGTAGTGAAAGTTTTTCTTTGCTCAACGTAAGTACGGAAAAATCCTGCATTTAAATTGGATAACGTTATTCCTCCATCATTTTTACTTTAAACAAATGTGATTTTTCGCCGTCAGAGTCGTTCACGACTTTGTGGAGGAGACAGAGCAGAAAGTTTTTGCTGTACAGGAGAAAGGAAAATAATGCTAAGCAGGAAAGAAAGAAAGACTCGAAGGAAGCTAAGAAGAAATCATGTTTTGGATGATAGGAATTTTTGCGTTATTGAAGATGGTTAATAGGAAAGATAAAATGATTGTTGCTTCGCTGATTTATTGTTATGCAAAATAGCGTCCTTTCCGGCAGGAGCCACTTGCTATGACGAGAAGAAAAAGTAGTTTTTAAGACGCCTGTCTCATTATTTTGCACAAGAAACTTAGGTGTCGGGTATGAAAAGCGAAATAATTTCATTTTTTGTTATTATTGCAATCGTAAATGATTTTGCTGTAATGGAATAAACATATCACAATATTTTTACTTCTGAAACATTCCTTTGAATGTATAGTTTTAATGCGCAAAAATATAACAAACAATTTAGTAAAATCATACAATGCATTGATTATTATACACTTTCCAACATACCAGAAATCATTACTCAAGTTTTGAGGATAAGAGCCGTGGAATAAATCTCGCCATTGTGTCCAGCCCTTTGATCTCATTTTGATGAAATTCACTCAAAGTGTTTCAGTATACCTCGGGCAGAACATAGTAACGTTTTGTCGCAATAGAAGCATTTTTAGACAAGTTATGAGGATAATGGCTGTGAAACAAATCTCGCTCCTGCGCCTTGACCTTTAATCCCATTTCGATAATATTCAACAGAATTAGTTCAGTATACCTCCAGAACAACGTACTAAAGTTTTGTCGCAATAGATGCATTTTTAGACAAGTCATGAGGATAATGGCTGTGGAACAAATCTCGCTCCTGTGCCTTGATCTTTAATCTCATTTCGATAATATTCAACAGAATTGGTTCAGTGTACCTCCGAAACAACATACTAAAGTTTTGTCGCGATAGAAGCATTTTTAGACAAGTTATGAGGAAAATGGCTGTGGAACAAATCTCGCTCCTGTGCCTTGACCTTTAATCCCATTTCGATGATATTCAACAGAATTGGTTCAGTACACCTCCGGAACAGCATACTAAAGTTTTGTTTCGTCAAAATAGAAGCATTTTTAGACAAGTTATGAGGATAATGGCTGTGGAACAAATCTCGCTCCTGTGTCTTGACCTTTAATCCCATTTCGATGATATTGAACATAATTGGTTCAGTATACCTCCGGAACAGCATACTAAAGTTTTGTTTCGTCGAAATAGAAGCATTTTTAGACAAGTTATGAGGATAATGGCTGTGGAACAAATCTCACTCCTGTGCCTTGACCTTTAATCCCATTTCGATGATATTCAACAGAATTTGTTCAGTATAGCTCCGAAACAACATACTAAAGTTTTGTCGCGATAGAAGCATTTTTAGACAAGTTATGAGGAAAATGGCTGTGGAACAAATCTCGCTCCTGTGCCTTGACCTTTAATCCCATTTCGATGATATTCAACAGAATTGGTTCAGTACACCTCCGGAACAGCATACTAAAGTTTTGTTTCGTCAAAATAGAAGGATTTTTAGACAAGTTATGAGGATAATGGCTGTGGAACAAATCTCACTCCTGTGCCTTGACCTTTAATACCATTTCGATGATATTCAACAGAATTGGTTCAGTGTACCTCCGAAACAACATACAAAAGTTTTGTCGCGATAGAAGCATTTTTAGACAAGTTATGAGGAAAATGGCTGTGGAACAAATCTCGCTCCTGTGCCTTGACCTTTAATCCCATTTCGATGATATTCAACAGAATTGGTACAGTACACCTCCGGAACAGCATACTAAAGTTTTGTTTCGTCAAAATAGAAGTATTTTTAGACAAGTTATGAGGATAATGGCTGTGGAACAAATCTCGCTCCTGTGTCTTGACCTTTAATCCCATTTCGATGATATTGAACATAATTGGTTCAGTATACCTCCGGAACAGCATACTAAAGTTTTGTTTCGTCGAAATAGAAGCATTTTTAGACAAGTTATGAGGATAATGGCTGTGGAACAAATCTCGCTCCTGTGCCTTGACCTTTAATCCCATTTCGATGATATTCAACAGAATTGGTTCAGTACACCTCCGGAACAGCATACTAAAGTTTTGTTTCGTCAAAATAGAAGCATTTTTAGACAAGTTATGAGGATAATGGCTGTGGAACAAATCTCGCTCCTGTGTCTTGACCTTTAATCCCATTTCGATGATATTGAACATAATTGGTTCAGTATACCTCCGGAACAGCATACTAAAGTTTTGTTTCGTCGAAATAGAAGCATTTTTAGACAAGTTATGAGGATAATGGCTGTGGAACAAATCTCACTCCTGTGCCTTGACCTTTAATCCCATTTCGATGATATTCAACAGAATTTGTTCAGTATAGCTCCGAAACAACATACTAAAGTTTTGTCGCGATAGAAGCATTTTTAGACAAGTTATGAGGAAAATGGCTGTGGAACAAATCTCGCTCCTGTGCCTTGACCTTTAATCCCATTTCGATGATATTCAACAGAATTGGTTCAGTACACCTCCGGAACAGCATACTAAAGTTTTGTTTCGTCAAAATAGAAGGATTTTTAGACAAGTTATGAGGATAATGGCTGTGGAACAAATCTCACTCCTGTGCCTTGACCTTTAATACCATTTCGATGATATTCAACAGAATTGGTTCAGTGTACCTCCGAAACAACATACAAAAGTTTTGTCGCGATAGAAGCATTTTTAGACAAGTTATGAGGAAAATGGCTGTGGAACAAATCTCGCTCCTGTGCCTTGACCTTTAATCCCATTTCGATGATATTCAACAGAATTGGTACAGTACACCTCCGGAACAGCATACTAAAGTTTTGTTTCGTCAAAATAGAAGTATTTTTAGACAAGTTATGAGGATAATGGCTGTGGAACAAATCTCGCTCCTGTGTCTTGACCTTTAATCCCATTTCGATGATATTGAACATAATTGGTTCAGTATACCTCCGGAACAGCATACTAAAGTTTTGTTTCGTCGAAATAGAAGCATTTTTAGACAAGTTATGAGGATAATGGCTGTGGAACAAATCTCACTCCTGTGCCTTGACCTTTAATCCCATTTCGATGATATTCAACAGAATTTGTTCAGTATAGCTCCGAAACAACATGTTAAAGTTTTGTCGCGATAGAAGCATTTTTAGACAAGTTATGAGGAAAATGGCTTTGGAACAAATCTCGCTCCTGTGCCTTGACCTTTAATCCCATTTCGATGATATTCAACAGAATTGGTTCAGTACACCTCCGGAACAGCATACTAAAGTTTTGTTTCGTCAAAATAGAAGGATTTTTAGACAAGTTATGAGGATAATGGCTGTGGAACAAATCTCACTCCTGTGCCTTGACCTTTAATACCATTTCGATGATATTCAACAGAATTGGTTCAGTGTACCTCCGAAACAACATACAAAAGTTTTGTCGCGATAGAAGCATTTTTAGACAAGTTATGAGGAAAATGGCTGTGGAACAAATCTCGCTCCTGTGCCTTGACCTTTAATCCCATTTCGATGATATTCAACAGAATTGGTTCAGTACACCTCCGGAACAGCATACTAAAGTTTTGTTTCGTCAAAATAGAAGCATTTTTAGACAAGTTATGAGGATAATGGCTGTGGAACAAATCTCACTCCTGTGTCTTGACCTTTAATCCCATTTCGATGATATTGAACATAATTGGTTCAGTATACCTCCGGAACAGCATACTAAAGTTTTGTTTTGTCGAAATAGAAGCATTTTTAGACAAGTTATGAGGATAATGGCTGTGGAACAAATCTCACTCCTGTGCCTTGACCTTTAATCCCATTTCGATGATATTCAACAGAATTTGTTCAATATAGCTCCGAAACAACATACTAAAGTTTTGTCGCGATAGAAGCATTTTTAGACAAGTTATGAGGAAAATGGCTGTGGAACAAATCTCACTCCTGTGCCTTGACCTTTAATCCCATTTCGATGATATTCAACAGAATTTGTTCAGTATACCTCCGAAACAACATACTAACGTTTTGTCGCGATAGAAGCATTTTTAGACAAGTTATGAGGAAAATGGCTGTGGAACAAATCTCGCTCCTGTGCCTTGACCTTTAATCCCATTTCGATGATATTCAACAGAATTGGTTCAGTACACCTCCGGAACAGCATACTAAAGTTTTGTTTCGGTCGAAATAGAAGCATTTTTAGACAAGTTATGAGGATAATGGCTGTGGAACAAATCTCACTCCTGTGCCTTGATTTTTAATCCCATTTCGATGATATTCAACAGAATTTGTTCAGTATACCTCCGAAACAACATACTAACGTTTTGTCGCGATAGAAGCATTTTTAGACAAGTTATGAGGAAAATGGCTGTGGAACAAATCTCGCTCCTGTGCCTTGGCCTTTAATCCCATTTCGATGATATTCAACAGAATTGGTTCAGTGTACCTCCGGAACAACATACTAAAGTTTTATCGTAATGGAAGCATTTTAGGTAAGTTATGACGCATAAGGGCGATAAAATGGATCCCGCACCAATATCCTGAGCTTTGACCCCATTTCGCACATGTTCAATAGGGTTTGTCCCCAGGTGGTTCCCTACTACATACTACATACTACAATTTCATCGACATCAAACAATTTTTACGCAAGTTATGACGCATAAAAGCAATGGAATGAATCCAGCTCCTATGTCCAGACCTTTGACCCTATTTCACTTATTTTCAAAAGAGTTTGTCCCCAGGTGGTTCCCTACCATATACTAAAATTTCATCGACATCAAACCATTTTTACACGAGTTATCGTGCGGAAGGACGGACGGACGGACAGACACACAGACCGACAAACAGACAAAGCTGGAGCATATACACTTATTCAACCTACGGTTGGAAAGCAAAAAGATGACGACGAATTTTCGGGTATAATTAGCACGTCGTTTAACGTTCTGACGGGAATTAAATTAATCAAAGCTATTCAAAGTCAGTGGAACCTGTATGAAAAACAGTAATATCTCGCCGAAGAAAACAGTTTTTCAATCGGGTTTTTAATTCGCAGTTATTGCTGTAAACGGAATCATGAACTTACGCCCTCTGGATGCAGATTTGTGGGCAAAGAAAAATTTGAACATATGTGATAAACATTTCGCATTGCAAACGCTCTCCAACAAAGTAAGAATTTATCAAATCGGACTTTTCAAAGCAGAGATATCGACAAATACAAGATTTGTATATTCGCTCCCTGGCGGGAAAAACATACATTATTTTCGGAGCAAAGTACTCTCAAAAGGTTTTTTTTTTTTTTGATTGGAGGTTTTAACGACCACCGTGAGCAACTCAAGTGGGCTATAAGCAGTCGCCCGTCCCTAATTTAGGGTCACTGGTTCTAGGGAAAGGAGAGAGCCAGTGCCGTAAGATAAAACACAATATCCATGCCTCACCGGGATTCGAACCCGGACCCCTTACGGACGAATGATCAGAGGCTATTGCTTAGATCACTGCGCCACCGGGGCGGCCAAAAAGGTTTTTCGATGTGAACAGTATCGGTCCAGGAAAGGATGTTTTCAGTCGTGCTTTAAGAAGCACAGATTTTGCAGCAAACACCTCAAAAGTAGAAATTAACACTCATTCGCCGTTCTTCGCCCAAACTTCTCCAGGAATTCACGCTGTGTTACCATTATAGAATTTGTTATCCAATACCTTTTCGCAATAAACACCCGCTCCGCGACGGTATGCAAAGCCATTCTGAACGACATCCAACCACACAGGAAAACACGGAGATTGCCCCTAGACAGAATTAGCGCGCCCGGGTATGTTGTGGGGTGACGCCACAACCAGTCATTGTCTTCTCAGGAAAATCGCACCCGCGCATTTCTCACGGATCAAAGTCACTTGGTTTATGTTTTTGACCTGATACGTAAAGCCAGGGATTCCGTGCAGTTACAGAAAGGCCATGTGGTTTATCTCATACTACTTCGTTCAAGAACATCTGTTGCATAGGATCCTCTTCAAGGAATCCTGGCTTACGAATGGCGGTACATGAACACTTCCATCGTTCCACTACTACATTGGCGGAAAGTGAAAAAAGAACACCAAGAAGGATTTGGCGGACGATCATGAAATTTACATATGTTAATGGGGTCGAGTTTACGTAGGTGTGCTGTTAATTTCGGGACCAACCGGTTAGCGCTTACGCCACAGCACGGCATAATATGCAAATTATAGTCGGTGATATTTACGGCGTACGGCGAAGTGAATGTAATTAGTCGTCGGCGTACGGACACGTGCGAAGACCCCGAAGAAGCTGCAATGCCTGGATATGGAAGACGTGTATCATTTCAGCAGTTATCGGACTTTGAGCGAGGTCTTCTAGTCGGACAAGTATCGGTGGTGGTACGATGGTGGCGTAGATGGTCCGAGGAACATTCCCACTCGAGAAGACGTGGAACTGGGAGTCACAGACGGACTGATGAGCGGACCGATCGACGCATAAGATGAGCGGCGTTGTCAAGCAGAACATCCACTGCGACGCAAATCCGAGCTACTGTTGCCCCTGAGGTGACTGTGCGAACAATCCGCAAACGTCTACTGGATGCAGGACTACGTGCACGTGTGCCTCTGGCATGTGTACCTCTGACTCCAGCCCACCGTCAGGAACGGCTGCAGTGGTGTTGCCAACGTCTGCACTGGAGAACGCAATGGCGATCTGTCGTGTTCAGCGATGAAAGCAGATTCTGCTTGTGAGCCTCCGATGGCCATATGCGTGTTCGCAGACGCACAGGGGAGCGTCTCCACCCTTCTTGCATCCGCCAGAGACACACAGGGCCTACACCTGGTCTCCTAGTGTGGGGAGCGATCAGCTATCACTCCCGTACACAACTAGTGTTTGTACCTGGTACGTTAAACAGCACCTCCTACATCAACAACATCATTCAGCCCGTTGTTGTGCCATTTGTAAGGTCGGTCCATCGTGGTGTTTTCTAGCAAGATAACGCACGCCCACACACGGCGCGTGCAGCACAACATGCACTTCAGGGTGTGAGACAGCTTCCATGGCCTGCACGTTCACCGGATTTGTCCCTCATTGAACACGTGTGGGATTTTCTGGGGCAACGACTTATCCGTTCTCCACGGCCAGCCACGACCATCCCCGATTTACGCGTCCAGGTTGAGGATGCTTGGAACTCAATACCCCAAACTTACATCCAACATCTGTACGACAGACTCCATGCCAGAATTGCACAGTGTGACGCAGTTCATGGCGGTTCAATCTCGTACTGACCATGTTACATGGAAATGTTATTTTTCAGTTTACCAGCAAATACAGCTGTATTTTGCCATAATGTTTTGATCACGTTATCCTCTGTATTCCGTTATTATGCTATTTAAATTTCGTTGGTGTCAGACTTCTCCTTCTTGGTGTTCTTTTTTCACTTTCCGCCAGTGTATTTCAACATCACTTACTAGCATTTTGGCGAACGAAACTTTTACCCGAACTGGGACGGGGTCAGGATTCTTAGAATTACTAGTAGTAAACAGACTTTACATTTTCCGGAGGCATTTTATACACTGTATTGACAAAAGTGACCGGATACCTCTTCAATAGCAAATGAACGGATCCGCTGTGTTGTTAAGATGCGCAGTACAGCTGCAAACGGCAGAAAAATAATCCTGCAGCTGACCGCGATCATATCGCACTGTGAGGTTGTGTGAAAATGTCGCGGCGAGAGAAAACTGACTTTGAGAAAGGAAAAATTGTTGGGTGTTATATTAGTGGGTTGTCCATAAGAGAAACCGAGAGGCGTTTAAACATATCGAAGTCAACTGTTTTGGATGTACTGAATAAATGGAAGAGACACATGGCGTGCCTTAAGCAGCAAAACGTACCGGCAGACCAAAGAAAATGAGTGATAGAGGACGTCGAAGCCACAGTAGAGTCGTTACAGCTAATCGACGGAGTACTGCCCAAGACCTCAGTGTACAGGTGAGTAAAAATGCTGGAACCTCGGTATGTACACGTACCATTCGCAGAGAAGTTCATTCCATGGGTTACCGAGGTCGTTCGGCTGCTCATAAACCTTTCATCTCCACTCGGAATGCTACTCGTCGTTTAGAATGGTGAAAAGAGCATTTATCGTGGGCCGTAGATCAATGGAAGCAGGCCCTAAGGACTGATGAATCCAGATACACGATCTACCAGTCAGATGACTGTGTGTAGATATGGCGGCAGCCGGGAGACAGCTATTTACCACAGTGTACTGTTCCTACGGTCAAGTTTGGAGCTGGCAGTGCCCTGGTGTCGGGGTGTTTTTCGTGGTATGTGGTTATCGTGGACAAACCTGTTAACCAGCACGTCTTCCTTGATATTCTGGACAATTACGCCCAATTAACTCTGTGGCAATACTATGGAACCGAGCCTTATTGGTACCAGCAGAATAATGCAGCAAGCCATAAAGCAAGGACTATTGCGGCGTTGTTTGATGATAATTCCGTATCTTGTGTGGACTGCCCATTACAGAGCCCTTATCTGAATCCCATAGAGCACCTATGGGATGAACTAGAGTGCTCTATAAGAAGTTTGGAACCAAGGCCTTCTACTAAGCAACAGTTAGCGGCAGCATTATGTACTGAATGGAAGCGCATACCTATCGCTGTGTTCCAAAACGTTGTCGAAATCATGTCGCGAAGGGTCAGTGCAAGATTTAAGGCCAAAGGTGGACCGACAATGTACTAATGTATGTCAATTAATGTTATGTTGTGTTTCTCTTCTAGGTGCCCGGTGACGTTTGCCAATGTCGTGCATTTAGCATTTCTATGAAGTGTGCCGCAATGAGGAAGAACCGTTCTTTGTAAACTCTATATGGAAAGCACTATTGGCACTGTTAAACCCTCATAATTATGATGTGCTACCTTCGTAATAAGTAGTATCAGGTCAATCATAATGCCATCTGGCATCTTGATTTTATCTCGCTATGCATTGTGGGAATTGGGAGCTAACTGTATAATACTGTACCTGCACACCAATATTGCTGATTAGGCCTCATGTTGCGACCGACGCTGCTGTGAAGACCTTTGCTGTGTCTTTCAGTTGATTTTAAATTGTAAATAAAATCGTTATTAGCTCTGCAGTTTAATCCGGCTAAAGTTTTTGTGAATCGTTCCTCTGACAGCTATTGTTCCTACAATATACTTGAACCTTTCAGCACGAGATAATATTGATGTGAAGAAAACAATAGTTGGATCGTTGAGGGACTGCCTGGTACAACACCTTGTATGCATGCTTTTCATCTTCAGTAGGTATTCGTCTGATAAACCGAATATCATATGGATTTTTCAAGCGGTTCCTTTAACACCTGGACACGTTGTTTAGCATGAGCTGAGGTCAGCTGATTACGCACCTCACGGTATCGTGTGGTGCCTAATCAGCTGACCTCAGCTCATGCATCACTGGCAGTGGTTGCCACAAGTGGCCCTTCAGCGGCGTTCCAAGCACGTGCCATAAATGATGGCTATCTTAATATGGTCCACTAGTTTCCCGGTGGTGGCAGCCGGCAATCACGTGACGTAACTGTTGGCTTGCCGAATCTTGTCCGCCAATTTCCCAGTAGTAGCCATAAAAAAATTAAGAGATACTAATAACCGCAGTTTTCCTGGAGGCCCGCAATTCACGGCGACGCAACAGGGCCATAAATGGCTGCCACCAACGGACCGCTACCGAGCCGTGAGCGGCAGATTTTAGCCAGAAGTGACACATTACTGCCAGCTGGTGGCCACCAGTTTCCTAACACTTGTATTTTTGCTACGTAGACACTTGCAGAGCATCCAAATCAACAGCAGTGGAACTTCCTCTCTTTTCAAACTCAAGTTCCAGCTACAGATTAATTCGCATCATGTTTGCGCGGTACGAGTAAACTTCAGGCCTTCACCTGCAACTTCGCTCACTTCTCGGACTGCTTCATCAGCTTTAAACTCCTGTTTCCAGTAACGTTGGAATACAACCAATATTTTAAACTTTATGGTCAACGCAACTGACCACAGTACAAGTTCAACACATGAGTCGCGACATTTGCTCGTTTCAGTCCCCACCATACTCTTTTTCACTCGCCTGTTAGCACATGAAAACTGCCCAGCAGCAAATGTGCATACTTACGCTGTGGAACTGTCCTATGTAAAAACGCTGCTTCATTTCCGACACCCCAATACACTGAAGAGCAACTGAATTAGGGATAGTGTTATGCAAATGTGGCGCTGTGGGCGGCCCTGTAAACGGAAACGACATGACGTATGCAGCGATCGGACAATATAAGGAGTGATGCGACGAGAATCAGTAGGAGTCGGAGGCAGTATGTGTAAGACGAAGGATCTAAGCGCATTTAATCGTGGGAAAATTGTCGGGGCTCGAAGAATGGGTAACTCCATCTCGGAAGTCGTGCAGGCACTGGGATTTTCACGAGCCACTCTGTTACGGGTGCACCGTGAGTACATCGAATGCGGTAAAACCATCCGTGCAAGGGCCAACTACCGTGGACAACAGCGTGCGGATGAGCGGGGTCATCGTCGGCTAGCTCGCATTGTAACAGCGGTAATACGGGCCACAGTGCAAGAAATCACTCGGCAATTTAACGCTGGTGCAAAAAAAACGTGTAAGCAGCCACACCATCCAGAACCATCTCCTCGCTATGGGGTACAGAAGCCATCGTCCCACGAGGGTACCGCTGCTGACCGCACATCACAGGGTGCAAAGATTAACATGGGCGCGGGAACATCGCCACTGGACTCTAGACATGTGGGAAAATGTTTCCTGCACTGATGAGTCGATTTTCACGTTCGGATGGAAGAATAGGAGTACGGCGCAAACCACATGAAGCGATGGATCCTTCTTGCCAGCACGGTACTCTTCAAACTGGTGGGGGTGGCATTCTCGTCTGGGGACTATTTACGTGGACTGAAATGGGACTCCTGGTACGTGTGACATCGTCCCTCACAGGTCAACGTTACCGTGATATCCTGGACGACCCTCTGCTCCCGTTTGTGCGTCTTCAACATCCCACTGGGAACCTCATCCTGCAACAAGACAATGCAGCTCCCGAATTGTATCCGAATGGTTTGGTGAACACTCCACCGACGTGACCTCGCTTCCTTGGCCAGCTAGGTCACCTGACCTCAATCCTATCGAGCACATCTGGGATGCCATCGAGAGAGATGTTCGAGGCTCTGGCCCCCCTCCATTAAATCTTCGTGAACTGTGGGAGCTTGTTCAGGGGTCGTGGATCCGTATGGCTTCCCAACGCTTCCGGTGTCTTGTCGAGTCCATGCCGAGACGAATCGCCGCCGTCATCAGGACGAAAGGTGGTGCTACACGCTACTAGACATGCAGCTATCTCTAATTCAATTGCTCTTCAGTGTATTATGCGAGTTGTACTGCAATGACCCATTACATTATGACCATCTTCTTAATAAGCTGTAGGACCATTTTAGCCCCCAATACAGTGGCCACCCGTCAAGGCACTAATGCAATTAAGTGACGATAGGTATCCTGGGGTATCTAGTACCATTAATGCCAATAGCAGGTCCTTAAATTCCCGTACATTTCCGGGTGTTGATGATTTAGCACGAACCCGCGTTTCCAAGTCGAACGACAAATGTTCGATCGGGTTCACGTCAGGTGAATTTGGAGGCCAGGGCATTAACGAAAAGTCACTAGCACGTCCCTCTAACCACCACTTGACGATTTTGACAGTGTGGCATGGCGCATTATCCGGTTGGTAATGGCCATCACCAGCATGGAACACAGTTGCCATGAATTGGTCTGCAACGATGTTCAGATACCTGAGAGCTGTCAGGCGTTTGTGCTATTGGGATAATGGGCAATGAGGTGTCAAAAGAAAACATCGCCAACAGCATAACACCGCCGCCGCCGGCTTGTTCCGCCCAACAGTGCATCCAGGTGCTATAGCCTTCTTTGATAATCGGCGTATCCGCGCTCGGCCGTCTATGTGATGCACCAGGAATCTTGATTGGTAATCGGCGTATCCGCGCTCGGCCGTCTATGTGATGCACCAGGAATCTCGATTGGTAATCGGCGTATCCGCGCTCGGCCGTCTAGGTGATGCACCAGGAATCTTGATTGGTAATCGGCGTATCCGCGCTGGGCCGTCTACATGATTCACTAGGAATCTGGATTGGCAATCTGCTTATCCGAGCTCGGCCGTCTATGTGATGCACCAGGAATCTTGATTGGTAATCAGCGTATCCGCGCTCGACATTCTATGTGATGCACCAGGAATCTTGATTGGTAATCGGCGTATCCGCGCTCGGCCGTCTAGGTGATGCACCAGGAATCTTGATTGGTAATCGGCGTATCCGCGCTGGGCCGTCTAGGTGATGCACCAGGAATCTTGATTGGTAATCGGCGTATCCGCGCTGGGCCGTCTAGGTGATGCACCAGGAATCTCGATTGGTAATCGGCGTATCCGCGCTCGGCCGTCTAGGTGATGCACCAGGAATCTTGATTGGTAATCGGCGTATCCGCGCTCGGCCGTCTAGGTGATGCACCAGGAATCTTGATTGGTAATCGGCGTATCCGCGCTCGGCCGTCTAGGTGATGCACCAGGAATCTTGATTGGTAATCAGCGTATCCGCGCTCGACATTCTATGTGATGCACCAGGAATCTTGATTGGTAATCGGCGTATCCGCGCTCGGCCGTCTACATGATGCACCAGGAATCTTAATTTATCAGACCAAGTCACTTTCTTCCAATCATCCACGGTCCAATCTTGCTTATCTTGGGCATATGTTTTGCGTGGCCGGAGATGACGTGCAGTGAGCATGGGGACACGACTTGGTCTTCGGCTACTCAGACCCATGCGCAGAAGGCTGTGATGTACTGTGCGCTGTGATACATTGCCCTGATCTCCAGCTGCGGGTGATTTGCCGCATTGTGGCTCTGTGGTGGCTGTGGAACAATGCGCGACAGTCTCCTCTCCCCTCTGGCATCAATGAGCTGCGGAATACCCACGGCTGTACAACGGTGCGTCGTTTGGCCATCTGTGCACCACTTTTGATACGTACTCACTACAGTGGCACGTGTACACCCCACAAGCAGCGCCGTTTCCGAGATCGTAGTTCCGAGGTGTCGTGCCATCACAATTTGTCCTTTATCAAACTCCGATAAACCGGCAGATTTTTCCCTTCTGACTCCAGACACCTTACTAACCGAAAGCCGGTCCTCAGGTTGTATACGTAGTGTACCCCGCAAGACCCGAACCACTGCCCCAATCTCATTTTTCTCTTCGACTAGCACATCTACATGGTAAGACATTTATTTTGATACCTCAACCATATGTTTACTTTCAGCCGTTCTCTCACAACTGGACTTAAAATAAAAAACATTACAGAATTAATACGTATATAGATGTACTCGTTTGTTAGTACATTCTGGGCTTATAATAGCACCGAAAACTTGTGTTTCATTTTTGGAAAAGACACGTGCTCATTTTTGAGTACATACAGGGAATCAATTGTGAGCATATCTGTTATTTCTAATTTAAAATATAATTACTAATTTTTGAGTACATATACAGTATATGTGCTCTAACGTCCTTTGGTTTATGTGACCTTTCGGGCAGTGCACAGAAACTGAAGGAAGTTAGAGCGAATTTAGCGATTATGATAGGTTAGTTTGTAATTGAGAGAGATCACACTAGATGGCGCCACCGTACAAGCGTACAATTTTGCACATAGAAGGCAGAGAGAAATTATGGGCGGGTTTTTTTTTTCCGGGGATACATATTTGAAATCGAGCCATCCGCGGCACGATTTCAAATTTTGAATTCTGGTATTCCATACATACTCATTTATTCATAGAAATAACTGGAAGTATATTATTCTATGGCACATCTGGGATAATATACATACTCGTTGTCACATGCTGGGCAAATGAACCTCACATTTTTATGACAAATATAGTGATGAAGCGATAATATATTATCTATGCGATTGACGCAAATATAGTTAACGTAAAAACGTACACAAAAATGCTTTATGCATAATTAAATTACTAGTAACTTTAGGGTACTAATTATTTATGTGAGTCACTTTACACATTTATTAAACAATTTCTCTTGAAATCTATAATACCAAAAATGAAGTAATACGAGATTATATTTATTGATGTAGTTATTTGTAAGTACGTATGGTTACTTATGTTTGAGCATGTCATGGACTCGCTTACGATGTGATTGTACTTACAAATAAACGAGTAGGTTCAGATTTTGAAGATGACAATCCGATTTTTGGCGTAAATGTGACAAGGATGGTAAGTCAGATGATATCCGAAAACTTGAAAATGTCATCGTCGTTGAGCAGGACTCGAATCCGCGTCTCCCAGAAAATGCCCGGTTATGCTAACCACTACACCACCCAGAACGCCCAAGTTTCCGATCAATTTGAATATAACCATCACAGGATTCGCTAGTCGAAGCAACCGGCATTCATTTTTAGCGAATCTGGAAGTTAAGAATCTTATCCAGTGTTTACCCGGAGAAGCAGACAAATCATGAAAGAAATGCGAGTTTACGCCATAAAATACAAATTTTGAAGATGACAATCCGGTTTTTGGCGTAAATGTGACAAGGATGGAAAGTCAGATAATATCCGAAAACTTGAAAATTTTCATCGTCCTGGAGCATGACTCGAACCCGCGTCTCCCAGATAGCACCCGGGTATGCTAACCACTACACCACGCAGGACGATGAAAATTTTCAAGTTTTCGGATATTATCTGACTTACCATCCTTGTCACATTTACGCCAAAAATCGGATTGTCATCTTCAAAATTTGTATTATATGGCGTAATCCCGTATTTCTTTCATGATTTATCTGCTTCTCCGGGTAAACACGGGATAAGACTCTTAACCCCCAGATTCGCTAAACATGAATGCCGGTTGCTTCGACTAGCGAATCCTATGATGGTTATATTCAGATTGATCGGAAACTTGAAACTTGGGCCTTCTGGGTGGTGTAGTGGTTAGCATACCCGGGCGTTTTCTGGGAGACGCGGGTTCTAGTCCCGATCCAGGACGATGAAATTTTCGGATATTATCTGACTTACCATCCTTGTCACATTTACGCCAAAAATTGGATTGCCATCTTCAAAATTTGTATTATATGGCGTAATCCCGTATTTCTTTCATAAGTAGTTTCAGGTTATCATTTTTAAGTACATTTCTTTAACAGTGCTCAATTGCCATTTGAAAAATTGAAGTTGAATTCAATATGGCGGATCCCAAGATGGCGGATGGGTGGGGTAACGTGTGTCACAGTTTCAACACTTGGTCCAATGTGCATTGCACATATTTACTTTCACGTGCTGTTAATTGTCTAGAAAATATTTGGGTGGTGCCAGATTTATGGATCACAGTGTATTTCCTATTTACTCATAACTTCAAGAAAACTTCGAAAATATTGTCCTGGAAGCCGATTCATATATTCATTGTTAAACACAAAATTCACCTCCATTCGCTGTGCCAATTTACAAACAAAGCGCAAGTAGAAATAACTCCCTGGTATCTGTATTCTTTTCAAAATATATGTAATGAATTTTCACAAAGGCGAAAAGAAAAAAAACGAGAAATCTCTGTGTGCGGTATTGATCAGGTAATTAATTGCCATTAATCTAATAACAACCATTTTGCTTTATACAGTGGAAAACCCTGAAGTCCTTAATAAGGGCCACACTTCTGGTTTCTTTCAGACAACAACAAAGAGAGTCTTAAGCAGGGTGTTCCTCTAATACATGATTCATGTATCTCTCCGGGCGCGCTTTCAAATGATTTTTTTTAGTTGCTCTTCGAAAAGAAAGTATTTCAATATCCTATCAACACCAGCAATCATTTTCCGCTAAGATTAACAAAAGATACCTGCCTTGTTATCCTTCATTTATAATAGCCTCCGATGTATTGTTGCTTATTTAGGAAGAAAATTGGAAATCTGGAGGAACATCGTACTTAGGGTGTTCCTACAGTTCAGAGGATAAAATTAATTGGGTCGTTATCATAAAAGGTCTTAATTTGCGGTAACCAATTATTTGCGACACGAAGAGGTAATACAATGTGAGGACAAATAGACTTTTAATTCGTGGATATCTAAAAACAATAAAATCATTAGGGCATTACACAATGAAAGCAAACATAAAATGTCTTATCGAGTAACATTCAAGCTTATTTTTATATTTTTTTATTCGTACATACACAAATTGGCAAAATAATTATGACCACCTGACCATTTCATGTAAAGTAGCTATCCCGCAGATGCAGTTGACGCAAGATAGCTGAATCGGTATAAAAAAGGAAAGCTTAAAGGATGCAGAGATTAGAGGCCGTCGATGGCCTAGTCGTCAACGTTCGGGACTGCCACGGGGGAACCTCATGTTCGATCCATGCAGGTACGAACGTTCGAGCCACTTAATATCCGCAGTGTGTAGATGAGTACGTTAAGCCGTCGGACTCCGGGTACTGGCCCCCCAGTAATAAATAAGGGCGTCTTCCTCCCCTTTCTAACTTGCTCTCGTGTCGCTTTCCTATTAGGTACTCTATCCTAAATCTCTTAGCTTCCTATTTCTAAGGGTTGTTTAACACCTGGGGTCAGCCACTTCCCTCCTAAATTCCTCTACATATGATCTGATCTGATGCAGAGACATATACACTGAGTGCCCACTTTATTATGCCCAACCCCTCAGTACTCCGTTGGGCCAACTTTTGCCTTTAATACTGCGTCGATTCTTCGTGGCACGGACTTCACGAGATGTTTATAGGTGGTTTGTGGAATCTGAGACTATGCTTGATGAATAGAACTTTTCAGGAGTGTGAGATTGCAGGGTTGTGGATCCAACTCTCTGATGGCTCGTTCAACTTCATTCCACAAATTCTCAATGGGGTTGAGATCTGGAGATTGTGCGGGCCACCTAAGCAATGTATATTCCTGAAACCAATCCTGTACAACACGAGCTCTATGGCTGGACGCATTATCTAGTTGAAAATATCCATCGCCATTGGGATAAACCATCCATATGACAGGATGCACTTGGTCCGCAACGATGTTTAGATATGATGTGCCAGCCAGACGTTGATCAACACGAATCGAAGGGCCCAAAGCATGCCAGTAAAACATTCCCCAAACCATAACATCGCCTCCACCAGCTTGAAGGGTTGTAGCAATGCATTTGGGGTCCATGCTTTCGTGCTGTTTCCGCCAAATTCTCACTCGGCCATCGACATGGTGCAACTGAAAACGTTATTCGTCGGACCACATAATTTGTTTGCAATTATCGACTGTTCAATCTTTGTGCTCCTGTGCAAACTGGAGACGTTTTCTCTTGTTAACTGCAGTCAGCGAAGGTATTCGAACAGGTCTTCGGCTGTCATATCCCATTCGATGCAGTCTACGGCAAACAATGCGTGCAGAGATAATTTGAAGGAATCCTTGATTAAGATGGTCTGGAGTTTGCTGCACTGTTTCCCTTCTGTTGTCTGTTACCCGTCTGGACACTTTCCGTTACGCCCGAGCAGTCACTAGTCGATGAAAACCTCACGTTGCACGTGAAGAACCAGTTTTTTGGCTGACAGTCCAGTATTTAAACACTTTAACAACAGCTGCTCTGGAACATTTCACGAATGCGGCGGTTTCGGTGATACTCGCTCCATGGCTCCGAGTTCCTACAGTCATCCCACGTTGAAAGTCCACCAAATCGTGTTTTTTACCCATCTCGTCACCCAAAAATCACTTCTACTACTGTCGCAAAGCACTAAGCTTTCCCTTTTTACATTAGCCTCGCCCTCTGGCGGCAACAGCTTGCAGTCATAGCTCATTTGCTTAAAACTGTCAGGTGGTCATAATAAAGTGGCCACTCAGTGTATAAGATTTATTTCCGCTTTTCAAAAGACCTCTCGATAATTAATATTCTGTGTAAAATATTTGTTGTTTAACAATTGTAGGTTAGAGGGTTTAGGTAGATCGACATTTTGCAAAATGTGTAATATAATCAGCACTAAACTCGGGAAACAGTTTTCGTGTAAACTTACCTCAATAACTTTAGCTTTGATTTTTCGCGTTACATTACTTTTTATCCTGCGCACTTGTTATTTCACTTCACGGCTTGTTATAGACCGTCCTATTCGACCGTTATACCGATGCTTTTTGCACAAAATAATACGGCATCTGGTATTACAAATCCGAACTACCTAAATTCTCGGCAATGTACTATTTTTAGATCAGATCAGATGATATGTAGATGATTTTAGGAAGGGGGTGTCTGACCCCAGGTCTCAGACAACCATTAGAAATACACTGGCGTAAAGTGAAAAAAGAACACCAAGAAGAAGACGTCTGATACCAATGAAATTTATACAGCATAATAACGGAATACAGAGGATAACGTGATCAAAACATTATGGCAAAATACAGCTGTATTTGCTGGTAAGCTGAAAAATGACATTTCCATGGAGTTAGTACGAGGTTGAACCGCCATGAACTGCGTCACACTGTGCAATTCTGGCATGGAGTCTGTCGTACAGATGTTGGATGTAAGTTTGGGGTATTGAGTTCCAAGCATCCTCAATTTGGACGCGTAAATCGGGGATGGTCGTGGCTGGCCGTGGAGACCGGATAAGTCGTTGCCCCATAAAATCCCACACGTGCTCAATGGGGGACAAATCCGGTGAACCTGCAGGCCATGGAAGCTGTCTCACACCCTGAAGTGCATGTTGCGTTGCGCGTGCCGTGTGTGGGCGTGCGTTATCTTGCTGGAAAACACCACGATGGACCGACCTTACAAATGGCACAACAACGGGCTGAATTATGTTGTTGATGTAGGAGGTGCTGTTTAACGTACCCGGTACAAACACTAGTTGTGTACGGTAGTGATAGCTGATCGCTCCCCACCCCAGGAGACCAGGTGTAGGCCCTGTGTGTCGCTGGCGGATGCAAGAAGGGTGGATACGATCCCCTGTGCGTCTGCGAACACGCATACGGCCATCACAGGCTCCCAAGCAGAATCTGCTTTCATCGCTGAACACGACAGATCGCCATTGCTTTCTCCAGTGCAGACGTTGGCGCTACACACCATTGCAGCCGTTCCTGACAGTGGGCTTTAGTCAGAGGTACATATGGCATAGTCACACGTGCACGTAGTCCTGCATCCAATAGACGGTTGCGGATTGTTCGCGCAGTCATCTCACGTGCAACGGTGCTCGGATTTCCGTTGCAGCGGATGTTCTGCTTGACAACGCCGCTCTTCTTATGCGTCGATCGGTCCGATTATCAGTCCGTCTGTGGCTCCCGTTACATCGGTTTGAACGACGTCGAGTTGCTGCCACCGTGTGATATGGTCAACAGGTAATCCAGTAAACGACATCTGGATGACTTTACCCGAGGTCGCGTCATTGGGAAGTTCGAAGAAGGTCGAAGTGTGACTAGCGTTCCCGAGGAGTTCGGGATCGCTCGCAGCATCGTTTCACCAGCTTGAAGAACATTTTAAACGACAGGAATAACTGGCCGAGAGTTTAGCAGCGGTCGTTAACGAGCAACCACGGAGGCGGACGACCGGTATATTGTCCAACAGGCGAGAACAGACAGATGGCAGAGAGCAGGAGAAATCGCAAGGCCCACGCAACAAACAATTGGACGTCCGTTATCGCGTTTTACTCTGGCCAGGAGGCTGCACAAAGGTGTTCTATTTGCACGACGACCAGTACGGTGTGTGCCATTAATGCCTACTCATCGGAGACGATGGTTTCTGTGGTGCCAGGAACACAAGAACTGGATACATCAGCAATGGGGTTGAGTTCTCTTAACGGATGAGAGTCGATTTTGTCTGACGAGCGATTCTGGACGTATACACATGTGGAGAGAGCAAGGAACTCACAATCACATATCCAACATCAACGAAAGGGACCGGTTTGGAGGTGGTGGAGTTCTCGTTTGAGGTAGTATCATGCTTGGTAGCCGTACTGACCACCACAACTTCCAGGGAGGTTTAGTCAGTGGTGTCCGCTATTGTACCGAGGTTCTCCTGCCTCACGTGCGTCTGTTTAGAGGTGCTGTGGGTCATGAGTTCCTCTTCATGGACGACAACGCTACACCTCATCGTACAGTGGCTGTCGCAGAGCTGTTGGAGAGTGCAGATATTCAACGCATAGATTACCCGCAAGGTCCCCTAACCTAAGTCCAATTGAACACGTGTGAACCTTCTCGGAAGACGCTTGGCAGCACGTCACCAGCCGCCAGCAACGATTCCGCCGCTGCGATTGGCGCTACAAGAGGAATGGGCCGCAATGCCTCAACAGCTCCTTGACAACCTAGTCCTCAGCATGGACAGATGTTGTAAATCCTGCAACGCAGTCAGGGAGTGATCATATCCCCTACTAGAGACTGGATTTTTCTTGGCAGCCCCCTGTCACATGTACGTTTCTGTCTGCTTTCCAGTTGTGCTCGAAGCTATCTTTTCAATAAAGTTTATTTGTATCCTTTGGATTCCTTGTTCGGACGGTTTTGCTCACTTGTCCCATATTCTTACATCTTGGGGATCTTATGGTATGATTTGAGTCAATGTGGAGCACTTCTGCACGACATTACATTCGAAAAACCGTCTGGTCCTTAATTTTTGCACGCCAGTGTACAACGTAGTTTGTCACAAATATTTATCTTTTCAAACCATCGACGACTTGAAAAAATAAATATTTGTGATAAACAACGTTGTATTATCTTAATATATACAGGGTGATTCAAAACTCTTAGGCCAAACTTTACGGGGTGATAGAACACACCTAAACAAGCACTTTTCGTCGTACAAAGCAGCGTCGTAACTCAAACGGTGAAGCTCTAGGGGTCAGCACTTACTCTGTCCTGAAATGCTGAAACACAAGAATGATAGACGAGGTATGAAATGTGATTGAGAAATTTACAGAACAGAATTTTATTGATAGCAATTGCAGAATTTTATGGAACAAATTACAGCTACTTCTCAAAAGAGCGACCGCCAACATTAATGCAGACGTCACACCTTCAAAGAAGTGATCGTCGTAAATTGGTAAAACACCAGCCATTTTGCGCCCAGCGTCAACAGAAATCCGGTCAAAAAGGTGCTCAGGGGAATCAAAGGGGCTATCGTAGATGAAGCTTTTCATATGGCCCCATAGGAAAAATTCCAGACATGAGAGATCGATTGATCGTGCCGGCCAAGCGATAGGAACACCACGACCAATCCGTCGTCCTAGGAATTTAGCATTAAAGGCGTTCCGCACATTCACGCTGAAATAGAGTGTCCCTCCGTCGTGTTGGAATCACATACGTGTTTTAATGTTTGCTTGAACAGGGTTTAGTCATTCTGGTAAATTGATTGATTGATTGGAGGTTTAACGACCACCGTGAGCAACTCAATGTGCTATAAGCAGTCGTCCGTCCCTAATTTAGAGTCACTGGTTCCAGGGAAGGGAGAGAGCCAGTGCCGTAAGACAAACACAACATCCATGCCTGACCGGGATTCGAACCCAGACCCCTTTCGTATGAATGATCAGAGGCCATCGCTTGGACCACTGCGCCACCGGTGCGGCTTAGCCATTCTGGAAAGACTTCTATAACGAAGTAAATTTCTCCGACATTTTTGGTCCACGCCGGGGATCGAACCCGAGTCCACTTATTCCGGAACAAGTCGCTCTACCAACTGAGCTACACCGACGTTCGTTCTTACTGCTATCTGTCTTTATGTCGTGTGCGTCCTGAGGGGCCGGCACGTCACATCTCCCCCATCCAAAAGAGAGCCGGGGGCATGGCCCACGGATCAGCCGTGACCACTAATCGTCGTGGGCAGCCATCCGCTGTAGAACGTGCACTTGAGAACTCCCAGTCAATCTGGTGTGTGGAATGCAACGTCACACACATTTATTTTTCGAAGCGCTGAAGAAGGGATTTTCTTATTTTTCTTGTCACGCGGTGGGGAAAGAACATCACACCATTGCGAGATCTTTAATGGCCGGGTCACCAGGGAAGTTCGGGCGCCATTATAATGAAGTAAATTTCTCCGTCATTTTTGGTCCACGCCAGGGATCAAACCCGAGTCCACTTATTCCGGAACAAGTCGCTCTACCAACTGAGCTACTCATACGTTCGTTCTTGCTGCTACCTGCCTTTATGTCGTGTGCGTCCTGCAGGGTAGGAACATCACACTTCTTGTAAAAATACGAGGTAAGTTTTCCCGTCCAGTCGGTCTGGCAGAAGATATAGGCCAATCAAATGGTCATGGACGATTCCAGACCATACATTTATTCAGAATCAACGCTGGTACGGATGTGGATGTCTGGCGCGCGGATTACTGGTTGCCCACACATGAGAACTGTGGGTATTGAACATTCTCTCACGTGTAAAACTGCATTCGTGAGTGAATAAGACATGTGCGGGAAACTCCGGCTGCACTGCAGTTTGCTGAAGGATCCACTGAGCAAACTCAACACGAGGCCGATAGTCTATAGGTGTCAAGGCTTGCACCCGCTGTGAATGGTATAGGTGAAAGCGTTCATCTCGCAGTACTCGCCACATCGTCGATTGGGGTACACCTACGGTATGAGAAAGTGCTCGCGAGCTACATTCGGGACGATCTCCCAACCATACACAGAATTTTCACTATATCACGCACTCCTTGCACACCTTGTGTCTGCAAGCCGCTGACAGAGAAAGGAGCCCGTGTCGCACAGATACTGGTGCAATCGCTGAAAGGTTTTACGATCGGACACGCGTCTTGTCTGAAATCACTCCCGTGACAGTCTTTGAGCTTCCCTTGCATTTCCTTTTGCAGCTCCATACACGAAATACATATCCGCCTTCTCCTGATTCGTGAAACCATCCATCTCTTGCGAAATCCACGGTAGAAATGACGACGAGTGCGAAAACCCGTGCTTATATGGGTTCACTGGACAGCGCCCACTAGCGCTTCACCGGTTGATTTACAACCCTGCATTACACACTATTTACCAACATGTAATTGGACACCCCTGCGATCGACGATTTCTGCGGTTCTGATACACGTCACGGCCGCCGCCGTTAAATATCGTGTGAGAAACAACAACGCAACCAGTCGGGCCACTCGGTTACCGATCAGCGACCAGACGTGTTCGATGGGCGACATATCGGGAGAACAGGCGGGCCACGACAGCACCGCCACATCACGAACGTCAGCGCAGGAATTAGGATGTGTGGCGCAACAACCTGTGTCAGCACGTACCGTTCGACGTCGTCTGCAGGAGCGGGGACTTGTCGCACGGCGCCCATTGCTCCGATTACCATTGAAGTTACACCACCGGCGACTGCAGCGGCAGTGGGCCGTTGAACGCTGCACCTGGACTACGGAATGGCACGACATTGTATTCTCCGACGAATCCTGCTTCTGCTTGCAACACAACGATGGTCAGATCCGCGTGTGCGGCACCGCGATGAGCGACTGTATAACGCCTGCATTATGCAACGCTATACCAGTCCGTTGCCTGGCGTTATGATCCAGCAAGTTGAAGTACCCAAAATTGACAGTGGCCTACGTGATTGGCAAGTGGAAGATCAGAGGTGACTGTCGGAATGTTCCACGACCCGGCAGGCCCACAAGACTGGGAGTTAGAGACCGACGGGTGCTGGCCTGATAAATTCGGAAGAACCGCACCAAATCGATGGGACACATCCGCGAGGAGTTTCAACAGGCGTTCAGGAGTGTTCTTTCGATGAATACCATCCGTAAGGAAGCCCATCTGCTCGGTTATCATGGACGTGCTGCCGCCCAAAAGTCTTTGATCACCAAGTCCAATAACGCCGCTCGGCTAACGTGGTGCAAAGAACGTCGACAGTGGACCGTTGAACAGTGGAAACAGGTTCTCTGGAGCGACGAATCAAGGTTCGCCCTCTACCGTTCGGATGGCAGGATCTAGGTTTGGCATCTGTCTGGAGAACGCCTCCTGCCGGAATGTATTGTGCCAACTGTGAAGTTAGGCGGCGGTGGAATTATGCTATGGGGTGTTTCTCCTGGTATGGCACGGGACCCTTGGTCGCAATTCCTGGTAGACTCAACGCCGAGACCTACTGCACCATTTTGAATGACCATGCACTTCCTACATTGTGGCAGTTTTACGGGGTGGACCCATGTTACTTTCGAGATGACAATGCCACCTGTCATGTTGCAAGGTCCACCATGGCTTGGTATGGTGACAATGGGATTAATGGAATGGACTGGCCTGCGCAGAGCCCGGACCTTAACCCTATCGAGCACCTCTGGGACGAGTTGGAGCGTCGACTTATGGGTTTCTCCCACAGTCCGAAATCGGTGAAGGAACTGACCTGTCTTCTGCAAGCCGAGTGGAAGAGAATACCGCTAGCCGTCGTACAACGCCTGGTTGAGAGTATGCCCCGGAGGGTCGTAGCTGTAATCGCCGCTCGTGGAGGCTCCACCAACTATTAAAGGTGAATAAACTTCGTTTTCCTTTGCTATCACAGGTGTCCAATTACTTGTCCGTAGATAGTGTATGACGAAAAGTGCTTGTTTAGGTGTGTTCTATCAACCCGTAAAGTTTGAGCCAAGAGTTTTGAGTCATCCTGTATAATCATCCCAAGACTGTAGTCTCTGAAATCAAGTATCTTACAGATTTGGTTCCAAGATTCCAAAGAAGGTTTCCGTAAATTTTTCATGATTATTTGTGGTTCCTCGTACAACGGATAAAGTTAAGAAAAGTTGAACAGAATGTTAGAATCAACTGTGCGTAACACCAAAATCATAACTAATAGAAGACACAAGTGGTTGTTCGAACGGCAAAGTATAATAGTTTCGCAAATGCTGTCTACGTACGATAAGTAAAATCATTAAAAATTTGCAGAATAAAACCTTATTTATTTACAAATTAAAATAACTTAATTTAAAAACGAAGAACTTTCAGGGCACTCGTGGTCCCATCCTCAGATTAAATGTCGCAAGAATACAGAGTCAATCATTATAAAGTACATGTAATTACCCCCAATACATCTCACCATTCGTTTCGAGAAGGTGCTAGGTTACAAACATTAAAGCTCAAAAAAGAGAAATAAACTACGTTGGTTCTTCATCAACAGCTGGTTGTCCGGAGGGGACCACAAGTCGTCTCCACTGGCTCGGAACATAAGCCGGGAGGTCAAAGTTGACGACGGCGATTCGTCATGTCATGGACTCCACAAGACACGAGAAGCGTTGGGAAGCCATACGGATCCACGACCCCTGAACAAGCTCCCACAGTTCACGAAGCTTTGATGGAGAGGGGGTCAGAGCCTCGAATATCTCTCTCCATGGCATCCCAGATGTGATCGATGGGATTGAGGTTAGGGGACCTAGCTGACCAAGGAAGCGAGGTCACGTCGGTGGAGTGTTCATCCAACCATTGGGATACAATTCGGGAGCTGCAGTGTCTTGTTGCAGAATGAGGTTCCCAGTGGGATGTTGAAGACGCACAAACGGGAGCAGAGGGTCGTCCAGGATATCACGGTAACGTTGACCTGTGAGGGACGATGTCACACGTACCAGGAGTCCCATTTCAGTCCACGTAAATAATCCCCAGACGAGAATGCCACCCCCACCAGCTTGAAGAGTATCCTGCTGGAAAGAAGGATCCATCGCTTCATGCGGTTTGCGCCGTACTCTTATCGTTCCATCCGCATGTACCAACGTGAATCTCGACTCATCAGTCCAGGCAACATTTTCCCACATGTCTGGAGTCCAGTGGCGATGTTCCCGCGCCCATGCTGATCTTTGCACCCTGTGATGTGCGGTCAGTAGCGGTACCTTCGTGGGACGATGGCTTCCGTACCCCATAGCGATTAGATGGTTCTGGATGGTGTGGCTGCTTACACGATTTTGTGCACCAGCGTTAAATTGCCGAGTGATTTCTTGCACTGTGGCCCGTCTATCCGCTGTTACAATGCGAACTAGCTGACGATGACCACGCTCATCCACACGCTGTTGCCCACGGCAGTTGGCCCTTGCAGGAATGGTTTTACGGGATTCAATGTACTCACGGTGCACGCGGGACACAGTGGCTCGTGAAATTCCCAGTGCCTGAACGCCTTCCGAGATGGAGAGACCCATTCGTTGAACCCCGACAATTGGCCCACGAGCAAATGCGGTTAGATCCTTCGTCTTACCCATACTGCGTCCGACTCATACTGATTCCCGTCGCATCACTCCTTATATTGTCGGATCGCTGCATACGTCATGTCGTTTCCATTTACAGGGCCGCCCACTGCGCCACATTTGCATAACGCCAGTTATCTCTAATTCAATTGCTCTTCAGTGTAGAGTTGATATTCGTTTATTTTATAATTTTTTCAAGATATTGGTTTGGATGTATGACTGGTAGCTTTATTCTGATGGAGTACTATTATTGAAGGCTCTGTGGATAAAGGAATGGTATTTCTTCTTTGAATGTAAAAGTTAAAACATTATTCTGGTAACATGTAGAATTGATTTTAACACTCTTTTTAACTTTTCTTAACTGTAAGTTACCATTCTACGAGAAACTAACAATAGTCCTGAATCCTTTAAAGAAACTCTCTTTGGACTCTTGAAAGCAAGTTTGTAAGTCTTTTTCTGCTATAACGTACAAGTTTGTCCGCGCCGGACCAGGAAATCGGCTCCCTCTCACTCCAAAGTAAGTGGCTCTCCCAACTGAACTACGTGGTTATTTGTTCTCACTGCTATCTGCCTTTATCCCATGTGCGTCCTGCGATGCAGGCACGTCACACTGCGCTTTTGCTATAGTAAATCGACCGTTTTTTTTATCATTGGACCCTTTTTTTTTCTTATTCGACCTATATTTTTCTTATATCTACTTTAAATCATGATTTTCTTCTTTTTAAATTACATAATATAGGAATCAGCGGTAATACTTATTCATTTTTCAAATATTACTTGACTAACAAACAACAATATACACAAATTGAGCATTATCATTCCTCATTTCAAATTATGAGATCAGAAGTACCTCTGTGTTCTCTCCTCCGCCCTTTATTGTTTAATATATGCATTAATGATTTATTTTCGCTGTCAACTCACATGGATCTTTTTCTGTATACTGATGATACAGCTGTTCTTATGAAAGGAAAAAAAAACAAACTTAGGTGAAATAATAACAGAATGTAATAAACAGTTGCAAACTATTTCTGACTGGTTTTATTCTAATGAATTAATAATTAATGTTAATAAATCTAAAGCAGTGATTTTTTCTAAGACGTTATCTCCTTTAACACCAAATGCGCAAATATCCCTTAATAATAAAATAATTGATGTAGTACCTTCATTCAACTACCTCGGAACTACAATAAATTTTGACCTCAAATGGAATAAACATATTGATTTTCTTTTAAATAAGCTATCCAGAAATATTGGTATAGTGAGTAATATACTAACTGATCGAACAACTAAGACATTGATCTCATTGTATTACACGCTATTTCAAACTCATATTAATTACTGCATACTATCATGGGGAAAAACAGCACAATGCAATATTTATAAATTACAAATTCTACAAAATAAATTTATTAGACTAATATATCTCAAATCACATCCTAATACTCGACCTTTAATGAAATTTTAGAACAAAAGTACACAGTGCGTCAAAGAATTTTTAAGACTGGGTCTGTAAAATAAATTGAAACGAGAAATTATAATTTGTTTTGGTTTTTTAATCAAAATAAGTCCCTCCGGCTTCAATACACTTGTTACAGCGATTTAATAATGATTCGAATGCCTGTTTCAGTTCACTTTGCGGATATGCCTCCAAAGCACGCGTCGAAGGTGTTTGTATGGTCGAAATATCATCAAAATAACACCCTTTTAACGTCATTTTAAGTTTTGGGAATAAAGAAAAGTCGCAGGGTGCTAAATCAGGTGAATACGGTGGATGATTTAACACACACAGACGTTATTTTACGCCAAAAATCTACGAACAAGAAGTGAGGTGTGACTGGGTGCATTATCGTGCAACAAACACCAACTGTTTTCATCTCATTATTCTGGACGAATGCGACGAATTCTGCCCATCAAACGGCTCAAAACATTTAAATAAAACTCACCAGCAATTGTTTGTCCACTTGGAACAAATTCTTCGTGGATATCGAAGAATGTAATTAGCATTGTTTTGATTTTCGATGGAACTTTTCGCGTTTTTTGGCTTGTGGCGAGTTTTTTTACTTCCATTCAGCACTTTGTCGCTTTGTTTTAGGATCATATTGAAAACACCATGTTTCATCACCTGTAACAATCAATTTTAAGAAGTTTGGATTATTTTCAGCGATTGAAATGATGTCTCTGCAATGTGCACTTCTCCTTGATTTTTGTTCATTGGTTAACGTGTGTGGAACAAATTTAGCATAGACTTTTGTTTCGCCTAAATCTTCACGCAGGATGGTTCGAATCGTTTCTTTGTTGATGTTTAAAGACTCTTCCATCATTCTTAGTGACGCACATCGATTGTTTGCCATGAAATCACGCACTTTTTCAATAATCTCAGGTGTCCTAGATGAACTTGGTCTTCCGGTATGCTTATCATTTTCTAGCGTATCTCTTCCGTCCAAAAAACGTTTGTGCCACAGGAAAACATTTGATCTACTTAAACAAAACTCATCGTAAACTTGTTCCATCATTTGGTACGTTTCCGAGGCACTTTTACCAAGTTTTGCGTTAAATTTATTAACAGCTCTTTGTTCCATCTTAATAATTCAACATGAAAAAAATTTTACTTCTCTAATGAACGCCCGTTTCGTTTGAGTTACTTTAACAACTGCGCAGTACTTTTGGCAGAAAGCAAACAGATGGTCACGGTTTATAACGCATTCACGATTACACTGGTGGCACCACCGTAGGCTGAAATCTAGCGCCAGTCTTAAAAATTGTTTGACGCACTGTGTATATCCTAATAAATATAATAAACTTACTATTACTCAACTGTAATATTTTAATATTGGTAAAAATATGTTAAAACGAATTAAATATAATTTATATTCGTATCTCATACTTCTTAATACATATGCACATTCGTATGAAACAAGGAATAAACTACAATCACAAGCTATTTTTCCAAAAACGGAATCAATTAAACTTTAAATTACAGAGGCCCTCAATACTGGAATTCTTAACCTAGCAACCTGACTAACTTAAACAATTTTAATTTATTTAAAAAAAATTAAACTCTATCTTCTTTAATAATTTAAAAAAGGGAAAAGATTGGCAAAACGTCTTCTGATTGTCTGACTTGATGTGTCTATCTGTTGTTTCATTTGTTTCTTCTACGGGGAGTATAGAGATATGTCAGGCTATTTTGGCCTTTTCCCTTGTCTTCCATGTTGCTACTATCTATGATCCTCATTTATGAACTGTCAATTTTTTTTCCATTCTTTTTTTCTTTTCTTGTTTCTTTTTGTTCTGCTATGAGCATGTAACTACAAAATTACATAAATAAAATAAATAAAACTGTCGTTTACGTAGATCCATGCTTCATCAATAGTCACAATAAAATTCCATCTGTCTACGATTAAGTGATTTTCATTAGAAGTTCACACCGTATTCTAGGCTCAGTCAAATGCGGTGAACATTATATATATTGTTTACAGTTGATGCAGAGATTTTTACCAAATCAGCGTTTACTTTTTGGGTCATTGGTTTTTTTAAGAGACCTTAAACCTTATTTTTAAATACACTGCTGGCCACCGATATTGCAACATCAAGAAGGAAGCATCCGACTGTCCTGAAATTCGCAGCACGCGTCGCCCGCGTGAGGACATGCAAACCATTAGCATTGCAGGGCATATGCAAATCATGTGCGCCCGGCACGCCACCGAGAAGCACTATGAGAAGGGTGCACAGAAGGCGGGGTGTAAGTAGAGTAAGTGTGTTGTGCTGCCGGACCTGCGCGTGGGAAGCTCCTTGATGCCTCGTCGCAGAATACGGCAGTCATTTCATCACGTTTCGGAGTTCGACAGAGGGCGAATAGTGGCTCATCGCGACAGCGGTTTATCGTACCGAGACATCGGGGCCCGTGTGGGGCGACATCCAGCCACAGTGAGGTGAGTATGGATTCGGTGGGTGCAGGAGAGACAGACGGACCGACGTCAGCGATTGCCGCAGCCGCGGCACACCACCGAACAAGAGGACAGGCATGTTGTGCGGCGGGCATTGACGGCTCGCACCGCCACATCACGAACGTCAGCGCAGGAATTAGGATGTGTGGCGCAACAACCTGTGTCAGCACGTACCGTTCGACGTCGTCTGCAGGAGCGGGGACTTGTCGCACGGCGCCCATTGCTCCGATTACCATTGAAGTTACACCACCGGCGACTGCAGCGGCAGTGGGCCGTTGAACGCTGCACCTGGACTACGGAATGGCACGACATTGTATTCTCCGACGAATCCTGCTTCTGCTTGCAACACAACGATGGTCAGATCCGCGTGTGCGGCACCGCGATGAGCGACTGTATAACGCCTGCATTATGCAACGCTATACCAGTCCGTCGCCTGACGTTATGATTTGGGGCGCAATTGGATATGACACCCGCACCCCTCTGGTACGCATCGCCGGTACACTCAACAGCCACCGCTACATCTCCGACATTTTGTAACCTGTAGTCCTCCTTTAGCTGCAGGACCTGCCAGCGGTCACGTTTCAACAGGACAATGCGCGCCCGCAAGTGGCACGCATCGTGGAACAATTCTTTACGGCCCACCAGGTGTCACTGCTGTCGTGGCCCGCCTGTTCTCCCGATATGTCGCCCATCGAACACGTCTAGTCGCTGATCGGTAACCGAGTGGCCCGGCAAGCACCACCCGTGATGAACTGTGGCAACGTGTGGAAGCAGCCAGGACCGACATACCCCAAGCCCACATCCAAAGCCTCTTTCGTTCTATACCGCGGCGTGTAGCAGCCGTTATTGCCAGCCATGAGGGCCACACGAACTATTGATTTCTACGTATTCCGCAAGTCGCACGGGCCTGTGAGCTCAATCGTTTCATCTTTGTATCTGTTGTTATGTGTCCAGTAAATCTGGCTTTGCTATCGCATGTCCTTCTTGCTTTTGCGTTTTGAGCGGCCAGCAGCGTAATTGTAAAAGGACTTACCTTCTTTGGATATTCGTTTGATATTTTCCCTGTAATAAGCAATGTTAAACGATATTTTCCTCTATTATTAATAGTATTGCTTATTTTACAGTTAAAAATGCGAATTCGTGATTTCTAACCGTTTTTTAAGTACATAATACGAATATTTCTTTCCGTAAAGAGCAAAAATATAACCTCCTATCCACTGTTCGTTTACGTGCTCCATTTTCGGAGCAGAGAAGCTTTAACGTAGTAAAATTGATGTTTTTAGCGTTAGTGAATCGAAATTTATTCCTAAGTTGGATCCTCTTATCCTTTCAGACGCTGAGGGGTGGCGCTAAGATAAAAAACCGCAGCGGTTTCACCTTTTCAGTGAACTAATAGCAACTTTTCCTGACGAGTATTTTTCCTTTGAACTAGGACAAATTGTGCACTCTTTTTGTTCCTACAAAAAAAGGCTCGTCCCATCAGAGTTGGAAACGGGTAAAAAATCTGGGACCCAGACGTTCCATAACTCGACCCGACCCGTAACTGACCCGGACAAATTTGCTTTGAACTATAAATTCGAAACTCAATTTATATACAGGGTGATTCATAAAGAAGTATACAGTATAACGAAGTAAATTTCTCCGTCATTTTTGGTCTACGCCGGGATTCGAACCCGAGGCCGCTTATTCCGGAACAAGTCGCTCTACCAACTGAGCTACGCAGACGATTATTCTGATTCCTATCTGCCTTTATGTCGTGTGCGTCCTGCTGGCAGGTACGTCACATCTCCCCCACCCCCACCGAAAGAGGGCCGGGGGCATGGCCCACGGGTCAGCCGTGACCATGAATCGTTGAAGGCAGCCATCCACTGTACAACGTGCACTTGAGAACTCCCAGTCAATCTGGTGTGTGGAATGCAACATCACACATCTTTATTTTTCGAAGCGCTGGAAAAGGGAATCTCTGATTTTTCCTATCTCGCGGTGTGGAAAGAACATCACACCATTGCGAGATTTTGAACAGTCGGGTCATCCGAATAGTTCGGGCGCCATTATAACGAAGTAAATTTCTCCGTCATTTTTGGTCTACGCCGGGATTCGAACCCGAGGCCGCTTATTCCGGAACAAGTCGCTCTACCAACTGAGCTACGCAGACGATTATTCTGATTCCTATCTGCCTTTATGTCGTGTGCGTCCTGCTGGCAGGTACGTCACAACAGATTCAACGCACTATAAAACAAGAACAATGTAAGGTATTTTATGTTTCCTGTAACAGAATTGTAGGGGAATGTTTCAAGTTTTTTTTAGAGACAGTCACAGATGTTCTATGTGTGCTCCCTTAGACACACATCATGCCTGTAATGCATTTCCGCGCAAACGCGAGGTAAGATATCTGAATCAAGTGCAGGAATAGTGGCTGTGATACGCTGTTTCAGCTCCGCTAGATCAACAGGAAGGGGAGGGGAGAATTCCTTGTCCTTTACGTACCCCCCACAGGAAAAAAGTCGCAAGGTGTTAAGTCAGGACTTCTGGGTGTCCATTGGGTCAGTGGCATGTTGTAGTCCGCGGCTCGTCCAGTCCATCGGTGAGGAAGATGTCATTTTGACTGACTAGTCACGTGACACGCGCGCTATCGCCTACGTCACTTCCCTCAGTAGCGGGACACAAACTTTATGAGTACATCTACCTAACGGTTCGCAGTTGTGGTCCGTGTCTTCCACTGTTGTTGTTTTACAGAATCTGGAAACTGTATACATCTTTATGAATCACCCTGTGTACTTTATCCCAATAACCGCTTGATATTTAATAACTGAAATCTTTTTTACGCTTTCCAACCGTAGGTTGAAGAAGCGTATATGCTCCAGCTTTGTCCGTCCTTCCGTCCGCACGATAACTCAACTGAAAATGGTTCGATTTCGACGAAATTTTAGTATGTGGTAGGGAACCACCTGGGAACAATCCCTATTGAAAATGGGTGAAATACTGTCAAAGCTAAGCACATAGGAGCTGGATCCATTCCATTGCCTTTATATATCATAACTTGCGTAAAAATGGTTCGATTTCGATGAAATTTTAGTATGTGATACGTAACCACCTGGGGACGAACCCTCTTGAAAATGAGCGGAATGAGGTCAATGATCAGGGCATAAAAGCGGAATCCATTCGATTGCCTTTATGTGTCATAGGATGGGTAAATATGGTTCGATTTCGATGAAATTTTAGTATGTGGTAAGGAACCACCTGGGGACGAATCCTATTGCAAACGGGCGAAATGGGGTTAAAGGTCAGGCAAGGCATAAGAGCGGGATTTATTCCATTGCCCTTATGCGTCATAACGTGCGTAAAAATGGTTCGATTTCTATGACATTTTAGTATTTGGTAAGGAACCACCTGGGGACGAACCCTATTGAAAATGGGCAAAATGGGGTTAAAGGTCAGGACACTGGAGTAGGATCAATTCCATTGCCCTTGTGCATCATAACTTACCTAAAAATGCTTCGATTGCGACAAAACGTTATCATGTTGTTCCGGAAGTATAGTGAACCGGTTCTGTTGAATATCAACGAAATGGGGTCAAAGATCATTGCACAAAAGCAAGATTTATTACACAGCCGATATTCTCATAACTTGCGTAAAACTGCTTCTATTGCGACAAACCTTTAGTATGCTATTCCTGAGGTATACTGAACCAGTTCTGTTGAATATCATCGAAATGGGGTCAAAGGTCAGGACACAGGAGCGAGATTTATTCTACAAACATTATCCACATAACTTGAGTAATAATTTCTGGTATGTTGGAAAGCGTATGATAATCAATGCAATGCATGATTTTACTAACTTGTTTAATAATCAAATTTGGTTACTTGCTAAATTTTAGTACCATTTTTAGTGTCACTATTTTGCGTAATCCAGAAGTAATGGCTGACTATGACTGTGACCATAGAGTATATTACAAATGGGAATCATTATTTACGATTACGCAAATGTATTTTTTAAAATGTACTTAGATTGTCCACTCTTTCCGCGCTTTGATGGAGGTTCGCATACTTTCATATGGTGCGTTAGATTTTTGGTTTCATAATCTTTTATTACACCGTCGACATCTTTCTTTGTAATTATACACTTTCCACATTTTGAACAACAAGCAAGACCAACCAACTCAGAATTATTCACAGGTTCCTTAATGAGACGAAACAATTTCCAGCATTCACTCTTCCCCTTGTGGTTTTCAACAATCACGTATTTGTTGGCCTCGACGCCTTTCTCAACCTTCTTAATATTAAATCCATCCACATTAAGGAGTTCATTTCGACGTGATATATCATGGGAACGGGATGTTAGCACATCAATCGAAAACCTCTGAATGCTAAATCTAAAAGATGCGATGTGAAAAGTAACTCTTAGTCATACAGTGAACTTCGCACGGAGAGAGTGGATCGGCAGAGAAGCAGGCGAATGGCGTTTTCCTGTACCTTACCCTTAACAATCGCACTGTAAAAGAACGCAAAGGAAGTATTTTTTACCATATGGTGTCGGTGTGTTTGACGTTGGCCGGTGGAAATCTTTGTTGCTTTAAGAAAGAGACGACAATATTTCTGCATGGCAAATCATTATTCACTCCGTGGGCACCAGTATCGAGTACAGAATTCCACAACGCGCATTTTTCTTTGGAATATATTTTTCTTTAAAAAAAATAAAACGGGAATAAAACCGGGTCAAAATCGTGTCATGAACACCTTGACCCGCGACCCGTTTCCATCTCTGAGTCCAATCTCTTTAGCGTTTCCTTACTGAACATCAGGACTGGTTACTTGGAAATGTTGCTCAATTAAATACTGTATTTCATTGGATCATTGAGAATAATCCTGTACCAGATCTTTTGCAACCTTATTATGATGTATATTATAAACGAATCGAGGATATCAAAGCATGCTATACTGTTCAAATTAATTGGGACAAAGTAAAAAATCACTCTTTTTTCCAAAACTATGCCTTTAAATCATTCTATGCCTTGATATACACTGATAAATACCTGTATTAGTATGAAGTATGTCCTCCTTTAGCAGAAATGACCTCTTGAATTCGCATTGGCATTGACTCCACTAATTGGGTGCACATATTTTTGACTTCATAATCGTGGAACCACAGTTTTACAGCATTCGTTATCATGCGTTCTTTGGTTGTACAGTCCATTTTACCTAAACGTCTCTTCAAAATATTCCACAAGTTTTCCATGGGATTTAAGTCTGGTGAATTTCCAGGTCAATCAAGCAAATGAATTTGATTTCCCAGCTTGACCAATTTCGAATTGTGACATGGGGCCAAGTCATGTTTAAATGTCCCGTCAAAAGTTTGCAAGAACGGAACAATCCTACGTTGTAATATTTCTATGTACGTGGCTGAATTCATCATACCTTGAACAGGAACTAAGCTTCCAGTGCCATTTGATGTGAAAAAAACCCCAAAACATCTGTTTTCAGAGGGTGTTTTACAGTTTGTTTGACATGCTCAGGTCTTAAGGGTTCACAGTTGCTTCGTCTAACGACATTTGCTTGGGAACCCTGCACAAAAAAATGAGTTTCATCACTGAAAATTACCTTTTTCCAGTAGTCAGCAGTGCATGATTTATATTTTTTGGCCCATGCTAAACGTTTTATCTTCAATTTCGCATTCAAATATTCAAATATTATTTTTTCGTTGGTCTTCTTGCCTTCCGGCCAACTTCCAGAAGCCTACGGCGTACAGTTGAATCACTAACATCACAACCACTAGCCAATAAATCCCTTTAAAGGTCGGTGCTTTCTTTTTTTTTTTTTTTTTTTTTTTTTTTTTTTGATTCATTTTACCATTTCTGATTAGACATTTAGACATTTATCGATTCGCGGAGTTGTTTTTCGTTTTCTTCCACATTTACCTCTCCGTTTTGGAAACGATGATCCAGATGCATTGTATCGCGTAAGCAGTCTTGATGCACTTGATTTGCCTACACCAACTGCAGAAGCGATATCTCTCACTGTCATAGAAGTGTGATCCTTCAGAGCAATTATGTTTGCACGCTTCCTAGGAGAAATGTCCATTTTTCAATACACGAAAGCAACACGTACTCACAGAGAGCAAAACCTAAGATCCACCTGTAACACACGAAAGCTCACAACTGAAACTGACGTGCCTATTTCCGGTATAAAACCGGTCAAACCACATTCTTACTATCAAGTTCTAACAGTCACGCCGATTATATTCTTCATCAATATGACCCTCACTTGATATCTGCTGTCCAAGATAAACAAACGTACGCATCTGTTATCTCCAACGTTTCTCCATCAATCGATAAATCTTCATTTCTTGTAAAAGCATTGCACATCACTTTTGTCTTTAGAAAGTTCATTTTTAATCCCACTTCTTTACTCTTGTCAGCAAGTTCCTGGATCATACTCTGCAGCTCTGATAGGGTAGTTGCAAAAATGACTACGTCATCAGCAAAACGAAAGTGAGTTAGATATTCTCCATTAATCTTTATCCCATTGTTTTCCCAGTTCAATGATTGAAAGACAATTTCCAATGTGGCATTAAAGAGCTTGAGAGATATGGTGTCACCTTGTCTCACTCCCTTTCCAACTTTTATCTGTGCTGTATTCTCACACAGCCGAAACTTTGCACTTGCATTTTCATAGATGTTATCAATAATAATAATATCTGCATCTTCAGCACCGAAGGATTTCAAAGCCATTGTAACTGCTGATGGTTACACTGAATCAAAGGCCTTTTGATAATGGATAAAAGCCTTGCACAATGGAAGTTCATATTCCCTCGCTCTTTCAATTAGTTCTCTCAGTACGTGGATATGATCTATTGTGCTGTAGCCACTCCTGAATCCAGCTTGTTCTCTCGGTTGAGCCATGTCCAGTGTTACCTTCAAGCGGTGTGAAAGAACTTTAGTGAAGATTTTATAAACCACTGATAGGAGGCTGATAGGTCTGTAGTTCCTGAGATCCTCAATGTCACCTTTTTTATGTAGCAGGATCATTGTAGCGTTGTTCCAATCCTCAGGAATCTTCCCTTCATTAAGGCATCGAGTGACAATTTGGGCGAGTACTGTTTCAATTTCTCCACTTGCTTCTTGTATGATGTCTACAGTAATTCCATCTTCTCCTGGAGCTTTTCCCCACTTCATGTTCTTGATTGTATGCGCAACTTGTGCTGGGAGGACTGGAAGAACTCTGGTACTGGTACCTTTCATGATGTTTGGAGTACATGTATCATCCCTTTCACATAATTTGGAGTAGAAATCTTTCACTTTTGTCAAAATTTCCCCTCTATTATGAACCTGTATCCATCAGCATTTACAATGGCTCTGAAAACCTGCGGTATTGAAGATGCATACATTAATATTATAAATAACATCTATGAAAATGCAAGTGCAAAGATTAGGCTGTTTGAAAATACAACACACATAAAAATTGGAAAGGGAGTGAGACAAGGTGACACCATATCTCCGAAGCTCTTTAATGCCACATTGGAGGGTGTTTTTTCAGTCACTGAGCTGGGAAAACAAGGGGATAAAGATTAATGGAGATTATCTAACCCACCTTCGTTTGGCTGATGACGTCATTTTTGCAACTAGCCCATCAGAGCTGCAGAGTATGATCCAGGAACTTGCTGACAAGAGTAAAGAAGTGGGATTAAAAATGAACTTTCAGAAGACAAAAGTGATGTTCAATGCTTTTACAAGAAATGAAGATTTATCGATTGATGGAGAAAAGCTGGAGATAACAGACACGTACGTTTATCTTGGACAGCAGATATCAAGTGAGGGTCACATTGATGAAGAAATTAATCGGCGTACAAAACTTGCCTGGAGAGCTTTTGGAAGAAACAGCATAATTTTCAAGAGCAATATGCCATTATGTCTTAAAAGAAAAGTGTTTGATCAATGCATCCTTCCAGTGCTTACGTATGGTGCAGAGACGTGGACCTTAACTAAAAGAGACATACAAAGGCTGCAGACAACTCAAAGCAGCATGGAGAGGTGCATACTTGGTGTAACCAGGAGAGATAAGAAGAGGAACTCGTGGATCCGAAAAATGACAAGAGTGGAAGACATCATGATCAGAGTTAAATCCCTGAAATGGCAATGGGCTGGACATACTGCCAGAAGGACAGATCATCGATGGACAGCCGAAATTTTAGATTGGATTCCAAGGGACAGGAAAAGACCCAGAAGAAGACCACATGGGAGATGGGTGGATGAAATTCGAAAGTATGCAGGGGTGACATGGAGGAGACTGGTACAAGACAGACCGTTGTGGAGGAAACTTGGGGAGACCTTCGTCCAGCAGTGGATTGATAATGGTTGACAATGATGATGATGATGATTTTGGATATTATTATTACCTTTACTACTTCTACTGTTTCGCTTTTTTTATTTTTCTATGGTTATTTACTCAATAAATCAGGTGTTTTACACCTGTTATTTTGTTCCCAATATTTAATTGCTGCAGTTACTTCTTTCTTGCTTGTCGAACACTTTGTTGCCAGATTCAATTCTTCGATCTCCTTTCATTTTTTTTATATTATTGGAGGTTTAACGACCACCGTGAGCAACTCAAAGGGATATAAGCAGTCGCCCGTCCCTAGTTCAGGGTCACTGGTTCCAGGGGAGAGAGAGATCCAGTGCCGTAAGACAGACACAACATCTAAGCCCTCACAGGGATTCAAACTCGGTTCCCTTTTGGACAAATGATCAGAGGCCATCGCTTAGACCACTGCGCCACCGTGTTGGCCCTTTCATTTTCTGTAATTTCTTATCAAGAACGTTTTAAAAATGTATGAACTTCCTCTGTATTTGTCTCGTTTAATCACATTCATATTTAAATTACAACGTTCTGGTGTTTCAGTTTGTTTTATGGTGTTAGGCTTGTGAAAGCCATCCATTGATGGGCGAAAGCTTTGCAAAATATATGTTTAATTGCTTACGTCAATAAACAGATAGTTATTTTAGTTTTATGTGCTTGGTGTATCAACAGTTCTGTTACTAAGAAAGATTTTAAATATTACGGAAACTTATTTTTAGTCTGTCGTGCATGAATTAGTACTTCAGTAATTAAGACCCCGTAGGTTCTATTGCATTGAAACAACGAAATGCATCCAAGAACGAGATGAAGTTCCTCCAAAAAGGGCTGGAAATCCCTCTCTCGAAGTTGTGATAAATCGATTTCTTGGTTTCGGCGCAACCTGGAAAAATAAAAAAAAATTCTTTTCCTCGACGTTCTAATGAATTTTGGCATTTTGAAGAGAAAACGCATTACTATGGGGATAATTAATATCCCTCCGGTAAACTTAGAGACACAAGAAAAACTCGGATGCTCGGATTGAAGTTGACGTGGCGTCTGGCGACATAACGTCGATTCTAAGTACAGCAGGAAAGGCAGGAAGACCTTGTTGCGCTCGGGGGTACGGAGATTCGCCTGAAATTTCAAGTGTTCACTACATCTCCTGTCTTCGCATTTATCTATTATGAATGAGGAGGGAAGAATTATTTGTGGTGGATCCCATAAGAAACTGATGTTAATGATGGAAGCAAGGTACAATCTTCTAGATTTACTTTCCTCTGAATAAATAAACTCTTTGTGGATGGAAGAAGCCTTGAAGATTACAGTAGGATTCAGCTCTGGGTAACCTTAACTTACTTTCCTCCATGCGTTACACTTTCTCGGAAAACAGAAGAGGTTTCCATTTGGTGCCTTCAACTTTTAAGAAAAGCGAATTAGGAGGGATTTAAGTATTTGTTAGGAAAATCAGATTTCTTCTAAATTCACGAAAAAAGGATTCGATTCCCTTTAGATTAAATTTAAATACATATTGTCTGCTAAAGGACGAAAGTTTTGGTGGGTGCACAGGAACGCATTAGTGAGAAAGGTTCTGTGGTTTGCTTAAGGAAAGAGAGAGTAGAATAAATCCTCTTATCTTATTTATTCCTCAATCATTTCAAAACCAGTGTCATTAATTGCATACATAGCATACATCCTAAAATACACTGGTCACAAAAAAATAAATGAAGATCTTATTTGACTCTCTTATCTGATTCGATAAAATGAAGGATTTTATCTGACTCGATGAAATGAAGGATCGTATTTGACTCAAGTAACACACACTGAAATAGCATCAGTCAGGTTACCTGAAACAAACGATAAACAGTGCTTTCAATTTATTCTGCAATTTCTTACAACAAAAAGTAGCACTTCAATAAAAACAAAATAGTAAATTCGGATATTAAATGACTACTATTCACTATCATTTAGAGACCAAATGAATGAACAAAGAAGGAAACACAGAATTTCCCTAATAAACCTGGAATTCCACATTGAAGAGAATAAATGAATGAGCAGGAAAGAAAACACTGAAATACCCTAATAAACGTAGAATTCCACCTCGAAGAGACTAAATGAATGAAAGAGAAAGGAAGCATCAAACTCCGTAATACCTACGATTCCACATATATGAGACTAAATGAATTAACAAGAAAGGAACCACTGAGTTCCCCTAACAGACCTACAATTCCACAGTGAAGAGAATAAATGAATGAACAAGAAAGGAAACACTGAATTACCCTAATAAACTTAGAATTCCTCACTGAAGAGAATAAAATGAACGAACAAGAAAGGAAGCACTGAGTTCCCCTACTAAACCTAGAATTCCACATTGAAGAGACTGAATGAATGAACAAGAAAGGAAAAACTGAATTCCCTAATTAAACCTAGAATTACACCTTGAAGAGACTAAATGAATGAACTAGAAAGGAAGCACCAAACTCCGTAATAAACCTACGATTGCACATTGAAGAGACTAAATGAATTAACAAGAAAAGAAACACTGAGTTACCCTAATAAACCTGGAATTCCACATATTACAGACTAAATGAATGAACAAGAAAGGAAAAACTGAATTCCCTTAATAAACCTAGAATTACATCTTGAAGAGACTGAATGAATGAACAAGAAAGGAAGCACCAAACTCCGTGATAAACCTACCATTCCACATTGAAGAGACTAAATGAATTAACAAGAAAGGAAACATTGAATTCCCCTAACAAAACTAGAATTTCACAATAATGAGACTAAATGAATGAAAAAGAAAAGAAACACTGAATTCCCTTAATAAACCTAGAATTCCACCTTGAAGAGACTAAATGAATGAACTAGAAAGGAAGCACCAAACTCCGTAATAAACCTACGATTGCACATTGAAGAGACTAAATGAATTAACAAGAAAAGAAACACTGAGTTCCCTAATAAACCTGGAATTATACATATAAGAGACTAAATGAATGAACAAGAAAGGAAAAACTGAATTCCCTTAATAAACCTAGAATTACACCTTGAAGAGGCTAAATGAATGAACTAGAAAGGAAGCACCAAACTCCGTAATAAACCTACGATTGCACATTGAAGAGACTAAATGAATTAACAAGAAAGGAAAAACTGAATTCTCTTAATAAACCTAGAATTTCACCTTGAAGAGACTAAATGAATGAACAAGAAAGGAAGCACCAAACTCCGTAATAAACCTAGAATTCCACATTGAAGAGACTAAATGAATTAACAAGAAAGGAAACATTGAATTCCCTAACAAAACTAGAATTTCACATTAATGAGACTAAATGAATGAAAAAGAAAAGAAACACTGAATTCCCTTAATAAACCTAGAATTCCACCTTGAAGAGACTAAATGAATGAACTAGAAAGGAAGCACCAAACTCCGTAATAAACCTACGATTGCACATTGAAGAGACTAAATGAATTAACAAGAAAAGAAACACTGAGTTCCCTAATAAACCTGGAATTATACATATAAGAGACTAAATGAATGAACAAGAAAGGAAAAACTGAATTCCCTTAATAAACCTAGAATTACACCTTGAAGAGACTGAATGAATGAACAAGAAAGGAAGCACCAAACTCCGTAATAAACCTACGATTCCACATTGAAGGGATTATATGAATTAACAAGAAAAGAAACACTGAGTTCCCCTAATAAACTTGGAATTCCACATAGAAGAAACTAAATGAATGAACAAGAAAGGAAGCACCAAACTCCGTAATAAACCTAGAATTCCACATTGAAGTGACTAAATGAATGGACGAGGAAGGAAACACCGAATTCTAATAAACCTAGAATTTCACATAAAAGAGACGTAACGAATAAACAAGAAAAGAAACACTGAGTTCCCTTAATAAACCTTGAATTCTACGTAAAAGAGACTAAATGAATAAACAGGGAAAGAAACACCGAATTCTCTTAATATACCTAGAATTCCATATTAAAGATATTAAATGAATGAACAAGACAGGAAACACTGAATTCCTTTACTTGTCATAGTATCCGATATAAAATACAATAAATTAGTAAACCAGAAAGATAACATGGAATTTTCTTGATATTCCTTGCATCCCAACACAGCAAAAACAGTCTTGCTGGCCCAGCACTATGCTGCCGCTGCCGAACCGTCAATAAAATGTCCGGGCGGCCAACAGAACAGCCAGCAGTTCAGGCCAACAGCTCGCCAACAGTCGGCACCCCATCAGTTGTCATATGCCACAACAGGGTCATCAGTTGTCCAGCACAGGCAGTAGCTGCCACAAGTGGCACTTCAGTGGCCCTGCAAACACGTGTCAGAAATGATGGCTAGCCTAATGTGGTCCGCTAGTGTGCCGGTAGTGGCAGCCCGCAACCACGTGACGTAACTGGTGGCTTGCCGAATCTTGTCCGCCAATTTCCCAGTAGTAGCCATAATAATAATAATAAAAAAAAATCAAGGATAACCGCAGTTTCCCAAAGCTACAATTTTTTTTTTCGTACCCTTACAAAACTAGTGAATTAATGCACTGCGCTGGGGAAATTTTCTCAACATACCGGAAAACCGCCCGTTTGCATCTGAACCAGGGCCGTTGGCGTGGTAGCTGAGCTCTCTACCGAACGGACTAAGTTGCCACGTTTGAGCTTATGCTTAAAGTGGTCTGTTTCGTATGCAATGTGTATTCGAATGTTTCCCTCTTTAATTTTACAATATTGCGAGGTATTTTTCATAAAAGTCAGTTTCATATAATTGATAAATTTTGTACGCGTATAATTCTTTTTTATGAAACTTGAAACAAATGTCCTGAAAACCATTAAAATATCGTTTTTAACAAACGTTGTTTTAATGGTTTTCCAGGACATTTGTTTCAAGCGGTTTCAAATTTTTTCTTGTTATTCATCCACTCCATTCCATGAATTGATATTCATGGGAATGGAGTGGGTGTATTTCATGGCTGTAATCTAGTATTTCACGGCCTAATCTGATATATTCGTCGACGTAAAATTTCATTAGGAAATTAATTCGCCTCTCCACATATGGATTTTTTTTTAACATCCACTAAAATAACACGATGGCGACAGAGTCGTCTTCAACTAACTGATACCATGAGAGAAACAGCAAGTGTTGCTTCTGCGCATGCGCAGTCCCGTTCCTTCTACCTGCTGTTGGGGTTGCATTGGTTGCCAGCAACGGGCCACTAGTGGCACTTGCTTGGAGGCCCACAATTCACGGCGATGTTGCAGGGCCATCAATGGCTCACAAACTGATAGCGCTGCTACCAACGGACCACTACCGGGCCGTGAGCGTCAGATTTCTGCCAGCAGTGACCCATCACTGCCAGCTGGTGGCCAGCAGTTTCCCAGCACTTGTGATTTTGTTGGGAAATAAAATAAACGGATAAAAAGGAAACGTTGCACTAAATTATCTTAGTATTCCTAGCATCCCACAGGAAATAAGTTAAAAGGAAACAGGAGGTAACACTTATTTCTCTTATTACACCTAGCATCCCTCATAAAATAAATTAAATAAATAAACAGGAAATGCAACTTCAACTTCCCTTACTGCGCCGAGCATCTAATATAAAATAAATCTAGTTAATGAAAAAGATCATTAACACCGAATTTTATTGATACACTTAACATTCCACATAAAATAAATCTAGTTAATGAACAAAAACATTAACACCGAATTTTATTGATACACTTAACATTTCACATAAAATAAGTCTAGTTAATGAACAAAAACATTAACACCGAATTTTATTGATACTCTTAACATTCCACATAAAATAAATCTAGTTAATGAACAAGAGCATTAACACCGAATTTTATTGATACACTTAACATTCCACATAAAATAAATCTAGTTAATGAACAAAAACATTACAGCCGAATTTTATTGATACACTTAACATTTCACATAAAATAAATCTAGTTAATGAACAAAAACATTAACACCGAATTTTATTGATACACTTAACATTCCACATAAAATAAATCTTGTTAATGAACACGAACATTAACACAGAATTTTATTGATACACTTAACATTCCACATAAAATAAATCTAGTTAATGAACAAAAACATTAACACCGAATTTTATTGATACACTTAACATTCCACATAAAATAAATCTAGTTAATGAACAATAACATTAACACAGAATTTTATTGATACACTTAACATTCCACATAAAATAAATCTAGTTAATGAACAAAAACATTAACACCGAATTTTATTGATACACTTAACATTTCACATAAAATAAGTCTAGTTAATGAACAAAAACATTAACACCGAATTTTATTGATACACTTAACATTCCACATAAAATAAATCTAGTTAATGAACAAGAACATTAACACCGAATTTAATTGATACACGTAACATTCCACATAAAATAAATCTAGTTAATGAACAAGAACATTAACACCGAATTTTATTGATACACTTAACATTTCACATAAAATAAGTCTAGTTAATGAACAAAAACATTAAAACCGAATTTTATTGATACACTTAACATTCCACATAAAATAAATCTAGTTAATGAACAAGAACATTAACACCAAATTTTATTGATACACTTAACATTCCACATAAAATAAATCTAGTTAATGAACAAGAACATTAACACCGAATTTTATTGATACACTTAACATTGCACATAAAATAAGTCTAGTTAATGAACCAAAACATTAACACCGAATTTTATTCATACACTTAACATTCCACATAAAATAAGTCTAGTTAATGAACTAAAACATTAACACCGAATTTTATTGATACACTTAAAATTCCACATAAAATAAATCTAGTTAATGAACAAGAACATTAACACAGAATTTTATTGATACACTTAACATTTCACATAAAATAAATCTAGTTAATGAACAAGAACATTAAGACCGAATTTAATTGATACACTTAACATTCCACATAAAATAAATCTAGTTAATGAACAAAAACATTAACACCGAATTTTATTCATACACTTAACATTGCACATAAAATAAATCTAGTTAATGAACAAGAACATTAACACAGAATTTTATTGATACACTTAACATTGCACATAAAATAAATCTAGTTAATGAAGAAGAACATTAACACAGAATTTTATTGATACACTTAACATTCCACATAAAATAAATCTAGTTAATGAACAAAAACATTACAGCCGAATTTTATTGATACACTTAACATTTCACATAAAATAAATCTAGTTAATGAACAAAAACATTAACACCGAATTTTATTGATACACTTAACATTCCACATAAAATAAATCTTGTTAATGAACAAGAACATTAACACAGAATTTTATTGATACACTTAACATTCCACATAAAATAAATCTAGTTAATGAACAAAAACATTAACACCGAATTTTATTGATACACTTAACATTGCACATAAAATAAATCTAGTTAATGAACAAGAACATTAACACAGAATTTTATTGATACACTTAACATTGTACATAAAATAAATCTAGTTAATGAACAAGAACATTAACACAGAATTTTATTGATACACTTAACATTGCACATAAAATAAATCTAATTATTGAACAAGAACATTAACACAGAATTTTATTGATACACTTAACATTCCACATAAAATAAATCTAGTTAATGAACAAGAACATTAACACCAAATTTTATTGATACACTTAACATTCCACATAAAATAAATCTAGTTAATGAACAAGAACATTAACACCGAATTTTATTGATACACTTAACATTGCACATAAAATAAGTCTAGTTAATGAACAAAAACATTAACACCGAATTTTATTCATACACTTAACATTCCACATAAAATAAGTCTAGTTAATGAACAAAAACATTAACACCGAATTTTATTCATACACATAACATTCCACATAAAATAAGTCTAGTTAATAAACAAAAACATTAACACCGAATTTTATTGATACACTTAAAATTCCACATAAAATAAATCTAGTTAATGAACAAGAACATTAACACCGAATTTTATTGATACACTTAACATTTCACATAAAATAAATCTAGTTAATGAACAAGAACATTAACACCGAATTTAATTGATACACGTAACATTCCACATAAAATAAATCTAGTTAATGAACAAGAACATTAACACAGAATTTTATTGATACACTTAACATTGTACATAAAATAAATCTAGTTAATGAACAAGAACATTAACACAGAATTTTATTGATACACTTAACATTGCACATAAAATAAATCTAATTAATGAACAAGAACATTAACACAGAATTTTATTGATACACTTAACATTCCACATAAAATAAATCTAGTTAATGAACAAGAACATTAACACCGAATTTTATTGATACACTTAACATTTCACATAAAATAAATCTAGTTAATGAACAAAAACATTAACACCGAATTTTATTCATACACTTAACATTGCACATAAAATAAATCTAGTTAATGAACAAGAACATTAACACCGAATTTTATTGATACACTTAACATTGCACATAAAATAAATCTAGTTAATGAACAAGAACATTAACACCGAATTTAATTGATACACGTAACATTCCACATAAAATAAATCTAGTTAATGAACAAGAACATTAACACAGAATTTTATTGATACACTTAACATTTGACATAAAATAAATCTAGTTAATGAGCAAGAACATTAACACCGAATTTAATTGATACACTTAACATTCCACATAAAATAAATCTAGTTAATGAACAAGAACATTAACACAGAATTTTATTGATACACTTAACATTGTACATAAAATAAATCTAGTTAATGAACAAGAACATTAACACAGAATTTTATTGATACACTTAACATTGCACATAAAATAAATCAAATTAATGAACAAGAACATTAACACAGAATTTTATTGATACACTTAACATTCCACATAAAATAAATCTAGTTAATGAACAAGAACATTAACACAGAATTTTATTGATACACTTAACATTGCACATAAAATAAATTTAGTTAATGAACATGAACATTAACACCGAATTTTATTGATACACTTAACATTCCACATAAAATAAATCTAGTTAATGAACAAAAACATTAACACCGAATTTTATTCATACACTTAACATTGCACATAAAATAAATCAAGTTAATGAACAAGAACATTAACACAGAATTTTATTGATACACTTAACATTGCACATAAAATAAATCTAGTTAATGAACAAGAACATTAACACAGAATTTTATTGATACACTTAACATTGCACATAAAATAAATCTAGTTAATGAACAAGAACATTAACACCGAATTTTATTGATACACTTAACATTGCACATAAAATAAATCTAGTTAATGAACAAGAACATTAACACCGAATTTAATTGATACACGTAACATTCCACATAAAATAAATCTAGTTAATGAACAAGAACATTAACACAGAATTTTATTGATACACTTAACATTTGACATAAAATAAATCTAGTTAATGAGCAAGAACATTAACACCGAATTTTATTGATACACTTAACATTCCACATAAAATAAATCTAGTTAATGAACAAAAACATTAACACCGAATTTTATTCATACACTTAACATTGCACATAAAATAAATCTAATTAATGAACAAGAACATTAACACAGAATTTTATTGATACACTTAACATTGCACATAAAATAAATCTAGTTAATGAACAAGAACATTAACACCGAATTTTATTCATACACTTAACATTGCACATAAAATAAATCTAGTTAATGAACAAGAACATTAACACCGAATTTAATTGATACACGTAACATTCCACATAAAATAAATCTAGTTAATGAACAAGAACATTAACACCGAATTTTATTGATACACTTAACATTTGACATAAAATAAATCTAGTTAATGAGCAAGAACATTAACACCGAATTTAATTGATTCACTTAACATTTCACATAAAATAAATCTAGTTAATGAACAAGAACATTAACACCGAATTTAATTGATACACGTAACATTCCACATAAAATAAATCTAGTTAATGAACAAGAACATTAACACCGAATTTTATTGATACACTTAACATTCCACATAAAATAAATCTAGTTAATGAACAAAAACATTAACACCGAATTTTATTCATACACTTAACATTGCACATAAAATAAATCTAGTTAATGAACAAGAACATTAACACCGAATTTTATTGATACACTTAACATTGCACATAAAATAAATCTAGTTAATGAACAAGAACATTAACACAGAATTTTATTGATACACTTAACATTGCACATAAAATAAATCTAGTTAATGAACAAGAACATTAACACAGAATTTTATTGTTACACTTAATATTGCACATAAAATAAATCTAGTTAATGAACAAGAACATTGACACCGAATTTTATTGATACACTTAACATTGCACATAAAATAAATCTAGTTAATGAACAAGAACATTAACACCGAATTTAATTGATACACGTAACATTCCACATAAAATAAATCTAGTTAATGAACAAGAACATTAACACAGAATTTTATTGATACACTTAACATTTGACATAAAATAAATCTAGTTAATGAGCAAGAACATTAACACCGAATTTTATTGATACACTTAACATTCCACATAAAATAAATCTAGTTAATGAACAAAAACATTAACACCGAATTTTATTCATACACTTAACATTGCACATAAAATAAATCTAGTTAATGAACAAGAACATTAACACAGAATTTTATTGATACACTTAACATTGCACATAAAATAAATCTAGTTAATGAACAAGAACATTAACACAGAATTTTATTGATACACTTAACATTGCACATAAAATAAATCTAGTTAATGAACAAGAACATTAACACCGAATTTTATTCATACACTTAACATTGCACATAAAATAAATCTAGTTAATGAGCAAGAACATTAACACCGAATTTAATTGATACACGTAACATTCCACATAAAATAAATCTAGTTAATGAACAAGAACATTAACACCGAATTTTATTGATACACTTAACATTCCACATAAAATAAATCTAGTTAATGAACAAAAACATTAACACCGAATTTTATTCATACACTTAACATTGCACATAAAATAAATCTAGTTAATGAACAAGAACATTAACACAGAATTTTATTGATACACTTAACATTGCACATAAAATAAATCTAGTTAATGAACAAGAACATTAACACAGAATTTTATTGATACACGTAACATTCCACATAAAATAAATCTAGTTAATGAACAAGAACATTAACACAGAATTTTATTGATACACTTAACATTGTACATAAAATAAATCTAGTTAATGAACAAGAACATTAACACAGAATTTTATTGATACACTTAACATTGCACATAAAATAAATCTAATTAATGAACAAGAACATTAACACAGAATTTTATTGATACACTTAACATTCCACATAAAATAAATCTAGTTAATGAACAAGAACATTAACACCGAATTTTATTGATACACTTAACATTCCACATAAAATAAATCTAGTTAATGAACAAAAACATTAACACCGAATTTTATTCATACACTTAACATTGCACATAAAATAAATCTAGTTAATGAACAAGAACATTAACACCGAATTTTATTGATACACTTAACATTGCACATAAAATAAATCTAGTTAATGAACAAGAACATTAACACAGAATTTTATTGATACACTTAACATTGCACATAAAATAAATCTAGTTAATGAACAAGAACATTAACACAGAATTTTATTAGATACACTTAATATTGCACATAAAATAAATCTAGTTAATGAACAAGAACATTAACACCGAATTTTATTGATACACTTAACATTGCACATAAAATAAATCTAGTTAATGAACAAGAACATTAACACCGAATTTAATTGATACACGTAACATTCCACATAAAATAAATCTAGTTAATGAACAAGAACATTAACACAGAATTTTATTGATACACTTAACATTTGACATAAAATAAATCTAGTTAATGAGCAAGAACATTAACACCGAATTTTATTGATACACTTAACATTCCACATAAAATAAATCTAGTTAATGAACAAGAACATTAACACAGAATTTTATTGATACACTTAACATTGCACATAAAATAAATCTAGTTAATGAACAAGAACATTAACACCGAATTTTATTGATACACTTAACATTGCACATAAAATAAATCTAGTTAATGAACAAGAACATTAACACAGAATTTTATTGATACACTTAACATTGCACATAAAATAAATCTAGTTAATGAACAAGAACATTAACACAGAATTTTATTGATACACTTAACATTGCACATAAAATAAATCTAGTTAATGAGCAAGAACATTAACACCGAATTTTATTGATACACGTAACATTCCACATAAAATAAATCTAGTTAATGAACAAGAACATTAACACCGAATTTTATTGATACACTTAACATTCCACATAAAATAAATCTAGTTAATGAACAAAAACATTAACACCGAATTTTATTCATACACTTAACATTGCACATAAAATAAATCTAGTTAATGAACAAGAACATTAACACAGAATTTTATTGATACACTTAACATTGCACATAAAATAAATCTAGTTAATGAACAAGAACATTAACACAGAATTTTATTGATACACTTAACAATTGATACACTTAACATTGCACATAAAATAAATCTAGTTAATGAACAAGAACATTAACACAGAATTTTATTGATACACTTAACATTGCACATAAAATAAATCTAATTAATGAACAAGAACATTAACACCGAATTTTATTGATACACTTAACACTTAACATTCCACATAAAATAAATCTAGTTAATGAACAAGAACATTAACACCGAATTTTATTGATACACTTAACATTGCACATAAAATAAATCTAGTTAATGAACAAGAACATTAACACCGAATTTTATTGATACACTTAACATTGCACATAAAATAAATCTAGTTAATGAACAAGAACATTAACACCGAATTTTATTGATACACTTAACATTGCACATAAAATAAATCTAGTTAATGAACAAGAACATTAACACAGAATTTTATTGATACACTTAACATTGCACATAAAATAAATCTAGTTAATGAACAAGAACATTAACACCGAATTTTATTGATACACTTAACATTGCACATAAAATAAATCTAGTTAATGAACAAGAACATTAACACCGAATTTAATTGATACACTTAACATTGTAACATTCCACATAAAATAAATCTAGTTAATGAACAAGAACATTAACACCGAAAAAATAAATCTAGTTAATGAACAAGAACATTAACACCGAATTTTATTGATACACTTAACATTCCACATAAAATAAATCTAGTTAATGAACAAAAACATTAACACAGAATTTTATTGATACACTTAACATTGCACATAAAATAAATCTAGTTAATGAACAAGAACATTAACACAGAATTTTATTGATACACTTAACATTGCACATAAAATAAATCTAGTTAATGAACAAGAACATTAACACCGAATTTTATTGATACACTTAACATTGCACATAAAATAAATCTAGTTAATGAACAAGAACATTAACACCGAATTTTATTCATACACTTAACATTGCACATAAAATAAATCTAGTTAATGAACAAGAACATTAACACCGAATTTAATTGATACACGTAACATTCCACATAAAATAAATCTAGTTAATGAACAAGAACATTAACACCGAATTTTATTGATACACTTAACATTCCACATAAAATAAATCTAGTTAATGAACAAAAACATTAACACCGAATTTTATTCATACACTTAACATTGCACATAAAATAAATCTAGTTAATGAACAAGAACATTAACACCGAATTTTATTGATACACTTAACATTCCACATAAAATAAATCTAGTTAATGAACAAGAACATTAACACAGAATTTTATTGATACACTTAACATTGCACATAAAATAAATCTAGTTAATGAACAAGAACATTAACACAGAATTTTATTGATACACTTAACATTGCACATAAAATAAATCTAGTTAATGAACAAGAACATTAACACAGAATTTTATTGATACACTTAACATTGCACATAAAATAAATCTAGTTAATGAACAAGAACATTAACACCGAATTTTATTGATACACTTAACATTGCACATAAAATAAATCTAGTTAATGAACAAGAACATTAACACCGAATTTAATTGATACACGTAACATTCCACATAAAATAAATCTAGTTAATGAACAAGAACATTAACACAGAATTTTATTGATACACTTAACATTTGACATAAAATAAATCTAGTTAATGAGCAAGAACATTAACACCGAATTTAATTGATACACTTAACATTCACACATAAAATAAATCTAGTTAATGAACAAAAACATTAACACAGAATTTTATTGATACACTTAACATTGTACATAAAATAAATCTAGTTAATGAACAAGAACATTAACACAGAATTTTATTGATACACTTAACATTGCACATAAAATAAATCTAATTAATGAACAAGAACATTAACACAGAATTTTATTGATACACTTAACATTCCACATAAAATAAATCTAGTTAATGAACAAGAACATTAACACCAAATTTTATTGATACACTTAACATTCCACATAAAATAAATCTAGTTAATGAACAAGAACATTAACACCGAATTTTATTGATACACTTAACATTGCACATAAAATAAGTCTAGTTAATGAACAAAAACATTAACACCGAATTTTATTCATACACTTAACATTCCACATAAAATAAGTCTAGTTAATGAACAAAAACATTAACACCGAATTTTATTCATACACTTAACATTCCACATAAAATAAGTCTAGTTAATGAACAAGAACATTAACACCGAATTTTATTGATACACTTAAAATTCCACATAAAATAAATCTAGTTAATGAACAAGAACATTAACACCGAATTTTATTGATACACTTAACATTTCACATAAAATAAATCTAGTTAATGAACAAGAACATTAACACCGAATTTAATTGATACACGTAACATTCCACATAAAATAAATCTAGTTAATGAACAAGAACATTAACACCGAATTTTATTCATACACTTAACATTGCACATAAAATAAATCTAGTTAATGAACAAGAACATTAACACCGAATTTTATTGATACACTTAACATTGCACATAAAATAAATCTAGTTAATGAACAAGAACATTAACACCGAATTTAATTGATACACGTAACATTCCACATAAAATAAATCTAGTTAATGAACAAGAACATTAACACAGAATTTTATTGATACACTTAACATTTGACATAAAATAAATCTAGTTAATGAGCAAGAACATGAGCACCGAATTTAATTGATACACTTAACATTCCACATAAAATAAATCTAGTTAATGAACAAGAACATTAACACAGAATTTTATTGATACACTTAACATTGTACATAAAATAAATCTAGTTAATGAACAAGAACATTAACACAGAATTTTATTGATACACTTAACATTGCACATAAAATAAATCAAATTAATGAACAAGAACATTAACACAGAATTTTATTGATACACTTAACATTCCACATAAAATAAATCTAGTTAATGAACAAGAACATTAACACAGAATTTTATTGATACACTTAACATTGCACATAAAATAAATCTAGTTAATGAACAAGAACATTAACACCGAATTTTATTCATACACTTAACATTGCACATAAAATAAATCTAGTTAATGAACAAGAACATTAACACAGAATTTTATTGATACACTTAATATTCCACATAAAATAAATCTAGTTAATGAACAAGAACATTAACACCAAATTTTATTGATACACTTAACATTCCACATAAAATAAATCTGATCAATAAACAAGAACATTAACACAGAATTTTATTGATACACTTAACGTTCCACATAAAATAAATCTGATCAATAAACAAGAAAATTAACACCTAATTCTCTTATTACCCATAGTACCTAAATACATAGATAAACCAAATTTTCCAGCGAGGGCGATCATGAGCCAATCTTCTAGAGTTGTTTCCTATCGCTGCGATTAAAGGGCCTTCTTGCCTACACTGGTGTGCAAACATTAAGGACGAAGAGGAGAAATTAGCATAACAGCGGAACGAGCAGCCAGAACGGACCGAAAGACCACTCAGGAGATAGACTAGGGTCCGGTACGGTAGGGCATGAGCATAAATGCAGCATGACGAATAGAGGGTGGGGGGTAGTGTCGGAAGGGTGTAAAGCACACGGGCGGTGTTCGCTCAGCAATTCGGTGAAAGCTATTGCACGGTGTACATCGGTTTGAACAACGTCGAGTTGCTGCCACCGTGTGATATGGACAACAGGCAATCCAGTAGACTACATCTGGATGACTTTCGCCGAGGTCTCGTCATTGGGAAGTTGGAAGAAGGTCGAAGTGTGACTAGTGTGGCCGAGGAGTTCGGGATCGCTCACAGCATCGTTTCACGAGCTTGGAGAGCATTTCAAACGACAAGAACACCTGTCCGAGGGTTTAGCAGTGGTCGTCCCAGAGCAACCACTGCGGCGGACGACCGGTATATTGTCCAACAGGCGAGAAGAGACAGAAGGCAAATAGCGGGAGAAACCGCAAGGCACATGCAACAGACAACTGGACGTCCGTTATCGCGTTTTACCGTGGCCAGGAGGCTGCACGATGGTGGTCTATTTCAACGACGACCAGTACGGAGTGTGCCATTAAAGCCTGCTCATCGGAGACGGTGGTTTCTGTGGTGCCAGGAACACAAGAACTGGACACATCAGCAATGCGGTCGAGTTCTCTTTACGGGTGAGAGCCGATTTAGTCGTCTGACGAGCGATTCTGGACGTATACACATCTGGAGAGAGCAAGGGAACACGCAATCGCACCTCCAACATCATCGAAAGGCACCTGTTTGGAGGTGGCGGAGTTCTCGTTTTGGGGCGGTACCATGCTTGGTAGCCGTTACTGACCTCCACATCTTCCAAGGAGGTTCAATCACTGGTGTCTGCTATTGTACCGAGGCTCTCCTGCCTCACGTGCGTCTGTTTACAGGTGCTGTGGCTCCTGAGTTCCTCTTCATGGACGACAACGCTACACCTTATCGTACAGTGGCTGTCGCAGAGCTGTTGAAGAGTGAAGATATTCAACGCATAGATTACCCGCAAGGTCCCAGGACCTAAATCCAATTGAACACGTGTGAACCTTCTCGGGAGACGCTTGGCAGCACGTCACCAGCCGCCAGCAACGGTTCCGCAGCTGCGATTGGCGCTACAAGAGGAATGAGCCGCGATGCCTCAACAGCTCCTTGACAACCTCGTCCTCAGCATGGACAGACGTGGTAAATCCTGCAACGCAGTCAGGGGTGATCATATCTCCTACTAAAGACCGGATTTTTCTTGGCAGCCGCCTGTCACATGGACGTTTCTGTCTTCTGTCCAGTTGTGCTCGGAGCTACCTTTTCAATAAAGTGCCTTTGTATCCTTTGGATTCCTTGTTTGGACGGTTTTGCTCACTTGTCCCATATTCTTACATCTTGGGGATCTAATGGTATGATTTGGGTCTATGTGGAGCACTTCTGCGCGACGTTACATTCGAAAAACCGTCTCGTCCTTAATTTTTGCACTCCAATATAGTTGGAGTTATACCAGGATTTTTCTTGGTTGATTTTGGATACCAGTTTGTGACACGGTAGGCTCACTTATTGTCGCTGAATCTGTAGATATGATCTGCAAGTCGTGCCTTGTTATATAACGTTATCACTACCACTTTTACTCCAATTAAATTTCTGATAGTTGTTTGTGGTGTGGTCATTTCTAATTATCCACAGGATTCTTTTTCCCGTAGAATCCTGGGTGATTTGGAGACCATGGTTTCAGAGCCGTATATTGGAGATGGAAGGATGCAATTGTTCAACATGTCAGCTGTTATTTCGGTATCTGTTAGGGGTATGTGAAAGTTTCTTTCGTTTTAAGGAGAAAGGAGACAGGAACAATTAGGAATCCAGTACACATTTATTCAACAAAATATTGGCGGTTAGAATCAATGACCTTTTGCTATTTTTCAGGCAACAAATGAATGCCCCTGTGATAAAAGGACTCGGGTTTTGAGCTGAAGAACGCAGTGACCGAATTTGTTTCTCTGGAACTGTGGTGAACCGCTGTTTGACCAGGACATGTTGCACAGAGCGAAACAGATGAAAGTCTGAGGATGCAATGTCTGTGGAGTAAGACGGGTGCGGTAAAACCTCCCAGTGTTACTGCTCAAGGGTTTATTTCGTGGTGGCACCGACATGTGGTCTGGCATTACCGTGTAACAGAAAGACTGGGCTGCGTCCTTTACTTGTCAATGGACGTTTTGTGCTTGATTGCGGCGTTCAGTTTCATCAACTGATCACTATATCGTTGTGCAGTGATTGTTTTGCACAGTTTTAACATTTCGAAGAACAGAACTCCATGCATATCCCACCACACACACAACTGCCCCTCTTTTCCGTGGATATCCTGTTTTGCAGTGGATGTTGATGGCTGGCCTGGGTCGACCTGTGTACGGGGTTGTCGCAATAGACCCATTTTTCATAAACCTTTCACAAGAAATTCTTCTCTTGAAACCTCTTCAGAAACGACATTCAGATTCCCAATCGTTAACTAACATTGCGCTCCGTTAAAATATGCGGAACCCACTTAGCAATCTTCTGGATCTTCCCCAAGGCCTTAGACGCCGTACCAACGTCGATTGAGCCACTTTCAAACGTTTCACCAGTTGCGTGGTCGACTGTTTTGCATCTTCTTGCAACAGCGATTCCAGCTCCTCGTCTACGAGTTGCTGCGATCTATCTGCATTAGAGATGGGTCGGAAATCAAGTCACTTATACGAGTATTTCACCGTCACCGGCTGTGACTTGTTGCTGGCATATCAGTGACAGAAACACTGTCGGCAGCACCGGTCTCTATCACCGGACGAAACCCCCAGCTCCGCAGTCCTGCTCTTTGGAAACGGGTTTGACACCACTGAGCAGAAAAGCTAAACTTTTTTCTATTATTAAACAGTTGATAAAAGAATAAGTTTGTATAACTGATTATTACTAAATCCCTCGTTTTGTCTGTTTATACGCCTTGTAGAGCTGTAGTTCCATTGGTTTCCGTAGTTTCAAAGCAGCTTCTTACTTGGATGTGACGTCACCTGCAAATCAGGCAGTGACTCCTGGTGGCCAGTGCTGTAAGCTCGAAGGTTCCTGTCACTGACGGACAAGCGTTACCTGGTGTAGAGGCCCTGCTGTCACAGACTGTGATTTTGCCCCTGATGCTTCTCTGGAGCAGTCACTGTTGTCACTGATACTTCTTTGGAACCGTCACTGTTGTCACTGATACTTCTCTGGAACCGTCACTGTTGTCACTGGTACTTCTCTGGAACCGTCACTCTTGTCACTGATACTTCTCTGGAACCGTCACTGTTGTCATTGATACTTCTCTGAAACCGTCACTGTTGTCACTGATACTTCTCTGGAACCGTCACTGTTGTTACTGATACTTCTCTGGAACAGTCATTGTTGTCACTGATACTTCTCTGGAACCGTCACTGTTGTCACTGATACTTCTCTGGAACCGTCACTGTTGTTACTGATACGTCTCTGGAACCGTCACTGTTGTCACTGATACTTCTCTGGAAACGTCACTGTTGTCACTGAAACATCTCTGGAAGGTCACTGTTGTCACTGATACTTCTCTGGAACCGTCACTGTTGTCACTGATACTTCTCTGGAACCGTCACTGTTGTCACTGGTACTTCTCTGGAACCGTCACTCTTGTCACTGATACTTCTCTGGAACCGTCACTGCTGTCACTAATACTTCTCTGGAACTGTCACTTTTGTCACTGATACTTCTCTAGAACCGTCACTGTTGTCACTGATACTTCTCTGAAACCGTCACTGTTGTCACTGATACTTCTTTGGAAACGTCACTGTTGTCACTGGTACTTCTCTGGAACCGTCACTGTTGTCACTGATACTTCTCTGGAACCGTCACTATTGTCACTGATACTTCTCTGGAACATCACTGTTGTCACTGATACTTCTCTGGAACCGTCACTGTTGTCACTGATACTTCTCTGGAACCGTCACTGTGTCACTGATACTTCTCTGGAACCGTCACTGTTGTTACTGATACTTCTCTGGAACCGTCACTGTTGTTACTGATACTTCTCTTGAACCGTCACTGTTGTCACTGATACTTCCCTGGAACCGTCACTGTTGTCACTGATACTTCTCTGGAACCGTCACTGTTGTTACTGATACTTCTCTTGAACCGTCACTGTTGTCACTGATACTTCCCTGGAACCGTCACTGTTGTCACTGATACTTCTCTAGAACCGTCACTGTTGTCACTGATACTTCCCTGGAACCGTCACTTTTGTCACTGATACTTCTCTGGAACATCACTTTTGTCACTGATACTTCTCTGGAACCGTCACTGTGTCACTGATACTTCTCTGGAACCGTCACTGTTGTCACTGATACTTCTCTGGAACCGTCACTGTTGTTACTGATACTTCTCTTGAACCGTCACTGTTGTCACTGATACTTCTCTGGAACCGTCACTGTTGTCACTGATACTTCTCTGGAACCGTCACTGTTGTCACTGATACTTCTCTGGAACCGTCACTGTGTCACTGATACTTCTCTGGAACCGTCACTGTTGTCACTGATACTTCTCTGGAACCGTCACTGTTGTTACTGATACTTCTCTTGAACCGTCACTCTTGTCACTGATACTTCCCTGGAACCGTCACTGTTGTCACTGATACTTCTCTGGAACCGTCACTGTTGTCACTGATACTTCTCTGGAACCGTCACTGTTGTCACTGATACTTCTCTGGAACCGTCACTGTTGTTACTGATACTTCTCTTGAACCGTCACTGTTGTCACTGATACTTCCCTGGAACCGTCACTGTTGTCACTGATACTTCTCTGGAATCGTACCAGTTGTCGCTGATACTTCTCTGGAACCGTCACTATTTTCACTGATATTCCTCTGGAACCGTCACTGTTGTCACTGATACTTCTCTGGAAACGTCACTGTTGTCACTGATACTTCTCTGGAACGTCACTGTTGTCACTGATACTTCTCTGGAACCGTCACTGTTGTCACTGATAGTTCTCTGGAACCGTCACTGTTGTCACTGATATTCCTCTGGAACCTTCACTGTTGCCACTGATACTTCTCTGGAACCGTCACTGTTGTAACTCTTCCCATCTCTAATCTGCCAGTGGTTTGTCTTCCAAGTTTAGATCACCTTTCTTTAACCTGGCAAACCATTCACGACAGGTCCGCTCACCCATAACCGTTTTGCAATACGCCTGACACATTGAACCGTATGTTTCACTCGCACTTTTCCCTAAATTAAACATGAATAACAAACAGCGCCGCAAATGAACTTTCCCGACCGCCATGCTTGGTTTCATGTACGAACTGACAGCACGGGTCACCGGCCGGTTAAATACCTACAGCCTAGCTGGGGCGGCGGAAAATTTTGCATACCAAAAATAGCTTTGGATCTGTGATTTTGGTTTTGGTACGGTTACAGGTCCATGCCGCTTTTTCTTCTTTTAGATACCCTTAGTATTTAAAATAAAGTAAATTTAAGCAATAAGCAATGTTTGCCTTGTTTTTAGATATGAATATGCTTGTTTTTAAGTATGCAATGTTCGTTTTGTAACATGATGAGGAACAAAGACAACCTGCTAACAGCATTTTCCGAAACCCTTATCGAAAAATTTAAAACTCCAACTTGCATCAAAAGTTGAATGTTGTGTAGAATTGATGGTTTGCACCAGGTCAAATCCCTTCTATTTCATTTGCTGGAATCATAATCTTAGTTGAGAGTTTCTTCCACATCTTGTTTATTAGATGTATGCAAACGTTCTACCCGTTTTTCATGATGAAAATTTCAAGTAAAATATTTAAGTAACAATTGCAATAATAGATGGCGCTTGTGATGGCCAACGAGTAGACTATAAAATGGTAGTAATTATGAGGGTGTACCTCATTCGTAAACAAGTCACAAAAGAGTTAATTTCTCAAACAGTAACGAACACATTGCGCATTGTTTCCTTTATGAGTTCGACAAAAGCAACAATGAAGCTGAAGCCTGCCGCAATATACACTATATTGACAAAAGTCACCGGTCACATAGAACAGAAACACAATATATCTTTTATGAACATACATTAATTAATGCGGCGTCGGTCCATCTTTGGCCTTAGTGCAAGCATTGAGCTTTCAAGACATGCTTTCGACAAGGTTTTGAAACGCAGCGATAGGTATGCGATTCCATTCAATACATAATGCTGCCGCTAACTGTTGCTTAGTAGTAGGCCTTAGTTCCAAACTTCTTACGCGGCGCTCTAATTCATCCCATAGGTGCTCTGTGTTGGCCAGTCCACACACGATACGGAATTATCGTCAAACCACGCCGTAACAGTCCTTGCTTTATGGCTCGGTGCATGACCTGCTAGTACCAACAAGGCTCGGTTCCATAGTATTACCACTGATTTGGTAGGACATAATTGTCAAGAATATCGAGATAGACGGGTTGGTTAACTGATGCGTCCACGATAACCAATGGGCCGGGTCCATACCAAGAAAACCACCCACACGAGTGCATTGCCAGCTTTAAACTTCACCACTGTGGTACATAACTTTACCCCGGCTCCCGCCATTAGTTGTATTTATCATCAGCGTTCCCCGCTCAGTAGTTGTATTTATCGTCAGAGTTTCGCTCTCAGTAGTTGTACTTATTATCAGAGTTTCCAGCTCAGTAGTTGTATTTATCGTCAGAGTTCCCGCTGAGTAGTCGTATTTATTATCAGAGTTTCTCGCTCAGTAGTGGTATTTATTATCAGAGTTCCCCGCTTAGTAGTTGTATTTATCACCAGAGTTCCCCGCTTAGCAGTTGTATTTATCGTCAGAGTTCCCCGCTCAGTAGTTGTATTTATCGTCAGAGTTCCCCGCTTAGTAGTTGTATTTATCATCAGAGTTCCCCGCTCAGTACTTGTATTTATCGTCAGAGTTCCCCGCTTAGTAGTTGTATTTATCATCAGAGTTCCCCGCTCAGTACTTGTATTTATCGTCAGAGTTTCGCTCTCAGTAGTTGTATCTATTATCAGAGTTTCCCGCTCAGTAGTTGTATTTATCGTCACAGTTCCCCGCTGAGTAGTCGTATTTATTATCAGAGTTTCTCGCTCAGTAGTGGTATTTATTATCAGAGTTCCTCGCTCAGTAGTTGTAATTATCATCAGAGTTTTCCGCTCAGTAGTTGTATTTATTGTCAGAGTTCCCCGCTCAGCAGTTCTATTTATCGTCAGAGTTCCCCGCTTAGTAGTTGTATTTATCATCAGAGTTCCCCGTTCAGTAGTGGTATTTATTATCAGAGTTCCCCGCTCAGTAGTTGTATTTATCGTCAGAGTTTCCCGCTCAGTAGTTGTAATTACCATCAGAGTTTTTCCACTCAGTAATTGTATTTATTGTCAGAGTTCCCCGCTCAGTAGTTGTATTTATCATCAGAGTTCCCCGCTTAGCAGTTGTATTTATCATCAAAGTTTCCCTCTCAGTAGTTGTATGTATCGTCAGAGTTCCCCGCTCAGTAGTTGTATTTATCGTCAGAGTTTCCCGCTCAGTAGTTGTAATTTTCATCAGAGTTTCCCGCTCAGTAGTTGTATTTATTACCAGAGTTTCTCGCTTAGTAGTTGTATTTATCATCAGAGTTCTCCGCTCAGTAGTTGTATTTATCATCAGAGTTCACCGCTCAGTAGCTGTATTTATCATCAGAGTTCCACGCTCAGTAGTTGTATTTATCATCGGAGTTTCCCGCTCAGTAGTTGTATTTATCATCAGAGTTCCACGCTCAGTAGTTATATTTATAATCGAACTTTCCCGCTCAGTAGTTGTATTTATCACCAGAGTTTCCCGCACAGAGCAAAGCAAACGCGATTCCTAACACTCAACGATGCATCCCAGCTACGTCACCAGCCGCAACTTCCGGGAACAACTGAAGTCTGCGGTATGAGCCAGCCCTTGTATCTAGAGCCCTGGAGTGGGACATCCGTTAGTTCTTAGTTTTTCAATGTATTTATTCTTTATTTTGATTATTAATCTTTACATATAAAACTGAAAGCCCTCACTGACTAACTGACTCATCACCGAATCACAAAAATTACTGAACTTAGAACTTTCATATTTGGCAGGAATGTTCCTTTTACAACATAGAAACGCACTAAGAAAGGATTTTTTTCCTACGATAATTTTAAGTGGGTCGAAATGGGTTTTCTAAATAACCCAGCTTTGATAACACTAGGACGTTTTGCAATAATCGAGCCATTGCTGCCGACAACTGAATTCCCGCCCTGAGTTTCGGATGAGTTGAGTTGAATTGCTCAGTATATATTTTTTGCTCTAAATTTATTTGCTCTGAATTTATTTCTTCAAAATTTATTTACGAAACAAAACGTTAAAAATCACGTGAAAAGCCCTATGCCGCCCCGGTGGCGCAGTGGTCTAAGGCGTTGGCCTCTGATCAATTGTCCGAAAGGGGTCCGGGTTCGAATCCCGGTGAGGCATGGATGTTGTGTTTGTCTTACGGCACTGGCTCCCTCCCTTCCCTGGAACCAGTGACCCTAAATTAGGGACGGGCGACTGCTTATAGCCCGTTGAGTTGCTCACGGTGGTCGTTAAACCTCCAATAAAAAATAAAGCCCTATGTCATAATATTCTTTGCATTTAAACATTTGTATTATCGTGTGACATATCGAAAGTCATGGTTTTTTGAGTCAAAATCTAATTACCAAAATTCGTTTCCACCGAAGCAACGGTGATGTCGTATAAGTGGTAAGGTGACTGCTATAAATATTAATATGCAAGTAGATTTTCACAGTAATTGAAATTTTAAAAATAAATGTTTCCCCCTTGAGATATTAGCGATGGCAACACAATTATGCTCACGCTTCCAAAACATCTGACTTGTTGACTTTTAAATGTACAGTTTCGAACGAAATTATTTATAAGCAAGGTTGTTTTTACATTTAAGCTGAAAGTAACAACGTATTTTATTCTGTTTTCTATTATTATTTTGTTCTGTTGTCTATTAATATGTTAACGATGAAAGTAAAGGGTAACGACGCATTTTGATTTGTTTCGTGTAGGCTTGAAGTTTTATATATACACTTATGAACGCAATTGCTTATGTGTCGTCTGGCTGAATAAGTCAGGCAGACATGTGTTTCCCAAAAGAGCGAAGAAATATGCCGTATATGTCCATTTCAACTGCATATCATATATATCATCTGTATTTCAACTGTATTCTAATAACATCCCGTTCGAAAAACGTGTATTTAGCTAGTTCTTTATATTTCAATTATGGCTAATTTTCATATGAATGAATCGTAATGTTTTCTATATGTGATACAGCTATTTACTGTGAGAAAAAAATACATAAACGCATAATGGTAGAAAAAAGTTTATATTGACTTTCACATTGAATTTGCAGCGTGAGAGAATGAAAATAGAGACAATTTACATAAAGAAGATATACACTGAAGAGCAATTGAATTAGAAACAGCTGGCATTATGCAAATGTGCGCTGTGGGCGGCCCTGCAAACGGAAACGACATGACGTATGCAGCGATCCGACAATATAAGGAATGATGCGACAGGAATCAGTAAGAGTCGGACGCAGCATGGGTAAGACGATGGATCTAAGCGCATTTGATCGTGGGCAAATTGTCGGGGCCCGACAAATGGGTCACTCCATCTCGGACGTCGTGCAGGCACTGGGATTTTCACAAGCCACTGTGTCACGGGTGAACCGTGAGTACATGGAATCCGGTAAAACCATCCCTGCAAGAACCAACTATCGTGGACAACAGCGGGTGGCAGAGCGCGGTCATCGTCGGCTAGCTCGCATTGTAACAGCGGATAGACGGGCCACAGTGCAAGAAATCACTCCGCAATTTAACGCTGGTGCACAAAGACGCGTAAGCAGCCATACCATCCAGAACCATCTCCTCGCTATGGGGTACAGAAGCCAACGTCCCATGAGGGTACCGCTGCTGACCGCACATCACAGGGTGCAAAGATTAGCATGGGCGCGGAAACATCGCCACTGAACCCTAGACATGGGGGAAAATGTTGACTGGATTGATGAGTCGAGATTTACGTTGGTACATGCGGATGGCAGGATACGAGTACGACGCAAACCACATGAAGCGATGGATCCTTCTTGCCAGCAGGGTACTCTTCAAGCTGGTGGGGGTGGCATTCTCGTCTGGGAACTGTTTACGTGGACTGAAATGAGACCCCTGGTACCTGTGACATCGTCCGTCACAGGTCAACGTTACCGGGATATCCTGGACGACCATTTGCTCCCGTCTGTGCGACTTCAACATCCTAGTGGGGACCTCATCCTGCAACAAGACAATGCAGCTCCCGAATTGTATCCGAATGATTGGATGAATACTCCACCGACGTGACCTCGCTTCCTTGGCCAGCTAGGTCACCTGATCTCAATCCCATCGAGCACATCTGTGATGCCATCGAGAGAGATGACCCCCTCCATCAAATCTTCGTGAACTGTGGGAGCTTGTTCAGAGGTTTCGTGGATCCGTATGGCTTCCCAACGCTTCCGGTGTCTTGTCGAGTCCACGCTGAGACTAATCGCCGCCGTCATCAGGGCGAAAGGTGGTGCTACGCGTTACTAAACAGGTATCTCGAATTCAATTAATCTTCAGTGTATGACATTTTACGTAAAGGAATAAACTTTGATTTATGTCATAGCGATTGACATCGTTCCACACCAAAGAGTTAAAAATCTGTTCAAAGTTGAGTTCCTCGTTTCACTTTAAATAACATTTTGTTACAAATTGGACCGCATTATTTTGAATATAATGTGCGTAGCTAATCAGGCCAATAAATTAACGGATAAATGAACTCGTGGCCTCTGATTGGGCTTTGGACAAAGGAAAGAGAAATCTCAAAGTAAAACAACGGTCACGTAGAAAGTCTTTGTTGCTGCATCGTAAATCAGTCTGGGGTAAAGACGTCGCGAATACGCAATGACTGGTAACAAGTGCTTAGAGAATGGGGTTAGGAACAATGCCACATCTGTTGAAGACAAATATGTGGGAGAGGTTGAAGTTTGGACGAAGGAACTGTCGTATACATTGTGTGGCCACTTTATTATGACCACCCCTCAGTACTTCGTTGGGCCACCTTTTGCCTTTAATACTGCGTCGATTCTTCGTGGCATGGACTCCACGAGATGTTGATAGGTGGTTTGTGGAATCTGAGACCATGCTTGATGAATAGCGCTTTCCAGGAGTGTGAGATTGCAGGGCTGTGGATCCAGCTGTCTGATGGCTCGTTCAACTTCATCCCACAAATTCTCAATCTGGAGATTGTGGGGCCCACCTAAGCAAAGTAAACTCACGGGCATGTTCCTGAAACTAATCCTGTACAATACGAGCAGCACTATGGCAGGACGCATTATCTTGTTGAAAGTAGCCATCGCCATTAGGATAAACCATCCACATGACAGAACGTACTTGGTCCGCAACGATACTTAGATATGATGTGCCAGTCAGACACGAATTAAAGAGCGCAAAGCATGCCAGGAAAACATTCCCGAAACCATAACGTTGCCTCCACTAGCTTGAAGGGTTGTAGCAATGAATTTGGGGTCCATGCTTTCGTGCTGTTTCCGCCAAATTCTTACTCAGCCATCGGCATGGTGCAACTGAAAACGTGATTCATCGGACCACATAATTTGTTTCCAATTATCGACTGTCCAATCCTTGTGCTCCTGTGCGAACTGGAAACGTTTTATTTTGTTAACTGCAGACAGCAAAGGTGTTCGAACAGGCCTTCGGCTGCCATATCCCATCCGATGCAGTGTACGGCGAACAGTGCGTGCAGAGATCATTTGAGGGAATCCTTGATTAAGATGGTCTGTAATTTGCTCCACTGTTACCCTTCTGTTGTCTGTTACCAGTCTGGACACTTTCCGTTCCGCCCGAGCAGTCACTAGTCAATGACGACCACACGTTGCACGTAGAGACCCAGTTTTTTGGCTGACAGTCCAGTCTTTAAACAATTTAACAACAGCTGCTTTGGAACATTTCACGAATGCGGCGGTTTCGGTGATACTCGCTCCATGGCTCCGAGCTCCTACAATCATCCCACGTTGAAAGTCCGTCAAATCGCATTTTTTACCCATCTCGTCACCCAAAAATCATTTCTACTTCTGTCGCAAGCACTAAGCTTTCCCTTTTTATACTAGCCTCGCCCTCTGGTGGCAACAGCGTGCAGCCATAGCTCATTTGCTTAAAACTGTCAGGTGGTTATGATAAAGTGGTCACTCAGTGTATAAAAGCGCTAACTAATGTATTGTTAAGTGGTCCTAGTATTCTCGTGTCTCACACTGTAGAACGTTTTTTGAAATTCACTGGCCAATTTCCCTGATTCTTTCCGTGTAATCACGTGCAATAAGAGGAGGAACGCATGGATGAGAAAGGTGGCAGGAATGGAACACATCATAATCATCATAATCGTCCCTGAAATGCAAATGGCCTGGACATGTAGCCAGAAGAACCGACCACCGATTGGACAACTTAAATTCTAGACTGGATTCCAAAGGGCAGGAAAAGACCCAGAAGACCACATGGGAGATGAGTGGAAGAAATTCGAAAATATGTAAGAGTAACATGATGGAAAGAAGCTCAAGGATAACAGTTGTGGAGGAAACTCGGGAAGACCTTCATCCAGCAGTGGATTGATAAATGGCTGGCAATGATGTGTCGGCAATCCTCGCAGTTGTTTGGTTGATTCTGTGCTGATAGAAATTAAGTTTAAGCAAATGCACAGCCAGTGTTTCTTTCGGGCATACACCCCGGGGGATAAGCCCTCCCGGAAACGACCATTCGCCCCCCCCGCGCTGACATATTAGGTTACCGAGCCAAATTTTAATAAATTCATGCTAAGATAAAGAAGGAAGTTTCGTTTCTTTTTATGCTACAAATATTTCTCCAATTATATTTTTAAAAATATTTGTTCAAATAGTACTAGTTATAGTTTATTTTATTAAAAAGTGTATTACGACGCATGGTATTCTTCAAAATATAATAAGTAGACTAATCATACCTAATTGTCTGGGAATCGCGATTCAGGAACAAGAGTGCGTTGAATGCATTTTAATAGGTAAGAATTTCAAGCCTGGGGAACCACCCCCTCCCCTCTCCTTTAGCTGAAAAAAGTTTTTTATTCCTGAAATGTTTGAAGAAGTAATTACTATATCAGGGATGTATATAGAATTTTTCTTCTGGGGGAGGGGGACGAAAATAGGAAGTTTTTTGAAATCCACAATCAGGAACACAATTAAAGTTTATAAAAATTGAAGAAAAATTAAAGCATTCTTTTTCTAATGTAAGTTGATACATTTTTATTAAACTAAGGAATTTTTTCTAATGTAAGTCACATTTTAACCAAAAACAAAAATATAAAACATTTTCCGGGAGGAGTGGGGGTTGGGGGTGGCCCTCTCTGAGATGAGGACAACTAAAGAAGATGTGACTTCCAAAGTGGAATATATAGAGCTATGCAAGACAGCACGAGAAAGTATCACTGAAGACGTAAGGAAATTCAACTGTGAGCTAGTGAGGAAAGCAATTGAAAACAACCAAAGCCTTAAGATAGCAAAGGGACATCTCAGTAAGGGAAGAAAACAGATTATGGCACTGAGAAAAGAAGATGGTTCTGTAACAAGAAATACAGGCGAAATTTTGACAAGAGTGAAAGATTTCTACTCCAAATTATATGAAAAGGATGATACATGCACTCCAGACATCATGAAATATACCAGTACCAGAGTTCTTACAGTCCTCCCAGCAGAAGTAGCACATGCAATCAAGAACATGAAGCGGGGAAAAGCTCCAGGAGAAGATGGAATTACTGTAGACATCATACAAGAAGCAAGTGGAGAAATCGAAACAGTACTCGCCCAAATTTTCACTAGATGCCTTAATGAAGGGAAGATTCCTGAGGATTGGAACAACGCTACAATGATCCTGCTACATAAGAAAGGTGACATTGAGGATCTCAGGAACTACAGACCTATCAGCCTCCTATCAGTGCTTTATAAAATCTTCATTAAAGTTCTTTCACACCGTTTGAAGGTAACACTGGACATAGCTCAACCGAGAGAACAAGCTGGATTCAGGAGTGGCTACAGCACAATAGATCATATCCATGTGCTGAGAGAACTAATTGAAAGAGCGAGGAAATATGAGCTTTCATTGTGCATGGCTTTTATCGAATATGAAAAGGCCTTTGATTCGGTGAAACCATCAGCAGTTACAATGGCTCTGAAATCCTGCGGTATTGAAGATGCGTACATTAATATTATTAATAACATCTATGAAAATGCAAGTGCAAAGATTCGGCCGTTTGATAATACAACACACATAAAAATTGGAAAGGGAGTGAGACAAGGTGACACTGTACCTTCTGAACTCCTTAATGTCACATTGGAAAATGTCTTTCAATCACTGAACTGAGAAAACAAAGGGATAAAGATTAATGGAGATTATCTAACCCACCTTCGTTTGGCTGATGACGTAGTGATTTTTGCAACTACCTCATCAGAGCTGCAGAGTATGATTCAGGAACTTGCTGACAAGAGATTAAAAGTGGGATTAAAAATGAACTTTCAGAAGACAAAAGTGATGTACAATGCTTTTACAAGAAATGAAGATTTATCGATTGATGGAGAAAAGCTGGAGATAACAGACACGTACTTTTATCTTTGACCGCAGATATCAAGTGAGGATCACATTGATGAAGAAATTAATCGGCGTACAAAATTTGCCTGGAGAGCTTTTGGAAGAAACAGCATAATTTTCAAGAGCAATATGCCATTATGTCTTAAAAGAAAAGTGTTTGATCAATGCATCCTTCCAGTGCTTACGTATGGTGCAGAGACGTGGACCTTAACTAAAAGAGACATACAAAGGCTACAGACAACTCAAAGCAGCATGGAGAGGTGCATGCTTGGTGTAACCAGGAGAGATAAGAAGAGGAACTCGTGGATCCGAAAAATGACAAGAGTGGAGGTCATCGTGATCAGAGTTAAATCCCTGAAATTGCAGTGGGCTGGACATACTGCCAGAAGGACAGACCATCGAGGGACAGCCGAAATTTTAGATTGGATTCTAAGGGACAGAAAAAGACCCAGAAGAAGACCACATGGGAGATAGGTGGATGACATTCGAAAGTATGCGGGAGTGACATGGAGGAGACTGGCACAAGGCAGACCGTTGTGGAAGAAACTTGGGGAGACCTTCGTCCAGCAGTGGATTGATAACGGTTGACAGTGATGATGATGATGATATAAATATAGTAATTAAAGTTATATATATATATATATATATATATATAGCAAATGGAAAACTTACCCCTTTTAAGGTTCCATTTGCCCCTCCCCTGCCAAAAGGTCCTGAAAGAAACACTGTGCACAACCCATTACAGCAGTATTCGCGGATAACCTACACATTTCTTTTTTCTACGTAGAATTCCGCTCGGTTAGAACCAACTTATTGACACGCCTTGAAATTGTTGTTAAGCTCTGCACGTCACAGAATTTGTAGCCATTGGTGGGATGTCCGCTTTGCCGTTTGAATCGAACTCTTTACGATTAAAAATCGTATCGAAAAACTTAAGCAGGGAAACAATAGAATGTAAGTAGTGTCCGAAGAACTTTCTTTTTCTGCCTAAGTTCCATCAAAACGTAAAATTTCCACGGTATTCCGTCCATTCTGAGGACGAAATGAATGTGGACGAAATGAACGAAGGACGAAGTGAACTGGTACGCTCTGGTGGCGCAGTGGTCTAAGCTAGAGATTCAAACGGGCCACGGGTCCGAAGTTTCTTGCGGGTCAAACGAGTCGAGTCAAGGTCAGGCCCAATTTCGACCCGCTTTTATTTCCGTTTTATTTTTGAACAGAAAAAAAAATATTTCAAAGAACCATTCAGATGTCTTTGCAATAATACTTCAGAGCTGCAGATTATGATCCTGCAACTTGGTGAGAAGAGTAAAGAAATGGGATTAAAAACAAACTTTCAGAAGGGAAAACTGATGTACTTTTACAGGGAAAAAGGATTTACCGATTTTTTTTTAGAGGTTTAACGACCACCGTGAGCAACTCAATGGGCTACAAGCAGTCGCCCGTCCCTAATTTAGGGTCACTGGTTCCAGGGAAGGGAGAGAGCCAGTGCCGTAAGACAAACACAACATCCATGCCTGACCGGGATTCGAACCCGGACCCCTTACGGACGAATGATCAGAGGCCAACGCCTTAGACCACTGCGCCACCGGGGCGGCATTTACCGATTGATAACTAAAAGCTGAAAATAGCCACTTCCTACATTTTCCTTGGGCAGCAGATATCAAACTAGGGTCACATTGATGAAGAAATTAATTGGCCTATAAAACATTATTTGAGAGCTTTTGGAAGAAACATATAACGAAGTAAATTTCTCCGTCATTTTTATCCGCGCCGGGATTCGAACCCGGATCCCCTCATTCCGGAATAAGTCACTCTACCAATTGAGCTACGCGGACGTTTTATTCTGATTCCTATCTGCCTTTATGTCGTGTGCGTCCTTCTGGCAGGTACGTCACATCTCCTGGTACGTTACAAACAGTACAAGTTTTAAGAGCAATATGCCATTATGTCTTAAATGAAAAGTGTTTAATCAATGCATCCTTCCAGTGCTTACGTACGGAGCAGAGACATGGACCTTAACCTGAAAAAAAACATACGAAGACTGCAGATAACTGAAAGAACTATGGATGCTTGGTGTAACCAATTGAAAGATGAAAAGAGGAATCCCTGGATATGGAAAATGATAAGAGTAGAAGACATGATGATCAGAGTAAAATCCCTGAATTGGCAATGGGCTGGACATATTGTCAGGAGAATGGACCACCCAAGAACAACCGAAATTTTAGACTGGATTCTAAGGAACTGGAAAATACAAGGAAGAAAGCCACGTGGAAGATGTGTGGATGGAGGAGTCTGGCCCAATACAGTACGAGGTGGAAGAAATTTGGGGGGCCTATCGTCCATCAGTGGATTGATAATGACTGGCAATAATAATGATGACGGTGATATATTCGAATTTATTGCTCAAATCATGTTTGTCCGGCTCAGGTCCGGGTCGGAAATCTCTGACTCGCTTCCAACTCTGGTCTGAGCGATGGCTTATGACAAATCGTGCGAGAGGGGTCCGGGTTCGAAACCCGCCATACAGAACAAAACGTTTCACATACAATATTACAATCTCTCATTTTCGTTCCACGTTCAGAGATATCTTACGATTACGTTTCAACAACATCTATTTTGGAACATAACTTTTTGTACAGTTACGTAAAAAATAGCATTCACCGATACTACTGTTTTATGCACTGAGTGGCCACTTTATCATGATCACCTGACAGTTTTAAGCAAATGAGCTATGGCTGCACGCTGTTGCCGCCAGAGGGCGAGGCTAGTATAAAAAGGGAAAGCTTAGTGCTTACGACAGTAGTAGAAGCGATTTTTGGGTGACGAGGTGGGTAAAAAATGCGATTTGACGGACTTTCAACATGGGATTATTTTAGGAGCTCGGAGCCATGGAGCGAGTATCACCGAAACCGCCGCATTCGTGAAATGTTCCAAAACAGCTGTTGTTAAATTGTTTAAAGACTGGATTGTCAGCCAGAAAACTGGGTCTCTACGTGCAACGTGTTGTCTTCATCCACTAGTGATTGCACGGGCGTAACGGAGAGTGTCCAGACTGGTAACAGACAACAGAAGGGCAACGTGGAGCGAAATTACAGACCATCTTAATCAAGGATTCCCTCAAATGATCTCTGCACGCACTGTTCCTCGTACACTGCAACGGATAGGATATGGCAGCCGAAGGCCTGTTCGAACACCTTTGCTGTCTGCAGTTAACAAGAGAAAACGTCTCCAGTTCGCACAGGAGCACAAGGATTGGACAGTCGATAATTGGAAACAAATTATGTGGTCCGATGAATCACGTTTTCAGTTGCACCACGCCGATGGCCGAGTGAGAATTTGGCGGAAACAGCACAAAAGCATGGACCCCAAATACATTGATACAACCCTTTAAGCTGGTGGAGGCAACGTTATGGTTTGGGGAATGTTTTCCTGGCATGCTTTGGGCCCTTTAATTCGTGTTGATCAACGTCTGACTGGCACATCATATCTAAACATCGTTGCGGACCAAGTGCATCCTGTCATGTGGACGGTTTATCCCAATGGCGATGGCTACTTTCAACAAGATAATGCGTCCTTCCATAGAGCTCGTATTGTACAGGATTGGTTTCAGGAACATGCCGGTGAGTTTACTTTGCTTAGGTGGCCCCTACAATCGCCAGAACTCAACCCCATTGAGAATTTTAGGGGGAAGTTGAACGAGCCATCAGACAGCTGGACCCACAACCCTGCAATCTCACACTCCTGAAAAGTGCTATTCATGAAGCATGGTCTCAGATTCCACAAGCATCCAATCAACATCTCGTGGAGTCCATGCCACGAAGAATTGACGCAGTATTAAAGGCAAAAAGTGGCCCAAGGAAGTACTGAGGGGGTTGGTCATAATAAAATGGCCACTCAGTGTAGTTTCCATTCTACATAATTGCTACCTTGATGTTATATTCCGGCGATACTTAAGATTTTTGGTTTGGCAACGGCGTGGATGCGCATGCGCATTTATACCATTTCACCGAAGCATTCTCGTAGTCCCATTTCCATGTGCTACTGGGATATGCTTTGGTGATACTGTCGTACTCGAGTTAGTTGATTTAATATTTCACTCTTTCTTTGTGATTTAAATTCATCTGAAAGTAAGTAATTGTTTTGATTATTATAATTTTTAAATTCTGAAAAGTATTTTATAAAATCTAAGTAAATGACTGTGTTGTTGTATTAATATACTATACCAGCATGTTTTTTTGTTTTACTTGAAGCTGAGAAATTTCACATTGGTCGGTATTTAGAGAAACGACGAGTTTGATTTTCTTTCTTTTTTTCGCTATAGTCAATTCCACATGTATAATAGAAATTCGACACTCTCATTTGGGACCGATTTTTATTTCTTTTGTTATCGATATATAAACGCCGCCATTGTTCCCAACGGACAGTGGACTGCGTTGAACCTGTGAAAACCTAAACAACTCGTAATACAACTGTTGTTGCTTTTGAAAGAGCTGTCGAGTGTAATATTTTTTATTGTGGTTTTACAAATTTTATTAAAACTACAATGTTCAACGTAGTAAATACGTAACAGTAATATGATGATGTCGCAAATATCTTACAAGTTCCTAACAGCAATGTAAAGAAGTTACAAATATCTTTCAAATACGTAACAGTAACATGAAGTTGGTATGTTGAAGTTACAAAGACCTTTCAGTGTAACGTATCGGTTATGTTTCAAAGTTACGTAACGTTTGAGGACATTTTGACGTAACCGTAAGATTTCTGAAACATTACTATTACATTGCGCAGCGTATCTGAAAAGTCTCAATGTTTCAATACGTGTAACATATACGAAATATTCTGGCAACTGGTGGGCCAGTGGTTTAAGCGCAGGCTTATGATCATTCGTCTGAAAGAAATCGGGGTTCGAATCCAGGTGAGGCATGGATGTTGTGCTTGTCTTACGGCACTGGCTCTCTCTTTCCCTGGAACGAGTGACTCTAACTTAGGGACGGGCGACTGCTTTTATCCCATTGAGTTGCCCACGGTGGTCGTTAAACCTCCAATCAAAAAGGAAAAAGCCGCCCCGGTGACGCAGTGGTCTAAGGCGTTGGCCTCTGATCATTCGTCCGAAAGGGGTCCGGGTTCGAATCCCGGTGAGGCATGTATGTTGTGTTTGTCTTACGGCACTGGCTCTCTCCCTTCCCTGGAACCAGTGACCCTAAATTAGGGACGGGCGACTGCTTATAGCCCATTGAGTTGCTCATGGTGGTCGTTAAACCTCCAATCAAAAAAAAAAAAAAAAAGAAAAAAAAATGTGGGCGGTGAGGCATGGATGTTGGGTTTGTCTTGCGACACTGGCTCTCTCCCTTCGCTGGAGCTAGTGGCACTACAGTAGGGTTGGGCCATTGCTTATAAACCTTCGAGTTGCTCACGGTAGTCGTTATCTTTTAAAGAAAAATTAACTGGATCAAATGAATACAGACTAAAGTGATAGGAAACTACTGTATACGTCCTTCAGTTCGTTTTCAGAAAATGCAATAATACTGCCCCTTGTTTTTTTCCTTTTTTTTTTTTTTTTTGATTGGAGGTTTAACGACCACCATGAGCAACTCAATGGGCTATAAGCAGTCGCCCGTCCCTAATTTAGGGTCACTGGTTCCAGGGAAGGGAGAGGGCCAGTGCCGTAAGACAAACACAACATCCATGCATCACCGGGATTCGAACCCGGACCCCTTACGGACGAATTTTTTTTTTTTTTTGATTGGAGGTTTAACGACCGCCGTGAGCAACTCAATGGGCTATAAGCAGTCGCCCGTCCCTAATTTAGGGTCACTGGTTCCAGGGAAGGGAGAGAGCCAGTGCCGTAAGACAAACACAACATCCATGCCTGACCGGGATTCGAACCCGGACCCCTTACGGACGAATGATCAGAGGCCATCGCTTAGACCAGTGTGCCACCGGGGCGGCCAATACTGCCTTTAAAACTGACGTGTTTAATTATTAATATTTACTTTTCTCCTCTTTTCCTTACATGCAAGCGATTTACTCGAAAATTTTGAAGCAAAATAATTTAAAAGCATGACAATAGATTCCTAATGACTTTTTCAGTTGATTGGTCACGCAAATCTGCTTTGTCTTTTGCTTTACAGTGATTTGATTTTTTTTGTTGCATTCCCATATACTCTAGTCCGTTTATGTTTTCATAAAAGAACTCACTTTTCCCAAAAGGAAAAGCGTTGCTCTTTTTTTATCAGAGACAATCATTTGTTGATAGTTCCGGTTTGAGTAACCCATTCCGTAATAACTTTTAGTTGAGAATAAGAGAAATAACTGAAAGAAATAAAAATTAAATTAAACGTTTCAAAGTAATATGAAACGACAGTAGGAAAAAATTGGTATTTTTTTTAAGCATGCTTTAATAGAATTGGTGGGAAAGGTTTTCATCCTTAGGGAAATAAAAAATGATAACTGGAAAGCTCTGGAGTGTTGAAAAGACAACAAATTCCATCCTATATGTGTTTTTGGATAACGCTTTTAATTCCGCAAAGATACGATGGAAAAGATAAAAATAAATCCTGAACGATTTAAAAAAATATATATTTTCATGTTTTTTTGCCCATGTTTTCTTATCTAGTGGTTTTCATTTATTTGTCATTTCGTTTTCCTTTTTGCATGAATTGCCTTTAATTTTTTTCTTCGCCTTTTATTTTTCTGCTAACAAGCATTGTAAAACTCTGTCTTCTGAACTCGGAAACATTAAAAATCCCAAAACATGAAAAAGTTACTTGAAATTGTTTGTTCTTTGTTATTTAGTTTTTTTCCCCATGTGTGTTTGTCATTTTACATTATTAATTTGTATTATTCATTCAGCCTATCACACTTTTAATTATTACTTTGAATTCATTTTTCTCCTACGCATTTCAAAATATTTAGATTCCCAAATCTTCCAAAAGATTTTTAAAAACTTAATTACGGGCGATTATAGAGCACTAATCTTTTCATTTTTTCCCCTCAATTTTATATCTACTTCATTTCTTGCGCGTTTTATCCTTTTGATGTTATGCATTACTCTCGACAGAAGTAAAATAAATCCCAAATACAAAATATTTCGAAGTAGCGAAACTGCGTAGCGGTGCGTCACTGTCAAAAGAAAAAACAAATGATTGAAATCTGATTATGACATACGCTGCAGCAATATGTGACGCAACAACAGTTAATTACATTGTTACTCATCAATATATCTTACTGAACTATTGGCCAACATTATTTCATCACGTTTTACATAAACGCAACAATATCTCATTGCAATCCGCGTAAATTATGCGAACCTGATGCCAAATGTGATGAAAGCCATTATAAAAAAATTTTATTTTTTATTCTATGAACACACTGCGTCGTTGTCAAATTCGTCTTCCCCTCGACTACCCCAATAGTGAAGTTACAGTAGTGACCATAATTGTGGAAACATTTTGGAAATAGTGTATTTTTAAGGTTTGATGGCGCATAACACCCCTATTGTTTTAATAATACCATAAAATTATATATAAATGGAAAGATAATTTCATCAAGAATATAATGCAATAACTTTTATGAAGGATTTTGTATTAGAAGAGCAGTTATAAAGAAGAAACGTGAAACATATAGAAACAATGAGATTTACAAAAATTCTCACCATGGCAGTTAGTTGGTAACCTTTAGTGTTAATTACGGCCTTAAAATGCCTTCCTATGGAGTGAACCAATTCTTTCAGTTATGCAGCTGTTCTAAAGTGAAACCAAAATTGAATTATTGCTTCTATGAATTAGGTTTTATTACTGGGTTGCTTCTGACTAACACGTTTCTTTACAGATTTTCGATGGGGTTAAGGTCTGAGTTATTCCTAGGCCATTCCAGTAGTGGAATATGATTATCTTGAAACCACTTTTTGCACACAGCAGCAACATGGCATGGAGCTGAATCCTGTTGAAATATAAATGCTTCATTATCTTCAAAAATATCATGTGGCGAAGGCTTCAGTTTGGGTTCAAGTACTTCATTAATGTATTTTTGGCCATTTATATTCCCATTAATCACGCAAATTCTGCACTTTTTGATGTCATACAACCCCAGATCATAACACTAACTGGGTGTTTCACGGTACATGTAATGCAATCTAGATGCAAATCTTCTCCGATTCTTCTCCTTACGTATTTTATGTCATCACTACCAAACAAAGATATTTTGGTCTCATAACTCCAAATAACACTGTCCCATTGTTCCGCTGTCCAGTTAACATGGGTTTTAGCCCAGTTTAATATTTTAAACCTCTGTTTGAGAGATAAAAATGGCTGTTTTCGTGAAATTCTAGCTTTCAGACCAAATTCCTGCAGTCTGCGCCGAACAGTCATTGCACTCAACTTCACATTGCAGTGCGCCATTTCATCTTGTAAACACCCAGATGATTTTCTTCTGTCACTTAGGCACAGTCTCTTAATTCTTCTATCATCACTTGCTGTGGCGGACCTTTTCCTGCGTTTACCAGTCTGGTTTTGTACTGACTGACTCTCCTTATACCTCTTCAAAAATTTAGAATTGCCACCTTTGGTTAAGATGTCACCAATTTGTCTTCTAATATCTTCATAACTGAAGCTTTGCTCACCTATTAGCACTGTTTTTCACAGCTTTCAGGGTGACCAATCAACTCTTTGCGCCATTTTATCAATTTTATTACGTTATACACGCTCACTAAATGAAAGAACACACAAAAAAAAAAACTTGATAGCAATCACATAACACACTGACAAATGTCCTCCTCTCAGCTCCAATACATGACATCAATAGCTGAATCCTACTGGGACCTGATTGGCTCATTGCCAAAACAACACCTGGTTGTCTCCTTAAACACTCATTCTCATTTGCTACATTCAAATGAAGGAAAGCTACTTCATATAAACCTAAGCAAGTTGTGCTTCCTTTTTCCAGTTGAATAGAATACACATAATTGAACAAACTTTGTTGCATTACATTCTTGATGAATTGATATAAAAGTTTATGGTATTACGCCAACAAAAAGTAGTGTTATGAGCAATCAAACCTCCAAAATACACTTTTACCAAAAGGTTTCCACAATTTTGGACACTACTGTACATGCTGTAGATAAGGACTCTCAAATGGTGTATAACACGAAGAAATGTAACCTGTAGATATCTTAGACCAAAGCTTACTAAACCACCTCGCTAACACATACACGATCGTATCAGAATTATATGACCACCTACCTAATAATAGAAATAACCACCCTTAGCCGGGATGCCGGTGGAGTGATGTCGTGTCATGGACGCAATGAGGCCCTAGATGGTTGTCTGTGGCACACGTGCCCATTCGGACTGTGGGTCTGACATGGTTGTGGGTCTGCACGCCGCACCTGTCGACCCAAATAGTCCCACAAGGGTTATATTGGATTAAAGTCGGGCAATTTCGTCGGGCAAGGAAGAACGGAAACATCACTGTCGTGTTCCTGAAATCAGTCACGCACCCCTTAGCTACATGCCAGGGCGCATTTTCCTGTTGGTAAACACCATCACCACCGGTGTTAACGTCCAACATGAAAGGATGCATATCGTCAGCGAGGATGGAGAGGCAGCCACTGGCGTTCAGGGACCCATGCAGTGTAGAGCTGAGTTCGGTCTCAATTTTCGGAGCCCGAGCCTATCCAAGCCCGAATTTCGTATTGCAAGATAGAGCCCGGGCCCAAACGAGCCCGAAAACTGGCTAACCTGTTAAACCATTAATAAAATACATCTTCTTTTCCACACTTCCACTCTCTCTTCCTCCTGCAATTAACCACAATGTATTTCTCAAATAGGGAGCGCGGAAGGGACCTGTACTTTTACAGTGTAACTGTACGATTTTGTTTGACCGTTCGTTTCCACCTGAAGTGGACATCGAAAATGATCGGGCTGTGCTGCGGTTGTATGCTGCTGAAATAATGCTAATATTAACACCCCATAATGCGCTGCAATATGTACGTTGCTAAATAGAATTAGCAGGGAGCTATTGCGTGAAAATAGGGAGTAAATTATCGTCGGCATGCTATCAACTAACCAATATCTATATTTCTTGAAAAAGCTTTTTCTTTTCTGCAGAAACACATTAATGCGCGGGCTATGACATTTTCTAACAACACCAAGAATAAATAGCCATCTCGAATGCCCGCTCCCCAGACAGAACCAGTTGCTGAATAATTCTCTTTACCAGCTACAAAGTGTATCATTTGCTAAATCATATAAAATCACATCTAGATTAAAAAAAAAACTATCTCGCTCTCCCTCTCCCTAAGAGCCCGAGCCCGCCCGAGCCTGAAGCGCAGTAAATAATCTACAGACCGAGCCCGATTCGGGCCCGGCCTCTGCTTGGGGCTTTCGGGCTCGGGCTCGGGCTCAGCCTGTCTCAGCTCTGATGCAGTGGTACCAGCGGACCTAGGTCATACAGGAAAACTTTCTCACGCATGCGCACTGCCACCTCCGGCCTGTACTTGACCGACAAGCTTGTCCAGATGATGGTTCTCACCTGTCTGACGTCATATCCGCCACCGCCCGTCACTTCCGGGCAGTAGAAACCTCGATTCGTCGGATAAGGGAATCTTTTGTCCACTTTTCCACTGTACAATGACGGTAGTCCTATGTGAACTGCACGCGTCATTTCTAATGGATCTGGATTAACATGGGCGTCTTTACACAGCGTCCATTCCGGAGACCAATGCGTAACAAGGTTCCTTCTACTGTTATTGGAGACACATTTCATTTGTGACCATATACACTAATAGTAGTATTATAACAATAACAATATACCTAGTGACAACTGGGAAGCACGAGAGAAAAGGCTTGCATCGGCCTAACATAGCCCTCGGCACCCGTAATAAAGATCATACAAGTCAGGAACAGACGTAACTGATTTTCTGATATCATATAAGTAAATTAGTAAGTAGTAAATACATATGACTCAGATAACCAACCTCTGGGGGTCGTGGACACCAAGCGGTCAAAAATGCAATTTTTATACCGCCCCTTTAAGTTTTTGTGGCCACTTCTCCTACACGCAGCTAACTCGCGTACGACAGTATCACCAAATAATATCCCAGTAGCACGTGGAACGACTACGAGATTGCTTCGATGAAATGGCATAAATGCGCATGCGCATCCACGCCGTTGCCAATCAAATTAAATTTATCAAATCTATTCAAAGTATATGGAACCGGCATGGAAAACAATAGTATCTGCTGGAAGAAAAAAGTTTTTAATCCCTCAGATATTGCTGTAAACGGAGCCGTGAGCTTACGCCCTCTGGTTGCACACTTGTGCTTAAAGAAAAACATGAATTTATATGAGAAACATTTCGCACCAGAAACGCTCTCAAACACACAAAGAATTTTTAAAATCGGACTATTACAAACAGAGATATCGACAAAAATAAGATGTGACTTTACGTCCCCTGGTAGGAAAACCATGCATTATTTTAGGAACAAAGTATTTTCAGAAGGTTTTTCCATATGAGCGGTATCGGTCCAAGAAAAAAAAAATAGTCGAGTTTTCTGGAGATTTTGTTAGAAATACATCAGAAGCAGAAATTAACCCTTATGCCCCTTGGTGGCCAAACCATTCTTTACCAAACATTAGAAATTATGTGAAAAATATTTTCCATCAGGTATTGTATGCGATACAGGAAGAATTTTTCAAAATAGAGCTTTAGGAGCAAAAATAACGCAGAAAACGCAATTTACCTTTACGCCCCCTAGCGGAAACTTTGTGATTTACTTGAAAATTTTGAATTTATAAGAAAAACATTTCGCATCAGAAACACTATCCAACAAAGAAGGAATTTTTCAAATAGGTCTTCTACAAGTAGAAATATTGACAAAAATAAATTATACTTCTACGCCACCTGGCGTAGAAACCATGCATTATTTCAAGAAGAAAATGTTCCGAAAATGTTTGTCAACATGAGTAGTATCGGTCAACAAACGACTTTTTTTTCAATCCAGAATTTATAAGCTCATATTTTGCTGCAAATACATGAGAAGCGGAAATTAAGACTTACGCCACCTGATGGCCAAACCATTTTTTTACAAAATTTAGAAATTATGTGCAAACGATTTCCCATCAGGAGTTGTATCCGGTGCAGAAATAATTCTTCAAATCGGAGATTTAGAAGCAGAGATATAGGGGGAAACGCAATTTACCTCTACGCCCTCTAGCGGAAAGTCTATGATTAACTAAAAAATTTTGAAATTATATGAAAAATTGTCACACTGAAAACACTATCCAACAAAGACATTTTTCAAATCGGACTTCTAGAAGGAGAGATAATGACGAAACAAAGATATACATCTCGCCTCCTGGCGGAGAAACTGTGGAATATTTGAAGAAGAAAATATTTCGAAAAGTTTTATCTATGTGAGTGGCATCAGCCCACGAAAGAATTTTTTCAATCGATATTTTCGAAGCTCAGATTTCATGGCAAATGCATCAGAAGCACAAATTAACACTTACCCCCTTGGTGGCCAAAGTTATTCTTTACCAAAAATTCGAAATTATATGCAAAAGATTTTCCATCAGGAGGTGTATCCGCTAAAGAAAACATTTTTCAAATCGGGATTTTAGAAGATTAATTATCCGGAAAAATGTAATTTACTTTTACGCCCCCTAGCGGAAAATCTATGCGTAATTTGAAAAATTAACTTCATCTAAAATACTTTTCGACATAAATGGAATCGAAAGATAAAATATTTTTTTCAGTCGGAAGTTCAGAAGCAAATATGTGGAATTAAAGGTATTTTTGAATTCGACATCATCTGCATTTACGCCCTCTACCGGCGAAATTGTACATCGTAGAAAAAAGCGAAATAAAGGATCGTCATTCGCATATTTCAAGCTTCTTTTTTTTTTTTTTTTTTTTGGAGGTTGAACGACCACCGTGAGCAACTTGTAACGTACCAGGAGATGTGACGTACCTGTCCGAAGGACGCACACGACATAAAGGCAGATAGGAATCAGAATAAAACGTCCGCGTAGCTCAATTGGTAGAGTGACTTGTACCGGAATGAGGGGATCCGGGTTCGAATCCTGGCGTGGACAGAAATGACAGAGAAATTTACTTCGTTATAATGGCGCCCGAACTATCCGGATGACCCGACCGTTCAAAATCTCGCATTGGTGTGATGTTATTTCCACACCGCGAGATAGGAAAAATAAGAGAATCCTTTCTCCAGCACTTCGAAAAAAAAATATAAGGGGGAGATGATGTAACGTACCAGAAGATGTGACGTACCTGCCCGAAGGACGCACACGACATAAAGGCAGATAGGAATCAGAATAAAACGTCCGCGTAGCTCAATTGGTAGAGTGACTTATTCCGGAATGAGGGGATCCGGGTTCGAATCCCGGCGCGGATAAAAAATGACTGAGAAATTTACTTCGTTATAATGGCGCCCGAACTATCCGGATGACCCGACCGTTCAAAATCTCGCAATGGTGTGATGTTATTTCCACACCGCGAGATAGGAAAAATAAGAGAATCCTTTCTCCAGCACTTCGAAAAAAAAAAAAAAAAAATAAGGGGGAGATGATGTAACGTACCAGGAGATGTGACGTACCTGCCAGAAGGACGCACACGACATAAAGGCAGATAGGAATCAGAATAAAACGTCCGCGTAGCTCAATTTGTAGAGCAACTTATTCCGGAATAAGGGGACCCGGGTTCCAATCCTGGCGCGGATAAAAATGACGGAGAAATTTACTTCGTTATAATGGCGCCCGAACTATCCGGATGACCCGACCGTTCAAAATCTCGCATTGGTGTGATGTTATTTCCACACCGCGAGATAGGAAAAATAAGAGAATCCTGTCTCCAGCACTTCGAAAAAAAAATAAATAAGGGGAGATGATGTAACGTACCAGGAGATGTGACGTACCTGCCAGAAGGACGCACACGACATAAAGGCAGATAGGAATCAGAATAAAACGTCCGCGTAGCTCAATTGGTAGAGTGACTTGTTCCGGAATGAGGGGATCCGGGTTCGAATCCTGGCGTGGACAGAAATGACAGAGAAATTTACTTCGTTATAAACTCAATGGGCTATAAGCAGTCGCCCGTCTCTAATTTAGGGTCACTGGTTCCAGGGAAGGGAGAGAGCCAGTGCCGTAAGACAAACACAACATCCATGCCTCACCGGGATTCGAACCCGGACCCCGTTCGGACGAATGATCAGAGGCCATCGCTTAGACTACTGCGCCACCGGGGCGGCTATTTCAAGCTTCCGAATGCAAAAAGAATTTTTCAAATCGGACTAATGGTTGCACAGATATCGTGGGTACAGACGGGCGGACGGACGAACAAACCGGTGACATAAGCACGATCTTTTTTTATAAAAGACGTGCTAAAAACGGCGCTTTACCGACATTATAAGAAACGAATTGCAGAAAAGTTTCTAAAAATTCAAAATATCCATGGCGTACGAAAAATCCTTGAAATTGAGGCTCATTTCGTGGAAAACGTTGTATCCGAAATATGCTTCGTTAAGGTGTTTGAACCTAAAATCTCTGCTTTATGTTTCCAATGGTAACACTTCTTTACATATTTTATTCGCAATTAATGTATTCCCACGGATGACATATTGCACAACGATAAAACTAACTGTAACTTATAGCACGAGATATTGGTTTGGTGCGAATTAAATTTCCGGTGCGAACGAGCAGTGGAGACAGACCCCTCCACAGCGGAATGGAACCACCCATAGGTGTTGGGGTATTACGGCACAGATACACTAAATAGGTAGCACGTATGTGAAGAACAAGTTTCAGGCTTGGTTTGTTTGGACGTAACGTGACTTGCAAAGAAAACATACAGACGCCGGATTCGAAGGTCATCTTACTGTATGCATTTAAACTGGGCCATTCTTCAGGAATTACCGCTCGAATTGTTAACAAAGCGTTTGGGGAGAACACAGCCAACGAACGAACCATTCGGCGATGGTTTGTGAAGTTTCGAAGCGGAGATACTGACCTGCAAAACGAAGCACGTGGTCCCCGACCTGTTGCTGTTTCTGACGATGTTCTGTTACGTGTGGTTGAAGCGGACCCCCAAAAAACGTGTCGGCAGATAGTGGCAGAGGTAGGTGTCCACCAAACGACAGTTGTTCGGCGTCTGACTGCGCTGGGTAAGGTCAAAAAGACTGGACATGTGGCTGCCGCATGAGTTGACAACTGCCAACAAGATTAGGCGTTTGGAAGTGTGCACGTCACTGCTTGCCAAGAATAAACAGGAACATCTACTGCATCGAATCGTCACCTGCGACGAGAAGTGCGTCCTTTATGATAATCGGAAACGATCTGCAAACGATATGGTTAAGCAAGGCACAGCCAGCTGGACGGCAAGCTTAACCACCCCTACACACCAATAAGATGATGCTCCTTGTCTGGTGGTCTACATCCGGGATAATTCATCGGAGCTTCTTGGCAAGAGGCCAAACCATCACTGCAGAACATTATTGTGCTGAATCACACCAGGTGAACCGTGAATTGCTGCAGAAACAACCGGCTTTGGTCAACAGACATGGTGTTCTTCTGCTCCAGGACAACCCTCGCCCTCATTTCGCACAACGAACGATGCTGACACTAAGTGCCTTGGGCTATGAAGCACTGCCTTATCCTGCCTATAACCCGGGCTTGTCTCCGACAGACTATCATCTGTTTCGTCGTCTGGATTATTACCTGTCCGGGAAACAGTTAACGACAGAAAACAAGGCTCAACGCTCAGGTGATGACTTCCTCGGGTTCCTGCCACAAGACTTTTTTCGTTCCGGGACCATGACCTTTCCGGACAAATGGCAACTATGTGTATATGCCGAGGGGGATTATTTTGTGTAGGTAAGGTGTCCTACTTTTCTGTTCTCGCCATTAATGTGTGCTGGTCCTTCGGTGGACATTTCATTCGCACCAACCTAATAGTTATTACTTGCTAAAAGATAAACGTAATTATATTACAAATCAATCATTATTCTTTGAATAATGTTCAAACCTGTACATTGATGACGTCAATAGACAAACAAATGTTGGATTGCTTATTTATGGTCATGTTTTACCAAGTACTAGTAGGGGTACCTGGTATTTCCCCGGGTAAATATTCGTGGAATCACCAAAATTTTTACCAAGTACTAGTAGGGGTGCCCGGTATTTCCCCGGGTAAATATTCGTTGAATCACCAAGTTCTTTACCAAGTACTAGTAGGGGTACCCGGTATTTCCCCGGGTGAATATTCGTGGAATCACCAAGTTCTTTACCAAGTACTAGTAGGGGTACCCGGTATTTCCCCGGGTAAATATTCATGGAATCACCAAGTTCTTTATCAAGTACTAGTAGGGGTACCCGGTATTTCCCCGGGTAAATATTCGTGGAATCACCAAGTTCTTCACCAAGTACTAGTAGGGGTACCCGGCATTTCCCCGAATAAATATTCGTGGAATCACCAAGTTCTTTACCAAGAACTAGTAGGGGTATCCGGTATTTCCCCGGGTAAATATTCATGGAATCACCAAGTTCTTTACCAAGTACTAGCAGGGGTACCCGGTATTTCCCCGGGTAAATATTCGTGGAATCACCAAGTTCTTTACCAAGTACTAGTAGGGTTACCCGGTATTTCCCCGGGTAAATATTCGTGGAATCACCAAATTCAGCGAGTGAAATTTTATGAATGAAAAATAAATTCCTGTAATTTTCCAGTAAATTTGTTTTAATTCGTTTAGGTTAATGCTTTTTGGTAAACAATATTTTTGGTTTTTCCATTGTGAGCAAAAATGTAGAGATTTTTAGGATTGCCAACCGCTGAGCAGGCGACATAGAATTGTCCATGTGAATAGCAGGGTTACTCCAAATTAATGCCAGTCACTGCCAATAACTGGCCTTGCGCTTTGTTGGTGGACGTGGCAAAGGCCAGACGAATCGGAATTTGAAGACACTTGAAATCAAAATGCATGTCTGTGAGAATCAGTTGAATCCTCGGAATGAAGACATCGTCCCCTTTGGCACAGCCAGTCAGAATAGTTGCTTCGATGACGTGCGTGAACAAATTCTTGATACAAAGCCTCGTTCCATTGCAAAGTCTTGGTGGGTCTAAATTCCTTAGCAGCATGACTGGTGCGTCTTTTTTGAGAAGCAAATTGGACCCCTTGATCCAGGGCTCCGACTTCTAAAAACTGTCTACGGTCTAAGTTAGAGTAAAATGAGATAGTATACAGAATTTGGTGGTTCTAAATTGAAAACTAGAACTTTTCTCTAAAATTTTGTATGGACCAAAAAAAAAAAAACTTGACCTTCCCGGGCTCCGACCACTTCCAAACACCGTGTACGGTAGCAGCGTGAGGTAATACACCAAAATTGGTTGTTCTAAATTGAAAACTAGAACTTCTTACGAACATTTTGTATGGACCAAAAAAAAAAAAACTTGACCTTTGACGCTCGGGCTCCGACCACTTCCAAACACCGTCTACGGTAAGTCAGCGTGAGGTAATACACCAAAATTGGTTGTTCTAAATTGAAAACTAAACTGTAGAACTTCTTACGAACATTTTGTATGAGGACCCCTTGACCCCCCCCCCAGCCCTTTGACGCTCAAGCTCCAACCCCTTCCCAAACCGTCTACGGTCTAAGTCAGAGTACCATGAGATGGTATACCAAATTTGATGGTTGTAAATTGAAAACCGTAGAACTGTAGAACCTTTTACGAAAATTTTGTATTGGGGCCGTTAGACCCCTGGCTCTGACCCCTTCCAAAAACTGTCTATGGCCTAACTCAGAGTACCATGAAAAAGTATACCAAATTTGGTGGTTCTAAATTGAAAACCGTAGAAATGTTAAATAAAATAACGAAAATTTTGAATGGGGCCCGCTTTGACACCCCCCCCACCCCGGCTCCGACCTTTTCCAAAAAATGTCTACGGTCTAAGTCTGAGTATCATGAGATATTATACCAAATTTGGTGGTTGTAAATTGAAAACTGTAGAGCATTTTACGAAAGTTTTGTAAAGGGGTCCTTTGACCCCCTGGCTCCGACCCCTTCCCAAAACCGTCTTCGGTCTAAGTTAGAGCACCATGAGATAGTATACCAAATTAGGTGGCTCTAAGTTGAAATTGTAAATTTTATAGCTGACAAATAAACAAATATACAAACTTTCACTTTTATATATACATAAATTAAATACCCCATGCTATAATTTAAGGTTAGTGTTATCGATGTGCAAATTTTTATCCTTGGGAATACATTAATTGCGAAAGAAATTAGGGGAAAATGGTTCCTGAATTTCAGAATTTTTTTTTACAACGAAAGATTTTCTTTGCTAGATCAACGTCAACGCATACGGGCATCATAACACATTTATCAAAATCCTCACGCACAATTATAGATACAACCCTCTTACTTTCTCGCCGTTACATTAAGTTTATAGGTCTTTGGAAATCACCGTTCCCCGCGCAGTTAACAAATCTGCCAAATCGTCAAAGTGCGACAATACTTGAATGCGTTGTGAAGTGCTCTGTGCTTTATCAGGGGGAAACATAGGCGCGTATCACATTCAACGAAACCAATGGGAATGTTTCGCGAATTGTATAATCATCAGGATCACCCATCTAATGTAGCGGAATACGTTAACTCCGCTGACATTTTCGTTTAGGGTTTTCCACTCTGTGTATCCTTTGCCTGTTGGTTGGATGTCTTACGCCTTCCGAATATCTTGACTTGAATTATTATTAAAACATCACTTAAGCTACAATGTCAAGCGACGAACATTCATGCCCAGTTGCTGAGTATGTAAACCAAACTTGACAGCATCATGCATACATTTAAGGGGTCAAGTAACGCCACCGTGGACAATTCCTAATTACTGTGCGAATATTAGCCTCCATTACGTCATTATTTCTACGATTTCTAGAAAGCAGTTTCCGAAATGTCTAATTCTCAATGCGCACTTTGAATGGAACTTACACATGCTATTGTCGCTAAGCATATGTAACGAACGAATAAGCTTCCTTATATGCACGTACACTAGAATACAAGCTTTTGAATACCGCTGAAATGGGTAAATAAATACCACATAAAATTGTCAACTTTTACTCTGTATGTCTAAGCCTGTTGTGCCCAACCTTTTTGCATGCGCCGACCGACAAAGCGTTGGGGAAACTTTCGCTGACTGGCGATGCCGAAATAAAATCTTTAGACTATTTTCGAGTATTTAATCTCGTAATATTCTATAATACAGAGGGTGACTCGAAAGTTCTGCAATATTTGGATCCCTTTATGTATTCATACACTGGCGTGCAAAAATTAAGGACGAGACGGTTTTTCGAATGTAACGTCGTGCAGAAGTGCTCCACATCGACTCAAATCATATTATAAGATCCCCAAGATGAAAGAATATGGGACAAGTGGGCAAAATCGTCCAAACAAGGAATCTAAAGGATACAAAGGAACTTTATTGAAAAGCTAGCTTCAAGAACAACTGGACAGAAGACAGAAATGTCCATGTGACAGGCGGCTGCCAAGAAAAATCCAGCCTTTTGTAGGGGATATGATCACCCCTGACTGCGTTGCAGGATTTACAACGTCAGTCCATGCTGAGGACGAGGTTGTCAAGGAGCTGTTGAGGCATCGCGGCCCATTCCTCTTGTAGCGCCAATTGCAGCTGCGGAATCTTTGCTGGCGGCTGGTTACGTGCTGCCAAGCGTCTCCCAAGAAGGTTCCACACGTCTTCGATTGGATTTAGGTCCGGGAACCTTGCGGGCCAATCCATGCGTTGAATATCTTCAGTCTCCAACAGCTCTGCGACAGCCATTGTACGATGAGGTGAAGCGTTGTCGTCCATGAAGAAGAACTCAGGACTCACAGCACCTCTAAACAGAAGACCCACGTGAGGCAGGAGAACATCGGTACAATAGCGGACACCAGTGACTGAACCTCATTGGAAGATGTGGAGGTCAGTACGGCTACCAAGCATGATACCGCCCCAAAGGAGAAATCCGCCACCTCCAAACAGGTCCCTTTCGATGATGTTGGAGGTGTGATTGCGTGTTTCCTGCTCTCTCCAGATGCGCATACGTCCAGAATCGCTCATCAGCCTAAATCGGCTCTCATCCGTAAAGAGAACTCCACCCCATTGCTGAGTGTCCAGTTTTTGTGTTCCTGGCACAACAGAAACCGCTGTCTCCGATGATCAGGCGTTAATGGCACACCGTACTGGTCGCCGTGCTAATTGACCACCTTTGTGCTGCCTTCTGGCCACGGTAAAACGCGATAACGGACGTCCAGTTGTCTGTTGCATGTGCCTTGCGATTTCTCCCGCTGTCTGCCGTCTGTCTCTTCTCGCCTGTTGGACAATATACCGGTCATCCGCCGCCGTGGTTGCTCGTGGACGACCACTGCTAAACTCTCGGACAGCTCTTCCTGTCGTTTGAAATGCTCTCCAAGCTCGTGAAACAATGCTGTGAGCGATCCCGAACTCCTCGGCCACACATGTCTCACTTCGACCTTCTTCCAACTTTCCAATGATGCGACTTCGGGTAAAATCATCCAGATGTCGTCTACTGGATTACCTGTTGGCCATATCACACGGTGGCTGCAACTCGACGTCGTTCAAACCGATGTACACCGTGCAATAGCTTTCACCGAATTGCTGAGCGAACACCGCCCGTGTGCTTTATACCCTTCCTACACTCCTCCCTCCTCCCCCTACGACATGGTGCATATATGTGCATGTCCTACCGCACAGGACCCTAGTTTATCTCCTGAGTGGTCTTTCGACTCGTTCTGCCTGCTCGGTCTGCTGTTATGCTAATTTCTCCTCTTTGTCCTTAAATTTTGCACATCAGTGTACGTACCTTTACTGCGAAATGAGACTAGCATTCAAAGTATAGGCCATCTCTCCGCTAGTTCTTCGATTCCGCGGTGGTACCAGTTCTTGTCCTTCGAGGCGAAGAACTTCTACACCTCAGCTGCCACCTCCTCCTGGTTGTCCAAGTGACGCCCACGAAGGAAGTGGGTCATGGACGGGAAAAAGTAATAATCCAGCGGGGCAAAGTTCGGACTATATATAATGCGCGTGGCATCAATTTGATGCTTTCGAGTTCCTTGAGTTTTGCCAGGCACTTTTGCGTGGTATGAGGCCGAGCGTTGTCCTCCTGTAGGAGAGTGCGCTTTCTGTTCACCAGCGCCGGGTACCTTTCCTGTAAAACGGTGCGCATCCGCTCCAACTGTTGAGTGTGGAGTTTGGCGTCGATGGTCCGACCGTCCGGAACGAATTCGTATTGGATTATCCCTTCGAAATTCCACCAGATGCAGATAATCACCTTGTGCTCGAAGCGCCGACGTTTGGCAACAAATTCAGGAAGCTAGGCCGTGCTCACCCACTGCCGTTGTGTGTTAAGATTACAGAAATTGACCCACTTTTCATCGCACGTAACAATTCTCTTGACGAAACGTGCAACGCCAGGGTTTTGTAGGAGTTTCGTGCACACTTCCATTCGGCGGTTTGCTTCAGCTGGCTTCAGTTCGTGAGGGACAATGCGGCAGATCATGTAGATCTTGCCGAGGTCCTGAAAGTGACGAACCACGGTGGTCTGTGATATGCCCAGCTCGCCTGATAATCTCCAAGTGCTAGTTGTTGGATTTGCCTATAAGGCCGGGCGCACGGCTTCAGAATCCACAGTTCGCGGACTACCTTACCTTGGCTGATCTTCGAGGTTTCTGTCAACTGGGCGAAATTTCTTGAACCATCTTGTTGCGGTGGTGTGCTCCACGGAACCTTTCGCTTTCGCATGACAAATGTTTCGTATTGCTTGAGCAGCGTCATGGCCGAGTTCAAACTCGTAAACCAAAAGTTTCCTAATTAAAATAAAAATAATATTATTGTCGTGCTGAAGTATTTGCATGTTAACATCGAACCGTCTTAGCGCGATTCAAACTTGCGTTAGATATCCTAAAGTTAAGAAACAACTGTAGTTTACGTGCGTGAACGTGAACACGTGCATTACGCGCTGTATTTCATTGTCAGTACGATGTTTATGTTTATTCTAAAATTGTACCATTTCTTTTTATGCAATTAATGTTTTCTAAAGATGAAATCACTGTGTAAACCAAAAGATCTGAAAGTTTATTTCCACTGCTGCCCCCCCCCCAATGCAACACCAAGAAGGAAGCATCCGATTGGCCTGAAATTCGCAGCATACGTCGCCCGTGAGAGGACATGCAGACGATTAGCACTGCAGGGCATATGCAAATCATATGCGCCCGGCACGCAACCGAGAAATACTATAAGAAGGGAGCACAGAATGCTGGGTGAAAGTACTGGAAGTGTGTTGAGCTGCCGGACCTGTGCTTGGGAAGCTTCCTGGTTCCTCGTCGCAGAATACGGCTGTCATTCCAGCACGTTTCGGAGTTCGACAGATGACGAATATTCACTTATCGCTACAGAGGTTTATCGTACCGAGACATCGGCACCCGTGTGGGACAACATCCAGCCACAGTGAGGCGAGTATGGATTCGGTGGGTGCAGGAGGGACGGACGGACCGACGAGAGCGATTGCCGCAGCCGCGGCACACCGCCGGACGAGAGGACCGGCATGTTGTGCGGCTCGCAGTGCCACATCGCGAACAGTTAGCGCAGGAATTAGGGTGTGTTGCGCAACAACCTGCGTCAGCACGTACCATTCGACGTCGTCTGCAGGAGCGGGGACTTCTCGCACGGGGCCCATTGCTCCGATTACCGTTGACGTTACACCACCGGCGAGTGCAACGGCAGTGCGCCGTTGAACGCCGCACCTGGACTACGGAATGGCGCGGCATTGTCTTCTCCGACGAATCCCGCTTCTGCTTTGCAACACCACGATATTAGGATAACCGTGTGGCGTCACCGCGGCGAGAGACTGTATGACGCTTGCACTATGCATCGACATACCGATCCGTCGTCTGGCGTTATGGTTTGGGGCGCAATTGGATATGACACCCGCACCCCTCTGGTACGCATCGCCGGTACACTCAACAGCCACCGCTACTTCTCCGACGTTTTGGAGCCTGTAATCCTCCCTTACCTGCAGGACCTGCCAGTGGCCACGTTTCAACAGGACAACGCGTGCCTGCGCGTTGCACGCATAGTGAAACAATTCTTCACGGCCCACCAGGTTTCACTGCTGCCGTGGCCCGCCCTTTCTCCCGATATGTCGCCCATCGAACACGTCTGGTCGCTGATCGGCAACCGAGTAGCCCGGTCAGCACCACCCGCGGCTACGCCTGATGAACTGTGGCAACGTATGGAAGTACCCTGGTCCGACATACCACAAGCCCACATCCAAACCATCTTTCGTTCGATGCCGCGGCGTGTTGCGGCCGTTATTGTCAGCCATGGGGGCCGCACGAACTATTGATGTCTGCGTGTTTCGCAAGTCGCACGGGCCTGTGAGCTCAATCGTTTCATCTTTGTATCTGTTGTTATGTGTCCAGTAAATCTGGCTTTGCTATCTCGTGTCCTTCTTGGTGTTGCATTTTGGGTGGCTAGCAGTGTAGATGTTGCTGAAACGTAATTGTAAAGTATCTCTGAAGGTGTAACGAAAATGAGAGGTTTTAACATTATTGATACATATCTGAAACGTTTTGTGCTGTATGTCATGTGGCATGTGACTACTGCAAATCCCTTTCAATGAGGCGACTATTCGCCCATCCCTCTCAATGAGGCAGTCTTCGCTCATCCCTCTCAATGATGATCTGCAAATCTATCTCAATGATGATTTGCAAATACTTCTCAATGAGGGATTTGCAGTAGTCGCTCGAAATGACTTTGCACCGCACGTACTTTATTGCGTCAATCATAGCTTGGGAATTCGATGGCTGGTTTTCTGCTACCTTGCCTTTTAAAATGGTCAACAAATTTTCGATGGGGTTAAGGATGGAACTATTACAGGGCCAGTCAAGCGCACTTATGTTTTTCCTCTGCAGGTAGTCCTTTACTGTCTCTTATCTGTGGCATGGAGCACCATCCTGCATACAGATTGTGCAACTGTGCATTTGCATATGAGTTAACAGCTTCTCACGTAACATTTCCACATAAAAAGGACCGGTCATGGTAGTTAATGTCGGCAAAAGGGATAATGAAGCAGTACCGGATGCTAACATAGCACCCTATAAAATCTGACTAGGCGGATGTCTCACGGTGCTAACGGTGTATTTTTCATCAAACCTTTTGCCTCTCGTTCGTCGAACATGTTCTTCACATGATTCAAATTAACGCACAGTTGATCCGTCGGGAAAAAGAACTTGGCTCCAATTTTCCGCCGTCCACGATTGATGAAGCTTCACAAACGGGAGATCCTTCTTTTTCATGACAGAAGTTAGTCTAGGTTTATGTGCAGGTTTATAAGACTTTAATCCAAAATCTTTGCTAAGACGTGGGCAAAAAGTGCTGATATTAATATCAGACACTTTGGAATGTAGAAAGGCCTTGATGTTCTTGCACAAAATCCTCTGATTGCGCATAACTGCACTACACTGAAGAGCAATTGAGTTAGAGATACCTGTCTAGTAACGTGTAGCACCACCTTTCGTCTTAATGACGGCGGCGATTCGTCTCGGAATGCATTTGAGAAGACACCGGAAGCATTGGGAAGCCATACGGATCCACGACCCCTGAACAAGCTCCCACAGTTCACGAAGATTTGATGGAGAGGGGACAGAGCCTCGAACATTTCTCTCGATAGCATCCCAGATGTGCTCAATGGGATTGAGGTCAGGTGACCTAGCTGACCAAGAAAGCGAGGTCACGTCGGTGGAGTTTTCATCCAACCATTCGGATACAATTCGGGAGCTGCATTGTCTTATTGCAGGATGAGGTCCCCAGTGGGATGTTGAAGACGCACAAACGGAAGCAAATGGTCGTTCAGGATATCCCGGTAACGTTGACCTGTGAGGGACGATATCACACGCACCAGAGGCCACATTTCAGTCCACGTAAACAGTCCCCAGACGAGAATGCCACCCACACCAGCTCGAAGAGTACCCTGCTGGCAAGAAGGATCCTTCGCTTTATGTGGTTTGCGCCGTACTCGCATCCTTCCATCCGCATGTACCAACGTGAATCTCGACTCATCAGTCCAGGCACCATTTTTCCACATCTCTAGGGTCCAGTGGCGGTGTTCCCGCGGCCATGCTAATATTTGCACCTTATGATGTGCGGTCAGCAGCGGTACCCTCGTGGGACGATGGCTTCTGTACCCCATAGCGAGGAGATGGTTCTGGATAGTGTGGCAGCTTATACGTTTCTGTGAACCCCCGTTAAATTGCTAGGTGATTTCTTGCACTGTGGCCCGTCTATCCGCTGTTACAATCCGAGCTAGCCGACGATGACTCCGCTCATCCACACGCTGTTGTCCACGGCAGTTGGCCCTGGCATGGATGGTTTTACCGGATTCGATGTACTCACGGTGCAACCGTGACACAGTGGCTCGTGAAAATCCCAGTGCCTGCCCGACTTCCGAGATGGAGTGACCCATTCGTCGAACCCTGACAATTTTCCCACGATCAAATGCGCTTAGATTCTTAGTCTTACCCATACTGCGTCTGACTCTTACTGATTCCCGTCGCATCACTCCTTATATTGTCGGATTTATGAGTACCTCATGTTGTTTCCGTTTACAGGGCCGCCCACAGCGCCACATTTGCATAATGTCAGCTGTCTCTAATTCAATTGCTCTTCAGTGTATATTGACAAAAGTCGCCGGACACCTAGAAGAGAAACACAACATAGCATTTATTGACACATATTGGTACAGTGTCGGTCCACCTTTGGCACTGACCTTTCGAGAAGGTTTTCAACAAGGTTTTGGAACACAGCGATAGGTATGCGCTGCCATTCAGTACATAATTCTGCCGCTAACTGTTGCTTAGTTGTTGGCCTTGGTTCCAAACTTCTTATGTGGCCCTCTAATTCATCCCATAATTATTCTCTGGGGTTAAGATCAGGGCTCTGTGCTAGCTAATCCACACATGATACGGAATTATCGTCAAACCACGCCATAACAGTCCCTGCTTTATGGCTGGCTGCATTATCCCTCTGGTACCAACAAGGCTCGGTTCCTTTGTATTTCCGCAGAGTTGGTAGGACATAATTGTCCGGAATATAGAGGTAGGCGTGCTGGTTAACAGGTTTGTCCACTACAACCAATGGGCCCGGACAATACCACGAAAAACATCCTCACGCGAGTACACTGCCAGCTCCAAACTTGACCGTAGGAACAGTACACTGTGGTAAAGAGCGTTCCCCGGTCTGCCGCCATACCCACACACCTCCACCAGACTAATGGATTGTGTATCTGGATTCATCAGTCAGTAGGACCCCTTCCATTGATCTACGGTCCATGATAAATGTTCTTTACACCATGCTAAACGACGAGTAGCATTCCGAGTGGAGATGAATGGCTTATGAGCAGCCGCATGAACGCGGTAACCCATGAAATGAAGTTTCTGCGAATACTAAGTGTACATACTGAGGTTCCACCATTGTTACTCACCTGTACACTGCGGTCTTGGGCAGTACTCCGTCGATTAGCAGTAACGACTCTCCTGAGGCTTCGAGTCCTCTATCACTGTTTTTCTTTGGTGTGCAGAAACGTTTTGCTGCTTAAGGCACGCTATGTGTCTTCCACTTATTCAGTACATCCTAAACAGTTGACTTGGGTATGTTTAAACGCCTCTTGGTTTCTCGTATGGATAACCCACTGATATAACACCCAACAATCTTTCGTTTCTCCAAGTCCGTTCCGCGGCATTTTCACTCAACCTCACAGTGCGATATGATCGCGGTCTGCTGCAGGCTTCTTTTATACCGTTTGTAGCTGTACTGCGCATTTTAACAACGTAGCGGATTCGTTCATTTGCTTTTGAAAGGGTGTCCGGTGACTTTTGTCAATATAGTGTATTTGCCTTATGGTATTGTCATCGCGTGGAGCTGTTTTCCTTGCACGCCCACTTGTCTTTCGGACGCTAAACTCATCTGTATCTCGATATTTCATGATTGCAGTATGAATAGCACTCTTGCACACATTCGCGTTTCTGCTTTTGTTTCGTTTGGAGTATCCTTCATGATATAAAGTCACTATCTGTGCGCTCTGAGTAACACTTAATGACACTTTTTTGCCCATTTCTCGCTATACAGAAAATACGTACGAAAGGTCTCAGCATAAAAATCAGACGCAAACTGACGCTCCCACGTTTCGCCCAACTCTATCAACAGCTACTGTTGTGGGATGATGCAACACCGACAGATGGTTGAGTAATACAGACAGTAGCTTACGCAATCGGCAGAAATCTCCTAATACCAACAGGTGTTTTTAAACTTTTGAAAACGAATGTAAAGTTGGGGTGTGAGAGAGTAAAAACTACGTATGATCTGAGTGGAATTCGAAGAGGCATAAGTTGGAACGTGAAGGCTATAATTTTGAAATCAAAGCAGGCGTAATTTTGAACTCGAAAGGGCTTAATTTTGAACTCAAAAGGGCGTAATTTTGAACTCAAAAGAGCGTTATTTTGAACTCGAAAGGCCGTAATTTTAAACTCAAAAGAGCGTTATTTTGAACTCGAAAGGGCGTAATTTTAAACTCAAAGCAGGCGTAATTTTGAACTCGAAAGGGCGTAATTTTGAACTCAAAATAGGCGTAATTTTGAACTCTAAAGGGCTTAATTTTGAACTCGTAAGGGCGTAATTTTGAACTCGAAAGGGGTTAATTTTGAACTCGAAAGAGCGTAATTTTGAACTCGAAAGGGCGTAATTTTGAACTCGAAAGGGGTTAATTTTGAACTCGAAAGGGCGTAATTTTGAACTCGAAAGGGGTTAATTTTGAACTCGAAAGGGCGTAATTTTGAACTCGAAAGGGCGTAATTTTGAACTCAAAAGAGCGTTATTTTGAACTCGAAAGGGCGTAATTATAAACTCAAAGCAGGCGTAATTTTGAACTCAAAAGGGCGTAATTTTGAACTCAAAATAGGCGTAATTTTGAACTCGAAAGAGCGTAATTTTGAACTCTAAAGGGCTTAATTTTGAACTCGAAAGGGGTTAATTTTGAACTCGAAAGGGCGTAATTTTGAACTCGAAAGGGCTTAATTTTGAACTCGAAAGGGCGTAATTTTGAACTCGAAAGAGCATAATTTTGAACTCGAAAGGGCGTAATTTAGAACTCTAAAGGGCTTAATTTTGAACTCCAAAGGGCGCAATTTTGAACTCGAAAGGGCGTAATTTTGAACTCGAAAGGGGTTAATTTTGAACTCGAAAGGGGTTAATTTTGAACTCGAAAGGGCGTAAGTTTGAACTCGAAAGGGGTTAATTTTGAACTCGAAAGGGTGTAATTTTGAACTCGAAAGGGCTTAATTTTGAACTCGAAAGGGCGTAATTTTGAACTCGAAAGAGCATAATTTTGAACTCGAAAGGGCGTAATTTAGAACTCTAAAGGGCTTAATTTTGAACTCCAAAGGGCGCAATTTTGAACTCGAAAGGGCGTAATTTTGAACTCGAAAGGGCGTAATTTTGAACTCGAAAGGGCTTAATTTTGAACTCGAAAGGGCTTAATTTTGAACTCGAAAGGGCTTAATTTCAAGTATCGTCCTCCTAGATTAAAAAAAGCGTGCTACGGTCCTGTGTATTAAGGACTTTGGAAGAAGTGAGGGGAGAGGGGACCGATGATGTTCGAAGGCAGGATTTGAAAGGAAAGAGCTAGTCCTTAGCGCTTCACCTCCTGAGACACGCAGCCGAGTTTGATGACGTAGCTGCGCTGGACCTTCGGAAGAGTCACGGCGAACTGTGCTCTAAAGTAGAACCATAGGAAAGGCACTTTCAGTCAATGTTTTTACCGTATTTAACATATTACAGTGTGTCAACTATTGCAATGCGCACTCAAATATTAGAAACTGTCTTTTTCGAAAACAAAAGTTAAGGATTTCGGGTCCTAAAATCAGAAAACACTGATGTAATAGTATAAATGCGATAACTTTAAATGAACAATTTCTGTCATGAATGCTTTTTCTTTAAAAAGTATTGTGCTCAGTGTACTAACTACATTTTTCTGATGTCAAAAACTCAGTGTATCTTTCCTTTTTTTTTTCTTTAGTAATTTCCTAGAAAAGTTGAGTGGTTTAAAACTTTTTCTCTCTGTCACAAACATTAGTTGTTTAAAACTTTAAAGGCACGGAAAGCTACTGAGTTCTTCAAACTCCGTAAAAGTAGTTCAAACACCCTGTTAATATTTAAAATAAAAATTATTTACTTATATTTTGCATCCATCATGATGTCTGAAGCTCACTGAGTTTAAAAAGTGTTGAACAAAATTTACTTCATGAATTAAAGGTATGTTCGTTATTGCACAAACTGGAAAATGTTTTTTTCATTGTACAAAATGTAAAACTGTTTTCTTCATTACCCAAATGAGAAAAAAAAACTTGTGTTTTTTCTCACTGCGTTTGCGTCAATCCATTTTTTTCTTCATTTTCTGTAGAGCTTTCCTACGTCGCACTAATAATGAATTTCTGTTCAGTAAACGAATTTAAATAAATATTTGTATTCTGCAAAACCGACAAATAGCATCGTTGTTGACAGATAGAAAACGTTTTTCTAGATCATTTATGAGTTCCCTAATAACATATTTCCCTTTTTTAAATGTCCTGTCTGGAACTGCGCAGAAAATCTTTTCAAACTGTTTAATAATATTATCCTAAGAGCATGATGGTACTGTCAAACAGCCAAGAGATATTACTCTTACTCAATTATTTTGAACAGAATTATTTCCGGGGCAGTTTTTTGAAATCGCTCCTAAAGAAGGATCTTTATCTGAACTCCATGCAGAGATCCTTCTTATAAACATGAAAGGACGTGGAAAACACTATCCTGTCCTTTCGTGTTTATATGCGTATATCAGCACGTCACATCAGCACATGATGACATTTCTTTAAAAAGAAAAAAGAAAAAAAGAACACTGAGTGTACAACTTAAGTAAAACACAACGTGAAACAAGTGCTATATAAACTGAGTGGCCACTTTATTATGACCACCTGACAGTTTTAGGCAAATGAGCTATGGCTGCACGCTGTTGCCGTTAGATGGCGAGGCTAGTATAAAAAAGAAAAGCTTAGTGCTTGTGACCGTAGTAGAAGTGATTTTTGGGAAATTGAGATGGGTAACAAGAAAGATGACACCGAATCTTCGGGTGTAATAAGCGCGTCTTTTGAATCCGTTCTGACGCAAATTAAATTTATCAAAGCTATTCAAAATCAACGGAACCGGTATGGAAAACATTAGTATCTGACGGAAGAAAGAAGATTTTCAATCGGGTCTTTAATCCCTCAGATATTGGTGTAAACGGAATCTTGATCTTACGAACTCTTAGAAACAGAGTCATCGACAAAAATGAGATGTGACTTTGCGTCCCCTGGTGGGAAAACCATGCATTATTTTCAGAAGAAAGTATTCTCAAAAGGTTTATCCATATGAGCGGTATCGGTCCAAGAAAAAAAAATTAGTCGAGTTTTCAGGAGCCCAGATTTTGCTACAAATACACCAGAAGCAGAAATTAACACTTATGACCCCTGGTGACCAAACCATTCTTTACAAAACATTAGAAATTATGTGAAAAATATTTTCCATCAGGTCTTGTATGCGATACAGGAAGAGTTTTTTAAATCGGAGTTTTAGGAGCAGGAAACGCAATTTACCATTGTGCACCCTACAGGAAAATCTTAAATGATTTACGTGAAAATTTCGAATTTATAGGGAAAACATTTAGCATCGGAAACACTGTACAACAAAGAAGGAATTTTTCAAATTGGACTTTTAGAAGTAGAGATATTGACAAAAATAAGATATACATCTAAGCCCCTGGCGTAGAAACCGTGCATTATTTCAAGAAGAAAGTGTTCCTAAAAGGTTTGTCAACATGACTAGCATCGGTCAACAAAGGACTTTTTTTCAATCGAGATTTTAGAAGCTCATATTTTGCTGCAAATACATCAGAAGCGGAAATTAAGAATTACGCCCCCTGGTGGCCATACCATTTTTTTTTTACAAAAATTAGAAATTATGTGCAAACGTTTTCCCATCAGGAGCTGTATCCGGTGCAGAAAGAATTTTTCAAATCGGAGATTTAGAAGCAGAGATACAAGGAGAAACGCAATTTACCCTTACGCCCCCTAGCGGAAAGTCTATAAATTACTTGAAAATTTTGAAATTATATGAAAAACATGTCACGCGGGAAACACTATCGAACAAAGAAGGAATTTTTTAAATCGTACCCGTAGAAGTAGAGATATTGACGAACATAAGTTATGAATCTACGCCCCCTGGCGGAGAAACTGTGGTATATTTTAGCAAGAAAATATTCCGAAAAGTTTTACCGATGTGAGCGGCATCAGTCCACGAAATAATTTTTTCAATCGATATTTTAAAAGATCAGATTTTATGGCAAATACTTCAGAAGCAAAAATTAACGCTTACGCCCCCTGGTGGCCAAAGGATTCTTAATCAAAAATATATATGCAAAAGATTTTTCTTCAGGAGATGTATCCGCTGAAAAAAAAATTTGAAATCGAAGTTTTAGGAAAAGAGTTATCGGGGAAAATGTAATTGAGTTTTTACGCCCCCTAGAGGAAAATTTATGCTTAATTTGAAAAGGAAACTATATCTAAAACACTCTTCGACATAAATGGAATCGAAAGATAAAATAATTTGTTTAATCGGTTGTTTAGAAGCAAATATGTGGATTAAAACGTAATTTTGAATTCGACATCATCTGCATTTACCCCTCTAGCGGCAAAATTGTACATGGTAAAAAAAAAACGAAATAAAGGATCATCATTCGCATATTTCAAGCTGCCGAATGCAAAAAGAATTTTTCACATCGGACTAATAGTTGCAGAGATACCGCGGGTACAGACGGACGGACGGACGCCCTTATTAGAAGCGAGTTTTCTACGCTCCATCCACAAGAGAAATTAAAATAAACAACTAGACCTGCAAAGCAGCCGACCATGAGAACCCAACCATGTTTATTAGAACAAAGTGTTTCCCTTTGTCTCTTACCTAAACTTCACGTGGCCGTCCCGGTGACGCAGTGGTCGAAGCGATGGCTTCTGATCATTCGTCCGAGAGGGGTCCGGGTTCGAATCCCGGTGGGGCATGGATGTTGTGTTTCTGTTACGGCGCTGGCTCTCTCCCTTCCCTGACACCAGTGGCCCTAAATTAGGGACGGGCGACTGCTTATTGGTCACGGTAGTCGTTGGACCTGAAATGAGAAAAACAAGTTAGCAAAATCATGCAATGTATTGATTATGATACGCTTTCCAATATACTAGAATTCATTACTCAAGCTATTACTCAAGTTACGAGGGAAAACGCTATGGAATAAATCTCACCCCTGTGCCCTGACATTTGATCCATTTGGATTACACTCAACAGCACTGGTTCAGTATATCTCCAAAATAACATGATAAAGTTTTGTCGCAATTGAAGCAATTTTACGTAAGTTATGATGCAAAAGCGCTATGGAATAGATCCCGCTCCTGTGTCCTAACCTTTCACCCCATTTCGCCCATTTTCAACAGGATTCGTCACCAGGAAGGTCCCTACAACATACCAACATTTCATCCAAATCGAAACATTTTTACGTAAGTTATCACTCATAATGGCGATGGAAGTGATTTCGCTCCTATGTCCTGATCTTTGACCCCCATTTTGCCAATTTTCAATAGGGTTTGTCCCCAGGTGGTCTCCTACCACATACTAAAATTTAATCGAAATCGAACCTTTTTTACGTTAGTTATGACCCATAAGAGCAGTGGAATGGATCCCGCTCTTATGTCCTGACCTTTGACCCCATTTCGTTCATTTCAAAAGGGTTCCTTCCCAGGTGTTCCCCTACTACATACTAAAATTTCATAGAAATCGAACGATTTTTACGCAAGTTATCGTGCGGACGAACATATGCCCACAACGCGTGACGTAATGAGGCAGATGGGAATCGCGACCATCTGCTAGCAAGGTGTGACGTCATAAAACTTTAATAGGATCCACAAACAACGCGTGACGTAATGAGATAGATGCATGACCGCGCGCCAACATCTAATGGGGCGACGCCATGACACCACACTACAAACTTGGTAATTCAGGGTGGTTATTTAACCCACTAAACAAATTTTCTTAAAGTCGTGATCAAGCTAAATCGATTTCTAGTACCAGAAAACAGTAGGTTAACGACTTTCATCAAAATCCTCAGAGCCGTTTTCAAAATAAATTTTACGTACATACAAGAATTTCTCCTTTAAGGTGAACGTGAAATAATTTTGCTTCCTGTACTTCGAATGGAAAAATTTCTGTACACATTTTCTTCCCAAGGAAGTTATATTACTGGAGACACCACTGACTCTGCCGCCATAGGTCACAGCTAATCTGTGGTGTGACGTCACAAGCAGGCAAAAATGAACTAAATTATACCGTTGATGAAACAGTAAGCTTGTGTATCATTGATAAAGATTATTGAATTACTCATTTTATCTGTTTATACGCTTAGAAGCTTTTGTTCTATTGGTTTCCAAGCAGCTTCTCTTCTGCGGCTGCGTCGTGCCTGCTCATGACGTCATTTGCACCACAGACGGTGACTTATGGCGGCCAATGCTGCGTGGATAGGAGTGGTGCCTCCAGTAATACACTGCCGGACAATTGCTAATGACGGATGACAATAGCAACGATAGCAACCATAAAATGGAAGGCAGGAAAATGTGGAAATTAGCATAAGTGCGGGATACAATAAGACGTGTTGTGCGTATGCAAATTTTGGATTGCCGAACTTGTTCGTGACGTCATAGCGCTGATAAGAGATATAAAGGATTAGACGCGTATTGACAGTTGTTGTTCAAACACAAAGTGGAAAGGGAAAGAATCGATTGACGAACTTGCAATTTTCAGTATGTCTTCCCGACATCACCTAGATGATTGTACGCGTGGCCGTATTATTGGCAAGATTGAAGAAGGGCGAAAAATAACAGATCTTGCCAGGGAGTTCGACGTCAGCCACAGTGTTGTTTCAAGGCTTTGGAAATCATTTCAAACAAATGGAGAGTGTAGCAAACTTCACGGGGAGGTCGTGTTCGCTGTACGACACCTGCAGAAGATCTGTACATAGTGCTAACAACAAAAAGACACCGGCCCAGCACAGTTACTGAGGTAGCAAATCAGTTTATGGCTGCTACTAGCAAGCGGATCTCCCGAAAAACTGTCGCCAGACGTTTGCATGAAGGAGGACTATACGCCCGCCGTCCTGTTGTGTGCATCCCATTGTCCAGACGTCACCGCACCGCCCGTTTGCAATCGTGCCATCAACATCGCAATTGGACTGATAACGACTGGTCTGCTGTCCTCTTCTCAGATGAGAGTAGATACAGTCAATCGTTTGATTGTCGACGACAACTGATCTGGCGTGATAGTGGTACTGCATATTATCCAGCAAACATACAGGAAAGGGACCGATATCCGACATGTAGTGTCATGGTATAGGCTGGCATCATGATAAATGGCCGTACGTCCCTCTATGTGCTTCCAACTGGGACTATGACTGGCCAACGATACATTAATGATGTTCTGCTACCTCATGTTCGCATGTTCCGTGGTACTGTCGGTGATAGATTCATCTTCATGGACGACAACGCAACATGTGATCGAACAGTCGCTGTCTAGGAGTGTCTTGAGAGCGAGGATATTCAACGCCTCGTATGGCCAGCACGTTCTCCAGATCTGAATCCCATTGAAAATGTGTGGTATGCTTTGGGGAGGAGTCTTGTTGGTCACCAATGCCCTCCAATAAACAAGGACACCCTCATCCGAGCACTGACAAAGGAATGGGATAAATTACACCAACAGTTCAAAACATTCTTCAATGATAAAAGTGCATGACAAATTTAAAACAACAAGTAACAAATCGGAGGAACATATCATGTAATATATACAAATGCCGGTCCTCCATGTAAGCCGGAAAGAAAATAAAATGTTAAAAGACATGTGTTCCGTGACAGGCACTTGATCACAGTTGCAAAGAAGATACAGCAGATGCACCAACAAAAAATTACAGAAAAATCATACCATGCGCAGGGAAGACAAAAGATATGTACAAAAAATTGTCCCCTGTCTGGAAGGAGAGCACAGCAAAGTAAAAGGTAAGGTATGACTCGAGGAAGCACACATGACAAGCATTAGAAAGACAGAGTAATAGATTCAAATGACGCAATAACAATCAACAGGCCATACAACACTAACGGAGAAACACAAGCAATGTACAAATACCATATTACAATGTTCACGGTTACATACAGGTGCCGCGCTGACATGGCTCGTGCGTAAAATTTGCAAGAGCACAATACTAAGGAAAAGGAACAGGTGATCCGGTCAAGTTACAAGCAAAAAGTAACATCACTGATAAAATCACTGCAAAAGGTATCAAACAATCGCACCCGCAGGATTGAAACCAACCGTCAGAGATGAGGCACCACCACTGTTGCTTGACATCACAAGAAAGTACAACCTACTCCAGTTATAACGAAGTGAATTTCTCCGTCATTTCTGTCCACGCCAGGATTCGAACCCGGATCCCCTCATTCCGGAATAAGTCACTCTACCAATTGAGCTACGCGGACGTTTTTTATTCTGATTCCTATCTGCCTTTATGTCGTGTGCGTCCTTCTGGCAGGTACGTCACATCTCCTGGTACGTTACATCATCTCCCCTTATTTATTTATTTATTTATTTTTTTTTTTTTTTTGAAGTGCTGGAGAAGGGATTCTCTTATTTTTCCTATCTCGCGGTGTGGAAATAACATCACACCAATGCGAGATTTTGAACGGTCGGGTCATCCGGATAGTTCGGGCGCCATTATAACGAAGTAAATTTCTCCGTCATTTTTATCCGCGCCGGGGCTCGAACCCAGGTCCCCTCATTCCGGAATAAGTCACTCTACCAATTGAGCTACGCGGACGTTTTTTATTCTGATTCCTATCTGCCTTTATGTCGTGTGCGTCCTTCTGGCAGGTACGTCACATCTCCTGGTACGTTACACAGTAGGAAGGGCACATAGGTACAATAAAACACAAATGACAAAAAAAAATTCACACAAAACAAATGCCTAAGAGCATTTAAGATTCAAACATTGTTGGGTGGATTCGTGGCAATCGTAATTCAAAACGTGCAGTATAGAGGCAGGAATTGATAAAAAAGGGACAAAAAACTTTGGTATGCTATCATTCACTATGTACAAACTTCGGAACCTAAGTTAGTCCGGAGATGATGAAAAGGTACTACAAGATTTCAGTAGTAAGCACATATCAACAAATGCCAAGGGGAAACAGCAAGGTTTCCAGTAACGGTATATACAAAAAACAAAAAATTTCCACAACAGCTGCTTGATAATGTTGTGCAAAGCATGACACGACGTGTGGAATCTTGCATCGCCCTCCATGGTGGCCATATCCCGTATTGACATCTTACGCCGGAGGACGGTAATTGCATTTTTTTCACGTTTACGTATTCTGCACAAAATGGCCTGTTTGTCCCTTGAACACGTTCCAAAGCCTTCTGGATTTCAGAGCACAATAAATTGTCTTTCTTGTAATGTCCTGGCATTCTGACATTATTTTATTTCACTTGGCATCCAACCACACTTACTTTTTTATGCGCTATATAGCCGTTTATGATCCGTCCTCAGCAATTGTCCAACAGTGTATTACCTCCTTGTTTCTTCCCAATTAATGCGTTCCCAAGGATGAAAATTTGTACATCGATTAAAATAACTTCATTTCATAACTTGGAATACTTAATATTTTCTAAAACATAACCATAATTATGCAATCCAACATATTTTTGTCTCTTGACGTCATGAAAATACAGGTCGTGCCATCTTTTTTCTGTATAACTAATGCGTTCCCAAGGATGAAAATTTGAACATCGATTAAAATAACTTCATTTCATAACTTGGAATACTTAATATTTTCTAAAACATAACCATAATTATTCAATCCAACATTTTTTTGTCTACTGACGTCATGAAAATACAGGTCGCGCCATCCTTTTTCTGGTTTCAACACTACCAAAGGAAAAGTTATTGATTTTTAATGTAATTATGGCTATGTTTTAGAAAATATTAAGTATTCCAAGTAGTAATAAAGTTATTTTAATCGATGTTCAAATTTATATCCTTGGGAACACATTATTTGTGAAGGAAATGTGTACAAAAGTTTTTCCATTGGAAGTATAGGAAGCAAAATTACTTGACGTCCACCTTAATAATATGGGATAAGAGCGATGGAATGGATCGCATTCCTATGTCCTGACCTTTGATCCCATTTCGTCCACATTCAATAGGGTTTGTCCCCAGGTGGTCCCCTACCACATACTGAAATTTCACGGAAATCGAACCATTTTTGCGCACGTTATGACGCATAAGGGCAATGGAATGCATCCCGCTCTTATGTCCTAACCTTCGACCCCACTTCACCGATTTTGAATAAGATTTGTCCCCAGGCGGTCCCCTACCACATACTAAAATTTCATTGAAATCGAACCATATTTACGCAAGTTATGACGCATAAAGGGCAAGGAAATGATCCCGCTCCTACGTCCTAAGCTTTGACCCCATTTGTCCCATTTTCAATAGGGTACGTCCCCAGGTGGTCCCCTACCACATACTAAAATTTCATCGAAATCGAACTTTTTTTACGCCAGTTATCGTGTGGACTGACGGACGGACAAAGCTGGAGCATATACGCTTCTTCAACCTACGGTTGGAAAGCGTAAAAAATCACGTGTATGTTATGCAAATTTGTTTTAATAATTAGGCATACAACATCATCATTGGAAAAATGATAGCCATTTGCGAAGTTAGGAATAATTTATTCGACGGCTTGAAGTACCGAGTGAACTGGCAGCTCAGCGTCGGAAACAGGTTAGCCTAGTGGGCAACGTTCATGACTGCCACAGAAAGGACCTCAGGCTCGATCCCAGTCAGGCACGAACGCTCGATCCACTAAATATCCGCGGTGCGTAGGATGGGCATGTTAAGCTGTCGGTACCAGGGTGCCGGCCCCCCGATAATAAATAAGGGCGCTTCCATGTCACTTTCCTATCGGGCACTCTAACCCAAATCTCCTAGCTTCCTATTTCTAAGGGTTGTTTAAGACCTGAGGTCAGACACTCCCTTCCTGAAATCCTCTACATATGATCGTTTAATCATTTATCCCTACTTCCCGTACCCCCACCCCAGCAAAAAAGATTGTCCTGCCTAAAATTCCCGGTGGCGCAGTGGTATACCCAGCAAAAACACAAGTGCTGGGAAACTGCTGGCCGCCAGCTGGCAGTGACGGCTCACTGCTGACTGAAATCTGCCGCTCACGGCCCGGTAGTTGTCCGTTGGTAGCAGCGCTATCAGTTGGCGAGCCATTGATGGCCCTGCAGCATCGCCGTGAATTGTGGGCTTCCAAGCAAGTGCCACTAGTGGCCCGTTGCTGGCAACCAATGCAACCCCAACAGCAGGTGGAAGGAACGGGACTGCGCATGCGTAGAAGCAACACTTGTTGTGTCTCTCATGGTACCAGTTAGTTGAAGACGAAGCTATCGCCATCGTGTTATTTAAGTGGATGTTAAGAAAAAAATCCATATGTGGAGAGGCGGATTAATTTCCTAATGAAATTCCACGTCGACGAAGATATCGATTAAGCCGTGAAATACTAGATTACAGCCATGAAATACACCTACTCCATTCCCATGAATAACAATTCGTGGAATGGAGTGGATGAATAACAAGAAAAAATTTGAAACCGCTTGAAACAATTATCCTGGAAAACCATTAAAACAACGTTTGTTGGAAAAAAAAAAGGAATTATATGCGTACAAAATTTATTAATTATTTGAAAGAAAAAGAAAGCAACGCTATGTGGTGTACTCATCCATGGGTTGAATACACAAGACTGGGAAGAATTCGCTTTTAAAACTAACGAGAAGTAAAATAAAATATATTTCCTCTTTAAAACAACTGTAGCTTCGGACAACGGAAAGGAAAGACACAACGTTAAAAATGTAACATAATGTGACATGAACCCAGGTAAATATATAGTTATTCAACAATCTCTTTTCAAGACGACAAGGACAGTACAAAACTTTGGAAAGCGACTCTAAGTATGTACACTCCTTGAAAATGAGTGAAGTTTCCTTAAGGTAAAAAAAAAACTATCGTTACGTTGAAAAAATTAATTTATGAATTATATGAAACTGACTTATGAAAAACACCTCACAATATGGTAAAATGAAAGAGGGAAACTTTCGATTACACATTGCATACGAAACAGACGGCTTCAAGCATATGCTCGAGCGTGGCAAATTAGTCCCGTCGGTAGAGAGCTCAGTTACCACGCCAACGGCCCTAGTGCAAATCCACTCCGATACAAACGGTCGTTTTTCCGGTCTGTTGAGAAACTTTCTCCAGCGCAGTGCGATAATGCACAAGTTTCGTAAGGGTTGGAAAAAAAAGAATTGTAGCTTTGGGAAACTACGATTATCCTTGATTTTTTTATTATTATTATTATTATTGGCGGACAAGATTCGGCATTGGTAGACAAAATTGGCGGACCAGATTCGGCAAGCCACCAGTTACGTCACGTGGTTGCCGGCTGCCACTACCGGCAAACTAGCGGACCACATTAGGCTAGCCATCATTTCTGGCACGTGCTTGCAGGGCCACTTGTGGCCGCTACTGCCTGTGATAGACAACTGTTGGGGTGCCAAGTTTTGGCCAGCTGTTGACCTGAACTGCTGGACCTTCTGTTGGCCGCCCGTACATTTCATTGACGGTTCGGCAGCGGCAATGTAGTGCTGGGCCATTGCTGGAAGCCCAGTGCAGGCCCAGCAAGACTGTTTTTGCTGGGAAGCGATGGCTCCTAATCATTCGTTCGAAAGGGGTTCGGGTTCGAATCCCGGCGAGGCATGGATATTGTGTTTGTCTTACGGCGCTGGCTCTCTCCCTTCCTTAGAACCAGTGACCCTAAATTAGGGACGAGCGACTGCTTATAGACCACTGAGATGCTCACAGTAGTCGTCGTTAAACATTAAATAAAAAAAAAAGTCATGAGTATGTTGCGCAAGTTTGTTTTAATAATATTTTTTTTTTTTTTTGATTGGAGGTTTAACAACCACCGTGAGCAACTCAATGGGCTATAAGCAGTCTCCCGTCCCTAATTTAGGGTCACTGGTTCCAGGGAAGGGAGAGAGCCGCCAGTGCCGTAAGACAAACACAACATCCATGCCTCACCGGGATTCGAACCCGGACCCCGTTCGGACGAATGATCAGAGGCCATCGCTTAGACCACTGCGCCACCGGGGCGGCTTAATAATTTTGCATACAACATCATGATTGGAAAAATGATAGCCATTTGCGAAGTTTGGAATAATTTATCCGATGACTAGAAGTACCGAGTGAACTGGCAGCTCAGTGTACATTCGTATCGGAAGCAGGTTGTCCCCCACACCCACACCCCAGCAAATTTTAACTTGTTAATTAAGGTACGAAACGGCGTTCAGTTTTCCTATCAGTTGGGATCATACCGGGAGCTATCTTTTTTTTTTTTTTTTTTTTTTTGAGATACATGTTGACGATTGTTTGGCTGGTAGCGTTGGTGAAAACTGTCTGGGACCCTGGGGCCTTTTCTAGTTGGAAGAGGGGGAGGGGGGGAGAGACAGCGAATGGGAGAAGAGAAAGAGAACGCGCGCAAGAGAGAGACGGGACCACGACTAATTGAGTGGGTGCGAAATTTCATTCTGGTACAACTCTTGCCGATGACAGTGCGTTGATCAATCATCCGGAAGTCATGGTGAATTATTACTGGGAAGTCGCTGTGTTGCGGTCATAGCTATTAACAATGGATCCTTCATTTATCAGGGCGAAAGGGGGCGGCGTCTTGTTTCACCGTTGCGTCGTTGGCGTGCTTGCCATTTGTCACTGTCAAGCCACAGAGGTCCGTGTGGCCAGAGTTCCGATTCGTCTATGCATGTGTCATTGCCTGATATTGTGGGTTTCTTCCGAACAAGATGTAATTGTGCAACTGAAGGGAATCAACTGGGCTTGTTTTACTCACACGATAACACTCCGCCAAGCACCTTCGGAGAGGACGTATGTATTTCCTTCCGCGGAAGACAGCTCGTGTAAACCAACCACACAGTGCCTCGATAAAATCTGCTTTTGTGCGTTCAAGTTTCCTATGCTTCTTATATATTATTGGTAACTAGAACATTGAAACGTTTTGCTCTGTTTTCCGGCTTTATCCTGGGTCGATAAAATAAACCTTGGAAACAGAGCATATTTTTCGTTTTTTGATTGAGGGTTGTTTTCTTAAATGATTTATTGGACCTGGTGGTATAGAGACATGCCAATGAGACAGATGTTTATCATCAACAAGTACATAAAAAACATGGTTTTTACAATATGTTAAATGACCAATGTACTGAGGGAGCCAGTCTTGATCAAGTAACATATTATGAACAAGTACACATTAAACATGGGTTTTACAGTATGCTAAATGACCAATATACACAGAGAGCTAGTGTTGATCAAGTAACACATTATGAACAAGTACACATCAAACATAGGTTTTTACAGTATGCTAAATGACCAATGTACACAGAGAGCCAGTGTTGATCAAGTAACATATTATGAACAAATACACATTAAACATGGGTTTTCATCATCATCATCATCATCATTGTCAACCATTATCAATCCACTGCTGGACGAAGGTCTCCCCAAGTTTCCTCCACAACGGTCTGTCTTGTGCCAGTCTCCTCCATGTCACTCCCGCATATTTACGAATTTCATCCACCCACCTCCCATGTGGTCTTTTTCTGGGTCTTTTCCTGTCCCTTGGAATCCAATCTAAAATTTCGGCTGTCCATCTATGGTCTGTCCTTCTGGCAGTATGTCCAGCCCATTGCCATTTCAGGGATTTAACTCTGACCATGATGTCTTCCACTCTCGTCATTTTTCGGATCCACGAGTTCCTCTTCTTATCTCTCTTGGTTATACCAAGCATGCACCTCTCCATGCTACTTTGAGTTGTCTGCAGCCTTTGTATGTCTCTTTTAGTTAAGGTCCACGTCTCTGCACCATACGTAAGCACTGGAAGGATGCATTGATCAAACACTTTTATTTTAAGACATAATGGCATATTGCTCTTGAAAATTATGCTGTTTCTTCCAAAAGCTCTCCAGGCAAGTTTTGTACGCCGATTAATTTCTTCATCAATGTGACCCTCACTTGATATCTGCTGTCCAAGATAAACATACGTATCTGTTATCTCCAGTTTTTCTTCATCAATCGATAAATCTTCATTTCTTGTAAAAGCATTGAACATCACTTTTGTCTTCTGAAAGTTCATTTTTAATCCCACTTCTTTACTCTTGTCAGCAAGTTCCTGGATCATACTCTGCAGCTCTGATGGGGTAGTTGCAAAAATGACTACGTCATCAGCAAAACGAAGGTGGGTTAGATAATCTCCATTAATCTTTATCCCTTTGTTTTCCCAGTTCAGTGATTGAAAGACATTTTCCAATGTGGCATTAAAGAGCTTCGGAGATATGGTGTCACCTTGTCTCACTCCCTTTCCAATTTTTATGTGTGTTGTATTTTCAAACAGCCGAATCTTTGCACTTGCATTTTCATAGATGTTATTAATAATATTAATGTATGCATCTTCAATACCGCAGGATTTCAGAGCCATTGCAACTGCTGATGGTTTCACCGAATCAAAGGCTTTTTCATAATCGATAAAAGCCATGCACAATGGAAGTTCATATTCCCTCGCTCTTTCAATTAGTTCTCTCAGTACGTGGATATGATCTATTGTGCTGTAGCCACTCCTGAATCCAGCTTGTTCTCTCGGTTGAGCCATGTCCAGTGTTACCTTCAAGCGGTGTGAAAGAATTTTAGTGAAGATTTTATAAACCACTGATAGGAGGCTGATAGGTCTGTAGTTCCTGAGATCCTCAATGTCACCTTTTTTATGTAGCAGGATCATTGTAGCATTGTTCCAATCCTCAGGAATCTTCCCTTCATTAAGGAATTCGAGTGAAAATTTGGGCGAGTACTGTTTCAATTTCTCCACTTGCTTCTTGTATGATGTCTATAGTAATTCCATCTTCTCCTGGAGCTTTCCCCCGCTTCATGTTCTTGATTGCATGAGCAACTTCTGCTGGGAGGACTGGAAGAACTCTGGTACCTTTCATGATGTCTGGAGTACATGTATCATCCCTTTCATATAGTTTGGAGTAGAAATCTTTCACTCTTGTCAAAATTTCGCCTCTATTTCTTGTTATAGAACCATCTTCTTTTCTCAGAGCCATAATCTGTTTTCTTCCCTTACTGAGATGTCCCTTTGCTATCTTTAGGCTTTGGTTGTTTTCAATTGCTTTCCTCACTAGCTCACAGTTGAATTTCCTTACGTCTTCAGTGATACTTTTTCGTGCTGTCTTGCATAGCTCTATATATTCCACTTTGGAAGTCACATCTTCTTTAGTTGTCCTCATCTCTCTTCTTTTTTGCATCAACATTTTGGTTTTTCCTGATAATTTGTTTACATGCAACTTGTTCTTAGACCCAGCTAATTTTGTTGCTGTTTCCATAAGAGCTTTGGTTACTTTTCTGTTAACTTCAGAAATATCCACTTCTTCCGATGTTAGGCCTTCTAAAGCATAGAATCTGTTCTTCAGTTCCAACTTGAAAGTATTATGGTGTTTTTTAAGGTTGGTTATGTCAATACATTTTGTTTGTCTTATGAGCTTGCCACGTTCCAGTTTAGTGTTGAGGTGCATCTTACATCTCACCAATCTATGGTCACTACCTGTGTTGAACTTGTTTAGCACACTGCAGTCTTCGATGACGAATTTTTTGTTACACATAATAAAATCAATTTCACTTGTCGTCCCAATTGGATGTCTCCATGTCCATTTCCTGTGTGGCTTTTTCTTGAAAAAGGAATTCAAGATGAAAAATCCTTCTGCCTCTGCAAACTCAACGAGAGTATTTCCACGCTGGTTTCTGTTGCCGTGACCGAATTTACCTACTGAAGTTTCATTCTGTTGCCGGTGCCCTATTTTTGCATTGAAATCTCCCATAATTATCTTCAAGTGCTGCTTACCTTTATTATTTAGATGACGAACTTCCTCATAAAATTCTTCAATTTCTTCTTCAGGATGACTTGTGGTGGGTGCATAAGTTTGAATAATCTGAGCCTGGTATCTTCTCGATAGTTGGATAACGAGTCGTGCAGCTCTGTCAGAGGAACTTTCAACTTCTACCACTTTATCCTTCAGTTTCTTGTTTATTATAAATCCAACACCACTAGTTCTGCCAGTATCTGTCCCACGATAATAGAAGAGATGTCCACTTTTCAGTTCAATGAGATCTTCTCCTTTTCTCCTTACCTCACTCAGCCCGACGATGTCCCACTTGATCCTTTGTAGTTCCTCTTCCAATTCAAGAAGCCTTGAATCAGAAGATAGGGAGCGTCCGTTGTAGGTAGCCAAGGTCAGCATCAAATGGCAGCCTAGTCCGGTCCTCCGGGGATTCTTAGCACCCTCTGCCTTCATGTCGCACTGGCCGCTGCCTTGGTCAGGTACATTCCAGCTGCCGGAGACTGAGGGCCAAGATTTAAGTTGTAGAGTCATTTTGGAGGTGTTTGGCCATAACTCACCACGCTGGCCAAGCGGGTTGGTGAGTGTGGGATAGCATTTCCTCTGATCCCGATTATATAGTTATACCGCTATTTGCGGTCGTCAGAGCCCCTTTAGTGGGAACAGGATGCCCCACGAGAAGGCGGGGTTGACATTTGTCAAGGAGAGGCTGTGATGTTACGCATCACCTGACCTTACATCCCTGACCTTACATGGGTTTTACAGTATGCTAAATGACCAATGTACACAGAGAGCCAGTGTTGATCAAGTAACACATTATAAACAAGTACACATCAAACATGGATTTTAGAGTATGGGAAATGGCCAATGTTCAGAGGGGGCCAGTGTTTATCAAGTAACACATTATGAACAAGTACATATATAACAAGGTTTTTACAGTATGCTAAATGACCAATGTACACAGAACGCCAGTGCTGATCGAGTAACACATTATCAACAAGTACACACATCAAACATGAGTTTTACAGCATGCTAAATGACCAGTGTACACTATGAGCCAGTGTTGATCAAGTAACACATAATGAGCAATTACACATCCAGCATGGTGTTACAGTATGATAAATGACCAGTGTACACAGAGAGCCAGTGTTGATCAAGTAACACATTATGAGCAATTACACATCCAGCATGGTTTTACAGTATGCTAAATGACCAATGTACACAGATAGCCAGTGTTGATCAAGTAACACATTATGAACAAGCAGACATCAAACATGGTTTTTACAGTATGCTAAATGACCAATGTACACAGCGAGGCAGTGTTGATCGAGTAATACATTATGAACAATTACACATCAAACATCGGTTTTACAGTATGCTAAATGACCAGTGTACACAGAGAGCCAGTGTTGATCACATAACACACTTCGAACAAGTACACATTAAACATGGTTTTTACAGTATGCTAAATGACCAATGTACAGAAAACGCCCAGCGTTGATCGAGTAATACAATATGAACAAATACACATCAAACATGGGTTTTACAGTATGCTAAATGACCAATGTACACCGAGAGCCAGTGTTGATCAAGTAACACATTATGAACAAGTACACATCAAACATGGATTTTAGAGTATGGGAAATGACCAATGTTCAGAGGGCGCCAGTGTTGATCACGTAACACATTATGAACAAGCAGACATCAAACATGGTTTTTAAAGTATGCTAAATGACCAATGTACAGAGAGAGCCAGTGTTGATCAAGTAACACATTATGAACAAATACATATCAGACATGGGTTTTACAGTATGCTAAATGACCAATGTACACAGGACGCCAGTGTTGATCAAGTAACACATTATAAACAAGTACATATCAAACATGGGTTTTACAGTATGCTAAATGACCAATGTACACAGAGAGTCAGTGTTGATCAAGTAACACATTATGAAGAAATACATATCAGATATGGGTTTTAGAGTATGCTAAATGACCAATGTACACAGGAAGCCAGTGTTGTTCAAGTAACACATTATGAACAGGTACATATCAAACATGGGTTTTACAGTATGCTAAATGACAAATGTACACAGGACGCCAGTGTTAATCGAGTTATACATTATGAACAAGTACACATCAAACATAGGTTTTATAGTATGCTAAATGACCAGTGTACACAGAGAGCCAGTGTTGATCAAGTATCCCATTATGAGCAATTACACATCCAGCATGGTGTTACAGTATGCAAAATGACCAGTGTACACAGAGAGCCAGTGTTGATCAAGTAACACATTATGAGCAATTACGCATCCAGCATGGTTTTACAGTATGCTAAATGATCAATGTACACAGATAGCCAGTGTTGATCAAGTAATACATTATGAGCAATTATACATCCAGCATGGTTTTACAGTATGCTAAATGACCAATGTACACAGATAGCCAGTGTTGATCAAGTAACACATTATGAACAAGCAGACATCATACATGGTTTTTACAGTATGCTAAATGACCAATGTACACAGCGAAGCAGTGTTGATCGAGTAATACATTATGAACAAGTACACATCAAACATCGGTTTTACAGTATGCTAAATGACCAGTGTACACAGAGAGCCAGTGTTGATCACATAACACACTTCGAACAAGTACACATTAAACATGGTTTTTAGAGTATGCTAAACGACCAATGTACACAGAACGCCCAGTGTTGATCGAGAAATACATTATGAACAAGTACACATCAAACATGGGTTTTACAGTATGCAAAATTACCAATGTACACCGAGAGCCAGTGTTGATCAAGTAACACATTATGAACAATTACACATCAAGCATGGGTTTTACAGTATGCTAAATGACCAGTGTACAAAGAGAGCCAGTGTTGATCAAGTAACACATTATGAACAAGCAGACATCAAACATGGTTTTTACAGTATGCTAAATGACCAATGTACACAGCGAGCCAGTGTTGATCAAGTAATACATTATGAACAAGTACATATCAAGCATGGGTTTTACAGTATGCTAAATGACCAATGTACACAGAGAGCCAGTGTTGATCAAATAACACATTATCAACAAGTACATATCAAACATGGGTTTTATAGTATGCTAAATGACCAATGTACACAGAGAGCCAGTGTTGATCAAGTAACACATAATGAACAAATACATATCAGACATGGGCTTTTACAGTATGCTAAATGACCAATGTACACAGGACGCCAGTGTTGATCACGTAACACATTATGAACAAGCAGACATCAAACATGGTTTTTAAAGTATGCTAAATGACCAATGTACAGAGGAAGGCAGTGTTGATCAAGTAACACATTATGAACAAATACATATCAGACATGGGTTTTACAGTATGCTAAATGACCAATGTACACAGGACGCCAGTGTTGATCACGTAACACATTATGAACAAGCAGACATCAAACATGGTTTTTAAAGTATGCTAAATGACCAATGTACACAGAGAGGCAGTGTTGATCAAGTAACACATTATGAACAAATACATATCAGACATGGGTTTTACAGTATGCTAAATGACCAATGTACACAGGAAGCCAGTGTTGATCAAGTAATACATTACGAACAAGTACATATCAAACATGGGTTTTATAGTATGCTAAATGACCAATGTACACAGAGAGCCAGTGTTGATCAAGTAACACATTATGAACAAGTACATATCAAACATGGGTTTTACAGTATGCTAAATGACCAATGTACACAGAGAGTCAGTGTTGATCAAGTAACACATTATGAACAAATACATATCAAACATGGGTTTTACAGTATGCTAAATGACCAATGTACACAGGAAGCCAGTGTTGTTCAAGTAACACATTATGAACAAGTACATATCAAGCATGGGTTTTACAGTATGCTAAATGACCAATGTACACAGAGAGCCAGTGTTAATCAAATAACACATTATGAACAAGTATACATCAAACATGGTTTTTACAGTATGCTAAATGACCAATGTACACAGAACGCCAGTGTTGATCGAGTAATACATTATGAACAAGTGCACATCAAACATGGGTTTTACAGTATGCTAAATGACCAGTGTACACAGAGAGCCAGTGTTGATCAAGTAACACATTATGAGCAATTTCACATTCAGCATGGTGTTACAGTATGCCAAATGACCAGTGTACACAGAGAGCCAGTGTTGATCAAGTAACACATTATGAGCAAGTACACATCCAGTATGGTTTTACAGTATGCTAAATGACCAATGTACACAGATAGTCAGTGTTGATCAAGTAACACATTATGAGCAATTACACATCCAGCATGGTTTTACAGTATGCTAAATGTCCAATGTACACAGATAGCCAGTGTTGATCAAGTAACACATTATGAACAAGTACATATCAAACATGGTTTTTACAGTATGCTAAAAGACCAATGTACACAGCGAGCCAGTGTTGATCAAGTAACTCATTATAAACAAGTACGCATCAAACATGGTTTTTACAGTATGCTGAATAACCATTAGCAGATTTCCAAGTAGGCCCACTAACCCTCAGAATTTGAGGGGCACCGAAAACGTACAATTGTATTGTCAGTATTGTTTTGGTTTTCACAGACCGAAACAAAACTATGTAAAACTTAATTTTCCGAAAAAAAATAAGAAGAAAATATGCTTTCAAGAAACTCTTCATATTCTTGCCTTCTTGCAGTGACTGATAAAATTCTTACTGTTCACTTTTCTCTGTCAATGACTTTCGTCCGTGCCAAAACTCAGCCACGAAAAATCATCCACCTTTTTCAAGAGAAACACGGTGCATGAATTTTATTTTACCCGTATTTTTTAATGTGGAGAAGTTTTCTTGTTGCAGATGTCTTCAAGTATTTTGGTTTTGTTTGATACCATGCTTGTTTCCTACTGCTTGGCTCAAAATGTAAAACAAGTTAGTAAAATCATGGAATGCATTGATCATGATACGCTTTCCAACATAGGAGAAATCATTACTCAAGTTTTGAGGATAAAGGCTATAAAATAAATCTCGCTCCTATGCCCTGATATTTGACCTCATTTCGATGATATTCAACAGAACCAGTTAAGTATACTCTTCCGGAATAACATGTTAAAGTTTTGTCACAATCGAATGGGTTTTACGTAAGTTATGACGCATAAGGCGATGGAATGGATCTCGCTCCTATGTCCTGACCTTTGACTCCATTTCGCCCATTTTCGATAGGGTGTGTTCCCAGGTGGTCCCCTAGCACATACTAACATTTCATCGAAATCGAACTATTTTTACCCACGTTATGACTCATAAGGGCAAATGAATGGATCTTGCTCCTATGCCCTGACCTTTGACCCCATTTCGCCCATTTTCTATAGGGTTCGTCCCCAGGTATTCCCCTACCACATACTAAAATTTCATCGAAATGGAACCACTTTTTCACCAGTTATCGTGCGGACGGACGGACAGACAGACGGACAAAGCTGGAGCATATACGCTTCTTCAACCTACGGTTGGAAAGCTTAAGAAGAAGATTTTCCAAAGCTGAAGCAAATTAAAGAGCACGTTTTATAATTGAAATGCATTCCAATTTTATGAAATTCTATGGCAACATGCGCACGATGTACGAAATTTCATTTTGAGTGCCCTTAGCGTAAAAATAAATTTACGAAATTTCCACTTTGAGAACTCCTAGCAAGAAATTTATGAAGTTGTAGTGAAATTTAAAATCGGAAAACTTCAACGAATTTTTATGTCCGATCATTCGCAAAAATAATTTTTGAAAAATATGTGAAAACCAAATTTTTCGGCTTTAAGCGCCCGTAGCAGAAAGTTGACAAACTAATTGGAAAATTATAACATTTGAGAACGAACCGCGGATGGCTTAGTGGTTAGCGAGTCAGATTATCAATGCAAGGTCCTCAGGTTCGAACCCGGGCTGATCTTTCAGAGATGGTATGATTTACTAACAATCGCTGAATATCAGACGAGCACGTTAAGTGACGGCCCCCAGTCTGGACCCACTGGTTAAAGAGGTGTCCTTTCCTATGCCCCCCCCCTGAAATTCTCATACCTCTCTATGTGCAGCATCGTACTTGTACGCTGGCGCTATCTGCTGTACTCTAATCTCACTACAAACTGTTCTGTCAAAGTCTCTAGACTTGCTTTTATTCCTTCCGTATCTGTGTCCTGCCCAAACGGCGAGCTCGCTATATGCGGCTGGGACCTAAACTCTACTCACTGTGGACGGAAGTCCTACAAGAAAATGACAAATACCTAATCTGGAAGGCACAAAAAAAAATTTGTTTCCTTTAAATTGTTGAATAGTTTCTTCCCAACAAAACTTTAATTTTTTTGAATTTTCAACGGGACAGCCCTTAGCAGTATTTAGAATGCCGAACTTAATATCCTTAGATTTCCTATTAGCCACGAAATTATTTTTTGAAATATCTCTAGAAACAAAAAGTTTGATGTGTACTAGCACACAGGGGATTGCACTAGAACTGTTTCTCACAAAACGTTCTAATAATAGGAAGATAAATGGAATGGAATTTTAAAAAACGTAAAACCTTTTTTCTCGACTTTAACCTTTTTTTTTTTTTTTGCTAATTTGGCGAATGAAAAAATTTCTGACACGGTAAGACCCCCTGAATCCTTGAGCGCCTATGGCTACAAAAGATATAAAGTCGTCTCTGTCAATGACCAATATACACAGAGAGCCAGTGTTGATCAAGTAACACATTATGAACAGGTACACATCAAACGTGGTTTTTTACACTTTCCAACCATAGGTTGAAAGAGCGTATATACTCCAGCTTTGCCCGTCTCTCTGTCTGTCTGTCCGTTCGCACGATAACTCACGTAAAAAAGTTTCGATTTCGATGAATTTTTAGTATGCGGTAGGGACAACCTAGGGACGAACCCTATAGAAAATGAGCGACATGGGGTCAAACGTCAGGACATAGGAGCGGGATCTATTCCATTACCCTTATGCGTCATAACTTGCGTAAAAATGGTTCGATTTCGATTAAATTTTAGTATGTGGTAGGGGACCACCTAGGAACGAATCCTATTGAAAATGGGTTAAATGGGGTCAAAGTTCAGAACATAGGAGCGGGACCCATTCCACTGCCCTTTTGCGTCACAACTAGCTTAAAAATGCTTCGATTGCGACAAAACATTATCACGTTGTTCCGGATGTATACTGAACCGGTTCTGTTGAAAACCGTGGAAATGGAGTCAAAGGTCAGGGCACAGAAGCGGGATTCATTCCACATCTATTATCCTCATAACTTTTTTTTTTTTTTTTTTTTTTGATTGGAGGTTTAACGACCACCGTGAGCAACTCAATGGGCTATAAGCAGTCGCCCGTCCCTAATTTAGGGTAACTGGTTCCAGGGAAAGGAGAGAGCCAGTGCCGTAAGACAAACACAACATCCATGCCTGACCGGGATTCGAACCCGGACCCCTTACGGACGAATGATCAGAGGCCAGCGCCTTAGACCACTGCGCCACCGGGGCGGCCCTCATAACTTGAGTAATGGTTTCTGCTGTGCTGGAAAGTATATCCTAATCAATGGGATGCATGATTTTACTAACTTTTTGTAGTATGCCACGCGACCAATGTACACAGAGAGCCAGTGTTGGACAAGTAACTCATTGAGAGCTAGTGCCGAAAGACAAACACAAACATCCATATGTCTCACCGGGATTTGAACCCGGACCTAACTAGGGCGAATGATCAGAAGCCATCACTTAGACCACTGCGCCACCGGGGGGGGGCACAAAACCTTTTTAATCAATGAAACATAAGGGCATCTTGAAAGTAATTCCTCTTGCCTCATAAGATGGTTTTTTTATTTGTAGCAGCAAAATTATGAAACTTTGTGCAAAATACTTGGACATATTCCTAATAATTCTAGCCTATTCAAAGTGTTCTCCTTCACTTTTAATACATTTCTGCCATCTTTGAGCCCATTAGTAAAATCCATTTTGGAAAAATTCCTGAGGTAGTTTCACCCATGAGTTCACAGCCAGTTTAACGTCTGTCACATCGTTGATACGTTCCCCACGAAGGGTGTTTTTCAAAGGGGCAAACAGAAAAAAGTCTAAGGGCTCTAAGTGAGGACTGTAGTTAGGTCTTCACGGTCCACATAATTTTGGAAATAGCCAGTGAAGTTACAATTGAGCTGTCGGAACTGGGTTATCATTTTGTAAAACAACACTATGAAGTGGAATGTCACGTCTTTCCCTTCTGATAGCTTCCTTTAGCTTCTTCAATGTCTGCACATAGTGAGCACTGGTTTCTGTTGCAACTCGTATATAGCGACACGACGATCAGTTGTGATGGGGTCTTTCACCTGTTGCCAGTTGCAGTTGCGGTCTTCCACTCCGTTGTATGACCGACACTGAACTTTCTCCCTCTCGAAAACTCTTCGTCAACCTTTGGACATTACTTATATCGATTGTGGCAGCTCGATACACCACCAGGAGTCTTCTGTGGATTTCTGGAGCTTTACATCTCTCTTTTTCCAGGAATTCAATTACGGCTCACTGCTTCTCTCTGTCATTCATGATCTCTATTTCCATTCGGAAACAAATTTGTTCCCACATTGGTAATATGTCATAGTACATGTTAGTGAAGTTTCATTAAAATCACTTCAAAATTTCGAAAGTTATTAAGGAGGAGGCATTACTTTCAAGATGCTCTTTGTATAATACCCATTATGACATGTGGTGCTGAAACATGGCTTATCAAGAAATTAATAGATGGACTAAATCCAAAGAAGAACAGAGTGCAGACCATATAAAGGAAAGTGAGAAGTTGGAAGACCAGAGGGTTAATGGATATATAAACAAAACTGCAGGAAAGCTATGGAATAGACAAGCCCAAGAGAGGAACATTTGGAAAGAGATGAGATAAACCTATAGCCTCAATTGGCTATAAAAAGGGTTGGAAGAAAAAGGTGAGGAAAACCTATGGCCTCACTTGGTTATAAAAAGCGTTGGAAAAAGAAAGAAGAAAGAAAAACATTTGTAAAGAGATGAGGGAAACCTATGGCCTCAATTGGCTGTAAAAAGAGTTGGAAGAAGAAGGAAGAAAGAAGAACGTTTGTAAAGAGATGAGGGAAACCTATAGCCTCAATTGGCTATAAAAAGGATTGAAAGAAGAAGGAAGAAAGAAGAACGTTTGTAAAAAGATGAGGGAAACCTATAGCCTCAATTGGCTATAAAAAGGTTGGAAGAAAAAAGAAGAACCTTTGGAAAGAGATGAGGAAAACCTATGGCCTCAATTATCTATAAAAAGCGTTGGAAGAAGAAGGCAGAAAGAAGAACATTTGTAAAGAGATGAGGGAAGCCTATAGCCTCAATTGGCTATAAAAATGGTTGGAAGAAAAAGGAAGAACATTTGGAATGAGAAGAGAAAACCTATGGCCTCAATTAGCTATAAAAAGCGTTGGAAGAAGAAGGAAGAAAGAAGAACATTTGTAAAGAGATGAGGGAAGCCTGCAGCCTCAATTGGCTATAAAAATGGTTGGAAGAAAAAGGAAGAACATTTCGAATAAGATGAGAAAAACCTATGGCCTCAATTAGCTATAAAAACGTTGGAAGAAGAAGGAAGAAAGAAGAGCATTTCGAAATAGATGAGGGAAACCGATAACCTCAATTGGCTATAAAAAGGATTGCAAGAAATTGGAAGAACCTTTGGAAAGAGATGAGGAAAACCTATGGCCTCACTTGGTTATAAAAAGCGTTTGAAAAAGAAAAAAGAAAGAAAAACATTTTTAAAGAGATGAGGGAAACCTATGGCCTCAATTGGCTGTAAATAGAGTTGGAAGAAGAAGGAAGAAAGAAGAACGTTTGTAAAGAGATGAGGGAAACCTATAGCCTCAATTGGGTATAAAAAGGGTTGGAAGAAGAAGGAAGAAATAAAAACATTTGTGAAGAGATGAGGGAAACCTATAGCCTCAATTGGCTATAAAAAGGGTTGGAAGAAGAATAAAGAAGAAGAACATTTTGAAAGAGATGAGGGAAACCGATAGCCTCAATTGGCTATAAAAAGGGTTGGAAGAAAAAGGAAGAACCTTCGGAAAGAGATGAGGAAAACCTATGGCCTCAATTAGCTATAAAAAACGTTGGAAGAAGAAGGAAGAAAGAAGAACGTTTGTAAAGAGATGTGGTAAACCTATAGCCTCAATTAGCTATAAAAAGCGTTGGAAGAAGAAGGAAGAAACAAGAACGTTTGTAAAGAGATGAGGGAAACCTATAGCCTCAATTGGCTATAAAAAGGGTTGGAAGAAGAATAAAGAAGAAGAACGTTTTGAAAGAGATGAAGGAAACCGATAGCCTCAATTGGCTATAAAAAGGGTTGGAAGAGAAAGGAAGAACCTCCGGAAAGAGATGAGGAAAATCTATGGCCTCAATGAGCTATAAAAAGCGTTGGAAGAAGAAGGAAGAAAGGAGAACGTTTGTAAAGAGATGTGGTAAACCTATAGCCTCAATTAGCTATAAAAAGCGTTGGAAGAAGAAGGAAGAAAGAAGAACATTTGGAAAGAGATGAGGGAAACCTATAGCCTCAATTGGCTATAAAAAGGGTTGGAAGAAGAATAAAGAAGAAGAACATTTTGAAAGAGATGAGGGAAACCGATAGCCTCAATTGGCTATAAAAAGGATTGCAAGAAATTGGAAGAACCTTTGGAAAGAGATGAGAAAACCTATGGCCTCAATTAGCTATAAGAAGCGTTTGAAGAAGAAGGAAGAAAGAAGAACATTTGTAAAGAGATGAGGGAAGCCTATAGCCTCAATTGGCTATAAAAATGGTTGGAAGAAAAAGGAAGAACATTTGGAATGAGATGAGAAAAACCTATGGCCTCAATTAGCTATAAAAACGTTGGAAGAAGAAGGAAGAAAGAAGAGCATTTGCAAAGAGATGAGGGAAACCTATAGCCTTAATTGGCTATAAAAAGGATTGGAAGGAGACGAAAGAACACTTGGAAAGAGATCACGGGAACATGTAGGCTCAATTGGCCATAAAAAGAGTTGGAAGAATTTATTATTACACACAATTGAAGTAGACTAGGAACATCAAACAGAGGTCATCGCTCTTTCCACGTTTATAAATGAGTCACGGGAAAATTCTCATTGGCCACTGCAGGGAATCGAACCCGGGTGTTCCAGTTACGCGCCGGACATGCTACTACTGCACCACAGTGGATTCGAATTATCCAGATTCACAAACGACTGACTGCTAAATCACATGGAAGGTTGCTTCTTGGAGCCCCGCACAATTCTGGGGATACACCAAACATGGAAAGCAGCAACTGAACAAATAACTCGGAGGCGAATGAAGCATCCTGCCATGTGGTTTTCGCTTTAAACTACATACACAAATCATTTCTCCAGTTATGAGGATAATGGCTGTGGAACAAATCTCGCTCCTGCATGTGGCTTCACGCCTCCAAACATACCAAAAAAATCATTACTCAGGTTATGAGGATAATGGCTGTTGAAAAAATATCGCTCCTGTGGTCTGACCTTTGACCCCATTGTTAATGATATTCAACAGAACCGGTTTACTCTATCACTGGAACAACAGGATAACGTTTTGTCGCAATCGAAGCATTTTTACGTAAGTTATGACGCGTAAGGGAGATGGAATGTATCCTGCTCCTATGTCCTGACCGTTGACCCCATTTCGTCCATTTTCAATGGGATCCCCCACCACATACTAAAAGTTCATCGAAATCGAATCAATTTTACGCGAGTTATCGTACGGACAAGCAGACAGACAGACGGTCAAAGCTGGACAATATACGCTTCTTCAACTTACGTTTGGAAAGCGTTAAAAATAGTACCAGATCTAAAATATAACATGTTAACTAAGTTAGATATTTAGTGTATATTCAAGAGACAGTATAGTAAGGCAAATAAAACATTAAGGTATTAAGAAGGTGAGTTGTCCTCCCATACCCGATCCCCGTTGTTAAAGATTGTCTCTCCTGTGGTCATCCAAATAATCTCCGTCTGGTCTCGACTACTTATATCTCGCTTGGGATATAAGTAGTCGCCCGTCCCTAATTTAGGGTCACTGGTTACAGGGAAGGGAGAGAGCCAGTGCCGTAAGACTAACACAACATCCATGCCTCACGGGATTCGAACTCGGACCCTTCACGAACGAATGATCATAAGCCAACGCTTGGGCTATGAGTAGTCGCCCGTCCTTATTTAGGGTCAGTGGTTCCAGGGAAGGGAGAGAGCCAGTGCCGTAAGACAAACACAACATCCATGCCTCACGGGATTCGAACTCGGACGCTTCACCAACGAATGATCATAAGCCAACGCTTGGGCTATGAGTAGTCGCCCGTCCTTATTTAGGGCCACTGGTTCCAGGGAAGGAAGAGAGCCAGTGCTGTAAGACTAACACAACATCCATGCCTCACGGGATTCGAACTCGGACGCTTCACCAACGAATGATCATAAGCCAACGCTTGGGATATAAGTAGTCGCCCCTCCCCAATTTAGGGTCACTGGTTCCAGGGAAGGGAGACAGCCAGTGCCGTAAGACAAACACACCATCCATGCCTCACTGGGTTTCGAATCCGGACTCCTCTCGGGAGAAGTGTCAGAAGTTAACGCTTAGACCACTGCGCCACGAACTGCCACTACCGAAACTAAAGAACAAGCTTTCTGTGAGATATGTGTAGTGTGTGTCTATCTTACGGCGCAGTACCTCAACCTTTTCCGAGACCAGTTGTCCTAAATTAGGGACGAGGGGTTGTTTATACAGGGTATTCCACTCGCTACCGAACCCGGCTTTTTTTTTAATAATATTAACACCAATAAAGATATTTCAACGAAATTGGAAGTGGACTTACCTCATTTCGTGCGCAATGTGATGATATCACAACATGTGCTGGAACTGGCCACCATTTGCTTTCATATAGCATTTAACCTTGATAGTACGTCCGCTGTCACTGCCTGAATTTCTTCTGTGATGTTTGCTTTCAAGCCATCTATGACTCGCGATTTCTTTTGGAAAACTCTCCTTTTTAGATATCTCCATGAAAAGTAATCAGGAGGCATGAGATCGGGCGAGCGCGGTGACCATAGACCCTTCGAATTCGAAATGACGCGGTCGCCGAAAAAGGATTGAATTTTGGCCATACTGGTGTGTGATGTCGCTTCATCATGTTGGTCATATCCAATGGAGAGTTCTTCGTCGTACAGTTGTTTTACAAATTTGTTGAAGATTTCCATATATGAAGTTGTTGTGATGGTTGTATCAAAAAGACGGGACCAATTATGCGGTGCCGGGTCATCCCACACCAAACACCAGTTTCCTGTGAATGAAGGGGTTCTTTATGTGTCTCGTTGGGATTTTCACTAGCCCAAATACGGGAATTTTGGGAATTGATGTATTCGGACAGGTGAAACCACGCATTGTCTAATAACCACGTGTAGTCTAGAATGTCTTGGTTTTCCTGAAGAAATACCTGAATGCTTCCACAGTATGTCACTCGCTTCACGTGGTCAGGCTCTTTCAGTTCAGATACGCTACGCATGAAGCTACGCTTTTTTCACAGCACATTGACAAGTGCTTTTTGGAGAACACTGTTTCCCTATGACAGTCGGTGAATTTACTTCCTAGGAGATGCAAGTAGTCGGCCCTTTATATTCTGGATCGTTTCCCCAGACATTTGTGGAAGACCTCCCGCATGGTTGTCTAATAAAGTCCCTTTGGTTTCCAATTTCTTCGAAATTGCCCAAGTGCTGGATTTGTTCGGTGGATGTCTGTCCACCAACCTCTCCAGGAATTGCTGTTGACGAGACTTTATCGATTCTGTTTTCCAATAATTGCGAACAATAAACACTCTCTCCTCCAGAGTATACGGATACATTTTCACACGTACGCGAACAGCCACGAGCCCGAGCACTCACTATAAACAATCGCATTGTGTAGACACGCCCAGGGAAACGGCATAGCAAAGCAGCAGAAAGGCGCGTCCGGCTGGCTGACGGACTGCTCCTCAGTGTCGCCACACTCAGGAATGTGTCTGTGACCAGGGAGCACTCCGGTTGGCTAGCGGACTGCTCCCCATTGGTGCCACACTTAGGAATGTGTCTGCGACTAGGGAGCACTTAGGCTGGCTGGCGGACTGCTCCTCAGTGTCGCCACACTTAGGAATGTGTCTGCGATTAGGGAGCACTCCGTCTTGGCTGGCGGACTGCTCCCCATTGGTGCAACATTTAGGAATGTGTCTGCGACTACGGAGCACTCCGGCTGGCTGGCAGACTGCTGCTCAGTGGTGCCACACTTTGGAATGTTTCTGCGACTAGGGAGCACTCCGTCTGGATGGCGGACTGCTCCCCATTGGTGCCAAACTTAGGAATGTGTCTGCGACTAGGGAGCACTTAGGCTGGCTGGCGGACTGCTCCTCAGTGTTGCCACACTTAGGAATGTGTCTGCGACTATGGAGCACTCCGGCTGGTTGGCGGACCGCTCCCCATTGGTGCCACACTCAAGAATGTGTCTGCGACTAGGGAGCACTCCGGTTGGCTGACAGACTGCTCCTCAGTGTCGCCACACTCAGGAATGTGTTTGCGACTAGGGAGCACCCCGGTTGGTTGACGGGCTGCTCCTCAGTGTCGCCACACTCAGGAATGTGTCTGCGACTAGGGAGCACTCCGGTTGGCTGACGGACTGCTCCTCAGTGTCGCCAAACTTAGGAATGTGTTTGCCATTAAGGAGCACTGCGGCTGGTTAGCGGACAGCGCCGGGTTCAATGCTGTCTGGACACAAATGGTGGCCACTTTCAGCACATGTTGTGATGCCATCACATTTCGCACGAAATAAGGTAACTCCACTTTAAATTTCTTTGCAATATCATCATTGGTGTTAATATTATTAAAGAAATAGAGGGTTCTGAAGCGTGTGGGACATCTTGTAGCTTTAGGATTGCTTATAATGGTAGTTGAAACCAAAAAAAAAAGTTTTTTTTTAATTTTCATTTTTCTGTGGCTGTAATAAACTGGGTGAAAGAAAATTTTAAGGGGACCATTCCTGCAAAAAACAAAAATTTAATGTAAATTTTTTATTTCAAATTTTTTTTTCTACAGAGTTTGCTGTATCGAATGGTATACGCCAATTGAGCAAAGCAGAGGAAGTTCGGCAAAGCAGAGGAAAATGAGTATGACGAGGGAGGCCACCTGAACTAGAATCATGACTAAATAATGTCCACAATTAAAATAATAAATACATATGCTAAAGAAAACGTCAGCAAAATCGACAGCAATTTTGATTAAATAATACAACATTAATTAATTGACCGATTGCGATAATTCTGCTACAGGTGTTGCATAATATCCTTAGAAAAATGCATGCCAGGTTTGCAATTGATAGGCCATGTATATCATGAGAAATATTTACTATACTGTGTAAATCAATTCGGACAAAGTAAAAAAATTACTCTTTTTTCCAAAACTATGTCTTTATGCCTCTATGTCTTGATATACACTGATAAATACCTGTATTAGTATGAAGTATGTCCTCCTTTAGCAGAAATAACCTCTTGAATTCATTTTGGCATTGACTCCACTAATTGCGTGCACATATTTTTGACTTCATAATCGTGGAACTACACTTTTATAGCATTCGTTATCATGCGTTCTTTGTTTGTACAGTCCATTTTACCTAAACGTCTTTTCAAAATATTCCACAAGTTTTCAATGGGATTTAAGTCTGGTGAATTTCCTGGCCAATTAAGCAAATGAATTTGATTTTTCAGCATGAAATTCTTGACCAATTTCGAATTGTGACATGGGGCCAAGTCACTTTGAAATGTCCCGTCGAAAGTTTGCAAGAATGGAACAATCCTACGTTGTAATATTTCTACGTACTTGGCTGAATTCATCATACCTTGAACAGGAACTAAGCTTCCAGTGCCATTTGACGTGAAAAAACCCCAAAACATCTGTTTCAGATGGTGTTTTACAGTTTGTTTGACATGCTCAGGTCTTAAGGGTTCACAGTTGCTTCTTCTAACGACATTTGCTTGGTAACCCTGCACAAGTAAATGAGTTTCATCACTGAAAATTTACCTTTCTCCAGTCGTCAGCAGCCCATGATATATATTTTTTGGCCCATGCTAAATGTTTTATCTTCATTTTCGCATTCAAATATTGTTTTTTCGTTGGTCTTCTTGCCTTCCAGCCAACTTCCAGAAGCCTACAGCGTACAGTTGAATCACTAACATCACAACCTCTAGCCAATAAATCTCTTTGAAGGTCGGTGCTTGTTTTTGTATTTTTGGATTCATTTTACTATTTCTGATTAGATATTTATCGGTTCATGGAGTTGTTTTTCGTTTTCTTCCACATTTACCTTTCCTTTTTGGAGACGATGATCCAGATGCATTGTATCGCGTAAGCAGTCTTGATACACTTGATTTGCCTACACCAACTGCAGAAGCGATATCTCTCACTCTCATAGAAGTGTGATCCTTCAGAGCATTTATTTTTGCACGCTAACTTGTGGAAATATCCATTTTTTTCAATACACGAAAGCAACACGTACTCACAGAGAGCAAAAACTAACATCCACCTGACACACACGAAAGCTCACAACTGGAGTTTAAGTGCCTATTTCCTGTTTAAAACCGGTCAAACCACATTCTTACTATCAAGTTCTAACAGTCACACCACCTCACAGCTGAGAAAACCGGTTTACGTGGGTTTCCGACATCAACTGGCGATCACATTGCAATTCTGAGAATAAAATAGCTTGTCCCAATTAATTTGCACGGTATAGTACCTAAGTACATCGAGACCTCCCATAAGGTTAACATGCGAAGCCTAAAAAGGGACTTAGAAAAACAACTTTAGGATTGATTATTGATCTGAAACATAATTTGATCACCACAAAAAAAAAAAAAGTAAACGTACTTCGTCGATGGCCGGAGATGTAAATGGTAGTATACTGCTCGAGTAGAAAAAAAAATCTAATGTGAAGATCTGAAGAGGATTAACTCAACATTATTTCTTATTCCGTTCTTGGCAGAAATTAAAACAAATGATTGTTTCACGACAGATGCATTTACCTTTGTCTCGGAATGGTTTGAACAAAAATAGCAGATACCAATTTTTTTCGCTTCTAGTTCCCCAAAGAAACGAAGCACAAAAGAGAAATTAATGATGTTTACTTCTATATTATGAAGTAAAACTTTGTTGAAAAGAATCAGGGTAATAAGTCACGGTTCATTAAGTAAAAGATACTTCTAATTTGATCAACAAAGACACTTTATTTAGTGTTTTTCAACATTAATCCAGCTACAATGCGTCAATTATTTAGTAACTCATACTTCTAAGTCATTTTAGTTCATACATAAGAGTCGGTATTCTTTCGTGTAGGCGTTGCTTTAAAAAGCAGCAAATTGCCTGCAGAATAAAAAAATGTGTAAGTGACACTGTTACTTTTCGACAACAATGAGAAAAAGAATTCTTATTTCTGTTGGCGCTACAAAAAAATTATCTGTTCGCGAGATTAATTTAGAAACCATTGGGGTGTGGGAGAGAATGTTAGAGGCGTTTATTGGCTCTACGTTTGACACATGTTTAGAAGAGGTTTGCAAGATATTTATGCACATCTAGAAATAAACCAAATTGCTGTCTTCCGTGACAAGGTGCTGACAGTTCGTTTTTTTTTTATTCAGGAGGCTGGTAAAAGTTGCATTCCGACATTTTATTGGTGTCAAGGAAATTTTTCCTGTTTTTCGGACGTGTTCCTGAAAGGTCTGCAGTAAATTAAATTGAAATGAAAGGTTTGCTAAAATAATGGAGTAAACATGTTGTCCTCTTCTGTGTGGCTTGCAATTACAGTTGTTGACCCTAAGAAATATACAGTACACGATGTTATTTCTTTAGTTTCGGGGTTTTCAGATCCTATGAATATGTACAGCGTCGCTCCGGTGACGCAGTGGCTTGAGCGCTGGCTTGTGATCATTCGTCCGGGAAAGGTCTGGGTTCAATTCTCGGTGAGACATGGATGTTGTGTTCGTCTTGCGGCATTAGCTCTCCTCGTTTCCTAGAATCAGTGACACGAAATTAGGGACGGGCGACTGCTTATACCCCATAGAGTTGCTCAGAGTGGTCGTTACACCTTCATTAAAGAAATACACGGTCAAGTCATATTATTGTGACCATCTGCTAATGTCCAGAGTAACCGCCGTGTGCAGCGCGGACAGCAGCTAGACGGGTTGGGAGTGACTCTAAGGTTCTGAAAGGTGTTCATAGGTATATGGAGACATGCTGACTGCAGTGCATTTGACAGCCGCTTGAGGGTGCCTGGTGCAGGATTCATAGAGCTAAGATGATCGAGGTGGTTCCATAGATGCTCAACTGGGTTTAAGTCTGGGGAATTAGGAAGCCAGCGAATTAGCTTGAAGTCTTCCTCGAGCTATTCCAACCACTCTCGGACATTTCTAGCTGTAAGACACGTCGCATTGTCTTGCTGAAAGATTCCATCCGCCCAAGGGAAGATAATCAGCATGTATAGGTGCACGTGGTCTACAAGGATGGATTCATAACGAATTCGGTCCATAGTGCCTTCCACAGGTATGAGTAGACCCAGATAATCCCACGAAAACATTCCTCAGATCTTCAACTATTGCTTCAACCATTGCTGGAAGAACACAAGCTGCCCCCACCAGCTTGTGCCAGCAATGGTTGAAAAATGCTTGTTCTCCGATGTTTCCCATCTATTCGTTCGATGAAGCAGAAAACGTGACTCATCGGAGAAGGCAATCTTTTGCCAATCAGCGGAGGTCCCAACCATCCGTCTGAATTGGAGCCCCATACCCAGCAGAGTTCGATCGTTTTAGACACACTTGCGGTAAACCCCTGGTTCATTCGGCCAGTGAGTTGCTCCACTGTAGCGTGTCGTTCGGCCCGTACGCACCTTCGCAACAAATGTTCACCTCTCCCACCAATGGCACGTAGTGCTCCGCTGTTTCCACGTCGCTTATTCGCAATGGTGCCATTTCTCCAAACACGATACAATTTAAACACAGCAGCATGCCAACTGTTCACAAACTGTAATGTTTCAGAAATTCTGCCACCCTTGCCCCAAAAATCATTCCTTTTCGCAAATCTGATAAATCTCTCCATTTATCTATGACAGCAACGAGTGATAGGTTTTCTGATTGCCTATAGCACACCGTATATACCTTCAAAGCCAACTCATTGCACGTGCCTTAATTTCTTTCATTGGCTACGCGCTGTTGACGTCAAAAGTAAGAAGTGGTCACAATAATGTGACTCGACTCTGTATAAACACTGAAGAGCAATTGAATTAGAGATACCTGTCTAGTAACGTCGCCCTGATGACGGCGGAGATTCTTCTCGGCATGGACTCGACAAGACACCGTAAGCGTTGGGAAGCCATACGGATCCACGACCCCTGAACAAGCTTCCACAGTTCATGAAGATTTGATGGAGGGGGGTCAGAGCCTCGAACATCTCTCTCGATGGCATCCGAGATGTGCTCAATGGAATTGAGGTTAGGTGATCTAGCTAGCCATGGAAGCGAGATCTCGTGGGTGGAGTGTTCATCTAACCATTCGGATACCATTCGGGACTGGCGGTACTGTGCATTGTCTTGTTGCAGGATGAGGTCCCCAGTGGGATGTTGAAGACGCACAAACGGGAGCAAATGGTCGTCCAGGATATCCCGGTAACGTTAACCTGTGAGGGATGATGTCACACGTACCAGGGGTCCCATTTCAGTCCACGTAAACAGTCCCCAGACGAGAATGCCACCCCCACCAGCTTGAAGAGTACCCTGCTGGCAAGAAGGATCCATCGCTTCATGTGGTTTGCGCCGTACTCGTAACGATTAACCACGCAGACATTCTCCCTGACTTGCTAATCCCCCCCCTCCCAACCACCAAACGCACACATCGCAAAAAATTCACCCTGCCTGGTGTTCGAAATCCTGGGAAAATTGCTGTGCTTAGGGGTACAGAAGTAAATTTTCCCGGAGGCGAACGTTGTGCTAGTTACGCCACTGCAGGTGGCGATAGGTATCATGGGGCATCTGCTACCATAATATGAACAGCAGGTCCTCTAGTTTCCGTAAATTTCGGGATGGTGGTCATTTAGAGCGAACTCGCTTTGCCAAGTCAAACCACAAACGTTCAATTGGGTTCATGTTAGGTGAATTTGGAGTGTAAGACATTAACAGAAAGTCACCAGTATGTTTCTTGACGATTGTGGCAGTGTGGACTGGCGCATTATCCTGTTGGTAATGGGCATCACCAGCAAGGAACACAGTTGCCAGGAATGGACTAACGTGGTCCGCAATGAAGTTCAGATACCTGACAGCTATCAGGGATTGTGCTATTGGGATAATGGGGCCTAAAGTGTCCCAAGAAAACATCGCCCACAGCATAACACCGCAGCCGCCGGCCTGTCTCCTCCCAAAAGTGCATCCAGGTGCATCCTTTGGTAATCGGCGTATCTGAGCTCGGACGTCTATACGTGATGCACCAGAAATCTCGATTGGTCAGACAAAGCCGCTTTCACCGAATCCTCCGCGGTCGAATCTCGATAATATTGGAACCATTTGATGCGCTGTTGGCGTTGACGTGCAATGAGCATGGGGACCCGGCTGGGCCCATGCGCAGAAGGCAGCGATGTACTGTATGCTGTGACGCATTTCCCTGATAGCCACTGTTGTAGCTGCTGGTGATTTGTCGCACTGTGGCCCTGTGGTCGCTGTGAACATTGCGAGACAGTCTCCGCTCCCCTCTGGCATCAATGAGCTGCGGACGACTCCGATAAATCGGTAGCTTTTTCCATTCTTGCTCCATACCCTGTACTAACGAGAAATCCGTTTCATCATCATCATTGTTAACCATTATCAATCCACTGCTAGACGAAGGTCTCCCCCAGTTTCCTCCACAACGGTCTGTCTTGTGCCAATCTCCCCCATGTAACTCCCGCATACTTTCGAATTTCATCCACCGATCTCCCATGTGGTCTTCTTCTGATTCTTTTTCTGTCCCTTGGAATCCAATCTAAAATGTCGGCTGTCCAACGATGGTCTGCCCTTCTGGCAGTATGTCCAGCCCATTGCCATTTCAGGGATTTAACTCTGATCATGATATCTTCCACTCTTGTCATTTTTCGGATCCACGAGTTCCTCTTCTAATCTCTCCTGGTTACACCAAGCATGCACCTCTCCCTGCTGCTTTGAGTTGTCTGCAGCCTTTGTATGTATGTCTCTTTTAGTTAAGGTCCACGTCTCTGCAACATACGTAAGCACTGGAAGGATGCATTGATCAAACGCTTTTCTTTTAAGACATAATGGCATATTATTCTTGAAAATTATGCTGTTTCTTCCAAAAGCTCTCCAGGCAATTTTTGTACGCCGATTAATTTCTTTATCAATGTGACCCTCACTTGATATCTGCTGTCCAAGATAAACGTACGTGTCTGTTGTCTCCAGATTTTCTCAATCAATCGATAAATCTTTATTTCTTGTAAAAGCATTGAACATCACTTTTGTCTTCAAAAAGTTCATTTTTAATCCCACTTCTTTACTCTTGTCAGCAAGTTCCTGGATCATACTCTGCAGTTCTGATGGGGTAGTAGCAAAAATGACTACGTCATCAGCAAAACTAAGATGGGTTAGATAATCTCCATTAATCTTTTTCCCTTTGTTTTGCCAGTTCAGTGATTGAAAGACATTTTCCAAAGTGGCATTAAAGAGCTTGGGAGATATGGTGTCACCTTGTCTCACTCCCTTTCCAATTTTTATGTGCGTTGTATTTTCAAACACCCGAATCTTTGCACTTGCATTTTCATTGATGTTATTAATAATAATAATGTATGCATCTTCAATACCGCAGGATTTCAGAGCCATTGTAACTGCTGATGGTTTCACCGAATCAAAGGCTTTTTCATAATCGATAAAAGCCATGCACAATGGAAGTTCATATTCCCTCGCTCTTTCAATTAGTTCTCTCAGTACGTGGATATGATCTATTGTGCTGTAGCCACTCCTGAATCCAGCTTGTTCTCTCGGTTGACCCATGTCCAGTGTCACCTTCAAACGGTGTAAAAGAACTTTAGTGAAGATTTTATAAACCACTGATAGGAGGATGATAGGTCTGTAGTTTTTATCACGTTATATATACACTATATTGACAAAAGTCACCGGACACATAGAAGAGAAGCACAACATAGCATTTTGTTGTACGGTGCCGGTCCACCTTTGGCCTTGATGCAGGCATTGACCTTTCCAGACATGTTTTCGATAAGGTTTTGAAACACAGCAATAGGTATGCGTTTCCATTCAGTGCATAATGCTGCCGCTAACTGTTGCTTAGTAGTAGGCCTTAGTTGCAAACTTCTTATGCGGCTCTCTAATTCATTCCATAGGTGTTGTATGGGAATAAGATCAGGGCTCTGTGCTGGCCAGTCTACACATGCTTCGGAATTATCGTCGAACCACGCCGTAACAGTCCTTGCTTTATAGTTAGGTGCATTATCCTGCTGGTACCAACAAGGCTCGGTTCCATAGCATTGCCACAGAATTGGCAGGGCATAATTGTCCAGAATATCGAGGTAGATATGCAAGTAAACAGGGTTGTCCACGATAATCAATGGGTTGGGACCATACCACGAAAAACACACCAACAGGATTACACTGCCAGCTACAAACCTGACTGTAGGAACAGTACACTGTGGTAAATAGCGTTCCCCCAGCTGCCGCCATACCCACACATGGCCATCAGACTGATGGATTGTGTATCTGGATTCATTAATCCATAGGACGCGTTTCCCGTGATCTACGGTCCAAGATAAATGTTCTTTACATCATTTCAAAGGACGAGTAGCATTCTGAGTGTAGATGAAAGGCTTATGAGCAGCCGCACGACCACGGTAACCCATGGAATGAAGTTCTCTGCGAATGGTACGTATACGTGCCGAGGCACCAGTATTTTTACTCACCTGTACAACGAGGTTTTGTGCAGCACTCCGTCGATTAGCTGTAACGACTCTCCTGAGGTTTCGACGTTGTCTATCATTGATTTTATTTGATCTGCCGGTACGTTTTACTGCTCCAAGGACGCCATGTGTCTTCTACTTATTCAGTACATTCAAAATAGTTGACTTGGGCATGTTTAAACGCCTCTCGGTTTCTCTTATGGACAACCTACTAATAAAACACCCAACAATCTTTCCTTTCTCAACGTCAGTTCTCTGCTGCTTGTTTGTTTTTCTACCGTTTGCTGCTGTACCGGCCATCTTAACAACAGAGCGGATACGTTCATTTGCTTTTGAAGGGGTTTCCGGTGACGTTTGTCAATATTGTGTATTTGAGCTGTTTTCTGGCAGCTGTTACCGAGGTAACGAGCGTGAGAACGGAGCGGGGAGTGTGACCCTGAGCCGCGGTGCGCACATGACTCACGTTTTTCTGTTTACAGCTCATTGTTTTCTAGTTCTACTCAACTCTCCGCATCGTCTCAGTTGCACACGCAATCAGTATACGCTCGGCGTCGTCCGGTCTGTATTTTGTGTCTCAGTCCCAACGTCTCTCATACTTTATAGCTTTATCCCTACGTAGTCTATATCGCTAAACACAGTATTTATTTATACTTAGGAGCGACTTATCTTGCGCCTGTAAATAAAAAATGTCGAAAATGTGAATTGTTACTCAAACATTTTTTGTCAAATTATGTTCAGAAAATGGAAATGAACCTCAAAACTCGAGAGTTATGTACTTCATTTAGTAAATGCAAATTATAAATTTGATTTGTATCTTCTTAATAGGTATGGTCCTATGTTTTTTTTTTGTTTTTTTTTGAACTGTATTCCAGTGGCGGCTTTTTAGGTGAAGTAAGTGAAGTGCCTCTTCACCTATTTTACTCAAAATAAAGTTTCATTCAGTATTTTTTTATAATATATTCTTTTTTGCCTTTATTCAGTTCCGAAATACTCAAAATTTTGAATAGATATTAATTCACATAGCGCGCTCAATACGGAAAACAAATCCTTACACGCAAAACAGTGCAAGTGAAGAGCCGAAATGAGAATGCTTAGAAGTCTGCAGTTTCCGCCGAGTTGCCATGGTAACCGTGACGTCACCCTGCTCAATCTGCTCGCTTAAGTGAAGTATTTCAGCTTCACGCGCCTTACCTCTGCATCTTTCAGTTTTTGCGTGTTAAGTCGTGAGAGATTACGGTGGAGCGGGCGAACTACCAGACTACCATGCAATCTGCTAGGGCTTTTTTTTTTTTGTGATGCTGTGGTACATTATTTTTGAAAGGAATTTGTTCTTTCGTGCTTTGTGATTATTTGTTGAAAGCTTTAACTGATATTTTAGGTTTGTGTACAATTTAACTGATAGTGATAGTTTTTAGTATGCATCCTGTGGACGACATTGTTTGTAATTTATTGCAAACTCCATTTACTTTGTAGAAAGGTGAAGATTAAAGAGACATTTTGCTTCAAGGACGACCAACGGATTCACTGACAATTGTTGCCAAGAACGAAATCAAGAAGAGCGGTAAATCTAACAATATTAATTTTAAAAATTGTTGGTTTACTGAATATAAATGGATTTGCAGCACTTCTGCGTTAATTTTTTTTTTTTGGGGGGGGGGGGGCTCTGCTTACTTTTTAGTAATAAACATTCGGCGTGGAATAAAAACGGATTCTCAGATTTATTAAGCGTAACACGGTCACTTCATAAACATCGTGATTCTGACGAACACCTGAAATGCGGATTAATGTTAAGAAATTTTGAAAAAATTCAAAACACCATTGCCGATGCCCTGAGGAAGAATGCTAGTCTTTTGAAAACGCATTTTAACGAAAACGTTCCTTTAAATCAGGGGTGCACAACCCACGGCCCGGGGGCCGCTTGCGGCCCTCAAAGTCAGTTTATGCGGCCCGCGGATAAATATTTTATACTATTGAAAACGTGAATATATATATTGTGAATGATGAGATTTTTCCCCATTATTGTAGGCCCTAGTTGAAATAAGAAAATTATAAAAATGTTTCGTTAACTAGCAAATTTTCCAACAATGAAAAGTTTTGTTGAAAGTTCTGAATTCCATGTAAATGTGGCTAAATATGCATCTCTTGTAGTGGACCTTCACAATGAGTTTAAAAGACGAATTGAAGATATAAGAAAATTTGAGGTTTTGTTTGATATGTTTTCTCTACCATTCACTACTGACGTTGCGTCAGTGCCACTAGATTTCCAGATGGAATTAATTGATCTTCGGTGTAACAATGAGTTAAAAACAAAATACTCTGAAGTTTCTCTCCTAGAATTTTACAAAAATTACTTACCGAAAGAAATGAAATTGCTCAAAGATCATGCTTTAAAAACGGCAACGTTGTTTGGAAGTACCTACTTATGCGAGCAATCGTTTTCTTTGATGAAACAAATAAAGTCAAAGTGTCGTTCCCGTTTAAGTGATACACTATTGGAGGGAAACTTGCGCATTACCATCTCTAACATTGAACCTGATATTGACAGACTATTGAAAAATAAACAATGCCAAGCATCTCATTAGGAGCATTAGGCTACTACTTGATTTGATGGTCAGTTTGACGATATACTGATTTTAATTTTTTATATACTTTGATGTTAAGAATTCTGTTTTTTGTAAAAATAAAAATTTTACAACCTTGTGATAGTAATATTTTATTTTATATACCCCTAAACCTTTTCCAATTAGGAGTAAGTTGATTGTAAATCAGTAATTTGATAACTTAATAACGCAATTTGCCAAAAAACTTCAAAAATGGATTTAAACCATTTAGAGGACACAAAAATGGTTTTGAAACACATTTTCTGTCTGCTGGTAAAATAGGTTATTCGAATAATAGTAAAATTAGCTTTAGCGGGAGGGTTTGGCAAGTGCCTATGTGAAAAGGTAACTTGCGGCCCGCCACTTATTATGTAAAAATAAACTTGGCCCCCACTTATAAAAAGGTTGTGCACCCCTGGTTTAAATAGACTTTTCCTGCAGACTGTGATTGATGCAGTATTAGTCTTTACTGTATTTGAGCAAACAAGAACTAGCATTCCATGGCCATGACGAAAGCATGGGCTCGATAAATCGTGGAAATTTCATTGAATTACTTTCATTGTTGATATGAAGAAGTTCTTTAGAAATTGAAAATCAATACGAAAGGATAAAAAACTATTCAAAATGAATTAATTGAATGTATTGCTGAATATATAAACGATCACGTCAAAAATTAAATAATTTTTGATTGTTGATTCGGAAGGTGTATTGGTTGAGGGATATTTGGGTTTCCATGATGTGAATGAAGATAAAACGTTAGGAGCTTTATACAAAATTCTAGACAAAATTTTGGAACAGTTTGATTACCAACACAAATAAATAGGACAACTTTACGATAGGGCAAGTATAATGTCTGGACACTTAAATGGGATACAGAAAAAAAGTCAAGGATGAAGCTTCTCAAGCTGTTTTTGTTCAGTGCTTAGTTCATCGTTTGAATCTTGTATTACACTAGAGTTTTTCTAAAATTCCTAAGTGTCGAATACTTTTTTCAAGCCTCAGTGTAATTGCTTCGTTTGTTCACCATTCAGAAATAAGCACGGGAATATGCTGCTCTTACACAGAAAACAATTTTTTTAAATTATAAACAATTTTATTTTGAATCTTTAGACCAGATTCTTATGGAAAAGGATATAAGATTTCAAGACCGTAAGAAACTTCAATTTGTCTGACTTGCTGACACAACCAAATTCGAATAATTTAATGCATGCTTTACCTCTCGCGCTCTTGAAAATCTACATTTTTACGGAAACATATTTACTAAACACCAGCGCCTTAAAAATGAACTGAGTCTTGTATATGCCGATGAAAAATTAAGGAATATATTGACTCAAGAACTCCTTCAAGTGTTTCACGGAGACAAAGATATTTTTACAGCAGATTAAAAATTGGTTTTCCTCAGTTTAACAATTCCATCTACAAGTGTGCCAGTGGAAAGAAGTTTTCTTAAAAGAATACAAACGTACTCAAGAAACACTAGTTCCCAAGATAGACTTGCTTCTTTGGCAAATATTTCTATTCAGGAAGACATTTTATTGATGCTCACGAGGAAACAACCATCTAACCATCTTATGACGACATAATTGACAAATTTGCAACTTTAAAAGGAAGAAAAATTGATATAATAAACAAAAAAATAGGTAAGTCTTCATTAAGGGATTTTCATTGCAGACAGTAGATATCTTTTCATACTGCTCTTGTACCTTTTCACCTATTTTTCCAACCACGAGTCGCCACTGCTGTATTCTTTTATTTGTTTTTCATTAAACACAGATTTCAAATTTTGCTTTAACTAAAAACTTTTAATTTTAAGTACAAGTCTTTTCTTTTCCTTTTTTTTCCTTCTTATAATTATTTTGATATGAAGGATTCGAAAGATTCACGATTCGAGGGATTCAAGAATCTTTTAGGATTTGGATTCGGATTCGAGAAAGTTTAGGATTCGTCCCACCTCTAGTTTTTCGGTTCAAAAACTGGGTGTATCAGTCGCTATTTTACTCATTTTTGTTTATTAATTACATCGTGAATATTACAGAAATTGCCTGAGATTTGGTAAGAACATACCTTCATCCATGAAAAACAGAATCATATCATAAGATATGTTGAAAGTCTCCGTCCTGTGCATCGAGACCAGCTTCAACAAGAGAATCCATATTTCGGAATAATTACAGAAACTGCATGAGATTTGGGAAGAACATACCTTCATCCATGGAAAACAGAACCATATCATAAGAGATGCTGAAAGTGTCTGCCCTGTGCATCGAGACAGGATTGAGCACAAGACTCCATAATTCGGAATAATTACAGTAATTGAATGAGATTTGGTAAGAGCACACCTTCATCCATAGAAATCAGAAGCATATTATATGTTGAAAGTGTCCGCCCTACGCATCCAGACAAGCTTCAACACGAGAATCCACATTTCGGAATAATTACTGTAATTGCATGAGATTTGGTAAGAAACATCCATGGGAAACAGAACCATATTATAAGAGATGTTGAAAGTGTACGCCCTGTGTATCCAGGCAGGATTGAGCACAAGACTCCATATTTCACAATAATTACAGTAATTGAATGAGATTTGGTAACAATATACCTTCATCCATGAAAAAAGAACCATATCATAAGACATGTTGAAAGTCTCCGTCCTGTGCATCGAGACAAGCTTCAACACGAGAATCCATATTTCGGAATAATTACGGCAATTGCATGAGATTTGGTAAGAACATACCTTCATCCATGAAAAAAGAGCCATATCATAAGAGATGTTGAAAGTCTCCGTCATGTGCATCGAGACAAGCTTCAACACGAGAATCCGTATTTCGGAATAATTACAGAAATTGCATGAGATTTGGTAAGAACATACCTTCATCCATGGAAAACAGAACCATATCATAAGAGATGTTGAAAGTGTCCGCCCTGTGCATCGAGACAGGATTCGAGCACGAGACTCCATATTTCGGAATAATTACAGTAATTGAATGAGATTTGGTAACAATATACCTTCATCCATGAAAAACAGAACCATATCATAAGAGATGTTGAAAGTCTCCGTCCTGTGCATCGAGACAAGCTTCGACACGAGAATCCATATTTCGGAATAATTACAGAAATTGCATGAGATTTGGTAAGAACATACCTTCATCCATGGAAAAACAGAACCATATCATAAGAGATGTTGAAAGTCTCCGTCCTGTGCATCGAGACAAGCTTCGACACGAGAATCCATATTTCGGAATAATTACAGAAATTGCATGATATTTGGTAAGAACATACCTTCATCCATGAAAAACAGAACCATATCATAAGAGATGTTGAAAGTCTCCGTCCTGTGCATCGAGACAAGCTTCGACACGAGAATCCATATTTCGGAATAATTACAGAAATTGCATGAGATTTGGTAAGGACATACCTTCATCCATGAAAAACAGAACCATATCATAAGAGATGTTGAAAGTCTCCGTCCTGTGCATCGAGACAAGCTTCGACACGAGAATCCATATTTCGGAATAATTACAGAAATTGCATGAGATTTGGTAAGGACATACCTTCATCCATGAAAAACAGAACCATATCATAAGAGATGTTGAAAGTCTCCGTCCTGTGCATCGAGACAAGCTTCGACACGAGAATCCATATTTCGGAATAATTACAGAAATTGCATGAGATTTGGTAAGAACATACCTTCATCCATGAAAAACAGAACCATATCATAAGAGATGTTGAAAGTCTCCGTCCTGTGCATCGAGACAAGCTTCGACACGAGAATCCATATTTCGGAATAATTACAGTAAATTGCATGAGATTTGGTAACAACATACCTTCATCCATGAAAAACAGAACCATATCATAAGAGATGTTGAAAGTCTCCGTCCTGTGCATCGAGACAAGCTTCGACACGAGAATCCATATTTCGGAATAATTACAGAAATTGCATGAGATTTGGTAAGGACATACCTTCATCCATGAAAAACAGAACCATATCATAAGAGATGTTGAAAGTCTCCGTCCTGTGCATCGAGACAAGCTTCGACACGAGAATCCATATTTCGGAATAATTACAGAAATTGCATGAGATTTGGTAAGGACATACCTTCATCCATGAAAAACAGAACCATATCATAAGAGATGTTGAAAGTCTCCGTCCTGTGCATCGAGACAAGCTTCGACACGAGAATCCATATTTCGGAATAATTACAGAAATTGCATAAGATTTGGTAAGAACATACCTTCATCCATGGAAAAACAGAACCATATCATAAGAGATGTTGAAAGTCTCCGTCCTGTGCATCGAGACAAGCTTCGACACGAGAATCCATATTTCGGAATAATTACAGAAATTGCATGAGATTTGGTAAGGACATACCTTCATCCATGAAAAACAGAACCATATCATAAGAGATGTTGAAAGTCTCCGTCCTGTGCATCGACACAAGCTTCAACATGAGAATCCATATTTCGGAATAATTACAGAAATTGCATGAGATTTGGTAAGGACATACCTTCATGCATGGAAAAACAGAACCATATCATAAGAGATGTTGAAAGTCTCCGTCCTGTGCATCGAGACAAACTTCAGCACGAGAATCCACATTTCGGAATAATTACAGTAATTGCATGAGATTTGGTAAGAACACATATTCCTTCATCCATGAAAAGCAGAACCATATCATAAGAGATGTTGAAAGTATCCGTCCTGTGCATCGAGACAGGATTCAGCACGAGAATCCACATTTCGGAATAATTACAGTAATTGCATGAGATTTGGTAACAATATACCTTCATCCATGAAAAAAGAACCATATCGTAAGAGATGTTGAAAGTATCCGTCCTGTGAATCGAGACAAGCTTCAACATGAGAATCCATATTTCGGAATAATTACAGAAATTGCATGAGATTTGGTAAGGACATACCTTCATCCATGGAAAATAGAACCATATCATAAGAGATGTTGAAAGTATCCGTGCTGTGCATCGAGACAAACTTCAGCACGAGAATCCACATTTCGGAATAATTACAGTAATTGCATGAGATTTGGTAACAATATACCTTCATCCATGAAAAAAGAACCATATCGTAAGAGATGTTGAAAGTATCCGTCCTGTGAATCGAGACAAGCTTCAACATGAGAATCCATATTTCGGAATAATTACAGAAATTGCATGAGATTTGGTAAGGACATACCTTCATGCATGGAAAATAGAACCATATCATAAGAGATGTTGAAAGTATCCGTCCTATGCATCGAGACAAACTTCAGCACGAGAATCCACATTTCGGAATAATTACAGTAATTGCATGAGATTTGGTAACAATATACCTTCATCCATGAAAAAAGAACCATATCGTAAGAGATGTTAAAAGTATCCGTCCTGTGAATCGAGACAAGCTTCAACATGAGAATCCATATTTCGGAATAATTACAGAAATTGCATGAGATTTGGTAACAATATACCTTCATCCATGGAAAATAGAACCATATCATAAGAGATGTCGAAAGTGTCCGTCCTGTTCATCGAGACAAGGCTTCAACATGAGACTCCATATTTCGTAATAATTACAGAAATTGCATGAGATTTGGTAAGGACATACCTTCATCCATGGAAAATAGAACCATATCATAAGAGATGTTGAAAGTGTCCGCCTTGTTCATCGAGGCAAGCTTGAACACGAGACTTCATATTTCGGAAAGGTCGCGCCAGTTGCTCCAACGTAATGGCTGTTACTGCCTCGAAGGCGTTGTTCTTCAATGCCTCGAGGGTTGTCGGCATGTTTTGAAACACCACTGAAACTCACAAAGAAAGAAATTAAGGGGCGTTAAGTCAGGAGATCGAGGTGGCCGCATTCCTTTAGAGACCACGTGCTCTGCATTGTCTCAATTTCAGCTATACTCACATGTGATATATGGCATGTTGCCCCATCTTGTTGGAAATAACCAGTGAACAGCTCTTCAGGGTACAGCTGGTCATTGAGTGGTTAATAAATGCCTGAAAATGTCCATGTAGGCGGCTGTTGTGAGTGTATCTTGAAAGCAGATGTGACCCAACCCATCCTGCACAAAATGTTTCAGATATGCACCAATAATGTTGCAATCTCTCATTTTCGTTACACTTTCAGAGATATCTTACAATTACGTTTCAGCAACATCTATTTTGGAACATAACTCTTTGTACATTATGGTTACCTTAAAAATAGCATTCACCTATACTACTGTTTTATACTTTCCTTTGTACTTAATTGCTACCTTGATGATACATTCCGGCGATATTTAAGATTTTTGGTTTGGCAACGGCGTGGGTGCGCATTCGCATTTATACCATTTCACGCAAGCGCTCTCGTAGTTGTATTTCCACGTGCTACTGAGATGTTCTTTGGTGATACCGTCGTACTCGAGTTAGCTGGTTAATTGTTTTAATATGTCATCCTTTTTTCTGTTACTCAAGATCATCTAAAAGTAAGTAATTTATTGATTATTATATTTTTTTTAATTCTAAAAAGGATTTTATAAAATCTAAGTAGATGGCTGTGTTGTTGTTATAGTATACTATATCAGCATATTTTTTTTACTTGCAGCTGAGAAATTTCCCATTGGTAGGTATTTAGAGAAATGTCGAATTTGATTTTATTTCTTTTTTCGCTGAAATGTAGTCTATTCCACATGTATAATAGAAATTCGACACCCTCATTTTGGACCAATTTTTATTACTTTTGTTAGCAATATATAAACGCCGCCATTGTTTCCCAATGGACAGCGGACTTTGTTGAACCTGTGAAAAGGTAAAGAACTCGTAATACCACTGTTGTTGCTTTTGAAACAGTTGTCGAGTGTAATATTTGTTTTTGTGATTTTTCAAAGTTTATTAAAACTACACTGCCGGACAATTGCTAAGGACGGATGACAATAGCAACAATAGCAACCGTAAAATGGAAGGCACGAAAATGTGGAAATTAGCATAAGTGCGGGATACAGTAAGACGTGCTGTGCATATGCAAATTTTGGATTGCCGAACTTGTTCGTGACGTCATAGCGCTGATAAGAGATATAAAGGATTTGACGCGTATTGACCGTTGTTGTTCAAACGCAAAGTTGAAAGGGAAAGAATCAATTGACGAACATGAAATTTTCAGTATGTCTTCCCGACATCACCTAGATGATTTTACGCGTGGCCGTATTATTGGCAAGATTGAAGAAGGGCGAAAAATAACAGATGTTGCCAGGGAGTTGAACGTCAGCCACAGTGTTGTTTCAAGGCTTTGGAAATCATTTCAAACAAATGGAGAGTGTAGCAAACGTCACGGGGGAGGCCGTGTTCGCAGTACCACACATGCAGAAGATCGGTACATAGTGCTATCAACAAAAAGACACCGGCGCAGCACAGCTAGTGAGGTAGCAAATCAGTTTATGGCTGCTACTGGCAAGCGGATCTCCCGAAAAAATGTCGCCAGACGTTTGCATGAAGGAGGACTATACGCCCGCCGTCCTGTTGTGTGCATCCCATTGTCCAGACGTCACCGTACCGCCCGTTTGCAATGGTGCCATCAATATCGCAATTGGACTGATAACGACTGGTCTGCTGTCCTCTTCTCAGATGAGAGTAGATACAGTCTATCGTCTGATTGTCGACGACAACTGATCTGGCGTGATAGTGGTATTGCATATTGTCCAGCAAACATAAAGGAAAGGGGCCGATTTCCGACATGTAGTGTCATGGTATGGGCTGGCATCATAATCAATGGCCGTACGTCCCTCTATGTGCTTCCAACTTGGACTATGACTGGCCAACGATTAATTAATGATGTTCTGCTACCTCATGTTCGCATGTTCCGTGGTGCTGTCGGTGATAGATTCATTTTCATGGACGACAACGCAACATGTCATCGAACAGTAGCTGTCCAGGAGTGTCTTGAGAGCGAGGATATTCAACGCCTCGTATGGCCAGCACGTTCTACACATCTGAATCCCATTGAAAATGTGTGGGATCCTTTGGGGAGGAGTCTTGCTGGTCGCCAATGCGCTCCAATAAACAAGGACACCCTCATCCGTGCACTGACAGAGGAATGGGATAAATTACCCGAACAGCTGATTGATAATGTTGTGCAAAGCATGACACGACGTGTGGAATCTTCCATCGCCCTCCATGGTGGCGGTATCCCGTATTGACATCTTACGCCGGAACGCCTGCGGACGGTAATTGCATTTTTTTCACGTTTACGTATTCTGCACAAAATGGCTTGTTTGTCCCTTGAACACGTTCCAAAGCCTTCTGGATTTCAGAGCACAATAAATTGTCTTTCTTGTAATGTCCTGGCATTCTAACATTATTTTATTTCACTTGGCATCCAACTATACCTCCTTTTTTATGCGCTATATAGCCGTTTATGATCCGTCCTTAGCAATTGTCCAGCAGTGTATAATGTTAAACGTAGTAAATACGTAACAGTAATATGATGATGTCGCAAATATCTTACAAGTACTTAACCGTAATGTAAAGAAGTTACAAATATCTTTTAAATACGTAACATGAAGTTAGTTTGTTGAAGTTACAAATAACTTTCACTGTAACGTATCGGTTGTGTTTCAAAGTTATGAAACGTTTGAGGACATTTTGACGTAACCATAAGGTTTCTGAAACATTACTGTTACATTGCGCAACGTATTTGAAAAGTCTCAATGTTTCAGTGCTACATACTTGTAACATACACAGTGTGGCAAAGAATTTTTAAGACTGGGTCTGTAAAATGAAATAGAAACAAGAAATTATAATTTGTTAGGTTTGTTATTCAAAATAAGTACCTCTAGCTTCAATACACTTGTTACAGCGATTTAATAATGATTCGAATGCCTGTTGCAGTTCACTTTGCGGAATTGCCTCCAAAGCACGCGTCGAAGCTGTTTGTATGGTCGAAATATCATCAAAATAACACCCTTTTAACGTCATTTAAAGTTTTGAGAATAAAGAAAAGTCGCTGGGTGCTAAATCAGACGAATACGGTGGATGATTCAACACACAGACGTTGTTTTTCGGCAAAAATCTACGAAAAAGAAGTGAGGTGTGACTGGGTGCATTATCGTGCAACAAACACCAACTGCTTTCACCTCGATATTCTGGACGAATGCGACGAATTCTGCCCATCAAACGTGTCAAAACATTTTAATAAAACTCACCAGTAATTGTTTGTCCACTTGGAACAAATTCTTTGTGGATAATGCCCTTACTATCGAAGAATGTAGTGAGCATTGTTTTGATTTTCGATGGAACTTTTCGCGTTTTTTTTGGCTTGTAGTGAGTTTTTTGACTTCCATTCCGCACTTTGTCGCTTTGTTTTTGGATCATATTGAAAACACCACGTTTCATCACCTGTAACAATCGATTTTAAGAAGTTTGGATCATTTTCAGCGGCTGAAATGATGTCTCTGCAATGTGCACTTCTCCTTGATTTTTGTTCATTGGTTAACGTGTGTGGAACGAATTTAGCACAGACTTTTGTTTTGCCCAAATCTTCATGCAGGATGGTTCGAATCATTTCTTTGTTGATGTTTAAAGACTCTTTCATCATTCTTAGTGACGCACATCGATTGTTTGCCACGAAATCACGCACTTTTCAGTAATCTGAGGTGTCTTAGATGAAGTTGGTCTTCCGGTATGCTTATCATCTTCTAGCGTCTCTCTTCTGTCAAAAAAAAAGCTTTTGTTCCACAGGAAAACATTTGATCTACTTAAACAAAACTCACTGTAAACTTGTTTCATCATTTGGTACGTTTCCGAGGCACTTTTGCCAAGTTTTGCGTTAAATTTAATAACAGCCCTTTGTTCCATCTTAATAACTCAAAATGAAAAAAAAAATTACTTCTCTAATGTACGGCCGTTTCGTTTGAGTTACTTCAACAACTGCGCAGTAGTTTTGGCACAAGGCAAGCAGATGGTCACGGTTTATAACGCATTCGCGATTACATTGGTGGCGCCACCGTAGGCTGAAATCGCGCTAGATTTTTTTGGTGCTGTGTGGGGTGCGTAACAACATCTCTTATAATGTGCTTCTGTTTTCCATGGATGAAGGTGAATCCTAAACATATATCATTCAATTATTGTAAGTATCCACAATGGTATTTATAAAAACTTTAGTGAAGTAGCTAGAGGGACACCGTGTATTTAGATACTTATACATTCTGCGTTGTGTAAACATGTCAAGATGATGTAAAAAGAATGCAGAAAACAGCAGTTATAAAAGTGATAAACCCTCTTGTTTAAGGTACTCATTTTAAATGCACTCTGACCCATTATAAAGGGTGCTTTGTCACGTTTTCTTCTTTTTACAATGGGGGTTGGAATATATATGAAATGCAAACTTGTCAGCGGGTGAAATAGGAGAATCGCTATTTTGCGGAAACAAAGCTTTCGTAACAGCGAGGCATCATCATGCAAAGTGGAATCTTCAGAAAAAGAATCCCTACAATTCATCACTTTTAATCACAGAAAGAAATAAGGACTGCTGCGTTTTCACTTAAGGGAATGACAACAAATGCATTTTGGGGCCAGTTTGAGTTATGGACATTCTTCGTTTACTGATTACAAAGCAGCCGTCATCCTAATTTTTCGACACCGTTAGATCCGATGCGTTGTTTACTAAATGCATCCTTCGGAAGTACGCAAGCATTTGTCTTAGAGCGTGTTAAAGTATCATTCTGAACAGCACATCGCCTGTTATGAGCTAAATCGCTAAAAACATGAGCAATAAATATTCATTATTAGACTGAGAAATGTTGTTGGGTATGGAAAAGTTATTCTTCAGTTTTGCTAATACAGTCAAAACTCGTTTTAACAAAAGGTGAGTAACTAGTAACAACAGCAAGTAACTACTGAGTAACGTGATAAAAACCGCAAGTAACTACAAAAAAAAATAGTGAACTAGCTTGGTTTACTGTTCTTAAATAAGATATATAAAACGTTATAACGAAATACGATGTGAGAACAAGTTAGTAAAATTATGCATGATACGCTTTCCAACATACCAGAAATCATTACTCAAGATATGAGGATAATGGCTGTAGAATAAATCTGGGTCCTGTGCACCGACGTTTGACCCCATTTCGAGTATATTAAACAGAACAGGTTCAGTACACCTCCGGAACAACATACTAAAGTTTTGTCGCAATAGAAGCATTTTTGGTCAAGTTATGAGGACAATGGCTGCGAAATAAATCTCCCTCCTGTGCCCTGACCTTTGACCCCATTTCGATGATATTAAACAGAACCCGTTCAGTATATATCCCGAATAACATGAAAAAGTTTTGTCGCAATCGAAGCATTTTTACATAAGTTATGACGCATAAGGGCGATGGAATGGATACCGCTCCTTTGTCCTGACCTTTGACCCTAATTCTCCCATTTTCAATAGGATTCCTCCCCAGGCTGTCACCTACCACATATTAAAATTTCATCGACATCGAACCATTTTTAGGTAAGTTATCGCGCGGACGGCTGGACAGACAGGCAGACGGACAAAGATGGAGCATATACGCTTCTTCAAGCTACGGTTGAAAGCCTAAAAAAGCACGTTACAACGAAATACAGTAGTAACATTTTTGCTTTATTTTATTTAGATAAGAAATCATCATCATCATCATTGTCAACCATTATCAATCCACTGCTGGATGAAGGTCTCCCCAAGTTTCCTCCACAACGGTCTGTCTTGTGCCAGTCTCCTCCATGTCACTCCCGCATATTTGCGAATTTCATCCACCCATCTCCCATGTGGTCTTTTTCTGGGTCTTTTCCTGTCCCTTGGAATCCAATCTAAAATTTCGGCTGTCCATCTATGGTCTGTCCTTCTGGCAGTATGTCCAGCCCATTGCCATTTCAGGGATTTAACTCTGATCATGATGTCTTCCACTCTCGTCATTTTTCGGATCCACGAGTTCCTCTTCTTACCTCTCTTGGTTATACCAAGCATGCACCTCCCCATGCTACTTTGAGTTGTCTGCAGCCTTTGTATGTCTCTTTTAGTTAAGGTCCACGTCTCTGCACCATACGTAAGCACTGGAAGGATGCATTGATCAAACACTTTTCTTTTAAGACATAATGGCATATTGCTCTTGAAAATTATGCTGTTTCTTCCAAAAGCTCTCCAGGCAAGTTTTGTACGCCGATTAATTTCTTCATCAATGTGACCCTCACTTGATATCTGCTGTCCAAGATAAACGTACGTATCTGTTATCTCCAGTTTTTCTCCATCAATCGATAAATCTTCATTTCTTGTAAAAGCATTGAACATCACTTTTGTCTTCTGAAAGTTCATTTTTAATCCCACTTCTTTACTCTTGTCAGCAAGTTCCTGGATCATACTCTGCAGCTCTGATGGGGTAGTTGCAAAAATGACTATGTCATCAGCAAAACGAAGGTGGGTTAGATAATCTCCATTAATCTTTATCCCTTTGTTTTCCCAGTTCAGTGATTGAAAGACATTTTCCAATGTGGCATTAAAGAGCTTCGGAGATATGGTGTCACCTTGTCTCACTCCCTTTCCAATTTTTATGTGTGTTGTATTTTCAAACAGCCGAATCTTTGCACTTGCATTTTCATAGATGTTATTAATAATATTAATGTATGCATCTTCAATACCGCAGGATTTCAGAGCCGTGGTAACTGCTGATGGTTTCACCGAATCAAAGGCTTTTTCATAATCGATAAAAGCCATGCACAATGGAAGTTCATATTCCCTCGCTCTTTCAATTAGTTCTCTCAGTACGTGGATATGATCTATTGTGCTGTAGCCACTCCTGAATCCAGCTTGTTCTCTCGGTTGAGCCATGTCCAGTGTTACCTTCAATCGGTGTGAAAGAACTTTTGTGAAGATTTTATAAACCACTGAGAGGAGGCTGATAGGTCTGTAGTTCCTGAGATCCTCAATGTCACCTTTTTTATGTAGCAGGATCATTGTAGCATTGTTCCAATCCTCAGGAATCTTCCCTTCATTAAGGCATCGAGTGAAAATTTGGGCGAGTACTGTTTCAATTTCTCCACTTGCTTCTTGTATGATGTCTATAGTAATTCCATCTTCTCCTGGAGCTTTCCCCCGCTTCATGTTCTTGATTGCATAATAAGAAATATAAAATGTTATAACGAAATACGATGTAACGAAAGCGCGTTACAACAAAAAGAAATCCTGAACTTGTTTAGTTTATTTTACTTATATAAGAAACTGGTATAGTTGCACAGTCCGGATGCTGATGCTTGTTGAGTCTCCAGCAGTGAATTCCGATGATACCTGTAAAAGTGTTGCACACCTATCGCGGGAAATGATTCTTGACTGCCGACGATGGTCACGTTCACCCAATGTCTTTTTACGGCCACACTGGTTTCGTAGTTTGGAGGTTTTACAGGAATTCTTGTAGTCACGTTACACCCTTGCAATGGTCGTCCGTGAAAATCCGACCTTCGTTTCTACCTCCGAAGTACTATGGCGCATCTCACGAGCGCCAACTATGACACCGCGTTGAAAATCGCTTACATCGTTATTACTTGTCATTCTCATGCCGAAAACTGCTGTGACAGCTGGCAAGGATGTCTATCGCTTTATATACGCAGCGGCGGACGCAACCGAGTACGCTCATAGGTGACGTTGCTATGTATTTTGCATAGGCTCGTCTGTACCTGTTTTTCTGACACTTCAGCGTATATCCTATGAGTTTGTAACGGTGTCACAAAACCTCTATAGCACAGCGAAAGAGAAAAAAAGTACTGGGCTCGTCTAAAGTATTTCCCTGATTAGGATAAATCGTATAAAATGAACCACGCTCATTCACACGTGCGCTTTTCCAATATCATCATCATCATCATTGTCAATTATTATCAACCCACTGCTGGGGACGAAGGTCTTCCCAAATTTTCTCCACAACGGTCTGTCTTGTGCCAGTCTCCTCCATGTCACTCCCGCATACTTTCGAATTTCATCCACCCATCTCCCATGTGGTCTTCTTCTGGGTCTTTTCCTGTCCCTTGGAATCCAATCTAAAATTTCGGCTGTCCATCGATGGTCTGTCCTTCTGGCAGTATGTCCAGCCCATTGCCATTTCAGGGATTTAACTCTGATCACGATGTCTTCCACTCTTGTCATTTTCCGGATCCACGAGTTCCTCTTCTTATCTCTCCTGGTTACACCAAGCATGCACCTCTCCAGGCTGCTTTGAGTTGTCTGCAGCATTTGTATGTCTCTTTTAGTTAAGGTCTAAGTCTCTGCACCATACGTAAGCACTGGAAGGATGCATTTCTCAAACACTTTCCTTTTAAGACATAATGGCATATTGCTCTTGAAAATTATGCTGTTTCTTCCAAAAGCTCGCCAGGCAAGTTTTGTACGCAGATTAATTTCTTCATCAATGTGACCCTCACTTGATATCTGTTGCCCAAGATAAACGTACGTGTCTGTTATCTCCAGCTTTTCTCCATCAATCGATAAATCTTCATTTCTTGTAAAAGCATTGAACATCACTTTTGTTTTCTGAAAGTTAATTTTTAATCCCACTTCTTTACTCTTGTCAGCAAGTTCCTGGATCATATTCTGCAGCTCTAATGGGGTACTTGCAAAACTGACTACGTCATCAGCAAAACGAAGGTGGGTTAGATAATCCGTTAATCTTTATCATTTTGCTTTCCCAGTTCAGTGATTGAAAGACGTTTTCTAATGTGGCATTAAAGAGTTTCGAAGATATGGTGTCACCTTGTCTCACTCCCTTTGCAAGTTTTACCTTAAACCCAGAGTTTTTTTCTTTTCGGGTGATCAGTATAACCCAACGTGGGCTCCTTTTGCTACACAGAGGACATCCAGTCGTTACTCAATTTCTTTTCATGTCTGCTGCAACATCTGTGATGGTCTCAAACGCTTCAGCTATTCTTCCTTTCAAAGTGTTAGTATCCGCGACTGGGGTTGCATAAACTGGGTCCTTAATGTAGCGTCATAAGAAGAAACCAAGGCGCGTAATATCTGGGGATCTTGGTAGCCAAGGTATAGAACCATCTCTGCCTATCCATCTGTTAGGCAATTTGTCATCTAAGAATCGACGGACAGGTACAACCCTGTGCGGGGGTGCACCGCCCTGCTGGAACATTACCCATGGTTGTAGCTCTTCCAGTTGAGGTGCAATATACAGCTGCATCACGCTGATGTAAATACGCACTGATTTTAGGGCTATTCCTCAGTTTCTCCAAAACCACATGTAGGTTCTCGTAACTCCAGATACAGGCATTATACGTGTTCACTTTACCTGAGGTATGTAAAGTTGATTCGTCTGAAATACAAATCCGTTTCAGGTAATCATTATCTTCGTCTATTCGTTCAAAAATATCCACTGCGAATGTCACACGTCTGGGCCCATCATTAGGTTCCAAGGTTTGAGCAATTTCCAGTTTGTATGCCAAAAAACAACAACAAAGCCGCTTTCTTAAAATGCGGTGCACTGTCGTTATAGGTATTCCCAGTTCACTTGAGGCATGACGAATTGATTTCCTCGGGCTTCGTACGAATGCATCACGTACGGGGTTTAAAGTTTCCTCAGTAATGGAAGGTCTTCCACTACTTGCACGGTCACCGTTCCTAATGCTTTCACATCAGGCGGAGCTCTATCATACTCACGCCTAAACTTCCGCTGCACTGAAATTGCAGATTTGGTTTCATGAAACCAGAGAACACAATTAGCCTTCTCCTGCATAGACGCCATTTCGCCGACTGACGCTTTCAACAACAAACTACGCTGCAGACGTGCAGCGCCACCTATTGTCCCAGAAGTACAACGAACAAAAAACTTGAGAATATGACCCAATCAATGCAACAAACCGCGTACGTCAGCTCGGTTCATGAAAGAAATAAGGGATTACACCATATAATAGAAATTTTAAAGATGACAGTCCGATTTTTGGCGTAAATGTGACAAGGATTGTAAGTCAGATAATATCCGAAAACTTGAAAATTTCATCGTCCTGGAGCGGGACTCGCGTCTCCCAGATAGCGCCCGGGTATGCTAACCACTATACCACCCAGAACGACCAAATCTCAAGTTTCCAATTAATTTGAATATAACCATCACAGGATTCGCTAGTCGAAACAACCGGCATTTATGTTTAGCGAATCTGGAGGTTAAGAATCCTATCCCGTGATTGCCCGGAGGAGCAGATAAATCATGAAAGAAATACGGGATTTCACTACTAGAAATTTTGAAGACGACAATCCGATTTTTGGCGTAAATGTGACAAGGATGGTAAGTCAGATTATATCCGAAAACTTGAAAATTTCATCTTTAGCGGGACTAGAACCTGCGTCTCCCAGATAGCTCCCGGGTATGCTAACCACTACACCACCCAGAACGACCAAGTCTCAAGTTTCCGATGAATTTGAATATAAATCGCATACCCGGGCGCTGTCTTGGAAACGCGGATTCGAGTCCCGCTCCAGGACGATGAAATTTTCAAGTTTTCGGATATTATCTGAATTAACATCCTGGTCACATTTACACCAAAAATCGGATTGTCTTCTTCAAAGTTTCCAGCACGGTTCATTTTATACAATTTATCGTAATCAGAGAAAGACTTTAGACACACCCTGTATAATCTTTCTTAAACAAAGAAGAATGTAAAATTATGACACACACATTTCTCCCCTAAACAGCAGGAATAATAAGAAAGCAAAGACACCAGCAAAATTCCACCCGTTTCTCAATGCTCCTGACAGTTCTTTCGCATTTGTGATACATGTACTTTAACATCTGGAAACGAAATGCTTCGAAGTTCTCATGTAAATTTTTGTCCACATGGAATACTCATTTAAAAAAAATGAAAACGTACATTGTAGCTCTTCTTCCATTCCACCTGTCTAGATGTACATATTTCTTTATAATACGTGCACAATTCTTAAAAGTAGTGTTTATTCATGCTGCCACTATCAGGGGAAAAAAAGATCCATGAGATGAAAATTCAGCAGAATTGAGAAAAAATGGTGGTTGTGAAATATACCTCAACAAAGATCTGTTTACTATCTTCGGAGTAGAAGAAAGTTGCCATGGTTTTTTCCCGTTTTGTAAATGCCTAGGGAAAAGTAACGAACAATTTTAAGCTGCATTTCGAGGAAAGATATTTCTTCTTTTCTTCTTCCCTTTGTGGAAGTAGAAACTGCACCACGCTAAAAAAAGAAAAAAAAATTAAAGCAAACAGGACTACGTGTGTTCGCTGACTTCTTAGGACCATGCTTTCAGATAATAACAAGCATAAAAAAGTCACGATTCCATTTTAATGGAAGAAACGCGAAAGAAAAAGAAAAGAAACATTAGTTTATAGAAATGTACGTTCCTTTGAAAGCAACGCAGCAAAATTTATATGGCACTACATAAGTGTGTGGAGAGTAAATTTCTAGCACTTATATACATTTTTCAGGTTCTTCTATTAAACAATTGAATCACACTTCAAAAATTTAGAGAAACGTAAAAGAATAACGACAAACAAAATTTCTTTATAATAACTGCAGTGAATTAAATTAATTTAATATACTTTACTAAATTTAAATACACTGTAAAAAATAAGTGGTGTGAATATAGGAATAATTCCTGGAAAAATCGTGCAGCAAAGTTGACGGTAAGTGACCGTCGTTTTCAGATGTTTTCGTTTTTAAAAGTGGCCGTTTATTTTAACTTCCGTATTTTCACAGATTTTCCGTAGGCGAAAATTACGTGTATTTCAGAAAAGTCCATGTGCAGTGGTACCGGGCCAGAGCGACGTGTGGTGTTTAGCGATGTGTGCCGCTTCGTTTTGGGGAGATATGGGCTCCGTGTGCAGTGGTTCCCGGCCAGAGCGACGTGGAATGTCACAGACTGGCGACGTGTGGTGTTTAGCGATGTGTGCCGCTTCGTTTTGGGGAGAGATGGGCTCCGTTTGCAGTGGTTCCCGGCCAGAGCGACGTGGAATATCACAGACTGGCGACGTGTGGTGTTTAGCGATGTGTGCCGCTTCGTTTTGGGGAGAGATGGGCTCCGTGTGCAGTGGTTCCCGGCCAGAGCGACGTCGAATGTCACAGACTGGCGACGTGTGGTGTTTAGCGATGTGTGCCGCTTCGTTTTGGGAAGAGATGGGCTCCGTGTGCAGTGGTTCCCGGCCAGAGCGACGTGGAATGTCACAGACTGGCGACGTGTGGTGTTTAGCGATGTGTGCCGCTTCGTTTTGGCGAGAGATGGGCTCCGTGTGCAGTGGTTCCCGGCCAGAGCGACGTGGAATGTCACAGACTGGCGACGTGTGGTGTTTAGCGATGTGTGCCGCTTCGTTTTGGGGAGAGATGGGCTCCGTGTGCAGTGGTTCCCGGCCAGAGCGACGTGGAATATCACAGACTGGCGACGTGTGGTGTTTAGCGATGTGTGCCGCTTCGTTTTGGGGAGAGATGGGCTCCGTGCGCAGTGGTTCCCGGCCAGAGCGACGTGGAATGTCACAGACTGGCTACGTGTGGTGTTTAGCGATGTGTGCCGCTTCGTTTTGGGGAGAGATGGGCTCCGTGTGCAGTGGTTCCCGGCCAGAGCGACGTGGAATGTCACAGACTGGCGACGTGTGGTGTTTAGCGATGTTTGCCGCTTCGTTTTGGGGAGAGATGGGCTCCGTGTGCAGTGGTTCCCGGCCAGAGCGACGTGGAATGTCACAGACTGGCGACGTGTGGTGTTTAGCGATGTGTGCCGCTTTGTTTTGGGGAGAGATGGGCTCCGTGTGCAGTGGTTCCCGGCCAGAGCGACGTGGAATGTCACAGACTGGCGACGTGTGGTGTTTAGCGATGTGTGCCGCTTCGTTTTGGGGAGAGATGGGCTCCGTGTGCAGTGGTTCCCGGCCAGAGCGACGTGGAATATCACAGACTGGCGACGTGTGGTGTTTAGCGATGTGTGCCGCTTCGTTCTGGGGAGAGATGGGCTCCGTTTGCAGTGGTTCCCGGCCAGAGCGACGTGTGGTGTTTAGCGATGTGTGCCGCTTCGTTTTGGGGAGAGATGGGCTCCGTGTGCAGTGGTTCCCGGCCAGAGCGACGTGGAATGTCACAGACTGGCGACGTGTGGTGTTTAGCGATGTGTGCCGCTTCGTTTTGGGGAGAGATGGGCTCCGTGTGCAGTGGTTCCCGGCCAGAGCGACGTGGAATGTCACAGACTGGCGACGTGTGGTGTTTAGCGATGTGTGCCGCTTCGTTTTGGGGAGAGATGGGCTCCGTGTGCAGTGGTTCCCGGCCAGAGCGACGTGGAATATCACAGACTGGCGACGTGTGGTGTTTAGCGATGTGTGCCGCTTCGTTTTGGGGAGAGATGGGCTCCGTGTGCAGTGGTTCCCGGCCAGAGCGACGTGGAATATCACAGACTGGCGACGTGTGGTGTTTAGCGATGTGTGCCGCTTCGTTTTGGGGAGAGATGGGCTCCGTGCGCAGTGGTTCCCGGCCAGAGCGACGTGGAATGTCACAGACTGGCTACGTGTGGTGTTTAGCGATGTGTGCCGCTTCGTTTTGGGGAGAGATGGGCTCCGTGTGCAGTGGTTCCCGGCCAGAGCGACGTGGAATGTCACAGACTGGCGACGTGTGGTGTTTAGCGATGTGTGCCGCTTCGTTTTGGGGACAGATGGGCTCCGTGTGCAGTGGTTCCCGGCCAGAGCGACGTGGAATGTCACAGACTGGCGACGTGTGGTGTTTAGCGATGTGTGCCGCTTCGTTTTGGGGAGAGATGGGCTCCGTGTGCAGTAGTTCCCGGCCAGAGCGACGTGGAATGTCACAGACTGGCGACGTGTGGTGTTTAGCGATGTGTGCCGCTTCGTTTTGGGGAGAGATGTGCTCCGTGTGCAGTGGTTCCCGGCCAGAGCGACGTGGAATATCACAGACTGGCGACGTGTGGTGTTTAGCGATGTGTGCCGCTTCGTTCTGGGGAGAGATGGGCTCCGTGTGCAGTGGTTCCCGGCCAGAGCGACGTGGAATGTCACAGACTGGCGACGTGTGGTGTTTAGCGATGTGTGCCGCTTCGTTTTGGGGGAGAGATGGGCTCCGTGTGCAGTGGTTCCCGGCCAGAGCGACGTGGAATATCACAGACTGGCGACGTGTGGTGTTTAGCGATGTGTGCCGCTTCGTTTTGGGGAGAGATGGGCGCCGTGTGCAGTGGTTCCCGGCCAGAGCGACGTGGAATGTCACAAACTGGCGACGTGTGGTGTTTAGCGATGTGTTCCGCTTCGTTTTGGGGAGAGATGGGATCCGTGTGCAGTGGTTCCCGGCCAGAGCGACGTGGAATGTCACAGACTGGCGACGTGTGGTGTTTAGCGATGTGTGCCGCTTCGTTTTGGGGAGAGATGGGCTCCGTGTGCAGTGGTTCCCGGCCAGAGCGACGTGGAATGTCACAGACTGGCGACGTGTGGTGTTTAGCGATGTGTGCCGCTTCGTTTTGGGGAGAGATGGGCTCCGTGTGCAGTAGTTCCCGGCCAGAGCGACGTGGAATGTCCCAGACTGGCGACGCTTGGTGTTTAGCGATGTGTGCCGCTTCGTTTTGGGGAGAGATGGGCTCCGTGTGCAGTGGTTCCCGGCCAGAGCGACGTGGAATGCCCCAGACTGGCGACGCTTGGTGTTTAGCGATGTGTGCCGCTTCGTTTTGGGGAGAGATGGGCTCCGTGCGCAGTGGTTCCCGGCCAGAGCGACGTGGAATGTCACAGACTGGCGACGTGTGGTGTTTAGCGATGTGTGCCGCTTCGTTTTGGGGAGAGATGGGCTCCGTGTGCAGTGGTTCCCGGCCAGAGCGACGTGGAATGTCACAGACTGGCGACGTGTGGTGTTTAGCGATGTGTGCCGCTTCGTTTTGGGGAGAGATGTGCTCCGTGTGCAGTGGTTCCCGGCCAGAGCGACGTGGAATGTCACAGACTGGCGACGTGTGGTGTTTAGCGATGTGTGCCGCTTCGTTTTGGGGAGAGATGGGATCCGTGTGCAGTGGTTCCCGGCCAGAGCGACGTGGAATGTCACAGACTGGCGACGTGTGGTGTTTAGCGATGTGTGCCGCTTCGTTTTGGGGAGAGATGTGCTCCGTGTGCAGTGGTTCCCGGCCAGAGCGACGTGGAATGTCACAGACTGGCGACGTGTGGTGTTTAGCGATGTGTGCCGCTTCGTTTTGGGGAGAGATGGGATCCGTGTGCAGTGGTTCCCGGCCAGAGCGAAGTGGAATGTCACAGACTGGCAACGTGTGGTGTTTAGCGATGTGTGCCGCTTCGTTTTGGGGAGAGATGGGCTCCGTGTGCAGTGGTTCCCGGCCAGAGCGACGTGGAATGTCACAGACTGGCGACGTGTGGTGTTTAGCGATGTGTGCCGCTTCGTTTTGGGGAGAGATGGGCTCCGTGTGCAGTAGTTCCCGGCCAGAGCGACGTGGAATGTCCCAGACTGGCGACGCTTGGTGTTTAGCGATGTGTGCCGCTTCGTTTTGGGGAGAGATGGGCTCCGTGTGCAGTGGTTCCCGGCCAGTGCGACGTGGAATGTCCCAGACTGGCGACGCTTGGTGTTTAGCGATGTGTGCCGCTTCGTTTTGGGGAGAGATGGGCTCCGTGCGCAGTGGTTCCCGGCCAGAGCGACGTGGAATGTCACAGACTGGCGACGTGTGATGTTTAGCGATGTGTGCCGCTTCGTTTTGGGGAGAGATGGGCTCCGTGCGCAGTGGTTCCCGGCCAGAGCGACGTGGAATGTCACAGACTGTCGACGTGTGGTGTTTAGCGAGTTTTGCCGCTTCATTTTGGGTACCGATGGATATCGTGTATGGGTGTGGAGGTCCCGGGGTGAACAGCCCAATCTCAACCAACCTCGGTGTAGAGCACCAAACCTCCCCCACTTCACGCATTATGGTCTGGGGAGTCATAGCCAACGATAGCCGTTCAGCTCTAGTAGTGGTACGTGGATCATTGACGGGCCAGCGGCATGCTGATGAGATCCTACGGCCCCATATGCTCCGATTCCTGTCCGGGTTTGCAGGTATGTTATACCAGCAAGGTAATGCCCGCCCTCACACAGCTAGTGTTGCCAAGGACTGCCTAAGTCATGTCCAGACACTATCTTTGCCTGCCCGCTACACGGACATGCCACCTATTAAGCATGTGAGGGACCCGTTGAAACACCAGCTGGATTTGGAGCACACCGTCCAACACGTGTGGATCAGTCTGCCCCAGGACAACATCAGGCGTCTGTTTGCCTCCATGCCGGAACGTATTGCTACATGTATCGCCGCACGAGGCCGTGTGACGCGCTATTGAAGATGACCGGACTGCGTGCCAATGATCTCTCTGTAATTGTCCTGCAGCTCTATTTTTGCCATCATGTGTATCTTTTATCTGTATCATTGGGTCCATGAAATTTCAGTTCAATCCGATACTTCCTTCTCGCTGCGGAAATTTCATTGTCCGTGAGTGTATGCTGCAAAGGCGGAATCATGCTGCTCTAAGCTTTCCACCCATTATCAGGTTAGGTGTGCCTGCAATATAGAAATGTGGGAATATCCTCTGTGTTATTCAGATAATAGATTTATCATTGTTATATGTGTGATCAATATTTCATGTGTAGCTTGGAGATGTAAGTATTCGGACTATTTTCATATACATTGTGTTGTGTTACGCACCAGTGTGCGTATCGTACACTATCTACCAACAAGTAATTGGACACCTGTGATAGCAAAGGAAAACGAAGTTTATTCACCTTCAACAGTTGGTGGAGCCTTCACGAGCGGCGATTACAGCTGCGACCCTCCGGGGCATACTCTCAACCAGGCGTTGTACGACGGCTAGCGGTATTTTCTTCCACTCGGCTTATAGAAGACATGTCAGTTCCTTCACCGATTTCGGACTGCGGGGGCACCTCTTAAGTCGACGCTCCAACTCGTCCCAGAGGTGCTCGATAGGGTTAAGGTCCGGGCTCTGCGCAGGCCAGTCCATTCGATTAACCCCATAGTCACCATACTAAGCCATGGTGGACCTCGCAACATGAGAGGTGGCATTGTCATCCTGAAAGTAACATGGGTGCACCCCGTAAAACTACCACAACGTAGGAAGCGCATGTTTATTCAAAATGGTGTAGTAGGTCTCGGCGTTGAGTCTACCAGGAATTGCGACCAAGGGTTCCCGTGCCATACCAGGAGAAACACCCACATAGCATAATTCCACAGCCGCCGAACTTCACAGTTGGCACAATACATTCCGGCAGGAGGCGTTCTCCAGAAAGACGCCAAACCCAGACCCTGCCATCCGAACGGCAGAGGGTGAACCTTGATTCGTCGCTCCAGAGAACCTGTTTCCACTGTTCAACGGTCTACTGTCGACTTTCTTTGCACCACGTTAGCAGAGCAGCGCTATTGGACTTGGTGATCAAAGGCTTGCGGGCGGCAGCATGTCTATGATAACCGAGCAGATGGGCTTCCTTACGGATGGTATTATGGAAAGAACACTCCCGGATGCCTGTTGAAACTCCTCGCGGATGTGGCCCATCGATTTATTGCGGTTCTTCCGAATGTTTCTAGCCAGAACCCGTCGGTCTCTAACTCCCAGTTTTGTGTGTCTGCCGGGACGTGGCACATTATGACAGTCACCTCTCATCTTCCACTTGCCAATCACGTAGGCCTCTGTCGATTTTGGGTACTTCAACTCGCTGGATATGTCACGTATGGATCGGCCATTTCTGTGATACCCGACGATTACACATTTCTCGAAATCATAGAGCTCCGAACTGCGTGGCATCTTGCATGCGACTGGTTGCGTTGTTGTTTCCCACACGATATTTAACGGCGGCGGCCGTGACGTGTATCAGGATCGCAGATATCGTCGATTGCAGAGGTGTCCAATTACTTGTTGGTAGATAGTGTATATTATACTTGAACTGTTTCATTAGTTTAACTTTCGGCATTTTAGCTTGTTAAGACTTTGTAATATTTAAATAACTTCACGTTATGTATTTGACGCTTTGTTTGGTACTTTTTCATAATTTGCTGCATGCTGGATACAGATTATGATATTCTTGTTATGATAGTCTCTATAGCTAACCTGTGTTACACTACACATTTTTTGTTTCGTGCTGTCTGGCCTGTCACTTATTAAATTGGGGATTAGGGGCTTGTCCGGCTTTTTTAATAAAGCCTTTTTCCCTGGCTCCATGCCATTCTCCGTGGTGATTCATGACGTCTTAAATAATTTATGTTCTGTTACGCTTTCCAAACCGTAGGTTGAAGAAGCATGTATGTTCCAGCTTTGTCCGTCTGTCCGCACGATAAGTCGCGTAAAAATGGTTCGATTTCGATGAAATTTTAGTATGTGGTAGGGGACCACCTGGGGACGAGCCCTATTGAAAATGGGACAAATGGGGTCAAAGGTCAAGACATAAGAGCGGGATGCATTCCATGTCCTTATGCGTTATGACTTGCGTAAATATGGTTCGATTTTGATGACATTTTAGTATATGGTAAGTGACCTCCTGGGAACAAATTCTGTTGAAAATGGATGGAAATGGGGTCAAAGGTCAGGACATAGGAGCGAAATGCATTACATTGCCCTTATGCATCATAACTTGCGTAAATATGGTTCGATTTCAATGAAGTTTAAGTATGTGATAGGGGATCACCTGAGGACAAACCCTATTGAAAATGGGCGAAGTGGGTTTAAAGAGCAGGATATAGGAGCGGGATGCATTCCATTGCCCTTATGCGTCGTAACGTGCGTAAAAATAGTTCGATTTCAATGCAATTTAAGTATGTAGTAGGGGACACCTGAGGATAAGCCCTGTTGGAAATAGGCGAAATGAGATCAAAGGTCAGAGCATAGGAGCGGGATGCATTACATTGCCCTTATGCGTCATAACCTGCGTAAAAATTGTTCGACTGAGACAAAACTTTATCATGTTGTTCCGGAAGTACACTTTACCGGTTCTGTTGAATATCATCGAAATGGGGTCAAAGGTGAGGTCATAGGAGCGAGATTTATTCTACAACCATTATCCTCATAACTTGAGTTATGATTTCTGTTATGTTTTTTTTTTTCTTTTTTTTTTGATTGGAGGTTTAACGACCACCGTGAGCAACTCAATGGGCTATAAGCGGTCGCCCGTCCCTAATTTAGGGTCACTGGTTCCAGGGAAGGGAGAGAGCCAGTGCCAAAAGACAAACACAACATCCATGCCTGACCGGGATTCGAACCCGGACCCCTTCGGACGAATGATCATAGGCCAACGCCTTAGACCACTGCGCCACCGGGGCGGCTCTGTTATGTTAGAAAGCGTGATTTTCCTAACTTGTTATAATACTAACTCTACATGTTTGCGTGATTGCGTGATTGCATTGCGTGATTTTCCTAACTTGTTATAATATCACGCAATGCATTGCGTGATTTTCCTAACTTGTTATAATACTAACTCTACATGTTTCGTTTGTTGAACGGTTTATGAAATATTTAGAATGGCACTCATGTATATTGAATATCTTTGAGTAATTACTTAATATTTTGTATAGTTTTCTTGTGGTTGAGTATATTGCGTAATTACTGTTATGAATTGATTTACCAGTTGTGTGGCAGATTATTTCAATAAATTAAATTAAAACATTTAATTACATTAAAATGAACCTGTCAGACTCGTTCGGAGCATTGTTTCAAGAAAAGCGAACGCTACTAGGTTAAAGGTAAGCATCGCGTTTCTGGTACGTGAAAACACAAGTATGTCCGTGACGGGGATCGTGAACGCGCTCTCCTGACTCCGGATTAAGTTGCTCTCCCAACTAAGCTACACGGACGGAATGAATCTCTGCAGATTTGCCGTCTTGATGCGTGCTTTACTCTGTAGTGTTGCAGATAATAATACATTTTCGTCAAAATCTTGGATTTCGTTTGAGGAAGCAAATTTCTTGACTGCTTTCTCATACGAGCGTTTATTTTTTGCTGAAGTTTCCGTCGGGTGTGACTTATTCTGATAAATCTTTGCATTCCAGATGTGATTTCTTCGCAGCAATGGATGCAGCCAACTTCTAAGAGCACTTATCTGGAAGGAGCAGTTTGTATAAACAAATAAAAGGCGCATGGGTGATTTACCGCGTGATCATCGAGTCGTTCTATGGGATCACAAGCGTATGTTTTAATCCCAAGACTCTCTTTCTTCTCCTCCTGGATGGATCGCGGGAAAATTGGCAAGGGCGAAGTCGAGGCCATCCCGGACTAAGTCAATACAATCGACGGATAAAATAGACGAGGCGGACGAACAGGAGAATGCTGAACTGTCGGTGTCATCCAGGGTTGCCAGATAAACATGGACCCAGCTGTGAGGTGAGCGACCAGGTTCTCCCAGCGGGAGGACGATCGCGGCCGGCTGACACTGATAAGGATTACGTCCCCTAGGCGTACGGGAGGTCTTTAATTCATCCTTCACTCAGCCGGAGCAACACTTCACTTACTTCTTCCATTTAATGGCACTCCTGCATTTTCTGCTGTAGGATTCTTCAATCCTTTCCTTTATCCGTCTAGTGTATTCTTTGTTTTATTTTGATTCACTCTTGCGATTTGAGATGGCCGTATTTCAAACTTTTAAAACCGTTTCTAACTCCCGGGATGTTTTCAATACATTCCCCTACCAGGGGTGCGCGGGACGAAAAACTACCAATAAGAAATATTGTAAATATTTCTCATTGGTAGATTTCGAATAAGAGTAGTAAATAGGTTGTAAACAGTGGTGTATTGCTAAAAACAAGAAGTGCCGGAACGCACCAAGTAACACAAACGATTTTTGAATACACGTGCTTACACGGTGATTCATAAAGAAGTATACGGTTTCAACGCACTATAAAACAAGAACAATGTAAGATATTTTATGTTGGGCCGTGAGAGGCCTAGTGGGCAACGTTCGTGACTGCCATGGAAAGGACCTCAGGTTCGATCACAGGCAGGTACGAACGCTAGATCCACTAAATACCCGCCGTGCCTCGGATGGGCACGTTAAGTCGTCGGACACCGGGTACTGATCCCTTCCGGTAATAAATAAGGGCGTCTTCCTCCCCTTTCTACTTCGCTTCCGTGTCATTTTCTTAACAGGCACTCTAGCCCAAATCTCATAGCTTCCTATTTCTAAGGGTTTTTTAAGACCTGGGGTCAGACACTCCCTTCCTAACGTCCTCTACATATGATCATATTTTATGTTATCTGTAACATAATTGTAGGGGAATGTTTCAAGTTTTTTAAGACACAGATGTTCTATGTATGCACCATTTGTCACACGACACACATCGAGCCGGTAATCCATTTCCGTCCAAACACGAGGTAAGATATCTGAATCAAGTGCAGTGATAGTGGCTGTGATACGCTGTTTCATCTCCGCTAGATCAACAGGAAGGGGAGGGGGAAATACCTTGTCCTTTACGCACCCCGACAGGAAAAAGTCACAACGTGTTAAGTGAGTACCTCTGGGTCGTCATTGGTCATTTCGGCAGAAAATTCAAAGCACTTTGTCTTGTGAAGGTCTGTGAGATTTTGCAACATCTGCACTTTGTATAGAATAATTTCCAGCTTCTTTCTCGAAATTCTCCAGACGGTGGGCTGTGAAATCTGCACTTCACGACTCACCCTCAGCGTGTTGATTTTCCCGGGCTTTGTTCAATGGCGGTGCAAACACTATCGACGACTTCTTCCGATACACGCGGTCGTCCAGGACTTTTAAGTTTGCACAAACAGCGCCTAGTTTTATAGTTTTATACTTTATATTTTTATACTTACCAATCGTAGATAGATTTTCTGGTTGGAGGTTTTTTTCCGAATGGTAATTGAAAATGCCGTTGCACAGCAGTTACAGATTCCGTTTTGCTCAATTCAAGAACACAAAACGCCTTCTCCACTGCAGATGCTGCCATTTTGACTGACTAGTCACGTGACACGCGCGCTGTCGCCTACGTCACTTCCCTCAGTAGCGGGACACAAACTTTATGAGTACATCTACCTAACGGTTCGCAGTTGTGGTCCGTGTCTTCACATGTTACTGTTTTACAGTATCAGTACAACTGGGTACACATGTAGAAGATGGTAAAGGCTTCACCATCCATTATAGCATATTGTCTCAGACATCTGTACTAGAACTGGAATGGGTGGTCATAAATTGTAATACTATACATTGGCTAATCTTGCTGTAAAACATGGCATGAATAGTTGAAGGAGCCAAGGGCTGTTGTAATCAGTAAGAAACTAGTAACTGATACAGTTGAGTATTGCGTTTAAGAATAACAAAAATGTCACTTATGACCTTACATAACTGCATGGATGTAATTAGCCGAAACAATGTTTAGTTTATCTCCTTAAAGGAATTTCCAAAGTTGACAAACTGGACGTTCTGTGTGATTGGCTGCTTTGATGGGGGTAACAGTTGCTGAGCGATGATTCCTCATCCACTTGCGAACGTAATTGTCTGGTTTCCAGTGTACAATTTGAGGTCCGTGAACTTTGATGAACATAAGAATTGACGCATAGCTAATTAGTAATCTTGATCTAGTATCCGTAATTATAAGGTTGATAGTGCTAAAGCCTCTTTCACATTCGGAAGAGCTGCAAGGGATAACTTTTGAACAATTAATAAGAGGAATCAAAAATTACTGGGTTGTCCGAAACGTCATGACGTATTTTGGCACCCGATGGCGGTTGAGCGGTTTTGGAAGTACTAGAGGGAGCTCTGTTATCGCTATGGCATTCGACAGGTGCCAGTTCTAGCTGTAGTCTAAAAGGAATGAGCGATTTGCTTGATTTGCGGAGATTTGACATCAAGTTGAAGATGGAAGACCAAACTCTGCATTTTCGCAATATTTTACTTCCGTAATGGGAAGTACGCGAGTCAAGCTTGTGAAAAGTTGCGTAATGTGTACGGTGATAATGCTCTATAAGAGCGTCAGTGCCAGCGGTGGTTCGCAAAAATTCTGTGCTGGTCATTTTGACCTCAACGATGCTCTATGGACGGGAAGGCCCACCAAGGTTGATGACGACCAAATCAAGGCATTGATCGAGTCAAATCCACGTTACACGACACGAGAGATTGCAGACACATTGCACATCCATCATGTAAGCGTTCACGACCACCTGAAGAAGCTGGGATACGTAAGCAAGCTCGATGTGTGGGTTCCTCATGAACTCAAAGAAGCGCAATTGACTGCGCGTATAGACATCTGCGATATGCTCATTAAACGTGCGGAAAACGATCCTTTTTTGAAGCGACTGATAACTGGTGACCAAAAATGGATTGTATACAACAATGTGCTGCGTGAACGGTATTGGTCTCGACGTGCTGCTTCGCCTCAAACGATATCCAAAGCAGACATTCATCAGCGGAAGGTTCTGGCGTCAGTGTGGTTGAATTTTAAAGGTGTCGTGATTTTCGAGCTCCTACGATGGAACCAAACAATTATTTCGAATATGTACTGTCGGCAATTGGACAGTTTGAACGAATCCATCATCCAGAAACGTCCAGAGCTCGTTCATCGCAAAGGTGTTGTGTTCCATCACTACAACGTGAGACCACATACAAGTTTGATCACCCGCCAAAAACTATTGGAGCTTGGATGGGATGTGTTGCCACACCTAGCATACTCTCCGGACCTTGCGCCGTCAAACTTCTACTTGTTTCGCTCTCTTCAACAGTCCTTGCGTGGTATAACGTTCAATTCAGATGAGGCTGTAAATCAGCACCTTGTACAGTTTTTCGCCACAAAAGATATAGGTCCTTCTATGAACGAGGCATTCTGCAACTCACTGAAAGATGGCAAAAGGTTATCGAACAAAACGGGCATTATACAGTATGTCTTATCAGCGCTATGACGTCACGAACAAGTTCGGGAATCTAAAATTTGCATACGCACAACACGTCTTACTGTATCCCGCACTTATGCTAATTTCCACATTTTCCTGCCTTCCATTTCACGGTTGCTATCGTTGCTATTGTCATCCGTCCTTAGCAATTGTCCAGCAGTGTATTAACGAAGCATTCTGCAGCTCACTGAAAGATGGCGAAAGGTTATCGAACAAAATGGGCATTATATCATGGATTGATCTTTGTTCTTTCTATCAATAAATGACCTTTGCAAAACATGGCTAAAATACGTCATGACTTTTCCGACAGCCTAATAGATGGAATATCTTGTCCACCCTCTTGTCCAGAAAGTCTCTGTAGGCCTTGAGTGTCCTCGAAATACCAATCCGAAGCGGCTGCCAAGAGACTCTATTTGAGTTTCTCCATAACCTGGGTGTATTGCTGCTGGCCATTCACTAGTTTCTAGAACAGAAAGCTCCGACATTTTGTCGGCCTTACTGACAATGATGTTTGAAGATCCTGGTTGTGATCGAATTAACTCGTGTGAAGATGTTGTTAAAAATAAGCGGCGTTTCATATTGTTTACGATGTTGGTTAAAAACTGAGAGTGATTAACAAAAACAGTCTTGTTGTTATCAGTCAGTTTTACTGAGCAAATTTCCATTTCCTTCACTGCATTCTCTGCTTCCAACCAGTGTTTACCTTTACGTCCCTTCTTTGAGTCTAGAAATCGTATGGTGCGACGAACAATCTTATCAGCATGAACAAGAGTCATATCTGGTCACTAGAGGGACTCGGAAAGAAGTGAGAGTTCGAATAAAACATAATGCATGAGTGCCAGGTCCATTACAAATTGTTTCGACGAAATACGTTTGTAAAGCCCCTTGAATTTGTATTGTTCAATTGCGAGCTGCTTGTATCGTTATTTGGAGACTTAAAGTGACAACACAGGGATCTATAGCTTTTCCAAACTGCAGAAACGGTTCGAAAGGAACTTGAAACCCACCTCACTCCCAATACGCGACCGATTTTCTCGATCTCTTCGTTTTACAACGACGCACACTTTTCAATTTCATTTTGGTTTCGGGGAGAATGGTTACATAATGAGTACAGTTTGTTCATAAATGTACGGAAATTGCCAACACCATGCACTTCGGAAACTGCGTCTCCAATTGACAGTTCTAATACATGATTAAGGCAAGGCCACACGATAATAGAAGGGTACATTTGTTGCAGCCGTTGTGCAACACCTGATTTTCTCCCCAGCATGACACTAGCACCATCATATGTAAAAGAAACTAGATTGTTCTGAAGATATGTATGGTCGAATCCATACGTGCCGAGGCATACTACTAAGTTATCGGTAATTGTTTTCTCTGTTTGATCAGGCAATTCGATCAAATCTAAAAAAAATAAAATGTGGAACGATTAACTTATTTTTATTTTAACGTTTTAAATACACTGTGACGTACCTGCGAGCAGGACGCACACGAGATAAAGGCAGATAGCAGTCAGAACGAACGTCCGCGTAACTCAATTGGTAGAGCGACTTATTCCGGAATGAGGGGACCCGGGTTCGATCCCCGGCGTAGACCAAAATGACGGAGAAATTTACTTCGTAATAACACCAGTAGTTTTGGTACTGACAGTTAAAGACTCGTCTATTATCACATATGTTTTTTCATTTATTTCAATTATGCGTTTGCAGACTCCAGACTTCATTTCTCGCGCAACACGGTCAGTTATGTTTGTAGCGCTAAATCTCGATCGCAAACCAGGCGAGATTACTGCACCGTTTAATTGTTGCAACTGCGACAGTTCAGCATGATAAGAATATGGTCTGTCATGTTTGGCAATAAAATATGCGGTTCTAAAAACCTTGTTATTGGCCTCAACTTCAGTTTCATTTAAACGGTCTACAATGTTTTCAATCGATTGTGTTTTAGCTCCTTGTTTGTTTTCAGCGCTTGTGGGACTCAAATAGTTTTTTTCCTCAATGATGTAAGTTGCGCATTACGAATGCCACAATTAAATGAAATTGACTCCGAACTCCATTCTTTGGAAACTTTCAGTCCTTGCGATTTCAATGGACCTAAAGTTGTCTCGCTAGAAGAAGGTGAACACCCGATTTTACCAGAGTTACATACAATCTATGGGAAGGTATTTTTCTTCTCTTCCCACATAACAGCAGTCTAAATTTCAGGCCATTCGGACTTGAGATTCTTATCGCTAGTAGTATCGCTAGTCCAATTAATTATCTTCTTTCGGAGTCACTTCACTAACAACGCTAACACCATCTAACACCATCACTTCCCACTTGTCACGTTCTAGAAGGGTTAACTAACACTAACCATTTCCTTTTCTTCAGTGTGTGCTAATTGTTTCTTGTTCTGAGTAACAAATGCGTCTATGCATGTTTGTTTTCGTTTCACACTCATTTTTGAAACTGAAACACAAGACACAGCCCAACAAAAATGTTGATGCTGCTTGAAAGTAAGTCAACCGCCCGGTGGCGCACAGGTCTAAGCGATGGCCTCTGATCATGCGTCCAAAAGGGGTCCGGGTTCGAATCCCGGTGAGGCATGGATGCTGCGTTTGTCTTTCGGCACTGGATCTCTCCATTCCCTGGAACCAGTGACCCTAAATTAGGGACGGTCGACTGCTTATAACCCATTGAGTTGCTCACTGTGGTTGTTAAAGCTTCAATTGCCGCTCCGGTGGCGCAGTTGTCTAAGCGATGGCCTCTGATCGTTCGTCCGAAAGGGGTCCGGGTTCGAATCCCGGTGAGGCATGGATGTTGTGTTTGTCTTACGGCACTAGCTCTCTCCCTTCCCTGGAACCAGTGACCCTAAATTAGGGACGGTCGACTGCTTATAACTAATTTAGTTGCTCACTGTGGTTGTTAAACCTTCAATTGCCGCTCCAGTGGCGCAGTTGTCTAAGCGATGGCCTCTGATCATTCGTCCGAAAGAGGTCCGGGTTCGAATCCCGGTGAGGCATGGATGTTGTGTTTGTCTTACGGCACTAGCTCTCTCCCTTCCCTGGAATCACTTACCCTAAATTAGGGACGGGCGACTGCTTATAGCCCATTGAGTTGCTCACTGTGGTTGTTAAAGCTTCAATTGCCGCTCCGGTGGCGCAGTTTTTTAAGCGATGGCCTCTGATTATTCGTCCGAAAGGGGTCCGGGTTCGAATCCCGGGGTGGCATGGTTGTTGTGTTTGTCTTACGGAACTAGCTCTCTCCCTTCCCTGGAACTAGTGACAGTAAATTAGGGACGGGCGACTGCTTATAGCCCATTGAGTAGCTCACTGTGGTTGTTAAACCTTCAATTGCCGCTCCGGTGGCGCAGTTTTTTAAGCGATGGCCTCTGATTATTCGTCCGAAAGGGGTCCGGGTTCGAAACCCGGGGAGGCATGGTTGTTGTGTTTGTCTTACGGAACTAGCTCTCTCCCTTCCCTGGAACTAGTGACAGTAAATTAGGGACGGGCGACTGCTTATAGCCCATTGAGTAGCTCACTGTGGTTGTTAAACCTTCAATTGCCGCTCCGGTGGCGCAGTTTTTTAAGCGATGGCCTCTGATCATTCGTCCCAAAGGGGTCCGGGTTCGAATCCCGGGGAGGCATGGTTGTTGTGTTTGTCTTACGGAACTAGCTCTCTCCCTTCCCTGGAACTAGTGACACTAAATTAGGGACGGACGACTGCTTATAGCCCATTGAGTAGCTCACTGTGGTTGTTAAACCTTCAATTGCCGCTCCGGTGGCGCAGTTTTTAAGCGATGGCCTCTGATCATTCGTCCCAAAGGGGTCCGGGTTCGAATCCCGGGGAGGCATGGTTGTTGTGTTTGTCTTACGGAACTAGCTCTCTCCCTTCCCTGGAACTAGTGACAGTAAATTAGGGACGGGCGACTGCTTATAGCCCATTGAGTAGCTCACTGTGGTTGTTAAACCTTCAATTGCCGCTCCGGTGGCGCAGTTTTTAAGCGATGGCCTCTGATCATTCGTCCCAAAGGGGTCCGGGTTCGAATCCCGGGGAGGCATGGTTGTTGTGTTTGTCTTACGGAACTAGCTCTCTCCCTTCCCTGGAACTAGTGACACTAAATTAGGGACGGACGACTGCTTATAGCCCATTGAGTAGCTCACTGTGGTTGTTAAACCTTCAATTGCCGCTCCGGTGGCGCAGTTGTCTAAGCGATGGCCTCTGATCACTCGTCCGAAAGGGGTCTAGGTTCGAATCCCGGTCAGGCATGGATGTTTTTTTTTTTTTTTTTTTTTTGTTTTTTTATTGGAGGTTTAACGACCACCGTGAGCAACTCAATGGGCTATAAGCAGTCGCCCGTCCCTAATTTAGGGTCACTGGTTCCAGGGAAGGGAGAGAGCCAGTGCCGTAAGACAAACACAACATCCATGCCTCACCGAGATTCGAACCCGGACCCCTTTCGGACGAATGATCAGAGGCCATCGCTTAGACCACTGCGCCACCGGGGCAGCGATGTTGTGTTTGTCTTACGGCACTGGCTCTCTCCCTTCCCTCGAACCAGATACCCTAAATTAGGGACAGGTGACTGCTTATAGCCCATTGAGTTGCTCACGGTGGTCGTTAAACCTCCAATAAAAAAAGAAAAAAAAAGAAAAAGAAAGTAAGTCGCATCACAACTTAGAAAAACGAAAACAGTCACCCCCAATCTCTACCCTCTCTTTTACAGTGCATTGAGAGACCTGCAGATACAACCATACCCTCAGCATAATTCGTCGCCAAGCTTCCTTCTTGAAAGGCGTGGCGTGATGAGAAATTTGGCTGGGCGAGGATCAGAAAAAATATTTTGAAATATTTCTTCGGATCCCGCCGTGCCAGCAATATGAGCCGTGACTAAGAGCTTTCACTAAGATGCCCAATTGCTCAATAAAATATTATTTCATTTTACAATATTTCTTACCACAAATATTAATTTTTTTATAATTTGGGAACGCATTCGAACCGTTCAAATACTAAGTAAAATGGGGGAACATCGTCCCGGCTCCAATACACCACTGGTTGTAAGCCGTAAATATACAAACGTAGTGCTGTTGTTACTCAAGAAGCAAATAATTCCATCTTATGCACGATTTTTAATAACTTAAAAGTTACCAGATATTATAAAATACAGGGTGATTCATAAAGAAGTATACAGATTCCAGATGCTGTAAAACAGTAATAGTTGAAGACACGGACCAAAACTGCGAACCGTTAGGTATATGTACACATAAAGTTTGGGTCCCGCTACTGAGGGAACGGACGTAGGCGATAGCGCGCGTGTCTCGTGACTAGTCCGTCAAAATGGCAGCGTCTGCAGTGGAGAAGGCGTTTTGTGTTCTTGAATTGAGCAAAACGGAATCTGTAACTATTGTGCAATGGCATTTTCGATCACGATTACGAAAAGAACCTCCAACCAGAAAATCTATCTACGATTGGCATAAAAAATTTGAAACTACGGGCGGTTTGTGCAAACTTAGAAGTCCTGGACGACCAGATGTATCGGAAGAAGTCGTCGATAGTGTTTGCACCGCCATTGAACAAAGCCCGGGAAAATCAACGCGGAGGGTGAGTCGTGAAGTGCAGATTTCACAGCCCACTGTCTGGAGAATTTTGAGAAAGAAGGTGAAAATCATTCCGTACATTTTCAGCTTCTTTCTCAAAATTCAGATATCTTTCCTCGCGTTTGGGTGGAAATGGATTACCGGCTCGATGTATGTCGTGTGACTAAGGGTGCACACATATAACATGTGTAACTGTCTCTAAAAAACTTGAAACATTCCCCTACAATTCTGTTACAGGTAACGTAAAATATCTTACATTGTTCTTGCTTCATAGTGCGTTGATGCTGTATGCTTCTTTTTTTTTATTGGAGGTTTAACGACCACCGTGAGCAACTCAATGGGCTATAAGCAGTCGCCCGTCCCTAATTTAGGGTCACTGGTTCCAGGGAAGGGAGAGAGCCAGTGCCGTAAGACAAACACAACATCCATGCCTGACCGGGATTCGAACCCGGACCCTTACGGACGAATGATCAGAGGCCAACGCCTTAGACCACTGCGCCACCGGGGCGGCCTGTATGCTTCTTTATGAATCTCCGTGTATATACAGGGTTGAAAGAAACGACCGCATAAACACCCCATGAGGTGATATCTTGGGTCAATTCAGGCATAAAATGTCCTACGACATTTTGGGATTTAGGGCTTAATTTTCCAGATATAAGCCTCTAAAGGTGCGTGACGTCACGTCCGGAATCGCCTGTTTTTTTTTTGAGGCACATTCTTCAAGCTCAGTACCTCGGCAGTCATCACGACTGATTTACATATCGCACTGCTCTCCGAGGTCGTATGTCATGCAACAGGGCGACCAATTCCGTTCGTCTCTACAATAGCGGACGTAACACGACTCCGGAAACCGGCTGGATGATTGTTGTTGTACTGCGATGGCAGCATCAGGTATCCGCCATGCGCTTCCCGGAATAACACTCAGATTGTGCTTGAAGCCTCAAAAACAGGCGATTCCGGACGTGACGTCACGCACCTTCGGGAGTTTATATCTGGAAAACTAAGCTCTAAATCCAAAAATGTCATAGACCATTTTATGCTTGAATTAACCCAAGAAATCATCCCCTGGAGTATTTTTGCGGTCGTTTCTTTCCAACCTGTATCTACAGGGTGATTGCAAACTCCTTCAAAAAAACAAGAGGGGTGATAGTACACATAGAGACAAACAATATTTGCAATGGAACTTAAGGCCGCATACCACTTCTATTGCTAGAATAGAGCATGTTCGAAAAACGTCCAGCAGGCACACGGACTTCCAACCAGTGCATGAGAAGCACAAGATGCAAATCAGTCAATAATACAGGGTGATTGTAAACTCCTTCAACAAAGCAAGAGGGGTGATAGTAGACATCAAGGCAAACAATATTTGCGATGGAACCTAGGGCCGCATACCACTTCTAGTGCCAGAAAAGAGCACGTTGGAAAAACGTCCAGTAGGCACACGGACTTCCAACCAGTGCATGAGAACCACAAGATGCAAATCAGTCAATAATACGGGGTGATTGTAAACTCCTTCAACAAAACAAGAGGTCTGATAGTACACATCAAGACAAGTACTATTTGCAATGGAACCTAGGGCCGCATTCCACTCCTAGTGCCAGAAAAGAGCACGTTGGAAAAACGTCCAGCAGGCACAAGGACTTCCAACCAGTGCATGAGAAGCACAAGATGCAAATCAGTCAATAATACGGAGGTGATTGTAAACTCCTTCAACAAAACAAGAGGTGTGATAGTACACATCAAGACAAGTAATATTTGCAATGGAACCTAGGGCCGCATTCCACTCCTAGTGCCAGAAAAGAGCACGTTGGAAAAACGTCCAGCAGGCACACGGACTTCCAACCAGTGCATGAGAAGCACAAGATGCAAATCAGTCAATAATACGGGGTGATTGTAAACTCCTTCAACAAAACAAGAGGTGTGATAGTACACATCAAGACAAGTAATATTTGCAATGGAACCTAGGGCCGCATTCGAATCCTAGTGCCAGAAAAGAGCACGTTGGAAAAACGTCCAGCAGGCACAAGGACTTCCAACCAGTGCATGAGAAGCACAAGATGCAAATCAGTCAATAATACGGGGTGATTGTAAACTCCTTCAACAAAACAAGAGGTGTGATGGGTCACATCAAGACAAGTAATATTTGCAATGGAACCTAGGGCCGCATTCCACTCCTAGTGCCAGAAAAGAGCACGTTCGAAAAACGTCTAGCAGGCACACGGAGTTCCAACCAGTGCATGAGAAGCACAAGATGCAAATCAGGCAATAATACAGGGTGATTGGAAACTCCTTCAACAAAGCAAAAGGGGTGATAGTACACATCAAGGCAAACACTATTTGCTATGGAACCTAGGGCCGCATTCGAATCCTGGTGCCAGAAAATAGTGAAGTTACATATCCACGTTGAGCCGTCAACAGTGAAAACAAAGCGACATACCTAATTTATGAGTTGAACAATTCCAATCGTATCAGAGAAAGACTTAACGGAGTTGCTCGAACTCTCGTCTAAGGGCGTCATTGCGCAGCCCACACTGGCAAATGAAGGACTGTCGCACCCTCTCGTAGACTCCCGGTGTGGTGTTGATCTTGTCCGCAGCAACAGCGATTCGTTCGACGAGATCTTCCAGGAAGTCCACAAGTGTCTCGTACAACAATGTTTTCATGTGCCCTGAGAAGAAGAAGTCCAGTGGATTAAGGTCCGGGGAGCGTGGAGGCCAAGTCCAATCCACTGCCCGTGATATGTCACATTTATCGGACCTCAGTGGCAAAGTGTTCTGGGGCCACATCATGCATTAACCACGTGTTCCTCCTTGTGGTGAGTGGAACATCCCGCAACAGACCGGGAAGCACTTGCTCCAGGAACACATTATACACTGCGTCAGTCAGACGTATGCGTCAATTGTCATGTAATGTTCGCATGGTAATATCGCCGAACGGGTTAGGCGGCGTGTTTAAATGTTTGCTCCTCATCGTATACACACGTGTTCAGCGCACCTGATTTGCATCTTATGCTTCTCATGCACTGGTTGGAACTCCGTGCGCCTGCTGGACGTTTTTCGAACGTGCTCTTTTCTGGCACTAGGAATGGAATGCGGCCCTAAGTTCCATTGCAAATATTGTTTGTCTTGATGTGTACTATGACCCCTCTTGTTTTATTGAAGGAGTTTACAATCACCCTATATTATTGACTGATTTGCATCTTGTGTTTCTCATGCACTGGTTGGAACTCCGTGCGCCTGCTGGACGTTTTTCGAACGTGCTCTTTTCTGGCACTAGGAATGGAATGCGGCCCTAGGTTCCATTGCAAATTATGTTTGTCTTGATGTGTACTATGACCCCTCTTGTTTTATTGAAGGAGTTTACAATCACCCTATATTATTGACTGATTTGCATCTTGTGTTTCTCATGCACTACTTGGAACTCCGTGTGCCTGCTGGACGTTTTTCGATCGTGCTCTTTTCTGGCACTAGGAGTGGAATGCGGCCCTAGGTTCCATTGCAAATATTGTTTGTCTTGATGTGTACTTTCACCCCTCTTGTTGTGTTGAAGGAGTTTACAATCACCCTATATTATTGACTGATTTGCATCTTGTGTTTCTCATGCACTAGTTGGAACTCCGTGTGCCTGCTGGACGTTTTTCGAACGTGCTCTTTTCTGGCACTAGGAGTGGAATGCGGCCCTAAGTTCCATTGCAAATATTGTTTGTCTTGATGTGTACTATCACCCCTCTTGTTGTGTTGAAGGAGTTTACAATCACCCTATATTATTGACTGATTTGCATCTTGTGTTTCTCATGCACTAGTTGGAACTCCGTGTGCCTGTTGGACGTTTTTCGAACGTGCTCTTTTCTGGCACTAGGAGTGGAATGCGGCCCTAGGTTCCATTGCAAATATTGTTTGTCTTGATGTGTACTATCACCCCTCTTGTTGTGTTGAAGGAGTTTACAATCACCCTATATTATTGACTGATTTGCATCTTGTGTTTCTCATGCACTAGTTGGAACTCCGTGTGCCTGTTGGACGTTTTTCGAACGTGCTCTTTTCTGGCACTAGGAGTGGAATGCGGCCCTAGGTTCCATTGCAAATATTGTTTGTCTTGATGTGTACTATGACCCCTCTTGTTTTATTGAAGGAGTTTACAATCACCCTATATTATTGACTGATTTGCATCTTGTGTTTCTCTTGCACTAGTTGGAACTCCGTGCGCCTGCTGGACGTTTTTCGAACGTGCTCTTTTCTGGCACTAGGAATGGAATGCAGCCCTAGGTTCCATTGTAAATATTGTTTGTCTTGATGTGTACTATGACCCCTCTTGTTTTATTGAAGGAGTTTACAATCACCCTATATTATTGACTGATTTGCATCTTGTGTTTCTCATGCACTGGTTGGAACTCCGTGCGCCTGCTGGACGTTTTTCGAACGTGCTCTTTTCTGGCACTAGGAATGGAATGCGGCCCTAGGTTCCATTGCAAATTATGTTTGTCTTGATGTGTACTATCACCCCTCTTGTTTTATTGAAGGAGTTTACAATCACCCTATATTATTGACTGATTTGCATCTTGTGTTTCTCATGCACTACTTGGAACTCCGTGTGCCTGCTGGACGTTTTTCGATCGTGCTCTTTTCTGGCACTAGGAGTGGAATGCGGCCCTAGGTTCCATTGCAAATATTGTTTGTCTTGATGTGTACTTTCACCCCTCTTGTTGTGTTGAAGGAGTTTACAATCACCCTATATTATTGACTGATTTGCATCTTGTGTTTCTCATGCACTAGTTGGAACTCCGTGTGCCTGCTGGACGTTTTTCGAACGTGCTCTTTTCTAGCACTAGGAGTGGAATGCGGCCCTAGGTTCCATTGCAAATATTGTTTGTCTTGATGTGTACTATCACCCCTCTTGTTGTGTTGAAGGAGTTTACAATCACCCTATATTATTGACTGATTTGCATCTTGTGTTTCTCATGCACTAGTTGGAACTCCGTGTGCCTGTTGGACGTTTTTCGAACGTGCTCTTTTCTGGCACTAGGAGTGGAATGCGGCTCTAGGTTCCATTGCAAATATTGTTTGTCTTGATGTGTACTATCACCCCTCTTGTTGTGTTGAAGGAGTTTACAATCACCCTATATTATTGACTGATTTGCATCTTGTGTTTCTCATGCACTAGTTGGAACTCCGTGTGCCTGTTGGACGTTTTTCGAACGTGCTCTTTTCTGGCACTAGGAGTGGAATGCGGCCCTAGGTTCCATTGCAAATATTGTTTGTCTTGATGTGTACTATGACCCCTCTTGTTTTATTGAAGGAGTTTTTAATCACCCTATATTATTGACTGATTTGCATCTTGTGTTTCTCTTGCACTAGTTGGAACTCCGTGCGCCTGCTGGACGTTTTTTGAACGTGCTCTTTTCTGGCACTAGGAATGGAATGCGGCCCTAGGTTCCATTGCAAATATTGTTTGTCTTAATGTGTACTATGACCCCTCTTGTTTTATTGAAGGAGTTTACAATCACCCTATATTATTGACTGATTTGCATCTTGTGTTTCTCATGCACTAGTTGGAACTCCGTGCGCCTGCTGGACGTTTTTCGATCGTGCTCTTTTCTGGCTCTAGGAATGGAATGCGGCCCTAGGTTCCATTGCAAATATTGTTCGTCTTGATGTGTACCGCCCATCTTGTTTTATTCAAGGAGTTTATAATCACCTTGCATATGGTTAAAAACACATTAGTATTTCGAATTCACTAGAATCCTTCATCAGATGTATGTTAAAAGTTAAATGGCACTGAAAGAAACCTGCAAGGCACATGTTTTTTACGCTTTCCAACCGTATGTTGAAGAAGCGTATATGCTCCAGCTTTGTCCGTCCGTCCGTCTGCACGATAACTCACGTGAAAATGGTTCGATTTCGACGAAATTTATAGTATGCGGTAGAGGACCACCTGGGGACGAAGCCTCTTGTAAAATGGGCAAAACGAGGTCAAAGATCAGGACATAGGAGCGGGATCCATTCCATTGCTCTTATGCGTCATAACTTGCGTAAACATTGTTCGATTCCGATGAAATCATAGTATGTGGTAGGAAACAACCTGCGGACGGTCCCTATTGAAAATGGGTGGAATGGGGTCAAAGGTGAGGACATAAAAGCGGGATTCATTCCATTGCCTTTATGCATCATAACATGCGTAAATATGGGTCGATTTCAATGAAATTTTAGTATGTGGTAGGGAACCACCTGGGCACGAACCCTTTTGAACGTGGGCAAAATTGAGTCTAAGGTCAGGCAGGATATAAAAGCGGGATTCATTCCATTGCCTTTATGCGTCATAACATGCGTAAATGTGGTTCGATTTCGATGAAATTTTAGTATGTGGTAGGGAACCAACTGGGCACGAATCCTATTGAAAATGGGCGAAAGTGGGTCAAAGGTCAGGCAGGGCATAACAGTGGGATTTATTCAATTGCCCTTATGCGTCATAACTTGCGTAAAAATGGTTCGATTTCGACGAAATTTTAGTATGTGGTAGGGAGCCACTGGGGACGAACCCTATTGAAAATGGGCGAAATGGGGTCAAAGGTCAGGACATAAAAGCGGGATCCATTCCATTGCCTTTATGCGTCATAACGTGCGTAAATATGGTTCAATTTCGATGAAATTTTAGTATGTTGTAGGGAACCAATCACCTGGGCGCGAACCCTATTGAAAATAGGCGAAATGGGGTCAAAGGTCAGGCAGGACATAAGGGCGGGATATATTCCATTGCCCTTATGCGTCATAACTGGTGTAAAAATGGTTCAATTTCGATGAAATTTTAGTATGTGGTAGGGAGCCACTAGGGATGAACCCTATTGAAAATGGGCGAAATGGGGTCAAAGGTCAGGACCCTGGAGTGTGATCCATTCCATTGCCCCTTGTGCATTATAACTTACCTAAAATGCTTGGATTGCGACAAAACTTTGTCATGTTGTTCCGGAGTTATGGTGAACCGGTTCTGTTGAATATCAACGAAATGGGGTCAAAGGTCATTGCACAAAACCCAGATTTATTCCACAGCCGTAATTCTCATAACTTGGGTAAAACTGCTTCTATTCCAATAAAACTTTATGATGTTGTTCTGGAGGTATAGTGAACCGGTTATGTTGAATATAATTGAAATGGGGTCAAAGGTCAGGACACAGGAGCGAGATTTATTCCACACCCATTATCCACATAACTTGAGTAATAATTTCTGGTATGTTGGAAAGTGTATCATAATCAATGCACTGCATGATTTTACTAACTTGTTTTTATATACAACTGACGCCATGCCGTCTATTAGTACTTGCATTTTAATGTTCAACCAATCACCTTAGGTGGGAGGGGTGAGAGTGGCAATGATAAAAAATGATTAATTTTCAGAATTTGTTTCCACGGGGGCGGGGTGAGTACTACAAATGGGTAATCATCATTGCAACATTCCTGTTTAAATTGATAAATTAACAGACTTTCTGTCAATCATAATTGGGGCTCAGCTTTGAGGGTACAAAGGAATTCATACTGCTTTGTTGGACATCAACACCCGAATCTTGATATACTACTTTACTGGACGTTAAGCCCCAAATCTTGACATACTGCTTTGTTCGACATCAGCACCCGAATTTTGATATACTACTTTGTTGGACGTCAAGCCCCGAATCTTGATGTACTGCTTGTTGGACGTCAAGCCCCGAATCTTGATATACTGCTTTGTTGCACATCAACCCCCAAATCTTGATATACTACTTTGCTGGACGTTAAGTCCCAAATCTTGACATACTGCTTTGTTCGACATCAGCACCCGAATCTTGATATACTACTTTGTTGGACGTCAAACCCCGAATCTTGATATACTACTTTGTTGGACGTCAAACCCCGAATCTTGATGTACTGCTTGTTGGACGTCAAGCCCCCGAATCTTGATATACAGCTTTGTTGGACATCAACCCCCAAATCTTGATATACTACTTTGCTGGACGTTAAGCCCCAAATCTTGACATACTGCTTTGTTCGACATCAGCACCCGAATCTTGATATACTACTTTGTTGGACGTCAAACCCCGAATCTTGATATACTACTTTGTTGGACGTCAAACCCCGAATCTTGATGTACTGCTTGTTGGACATCAAGCCCCGAATCTTGATATACTGCTTTGTTGGACATCAACACCCAAATCTTGATATGCTACTTTGCTGGACGTTAAGCCCCAAATCTTGACATACTGCTTTGTTCGACATCAGCACCCGAATCTTGATATACTTCTTTGTTGGACGTCAAACCCCGAATCTTGATGTACTGCTTGTTGGACGTCAAGCCCCGAATCTTGATATACTGCTTTGTTGGACATCAACATCCGAATTTTGATATCGCTGCACCATTAAACAGTGGCGATGAATATGTCCAAAGAATACAGAATCTGCTTGTATTCCGATAATGGTCGCTCCAGAGTCATGCGAAAGGTTGGAGAAACATTTAGCCCAGAATGTGTTCAAAAGGTTGCACGAAAAGCAGGTAAAAGCGTCATGTTTTGGGGCTGTATTTCTAATACTGGAGCTGAACTACTCGTTAAGGTGTCTATTCACATGAAATCTATGGATTATATGCCACTTCTACAAATTGCATTGTTGCCTTAGTTAAGTTTTTGGAACAAGAAGGTTAAATAGTGGATCCTGTGTTTTAAGATGGTAATTCTCGTATCTATCGAGCTAAAAGTGTGTTCGATTGGTATATAAACCATGAGAAGGGCGCTCCACAGCTCAGTTGGCTTCATCTAAATGTGATTGAAATATATGGGACATGTTAGAAATGTCATATATATGAAGAAGAAAAAAAAAAATACGTCATGCATATTTGGCGGCATTAAGGAATATTTTGAGCTTGGAGTACAGTTTGGTCGAACGTTTTGTTACCCGCTGCGGAACAGCTTACGAAGTTAGCAATCCAGAAGGTCAGTATGGCTTCCACCATTTTCGCGGAAAAAAATATTTCGTCTCTACGCCCTCTGCGAGATTATACGGAGATTAGGTTTATCAATCTACACTATCTACCAACAAGTAATTGGATACCTGTGATAGCAAAGAAAAACGAAGTTTATTCACCTTCAACAGTTAGTGGAGCCTCCACGAGCAGCTATAACAGCTGCGACCCTCCGGGGCACACTCTCAACCAGGCGTTGTACGACGGCTAGCGGTATTTTCTTCCACTCGGCTTGGAGAAGACAGGTCAGTTCCTTCACCGATTTCGGCCAGTGGAGGCACCCCTTAAGTCGACGATCCAACTCATCCCAGAGGTGCTCGACAGGGTTAAGGTCCGGGCTCTGCGCAGGACAGTCCATTCGATTAACCCCATTGACACCTTGCCAAGCCATGGTGGACCTCGCAACATGACAGGTGGCATTGTCATCATGAAAGTAACATAGGTCCACCCCGTAAAACTGCCACAACGTAGGTACCGCATGGTCACCCAAAATGGTGCAGTAGTTCTCGGTGTTGAGTCTACCAGGAATTGCGACCAAGGGTCCCGTTCCATACCAGGAGAAACACCCCCATAGCATAATTCCACCGCGTACGAACTTCACAGTTGGCACAATACATTCCGGCAGGAAGCGTTCTCCAGGCAGACACCAAACCCAGACCCTGCCATCCGAAAGGTATAGGGTGAACCTTGATTCGTCGCTCCAGAGAACTTGTTTACACTGTTCAACGCTCCAGAGAACCAGTTTGCACTGTTCAACGCTCCAGAGAACCTGTTTCCACTGTTCAACGGTCCACTGTCGACGTTCTTTGCACCACGTTAGGCGAGCAGCGCTATTGGACTTTGAGATCAAAGGCTTGTGGGCGGCAGCACGTCCATGATAACTGAGCAGATGGGCTTCCTTACGGATGGTATTCATCGAAAGAACACTCCCCGATGCCTGTTGAAAATACTCGCGGATGTGGCCTATAGATTTGGTTCGGTTCTTCCGAATTTCTCTGGCCAGCACCCGTCGGTCTCTAACTCCCACTTTTGTGGGTCTGCCAGGTCGAGGCACATTCCGACAGTCACCTCTCATCTTCCACTTGCCAGTAGGCCACTGTCAATTTTGGGTACTTCAACTCGCTGGGTATGTCACGTATGGATCGGCAATTGCTCTGATACCCGACGATTACACCTTTTCTCGAAATCAGAGAGATCCGAAGCGCGTGGCATCTTGCATGTGACTGGCTGCTTTGCTGTTTCCCACACGAAATTTAATGGCAGCGGCCGCGACGTGTATCAGGACCGCAGATATCGTCGATTGCAGGGGTGTCCTATTACTTGTTGGTAGATAGTGTATGTAAATGCAAAGCGAACAGCGTCTTGCAACTGGTTGGTTGTCTGCATACGCATAACCACTGGGGGATGGGGGGTCAGGACCCCCAGATTTCCAGAATCGGCGATTCCCAATGTAAATGCCAGCCAACCCCCCACCTCAAAATTTTTCGTAAATATAATGATATAATGCACACATTTTTATGATGTGAACCAACAAAATTTAATCATACAAGATTGTAACTTTTCGTAGAATGCAAACAGTGTAAAATGTGTACTTACTAAAACATCGATATCCATTCCTATAAGCAAAGTCAGGTCTGCAACTTAGTAATTTACATATCTGCCATATCTGTCACAGTTCTATAGTTGTCTTCCCTAAGTTCCACAATTCGCCAACAGAGGCGCCTATGTCGTACCCTCTAGATCGCGCATCAGTAACTGTTTTGCTCCTGCGTGTGTATGTGTAGAGGGAGGGGATTCCAAACTATATCTTATACAGTATGTATCATCATCATCAACATCATAATCATCATCATCATCATTGTCAACCATTATCAATCTACTGCTGGATGAAGGTCTCCCCAAGTTTCTTCCACAACGGTCTGTCTTGTGCCAGTCTCCTCCATGTTACTCCGGCATACTTTCGAATTTCATCCACCCATCTCCCATGTGGTCTTCTTCTGGGTCTTTTCCTGTCCCTTGGAATTAAATCTAAAATTTCGGCTGTCAATCGATGGTCTGTCCTTTTGGCAGTATGTCCAGCCCATTGCCATTTCAGGGATTTAACTCTGACCATGATGTCTTCCACTCTTGTCATTTTTCGGATCCACGAGTTCCTCTTCTTAACTCTCCTGGTTACACCAAAGATGCACCTCTCCATGCTGCTATTAGTTGTCTGCAGCCTTTGTATGTCTCTTTTAGTTAAGGTATACGTCTCTGCACCATACGTAAGCACTGGAAGGATGCATTGATCAAACACTTTTCTTTTAAGACATAATGGCATATTGCTCTTGAAAATAATGCTGTTTCTTCCAAAAGCTCTCCAGGCAAAATTTGTACGCCGATTAATTTCTTCATCAATGTGACCCTCACTTGGTATCTGCTGTCCTAGATAAACGTACGTGTCTGTTATCTCCAGCTTTTCTCCATCAATCGATAAATCTTCATTTCTTGTAAAAGCATTGAACATCACTTTTGCCTTCTACGTCATCAGCGAAACGAAGGTGGGTTAGATATTCTCCATTAATCTTTGTCCCTTTGTTTTCAGAGTTTAGTGATTGAAAGGCATTTTTCAATGTGGCATTAAAGAGCTTCGGAGATATGGTATCACATTGGCTCACTCCTTTTCCAATTTTTATGTGTGTTGTATTTTCAAACAGCCGAATCTTTGCACTTGCATTTTCATAGATGTTATGAATAATATTAATGTATGCATCTTCAATACCGCAGGATTTCAGAGCCATTGTAACTGCTGATAGTTTCACCGAATCAAAGGCTTTTTCATAATCGATAAAAGCCATGCACAATGGAAGTTCATATTCCCTCGCTCTTTCAATTAGTTCTCTCAGTACGTGGATATGATCTATTGTGCTGTAGCCACTATTGAATCCAGCTTGTTCTCTCGGTTGAGCCATATCCAGTGTTACCTTCAAGCGGTGTGAAAGAACTTTAATGAAGATTTTATAAACCACTGATAGGAGGCTGATAGGTCTGTAGTTCCTGAGATCCTCAATGTCACCTTTTTATGTAGCAGGATCATTTTAGCGTTGTTCCAATCCTCAGGAATCTTCTCTTCATTAAGGCATTGAGTGAAAATTTGGACGAGTACTGTTTCGATTTCTCCACTTGCTTCTTGTATGATGTCTACAGTAATTCCATCTTCTCCTGAAGCTTTTCCCAGCTTCATGTTCTTGATTGCATGTGCAACTTCTGCTGGGAGGACTGGAAGAACTCTGGTACTGATACCTTTCATGATGTCTGGAGTAAATGCATCATCCCTTTCATATAATTTGGAGTAGAAATCTTTCACTCTTGTCAAAATTTCGCTCCTATTTCTGGTTACAGAACCATCTTCTTTTCTCAGTGCCATAATCTGTTTTCTTCCCTTACTGAGATGTCCCTTTGCTATCTTAAGGCTTTGGTTGTTTTCAATTGCTTTCCTCACTATTTCACAGTTGAATTTCCTTACGTCTTCAGTGATACTTTTTCGTACTGTCTTGCATAGCTCTATGTATTTAGAAGTCACATCTTCTTTAGTTGTCCTCATCTCTCTTCTTTTTTGCATCAACATTTTGGTTTTTCCTGATAATTTGTTCACATGCAACTTGTTCTTAGACCCAGCTCATTTTGTTGCTGTTTCCATAAGAGCTTTGGTTACTTTCCTGTTAACTTCAGAAATATCCACTTCTTCCAATGTTACGCCTTCTAAAGCAGAGAATCTGTTCTTCAGTTCCAAGTTGAAGGTATTATGGTGTTTTTTAAGGTTGGTTATGTCAACACATTTTGTTTGTCTTATGAGCTTGCCACGTTCGAGTTTAGTGTTGAGGTGCATCTTACATCTCACCAATCTATGGTCACTACCTGTGTTGAACTTGTTTAGCACACTGCAGTCTTCTATGACGAATTTTTTGTTACACATAATAAAATCAATTTCACTTGTCGTCCCATTTGGATGTCTCCATGTCCATTTCCTGTGTGGCTTTTTCTTGAAAAAGGAGTTCAAGAAGAAAAACCCTTCTGCCTCTGCAAACTCTACGAGAGTATTTCCACGCTGGTTTCTGTTGCTTTGACCCAATTTACCTACTGAAATTTCATTCTGTTGCCGTTGCCCTATTTTTGCATTCAAATCTCCCATAGTTATCTTCAAGTACTGCTTACCTTTATTATTTAGGTAACGAATTTCCTCATAAAATTCTTCAATTTCTTCTTCAGCATGACTTGTGGTGGGTGCATAAGTTTGAATAATCTGAGCTTTGTATCTTCTCGAGAGTTGGATAACGAGTCGTGCAGCTCTGTCAGAGGAACGTTCAACTTCTACAACTTTATCCTTCAGTTTCTTGTTTATTATAAATCCAACACCACTAGTTCTACCAGTATCTGTCCCACGATAAAAGAGATGTCCACTTTTCAGTTCAATGAGATCTTCTCCTTTTCTCCTTACCTCACTTAGCCGGACAATGTCCCACTTGATCGTTTGTAGTTCCTCTTCCAATTCAAGAAGCCTTGAATCAGAAGATAGGGAGCGGCCATTATACGTAGCCAAGGTCAGCATCCGATGGCAGCCTAGTCCGGTCCTCCGGTGATTCTTAGCACCCTCTGCCTTCATGTCACACTGGCCGCTGCCTTGGCCAGGTACATTCCAGCTGCCGGAGACTGAGGGCCAAGATTTAAGTTGTGGAATCATTTTTGTGGGGTTTGGCCATAACTCGCCACGCTGGCCAAGCGGTTTGGTGAGTGTGGGATAGCATTTCCTCTGATCCCGATGGTATAGTTATACCGCTACTGGCGGTCGTCAGAGCCCCTTTAGTGGAAACAAGATGCACCACGAGAAGGCGGGGTTGACATTTGTCAAGGAGAGGCTGTGATGTTGCGTATATAATATTTATATTTTTTAAGGAGAGGCTGTGATATTATGTATATAATATTGTATATACTGTATATGTATAAGGAAGATTTATCGATTGATGGAGAAAAGCTTGAGACACCCGATTCCTACATTTACCTTGGGCAGCAGATATCGAGTGAGGGTCACATTGATAAAGAAATTAATTGGCGTATAAGACTTGGATGGAGAGCATTTTGAAGAAACAGTACAATTTTTAAGAGCAGTATGCCATTTTGTCTCAAAACAAAAGGATTTAGTCAATGCATCCTGACAGTGCTTACGTAATGATCAGGGACGTGGACTTTAACTAAAAGAGGCATACAAAGACTGCAGACAACTCAAAGATGCATGGAGAGATGCATGCTTGGTATAACCAGGAAAGATAAAAAGAGGAACTTGTGGATAAGGAAAATGACAGGAGTGGACGACATCATGACAAGAGTAAAATCCCTGAAATGGCAATGGGCTGAAGATATTGTCAGAAGGACAGACCGTCGATGGACAGCTGAAATTTCAGATTGTATTACAGGAAAAGACCCAGAAGGAGACCACATGGGATGTGGGTGATTGCAATTCCAAATTATGCGGGAGTAACATTTAGGAGACAGGCACAAGACAGACCGTACTGGAAGAAACTTGGGGAGACCTTCGTACAGCAGTGGATTGATAATGGTTGACAATGATGATACTGTGTATGTATATATATAATGCGCGTATGTGTGATCGGAACTCTCCCCAGATTTTGAAACATGAATACGCCAGTGGTTGTCTAGTACTTTGTCTTTGACACACAGCTCTTAATAATACCCCATAGGGAATTGTCACAAGAGGAGAGATCCGGACTCCAACTATTCGAAATGCGCGGGCAGCTGAGCAGATCCTCGTCAAATCCACCTATCATGAAACACTTCATCCAAATATTGCCGAACACGGATAGCATAATGAACTGGAGTACCATATTGTAAGAACCAGCTTTCTGCTGGAAGACAACGTCTTTGCAGCTCGGGAACAAACCAGTTCCTCAGCATGGCGAGATATGAATGCTGATTGACGGATCAGTCAAACAAATAGGGGCCTATCAAGTGTTTACTGAAGAGTGCAGCACAAATCATCACATGTGTTGGGTTGTGCTCCAACTCCTCAAAATAATGTGTGTTTTCTTTGCTCCAAAAATAAGCACGGCCACTTCGGTATATAGCACATTCAGCACTGAAGAACATCCCCTCACGTTTCATTTCATTTATTTCATTTCATTTATTTATTCATTCAGTTGCCACTACAGCAACTAAGAAAAGGAAGGAAAAGGCAGTGAGGCCTGACATAGGCCTCCTCACCCCCCCCCCCCCCCGAGTACAAAAAACCGAAAGCTTAACAGAAAAGTCAAGCCAACACATATATGGTAGGTTAATATGTGAATATACACGTACTAGCTCACAACCAACACATATATAAAAGTGTTCCATCATCAATAGCCTTCATTATTTCTAAACAAACACCAAATGTCATATACACTTCACTATATAAACACATATATATTTATAAATAAGCAACAAATAACGTTTGCACCTCACTTTATAATCATACTAATCCACATTTCTTCCATTCAATCAAAATTGCCTATTGTTTTCTAATTATTTCATAAGATGTGCCTTTAGTTTTATTTCAAATAAGTTAAAATTATTAATTGATGTTAGTTCTTGGGGTAATGAGTTCCAGAATTTTGGGCCACTACAGTTTATATTAATTTTAAGTTTCTCAGTTTGTGGGAACATTGGAATTAGTAGTGATCTATTCCTAGTATTGTGGTAATGAGTATGTATATTTAGTGTTATTATATCATTGTGTATACCATTTTTAGGGATGTAAGGTCAGGTGATGCGTAACATCACAGCCTCTCCTTGACAAATGTCAACCCCGCCTTCTCGTGGTGCATCCTGTTCCCACTAAAGGGGCTCTGACGACCGCAAATAGCGGTATAACTATACCATCGGGATCAGAGGAAATGCTATCCCACACTCACCAACCCGCTTGGCCAGCTTGGTGAGTTATGGCCAAACACCTCCAAAATGACTCTACAACTTAAATCTTGGCCCTCAGTCTCCGGCAGCTGGAATGTACCTGGCCAAGGCAGCGGCCAGTGCGACGTGAAGGCAGAGGGTGCTAAGAATCCCCGGAGGACCGGACTAGGCTGCCATTTGATGCTGACCTTGGCTACCTACAACGGACGCTCCTATCTTCTGATTCAAGGCTTCTTGAATTGGAAGAGGAACTACAAAGGATCAAGTGGGACATCGTCGGGCTGAGTGAGGTAAGGAGAAAAGGAGAAGATCTCATTGAACTGAAAAGTGGACATCTCTTCTATTATCGTGGGACAGATACTGGCAGAACTAGTGGTGTTGGATTTATAATAAACAAGAAACTGAAGGATAAAGTGGTAGAAGTTGAAAGTTCCTCTGACAGAGCTGCACGACTCGTTATCCAACTATCAAGAAGATACCAGGCTCAGATTATTCAAACTTATGCACCCACCACAAGTCATCCTGAAGAAGAAATTGAAGAATTTTATGAGGAAATTCGTCATCTAAATAATAAAGGTAAGCAGCACTTGAAGATAATTATGGGAGATTTCAATGCAAAAATAGGGCACCGGCAACAGAATGAAACTTCAGTAGGTAAATTCGGTCACGGCAACAGAAACCAGCGTGGAAATACACTCGTTGAGTTTGCAGAGGCAGAAGGATTTTTCATCTTGAATTCCTTTTTCAAGAAAAAGCCACACAGGAAATGGACATGGAGACATCCAATTGGGACGACAAGTGAAATTGATTTTATTATGTGTAACAAAAAATTCGTCATCGAAGACTGCAGTGTGCTAAACAAGTTCAACACAGGTAGTGACCATAGATTGGTGAGATGTAAGATGCACCTCAACACTAAACTGGAACGTGGCAAGCTCATGAGACAAACAAAATGTATTGACATAACCAACCTTAAAAAACACCATAATACTTTCATTTGGAACTGAAGAACAGATTCTCTGCTTTAGAAGGCCTAACATCGGAAGAAGTGGATATTTCGGAAGTTAACAGAAAAGTAACCAAAGCTCTTATGGAAACAGCAACAAAATTAGCTGGGTCTAAGAACAAGTTGCATGTAAACAAATTATCAGGAAAAACCAAAATGTTGATGCAAAAAAAGAAGAGAGATGAGGACAACTAAAGAAGATGTGACTTCCAAAGTGGAATATATAGAGCTATGCAAGACAGCACGAAAAAGTATCACTGAAGACGTAAGGAAATTCAACTGTGAGCTAGTGAGGAAAGCAATTGAAAACAACCAAAGCCTAAAGATAGCAAAGGGACATCTCAGTAACGGAAGAAAACAGATTATGGCTCTGAGAAAAGAAGATGGTTCTATAACAAGAAATAGAGGCGAAATTTTGACAAGAGTGAAAGATTTCTACTCCAAATTATATGAAAGGGATGATACATGTACTCCAGACATCATGAAAGGTACCAGAGTTCTTCCAGTCCTCCCAGCAGAAGTTGCTCATGCAATCAAGAACATGAAGCGGGGGAAAGCTCCAGGAGAAGATGGAATTACTATAGACATCATACAAGAAGCAAGTGGAGAAATTGAAACGGTACTCGCCCAAATTTTCACTCGATGCCTTAATGAAGGGAAGATTCCTGAGGATTGGAACAATGCTACAATGATCCTGCTACATAAAAAAGGTGACATTGAGGATCTCAGGAACTACAGACCTATCAGCCTCCTATCAGTAGTTTATAAAATCTTCACTAAAGTTCTTTCACACCGCTTGAAGGTAACACTGGACATGGCTCAACCGAGAGAACAAGCTGGATTCAGGAGTGGCTACAGCACAATAGATCATATCCATGTACTGAGAGAACTAATTGAAAGAGCGAGGGAATATGAACTTCCATTGTGCATGGCTTTTATCGATTATGAAAAAGCCTTTGATTCGGTGAAACCATCAGCAGTTACCACGGCTCTGAAATCCTGCGGTATTGAAGATGCATACATTAATATTATTAATAACATCTATGAAAATGCAAGTGCAAAGATTCGGCTGTTTGAAAATACAACACACATAAAAATTGGAAAGGGAGTGAGACAAGGTGACACCATATCTCCGAAGCTCTTTAATGCCACATTGGAAAATGTCTTTCAATCACTGAACTGGGAAAACAAAGGGATAAAGATTAATGGAGATTATCTAACCCACCTTCGTTTTGCTGATGACGTAGTCATTTTTGCAACTACCCCATCAGAGCTGCAGAGTATGATCCAGGAACTTACTGACAAGAGTAAAGAAGTGGGATTAAAAATGAACTTTCAGAAGACAAAAGTGATGTTCAATGCTTTTACAAGAAATGAAAATTTATCGATTGATGGAGAAAAACTGGAGATAACAGATACGTATGTTTATCTTGGACAGCAGATATCAAGTGAGGGTCACATTGATGAAGAAATTAATCGGCGTACAAAACTTGCCTGGAGAGCTTTTGGAAGAAACAGCATAATTTTCAAGAGCAATATGCCATTATGTCTTAAAAGAAAAGTGTTTGATCAATGCATCCTTCCAGTGCTTACGTATGGTGCAGAGACGTGGACCTTAACTAAAAGAGACATACAAAGGCTGCAGACAACTCAAAGAAGCATGGAGAGGTGCATGCTTGGTATAACCAAGAGAGATAAGAAGAGGAACTCGTGGATCCGAAAAATGACGAGAGTGGAAGACATCATGATCAGAGTTAAATCCCTGAAATGGCAATGGGCTGGACATACTGCCAGAAGGACAGACCATCGATGGACAGCTGAAATTTTAGATTGGATTCCAAGGGACAGGAAAAGACCCAGAAAAAGACCACATGGGAGATGGGTGGATGAAATTCGTAAATATGCGGGAGTGACATGGAGGAGACTGGCACAAGACAGACCGTTGTGGAGGAAACTTGGGGAGACCTTCGTCCAGCAGTGGATTGATAATGGTTGACAATGATGATGATGATGATACCATTTTTAATTATTTTATACATTAGTTTTCGCAAGTTATAATCATATAATTGCTTTATCGTTAAAACATTATATATATTGGGGTTTACTTTCGACCGAATATATGAGATTGGTTGAAAATTATTTGATGTTTTAAGGTCTATTAGTCTTATAAATCTATTTTGCGGTACCTGTAGTTTGTTGATTATATATTGTGTGGTTTGTCCCCAGGTTAAAATGCAATAATTAATATGTGTTTGAATTAGAGTATGATATATAGAGATTAATATTTTTGGTGTTAAGTTTGGCAAAGTACCACTGACCATCCCGATATTTTTAGAGAACTTGTTACTTAAAATTTCAATGTGTTTGTTCCATTTCAAGTCATTGTGTATAGTTGTACCTAGATAAGAGTGTGTTGAAACCGTATTAATCCTGACTCCATTCATCAGAATCGGTAAACGGTATAAATGTGAAGTTCGTGAATTAGAGAAAATCATTAATTTAGTTTTATTGATGTTAACAACTAATTCATTTGCACTCAGCCAATCTGTTATTAATTTTAGATGAGTATTAATTCTTAGTGTAAGCTCATTCATATCAGTTCTCCTTAAAATAATAGTTACGTCATCTGCATATAGGATTGTATCATCAATTGCTAGAATGCCGTCGTTGCACGATATAAGATGAAATTCGAATTTAACGATTAAAAATTGACCTTTATTTACACTGAATCAAAAGCTGAAAGTCAAAATCACATCACTAGATCTTTCATGCTGGCTCCCAGCACATCCTCAGGTGAATTCTAAAACAGGTATCGTAAAAATTTGAAAAAGAGTCCACCGTGGAACGTTGCTTTTGTTTATATACATCACGTTCAGCACCCGAATGACTTCAAAAACGTCACCATACTCTGACTTATGATTGTTGTTTCTTAATTGTTATTGGGTGAGTTCCGAAATAAAGTTCGAGTTATTGGTTTATTTGCTTCTTCTTGTTCGAAATTAACTGCATCCAAGTTGGAGGTATGAATCTGGGTATTTCATCGTTACAACATTTATCAGCTTTATTGACGATGTGTAAACTCTCCGCTAGCAAAGTCGCATTTTTGTTTTTGTGAGAAGAAATAACTCTTGCCTCATTCCACAGAGGGATGTGAGCTCCTGGTTAACTAATCTTGCAAGTGCTGTACAGTTTGAATGTGTTTTGACACTGTACTTGTGTTCCGCAATACGAAAGTTCAAATTCCTCATGGTGGATCCAATATAAATTCGATCTATGTCAACAGTATCCAGGGCCTGTAAAGGTATTTTGTAAACTCCGAATCTGCTATTACTTGGAATTGGGTCCCGATCTTTTTCAGTTGTTGACATTAGGTTGTTTGTTTCAATTCCAAAATCCAAGTTGTATTTTTTACAGGAAGATTTAAGTATATTCATAATTTTCGGAATATAATCCAGTGACCCAACATATTTGCGTTGACTGGATTCTTTAGTTAATGTAGAAAAGTTTGTGCTTCTTATTTTTCGATGGATCCGGTTTACAATATTTCTGGGGTACCCATATTCGTCTGCTATGGCATTTATTTCATTTAATTCTCGTCTCCTAGCAGTAACGCTTGAGCAATGTGTGTATGCTCTACGAATGAGAAACTGGAATGCAGATAGTTTATATGTATTAGGATGTGCTGAATAATATGGTATAATTGCTGATGTTGCACTGGGCTTGCGGTATACTGAAAAAGAAATAATTTGTGATATAGGGTTTCTCTTCAACAGAAAGTCTAAAAAAGGGATAGTACAATTCTTTTCTAGTTCAACTGTAAAATTAATTGAGGTTCTCTGTGAAGACATCAGTTCAGCAAATTTATATAAGGAATCTACGTCATGGTTCCAAATGACAAGAATATCATCTATGTATCGTAGATATAGGCACGGAGCTACAGGAGTAAGTTGTAAAACTCTTTCCTCTAAATCTTGTAATACAATCTCTGCCAGGAAAGGTGAGAGTGGGGAGCCCATAGGTACTCCTTCCTTTTGTTGGTAAATGACATCTTGAAATTTGAAATAAGTTCTTTTGAAAACCAATTTCAAGGCTTCCATGAAAGCTTGGATTTCCATATCATTCATGGTTCCCAAGGATTGTATTTTTTCTTCTATTAACTCATGTGCATATGTTATCGGAACACTTGGGAACAATGACTCGACGTCCAGTGACGCAAACCAAAATGGAGAGCTCCCTGGTACAAAGTCTTTAATTTTCTTTAAAGCTGCAACAGAACTGTTGAACTCCGAAACGTGCTGGAATGACTGCCGTATTCTGCGACGAGGCATCAGGAAGTTTCCCACGCACAGGTCCGGCAGCACAACACACTTTCACTACTTACACCCCGACTTCTGTGCACCCTTCTTATAGTGCTTCTCGGTGGCGTGCCGGGCGCACACGATTTGCATATGCCCTGCAATGCTAATCGTTTGTATGTCCTCTCGCGGGCGACGCATGCTGCGAATTTCAGGCCAATCGGATGCTTCCTTCTTGGTGTTGCATTTTGGTTGGCCAGCAGTGTATTAGTGTGTTGTACATAAGAGAAACCGATAGGCGTTTAAACATGCCCAAGTCAACTGTCTTGGATGTACTGAATAAGTGGAAGACACATGGCGTGCCTGAAGCAGCAAAACGTACCGGCAGACCAAAGAACATCAGTGATAGAGGACGTCGAAGCCTCAGGAGAGTCGTTACAGCTAATCGACGGAGTACTGCACAAAACCTCAGTGTACAAGTGATTAAAAATGCTGGAATCTTGGTATGTACACGTACCATTCGCAGAGAATTTCATTACATGGGTTACCGTGGTCGTGCGGCTGCTCATAAGCTTTTCAACTACATTCGGAATGCTACTCGTCGTTTAGCATGGTGTAAAGAACATTTGTGTTGGAACGTATATCAATGTAAGCGGGTCCTATGGACTGATGAATCCAGATACACGATCCTTCAGTCTGATGGCCGTGTGTGGGTATGACTGCAGCCGTGGGAACGCTATTTACCACAGTGTACTCTTCAAGTTTGGAGCTGGCAGTGTACTTGTGTGGGGTTGTTTTTCGTGGTATGGTCCCGGCGCATTGGTTATCGTGGACAATCCTGCTAAAAAAACTCTACCTCGATATTCTGGACAATTATGCTCACCAACTCTTTGGTAATACTATGGAACCGAGCCCTGTTGGTACCATCAGGATAATGCACCGAGCCATAAATTAAGGACAGTTACGGCGTGGTTTGACGATAATTCCGAAACGTGGGTGGACTGTCCAGCACAGAGCCCTGATTTTAATCACATGGAGCAGCTATCGAATGAATTAGAGCGCCACAGCAGAAGTTTGGAACCAAGGCCTACTACTAAGCAACAGTTAGCGGCGAGTATTATGTACTGAATGGAAGCGCATACCTATCTTTGTGTACCAACACCTTGTCGAAAGCATGTCTCGGATTAGTGCATGCATTAAGGCCAAAGTTGGACCGAAACTGTACCAATGTATGTCAATAAATGCTATGTTGTGTTTCTCTTCTAGGTGTCCGGTGACCTTTGTCTGTATAGTGTATGTGTTCACATACTTGCTACTAAACGTTCTTCCACACTATCGTTGCTTGTTTCAGACACTGAAAGGAGAGAACAAATTTAATTAGTTGCACTGTGATAACCATGGGGGATAACAAGGCTTTCGGAGTACTCTGAAGAATGAACTTGATGTGTATGTGGCACTCAGTCATATTGATAGCCGCCCAAATAAAATTAAAGCTGCAATTAAAGCAGGTGATGATATAACTCCATATCAAGGAATAAAACTTACATTACGTATTTTTTTGTCCAGCGTGTCTATTTTAATTACTGTTAGATCCAACACCACAGAAACATTGTAAAGCGTTTTTATTTTGCTTTCGTAAAACAACATCCATTTATTTCACTACGCCCAAAGAGAATCAAAAAAATAATGAAAGAAATAATTTCACAACATTTTACGGCATTCCATAATGAAATTAATACTTAATTTTCACCTTGGGGGGGGGGGCCGAAGACAACCACTCAAGATTTTTATTACTCAAAGTTTCTTGTAACCTTACATTTAATTACATTGTTAATGACATGTTAATGTGCTTTACTTTAAGGGTTCATAAAGTGAAAGTGAATTACATCAGGGTAAGTGCCAGTATTTCTAGACTTAAAACCTTTTTTATAAAGCAGACATGCTTCTTTGAAGTGCAAGGAGAGATTGAAATAATGAAGATTTATCACAGCAGAAAAAAAAAACTATGCTCTGAGGTAACAGCTTTTTTTATACAAACTGGATTAATTTTTCTGACAGCAGTAATGCAAAAGAAGATGTGTTGCTTTTCAGAAATGACGGAGGCTAACAAAGGTGAGATAGAGAGAGAGTTTCAGTTTTCACCACGCAAATTTCGTTGAGTGGAGAAATTTCTCTAATGGTGCCATGCGATTTATTTTTTATTAAAACAGTCAAATTTTTATGAAACACTATCGTAGCAAGAGATAAAAATTAAAATTCTGGTCGAAACATACTGGAAAGCTTTCAGCAGGAGATTGAAATAAAAATGTAAGCTTTCTTTTCAGCGCGTGTTTCAGTATATTAGGTGCACAAATAAGTTTTAAAGCGTTTTTTGTGTGACGTATACCGCTAATTTACATATCCGACATTTTCCAGCGTTGTTGTCATGTGACCATGACTGCTCCTGAATGTAAAATGTGACACAGAAGTTTGCCCAACAGTCAAACGCACTTGCACATTAGTAGGTGAAAGATGGCAAGCGATACTGCATTCGTTACGAATTTCATCAAAGAACAAGTTAGTAAAATCATGCAATGCATTGTTTATGATACGCTCTCCAACATACTAAAAATCATAAAATGGCTGTGGAATAAATCTTACTCCTACGCCCTGACCTTTGATCCCATTTCGATGATATTCAACAGAGCTGGTTCAGTATACCTCCGAAATAACATGATAATGTTTTGTCTCAATCGAAGCAATTTTACGCAAGTTATGATGCATAAGAGCTATGGAATAGACCCCGCTTCTTTGTTCTAATCATTGGCCCATTTCGCCAATTTTCAATAGGCTTCGTCCCCAGGCGCAGGCCCCTACGACATACTAACATTTCATCTAAATCGAAACATTTTTACGTAAGTTATGATGCATAATGGCGATGGAAGTGATTCCGCTCCTAAGTCCTGACCTTCGACCCTCATTTCGCCAATTTTCAATAGGGTTTGCCCCCAGGTGGTCTCCTACCACATACCAATATTTAATCGAAATCGAACCTTTTTTACGTTAGTTATGACGCATAAGAACAGTGGAATTAATCCCGCTCCTATGGCCTCACCTTTGACCCCATTTCTTTCACTTTCAATAGGGTTCCTTCCCAGGTGATTCCCTTCGACATACTAAAATTTCATCGAAATCGAACGATTTTTACGCGAGTTATCGAGCAGACGAACGTACGCACACAACGCGTGACGTAATGAGGCAGATGGGAATCGCGGCCATCTGCTAGCAAAAGTGTGAGGTCATAAAACATTAATAGGATCCGCACATTTGTTTGACTGCTGACGTCATGATAATGCAGGTCACGCCATTGTTTTTCTTCCCAATTAATGCGTTCCCAAGAAAATTTGCATTTGAACGTCGATTAAAATAGCTTCATTTTATAACTTGGAATACCTAATATTTTCTAAAACATAACCGTAACTATGCAATCTAACATTTGTTTGTCTACTGACGTCATCAAAGTACAGGTCGCGCCACTCTTTTTCTGGTTTCAACACCACCAAAGGAAAAGTTATTGATTTTTAATATAATTATGGTTATGTTTTAGAAAATATTAAGTATTCCAAGTTATAATATAAAGTAATTTTAATCGATGTTCAAATTTTCATCCTTGGGAACACATTAATTGTGAAGAAAATGTGTACAAAAGCTTTTCCATTGGAAGTATAGGAAGCAAAATTACTTGACGTCCATCTTAATAATATGGAATAAGGGCGATGGAATGGATTGCAATCCTATGTCCTGACCTTTGACCCCATTCCGTCCATTTTCAATAGGGTTCGTCCCCAGGTGGTCCCCTAGCACATACTGAAATTTCATCGATATCGAACCATTTTTACGCACGTTATGGCGCATAAAGTCAAAGGAATGCATCCCGCTCTTATGTCCTGACCTTTGACCCCAATTCACCCATTTTAAATAGGGTTTGTCTCCAGATGGTCCCCTACCACACTGTAAAATTTCATTGAAATCGAACCATATTTACGCACGTTATAAGTGCAATGGAATGGATCTCGCTCCTATGTCGTGACCTTTGACACCATTTGTCCCGTTTTCAATAGGGTTCGTCCCCAGGTGGTCCCCTACCATATACTAAAATTTCATCGAAATCGAACCATTTTTACGTCAGTTATCGTGCGGAGGGGCGGACGGACAAAAGCTGGAGCATATACGCTTTTCCAACTTACGGTTGGAAAGCGTAAAAAAGTGCTGCAATAGCAGCACTGCAAAAGCAGAGAATATTCTATGTCAAAGCTCGTGCGAGTTTTGGTTTAGACGGTTTAAAGCAGGTGATTTTGATGTTAGCCATCGAGAACGTAGCGGAAAGTTGCACATGAGGAAATGCAAGCATTGCTGGATGAATATTCGTCTGATACGCAAAAAGAACTAGCTGGACAGCTGGGGGTAACTCAACAAACCATTTCCAATCGTTTACGCGCAATGGAAAAGATTCAGAAGGAAGGAAAATGGTTGCCACATGACCTGAGCCAGAGGAACAAGGATGATCACGTCATGAAGTGTTTGAATCTGTTGAATGAACAACGCAGAAAGTCTTTCCTGTAGAAAATCTTAACGGGCGAAAAAACGTGGCAATGGTACGACAATCCCAAACGCAAAAAACTCTGGGTACACCCCGGTGATGCAACGACTTCGACAGCAAAACGCAGTATTCACTCCAATAAAGTTCTGCTGTGCATCTGGTGGAATATGAAGGGTGTGCTCTATTATGAACTATTGGAACAGGGTCAAACTGTTACTGCTGATCGCTACATGCAACAATTGCTGCAATTGAACCGGGAAATCTGTCGGAAAAGTCTATTTACAGGCAAAGGATTGCGTCCCGTGAAATTACTGCATGACAACGCTTGGCCAAATGTTGGGAAATCGGTCAAGAAAACGTTATTGGCGCTTGGCATGTCACTTTTTATAGCACCCGGTGTATAGTCCTGACAAAGCTCCTTCAGACAATCATTTGTTCCGATCGATGCAACACGGTTTGTTGGCTGCACGGTTCCGGAGATGTGACGAAATGCAAAAATGTGTTGACGACTTCATCGCGTCACACGATGAAGTATTCTTCGTGGCTGGAATCCATCAGCCGCCCGACTGATAGCGGAAAGTAATAGATAATGACGGCGCATATTTTGATTCGTAAGATATTGTTGTTTCCTCTCACATTACATGTTGCGTTGTCTTAAAACGCTTTAAACCTTATTTGCACACCTAATATAAGCTGCATGAAAATCGTTTCCGTTAAGGCATGTCCATCCGCTTGTCCATTGGTGGTCGTCATAAAGCTGGACAGCAAAATTCACTTTATGGTAGGTATTTCAACTAAGGAAATACTGATATGTATTTATTTTCTTGAATAGATGATGAAAGCTATGGCTGTTTGATTGTACAAATGCATGAAGGTAAAGCTGTTAAGACAACGCGCTGAGATACGGCTGCTCGAAATTAAAAAATGCTACACTGGCGTGCAAAAATTAAGGACGAGACGGTTTTTCGAATGTAACATCGTGCAGAAGTGCTCCACATCGACCCAAATCATACCATAAGATCCCCAAGATGTAAGAACATGGGGCAAGTGAGCAAAACCGTCCAAACAAGGAATCTAAAGGATACAAAGGCACTTCATTGAAAAGGTAGCTTCGAGCACAACTGGACAGAAGACAGAAACGTCCATGTGAGAGGCGGCTGCCAAGATAGATCCAGTCTTTAGTAGGGGATATGATTACCCTTGACTACGTTTCAGGATTTACAGCGTCTGTCCAGGCTGAGGACGAGGATGTTAAGGAGCTGTTGAGGCATCGCGACCCATTCCTCTTGTAGCGCCAATCGCAGCTACAAAATCGTTGCCGTCGGCAGTGACGTGCTGCCAAGCATCTCCCGAGAAGGTCCCACACGTGTTCGATTGAATTCATGTCCGGGAACCTTGCGGGCCAATACATGCGTTGAATATCTTCACTCTCCAACAGCTTTGCGACAGCCACTGTACGATGAGGTGTAGCGTTGTCGTCCATGAAGAGGAACTCAGGACCCACAGCACCTCTAAACAGACGCACGTGAGGCAAGAGATCCTCGGTACAATAGCGAACACCAGTGACTGAACCTCCTTGGAAGATGTGGAGGTCCATACGGCTGCCAAGCATGATACCTACCCAAACGAGAACTCCGCCACCTCAAAGCAAAGCCTCCTTCGTTCAAATGATTATTCCAGCTTTTAAAAGCATAATGTTTATCCCAGCACCTAAAGGTCTAATTGGCGAATTTTTTCGTGCTGCTCATCTTTCTCGACACCAGTAAAGTTTACCCATGCAAAAAAATTAGATGTAACGAAAATGGGTAACGAAGTGGTCGACAATCAAATGCTTCATTGGTCAGGTAACTCTCGTGACAATTTGTGGGGCATAGTGAAAAAGAGACTTGGAAAACTTAATTGGGGTACAAATAATTACTTAATACATAGTCGAGTCACATCATTGTGACCACCTCCTACTTTTGACGATGACAGTTGTAGCCAATGAAAGAAGACACGTGTCGTGAACTGGCTTGGAGGGCATATAAGGTGTGTTGTAGGCATTCTGAAAACATGTCACTCGTTGCTGTCATGGATAAAAGGAGAGATTTATCAGATTTGTAAAAAGGGATGATTATCGGCTTTCGGGCAAAGGTTGACAGTATTTCTGAAACAGCACAGTTTGTGAATTGTTCGCGTCCTGCTCTGGTTAAAGAGTATCGTGATTGTAGAAATGGCACCATTGCGAATAAACGACGTGAAAACTCCGGAGCACCGCATGCCATTGATGTGAGAGGTGAATGTCGGCTTCGAGGTGCGTGAAGGCCAATCGACACGCGAACAACTCACTGGCCGAATGAACTAGGGAGCAACCGGATGAGTGCCTAAAATGAAAGTTAAGCGAACTCTGCTAAGTATGAGGCTCCGATGCAGGCGGATAGTCACTACACCTATGCTAACGAAGGTGCATCGGCAGAAAAAGCTTATATTTACACGGCAGTATCGTAATTGGACTTCCGCAGATTGGTAAAGTATTGCTTTCTCCGATGAGTCACGTTTTCTGCTTCATTGAACGGATGGACGTTGGCGTATTGGCGAGAAACATCGGAGAACAAACACTCTTCAACGATTGCTGGAAGAACACAAGCTGGTGGGGGCAGCGTTTTGGTATGGGGAATGTTTTAGTGGCATTCCCTTCTTCCACTCATACCTGTGGAAGGCACTATGGACCGAATTCGTTATGAATCCATTCTTGCAGACCACGAACACCTATAAATGCTGATTGTCATCCCTGGGGCGGATGGGATCCTCCAGCACGACAATGCGACATGTCACACAGCTAGAAATGTCCGAGGGTGATTGGAAGAGCATGAAGAAGACTTCAAAGTACTTCCCTGGTTTCCCGATGCCCTTGACATAAACCCAATTGAGCATCAGTGGGACCATCTCGATCGTGTTATTCGCTAAATGGATCCTAAACCACGCACCCTCCAGCAGCTGACAGATGTACTGCGGTCAGCATGGCTCCACATACCTGTGAACACCTTCCAGCACCTTTTTGAGTCACTCCCAGTATGTCTAGCTGCTGTCCGCGCTGCACACGGCGGTTACTGTGTACTGCTGGTCACAATAATGTGACTCGACCGTGTACAATCCATTATAAAGGTATGGTTTTTGAGATGCAGAAATAAGAAAAATGTGTTCTACATTGATAGAGTTCATGCCTAGACGAATTAATGAGCTTACTAGAAACAGTGGAACACACATGTAAATTATTAGATAAATTTGGAATTTAACTTTTGTACTTATTTATTGCAAAATTACATCTTTTCTTTAAAATATCAGTGTTGGGATTAATTTGTTCGCTACTGTACATTTTTTCACATTTTCTGTTGTTGGAAAAACTGACAGACAGAACTGTGGAAATAAATCTGTATTTATTAATATAGCATTTTGAAAGTATACCCCCGTGTAACAATGAACGGGATAAAGAACTTCATTTTAGTAATTGTTGGCTTCGGTAAAAGTGAAAGGAATTACTAATTTAAGTTTTAACTCATCGTAAAATGAGGTTCAAATGCCGCCCCGGGGGCGCAGTGGTCTAAGCGATGGCTTCTGAGCATTATTCCGAAAGGCCTCCGGGTTCGAATCCCGGTGAGGCATGGATGTTGTGTTTCTCTTACGGCACTGGCTCTCTCCCTTCCCTGGGGCCAGTGACCCAAAATTAGGGACGGGATACTGCTTATAGCCCATTGAATTGCTCACGGTGGTCGCTAAACCTCCAATAAAAAAAAAAAAGAAGAAGAAGAAGAAGAAGAAGAAGTTTTACTGATACTGGAATACTGTAACAAAACAAACACACTGAAAACAGAGTTCAATATATACCCTGCAGTCATCGAAAACCCTGCGCTGCTTCGCCATGATATTCGCACCTTCCCAGATCTCATCCGATCTATCATTAGGGAAAATACCAACGTGATGAATAGCGTTTTTGTAATGGGACGACAGAAATATAGACTAAAACGCTAATTTGTTCAGTCGATTGGCAGGTAATGGGTGCAAAAGCGATCAGTGCGTACGGGATCAGTTGTAATGAGGTGGTGCTTTATTGCCAAATTTTTCTGATGGATAATATTGGCTACTTGATTGTGGCTGTTCGGCTAGCCTGTTTGTGTGAGGACTTCTACAGCCTGCTGTGATATCTTGGTCTCTGGCGCTTTATTGCACTGCCAGCATGTGTCGCTTTCTACTGATGTGTCCTTCAGTATATGCTTCCGATAGTTTCTGGTGTAATTATTGTTATTATTATTATGTTATACATGTTTTAGTGTACAAATTTTGAAGATGACAATCCGTTTTTTGGTGTAAATGTGACAAGGATGTTAAGTCAGGTAATATCTGAAAACTTGAAAATCTCATCGTCCTGGAGAGGAACCCGCGTCTCCCAGATAGCGCCCGGGTATGCTAACCACTACACCACCCAGAACGACCAAGTCTCAAGTTTCCGATTAATTTGAATATAACCATCACAGGATTCGCTAGTCGAAGCAACCGGCATTCATGTTTAGCGAATCTGGAGGTTAAGAATCCTATCCCGTGATTGCCCGGAGAAGCAGATAAATCAAGAAATAAATACGGGTTCACACCATGTGATACAAATTTTGAAGATGACAATCCGATTTTTAGTGAAAATGTGACAAGCATGATAAGTCAGATAATATCCGAAAACTTGAAAATTTCATCGTCCTGTCCCGCCCCAGGACGATGAAATTTTCAAGTTTTCGGATATTATCTGACTTATCATGCTTGTCACATTTTCACTAAAAATCGGATTGTCATCTTCAAAATTTGTAACCTAATAGTTGTTCAACACCTCATTTCGAAAATTATTCATGTGTAGTATCATGACCCGGAACTGAAAATGTTTTTTATCAGAAACTAATACATTCAATGGCACAAAGTGTTAAACGAGTTATTGCAGCCAAGGGTGGTCACATAAAATACTAGAAAGCTTGTAATCCATTGATGTATGGAAGGTATGCAATAAATGTTGAAATCCAACCTTGTTCCAATTAATTTGCACTCCACTGTACTTACAAATTCGACTTAAAGACAGGCTTAGGAACGGAACTCATTCGTAATATGGGAATTGCCTGCATCATTATAACCGTAAGTTACGACTTTGAATGACAAAGTTAACACGCCGTTGGTCGCACTAGGAGAATTTCTCTCACGCTTCGCATATAAACTGCGTAATTTATTTGGAAGTGAACCTGGGAGCACGAGCTCCGCTCCAGCTGTTTCTTAGAAACTTTTCAACAATTGGTTATCAGTTCCGATAATGATTGGTGAGTCTTTGACTTTCAAACAGTCTGGGATTTGCTCCCATGTACTTTGTATGAACATTTCTCTCACTGAGCGACTCCCCTGCCGCTTGCGACATGTGAGGGTTTTTCTCATCAAGCGACCACTGATGATTATGCTTTGCTTTTTTTTCTAGATAACGCTATAATACGAGTGCGGTTTTTGCCTAATTTGATTGATTCTTTTTTGGATTATTAGCAGCGCGTTTTGAGCACCTGTGCTTTGTTCACTTTTGAGCAAAAATATCGGAAAAAAACGGTAGTATGAAAAATATTCTCAAGCGCGACCACTGGCGTTTTGCAACGTGTACAACGAAAGATTAAGGGAAACACAGCATTTTCTGATGTAAATGGTTAGGGGAAACGCAACGCTTTCTGAAGAGAAATGTTATGAAAAAGCAACTCCTAATGCGAATGGTTAAAGGAAAAGTAACGCTTTCTGATACGAATGCTTAAGGAAAAGCAACGCTTTCTGATGCAATAGATTAAGGGAAAAGCGACGCTTTCTAATGCGAAAGGTTAAAGGAAAAGCAATGCATTATAATAAGAAAGGTTAAGGGAAAGCAACGCTTTCTAATGCAAACGGTAAAGGGAAAGCAAAAATTTCTCATGCGAAACGTTAAGGTAAAAGCAACGCTACCTAATGCCAAAGGTTAAGGGAAAAGCAACGCATTCTAATGCGAAAGGGTAAAGTAAGAGGAACGCTTTATAATGCGAAACGTTAAGGAAGAAGCAAAGCTTTCTGATGCGAAAGCTTAAGGAAAAGCAACGCTTTCTGATGCAATAGGTTAAGGGAAGAGCAACGCTTTCTAATGCGAAAGCTTAACGGAAAAACAATGCATTATAATAGGAAACGTTAAGGGAAAGCAACGCCTTTCTAATGCAAACGGTAAATGGAAAGCAATACTTTCTCATACGAAACGTTAAGGGAAAAGCAACGCTACATAATGACAAAGGTTAGAGGAAAAGCAACGCATTCTAATGCAAAATGGTAAGGTAAGAGGAACGCTTTATAATGCGAAACGTTAAGGAAGAAGGAAAGCTTTCTGATGTGAAAGGTGAAGGAAAAAGCAAAGCATTTTAACGCGAAAGATTAAGGGAAAATCAACTCACTATACTGCTAAAGGTTGAGGGGAAAACAGCGCTTTCTGATACGAAAGAGTAAGAGAAAAGCAACGCATTGTAATGCGAAAGGTTGTGGGGAACAACAACACTTTCTGATGCCGGAAGTTAGGGGAAAAGCAGCTAATTCTAATGTGAAAGGTTAAGGGGAAAACAACGCTTTCTAATGCGAAAGATTAAAGGAATGTCTAGGCTTTCTGATGCGAAAGGTTAAAGGGAAAAGCAACGCTTTCTGATGCCAAAATTTAAGGGAAAAGCAACGCTTTCTGTTGCGAAAGGGTAAGGGAAAACCAACGCATTCTAATGCGAAAGGTTAAGGGAAAGAAACGCTTTCTGATTCGTAGGGTTAAGGGAAACGTAACGCTTTCTTATCCGCAGGTGCACAGTTAGAGGGATCTATCTTTTCTCTCCCCCCATCTCCGATGAGCGCAATGTTTTGAAAATTTCAAAAACGCTATATATTATATATCCTTACCATATTATCTTTTCGGTCAATGCATGGGATCATTACATCCAAAAACTTTATGGTGTTTCTCCTTAAATCTTTGAGCTGCTAATGAGCCTGATTCAAACAAAACTCATATTATTGGGGGTCTCCCGATATAGTAATGTTCACACAGCAAAAGAGTATCACGAAAGCTAAAGAAAAACAATTCCTATTTTCGCTCCATTACCCACTATAAATCTGCCACAAGCGATAGGCCTTCCATTTAGATTTTCATTCCCTGACTCAAGGCATTATCGGAAACAGCCGGATGTGTCTCTGATCATGCCCTGACTCAAGCCGTGATCAGAAACACATCCGGTTGAAAATCTTTTTCCTTAAAACCGGTTCAATAACTTCGAAAACAATGGTTTCATTGCGTATTTTAAATCACACGGTGGGGCAATTATGTAATAAGACTGATTTATTTTTTCAAGTATTGTGTTAAAAGACAAGGATCTGGCAGGCATGGTTTTCTGATGAGTCGTTTATCAACTATGCGGTGGTAACAGCGTTCGTGGCGGAATTGCGCAGATGACTATGTAAGCTGTACATGACGTCATTCGGTGGAAGAACATTGCAACCGCTCTGTCCTAGACCAAAACGCCAATATCCTATTCGGTTTGAAATTGGTAAAACTGCATCTAAAACAGTTGAATTGTTGCATGATGTGTATGAGGCTTATTGCCTACCTCGTGCACAGATATTCCGATTGTTTGTACGTTTCAAGGATGGGGGAAGATTTGGAAAATGACGAAAGTCTTGGGCACCCGATTTCAGTGCGCATGTCTGAACTCATTGAGAAAGTTCACGAAAGGCTAAAAAGGGATTGTTGTGTGACTGGAATGTGAGCTCGGTGTTAATGAGAAGACGATTCTAAAAATTTTATATCAAGATTTCGGGAAAAAAAAAGAGTTTGTGCTCGCTTTGTCGGACGACCACGAGTGGAATACGCAAACGACATGCCGGAGACTGCAGAAATAATGCAACATTTTCTTCTAAGCGTGGTTGGAAGTCGGAAGACATGGTGTTTTCGTTATAATCCTGAACCGAAGCGGCAGATTGCTCAGTTGAGGTCGCCACAGTCAGCGAAAGGAAAGAAGATCAGGTGATAGAAGTCCTAAATCAAGACAACAATGCTTGCGTGTTTTTACGACAACAAGGGAATTCTGGATCACGAGTTTATTCCTAAAGGTACAGCTGTCACTGGCAATGCTTACGCATGCGTGTTGGAATGCTTGTGAGAGAGGATTGTTTGTGTCGGTCTGTAACGTACCAGGAGAGGAGATGTGACGTACCTGCCAGCAGGACGCACACGACATAAAGGCAGATAGGAATCAGAACACATGTCCGCGTAGCTTAATTGGTAGAGCAACTTATTCCGGAATGAGTGGACCCGGGTTCGAACCCCGGCGTAGACCAAAAATGACGGAGAAATTCACTTCGTTATAATGGCGCCCGAACTATCCGGATGACCCGACCGTTCAAAATCTCGCATTGGTGTGATGTTATTTCCACACCGCGAGATAGGAAAATAAGAGAATCCTTTCTCCAGCACTTCGAAAAAAAAAAAAAAAAAAAATAAGGGGGAGATGATGTAACGTACCAGGAGAGGAGATGTGACGTACCTGCCAGCAGGACGCACACGACATAAAGGCAGATAGGAATCAGAACAAATGTCCGCGTAGCTTAATTGGTAGAGCAACTTATTCCGGAATGAGTGGACCCGGGTTCGAACCCCGGCGTAGACCAAAAATGACGGAGAAATTCACTTCGTTATAATGGCGCCCGAACTATCCGGATGACCCGACCGTTCAAAATCTCGCATTGGTGTGATGTTATTTCCACACCGCGAGATAGGAAAAATAAGAGAATCCTTTCTCCAGCACTTCGAAAAAAAAAAAAAAAAAAAAAAAAATAAGGGGGAGATGATGTAACGTACCAGGAGAGGAGATGTGACGTACCTGCCAGCAGGACGCACACGACATAAAGGCAGATAGGAATCAGAACAAATGTCCGCGTAGCTTAATTGGTAGAGCAACTTATTCCGGAATGAGTGGACCCGGGTTCGAACCCCGGCGTAGACCAAAAATGACGGAGAAATTCACTTCGTTATAATGGCGCCCGAACTATCTGGATGACCCGACCGTTCAAAATCTCGCATTGGTGTGATGTTATTTCCACACCGCGAGATAGGAAAAATAAGAGAATCCTTTCTCCAGCACTTCGAAAAAAAAAAAAAAAAAAATAAGGGGGAGATGATGTAACGTACCAGGAGAGGAGATGTGACGTACCTGCCAGCAGGACGCACACGACATAAAGGCAGATAGGAATCAGAACAAATGTCCGCGTAGCTTAATTGGTAGAGCAACTTATTCCGGAATGAGTGGACCCGGGTTCGAACCCCGGCGTAGACCAAAAATGACGGAGAAATTCACTTCGTTATAATGGCGCCCGAACTATCTGGATGACCCGACCGTTCAAAATCTCGCATTGGTGTGATGTTATTTCCACACCGCGAGATAGGAAAAATAAGAGAATCCTTTCTCCAGCACTTCGAAAAAAAAAAAAAAAAAATAAGGGGGAGATGATGTAACGTACCAGGAGAGGAGATGTGACGTACCTGCCAGCAGGACACACACGACATAAAGGCAGATAGGAATCAGAACAAATGTCCGCGTAGCTTAATTGGTAGAGCAAATTATTCCGGAATGAGTGGACCCGGGTTCGAACCCCGGCGTAGACCAAAAATGACGGAGAAATTCACTTCGTTATAGGTCCTGAATACGAAAACGAGCAATGGTATTCAACTGATTTTTCATCGTGTGGCAACTTTCAATTCCCTAAATGAAAGCGGTCATTTAAAATGAAAAGTGTTTTCAAAAAATTGATGACATACAAAGACATCACCGCTTCACTTCTTACAAAAAGATGGTCTCTGCAAGTCTTTACTTTCGTTGGCAGATTTTGCCACTTTTTCACTGAGAAAAAGAGTTTGTTTGAAAGAACAAAATGGGTTTGTTGCGCTGTTTCGTCAATTTATTTTGTTCTTTTAGCCAAACTCCATCGGAACTGTTTTGTTAGCAACAAAAAATTATTTCATTGGCTATATATTGTTAATTCAACTATTTGGAGGTGGCATCGAACTTACGCCAAAGATCACGTGATTACTAGCTAATCCATACGGGCACTACCAGACTACCAGTAACCAGAAGAATCTCGTTTTTGCGCTTAAGATTTCCTTTCGTTTTGAATTATGGATTACTGCGAGGTGAGTGCATTGTTAGAAGACTGGAACTCTGATAGAGACATTCAGAAAGACACATTTAGAAATTGCACACCTCTAATGTCTCTATCAATTTCTAAATTTGTCTTATGACACATAAGACACATTTAGAAATTCTTACATCTGAATGTCTTTATCAGAGTTGAATGTTAGAAGTCAGCTCTAATAGAGACATTCAGAGGTAAGACTTTCTAATACACTGGCGTGCAAAAATTAAGGACGAGACGGTTTTTCGAATGTAACGTCGTGCAGAAGTGCTCCACATCGACTCAAATCATACCATAAGATCCTCAAGATGTAAGAATATGGGAGATGTGCGCAAAACCGTCTAAGCAAGGAATACAAAGGATATAAAAGCACTTTATTGAAAAGGTAGCTTCGAGCACAACTGGACAGAAGACAGAAGCGTCCATGTGACAGGCGGCTGCCAAGAAAAATCCAGTCTTTAGTAGGGGATATGATCACTAGGTGCCGCCCCGGTGGCGCAGTGGTCTAAGCGATGGCCTCTGATCATTCGTCCGTAAGGGGTCCGGGTTCGAATCCCGGTGAGGCATGGATGTTGTGTTTGTCTTACGGCACTGGCTCTCTCCCTTCCCTGGAAACACTGACCCTAAATTAGGGACGGGCGACTGCTTATAGCCCATTGAGTTGCTCACGGTGGCCGTTAAACCTCCAATCAAAAAAAAAAAAAAATCACTAGGGTGGGCCGAAAAAACAAAACAAAAAATTTTTTAAGTCGTAATACCGCGGAAAAGTTGCGAAATGGGGAGACTAAAAAGGGTTTAAAAAAGAAATACATTCGGTTTATATCTTCCGATTGCGCATGCGCTATAAAGTTTGTCGAATTTTGGAAAAATGTATATTTTTACGGTAACGTTTTATCTGACTTAACTTGTCAATAGTTAAATGTAATAGCGATAGTCGACTCTTACTCGAACCGATAATGATTTAAAAAAAGAATGGCTCAAATCGATTAAGGTCTTCTGTTCGCGCAACAGCTGTCAAATCTACCAATTTCTGGCACCCGTCGTAACTCGCTCGGGTCAAAGACCACGAATCTCCCGCCACCTACCACTGTCGCCACCGTCGCGACCGCGCCGCGTCATTGTTCTGTCAGTTTGGATGTGTGCTTCGTTCGCTCTTCCAGTTATCATTTTGGCATTGGCATATATTTCAATGTTGGTTTTGTGTTACGACATTTTTGTGTAACTTTGTGACTTAACGGTGATATACTATGGCTGTACCTAAGAAAATCATCACAAGACAGGAATTTGATTGCCCTATATTTGGTTCACCTAAAGTTTTTTCATCAAACAAGCTTCCAACTGGTGAGGACGTGATTCGGTGTTGTTCACAGGAGAGATACGACTTGGCGCTTAAAGGTAATAATAAAAAAGTAAGTTTTTTACAAGTTGCCAGTACAGTAGCTAACAAAATAATTGGTTTGTATCAGAAAGCATCTATCCCAACGGTTACAGAGAAGAGAATCGTGCAACTTATAAATGCGTCGCATGATAAATATTACAGCCTACGGAAATCATACACACGGGATAAAAATCGAGATTCGTTTAAGCAGAAAATTGACGAGTTTAAGCAAAAATGCTCATTGCTTTTTGACGTAGCAGCTTGCAAATGCCCCATTGTTGTTAATTGCATTTGTAACAAAACCCCTGATTTATGTAAATGTGATATAACTGCGAGCTGTGATTGTGCAAAATAAAATAAAATACCTGCTATTGAGCTAAGGTTTGTTTACTTATTACGAGTACACGGAATAGGAAAAATTGGAGGGGTAGACGTGTCTGTAACAAAGAAAGTTAATAAATCATTGGAAAGGAGATCGCGTGACAGCCAATTAACGTTGGATGATGAATCTGAATCTGATCTGAAACCCTCGTGCTCGCATTCAAATGTAAATGTCCTTCAATATCCTTCTAGTAAAGATAGCGATACCGACCCAGATTTTAAAGTGCCAAAAAGACTTTCCTCTGTTAATTGGCAGATGAGAATTAAGCTAAAATCTACTGCATTATTGCGAGCGATCGTTATGGAGTTTCTGATCGCGCTACTGCTGCAATCGCATCAAGAGATTTGTACGACGTCTCCCATGTTATAGACAAAAACAAATTAAGAAGAGAAAAACAAAATGTTAGGACTGAATTGAGTAGTAAATCTGCCGAAAACCCACTACAAGGTCTCTATTTGGATGGGAGGAAGGACGACACGTTAGTGGTTCAAGTAGCTCATTCGAAAAGGTTCCGTAGAGTAAAAAAGGAAGAGCATTACTCGCTAATTCAAGAAATTGGTTCAGTCTACATCGGCCATGTTACTCCAACTTCTGGAAGTTCTGAAAATATTGTCATTTCTATTATTTGTGATCTGTCTGGTCGCGGTATTTTTCTTGAAAAATTAGTTGTCATAGAATGTGATGGCACTGCTGTTAATACAGGTTGGAAAAATGGTCTGATTCGCCGAATCGAAATACATTTGGGGAAACCGTTAAAATGGGCAGTTTGCCTTCTACATTCCAATGAACTGCCATTCCCGCATCTGTTTCAATACCTAGACGGTAAATCATCGGGTCCAAAATCTTTGAGAGGGCCAATCGGTGAAAAGCTAAGTGGCTGCAAAAAACGTCCAGTGATTGGCTTCAAGAGTATTGGCTGTCAGATCCCCAAAATAGACAGAAGTATGCTAAGTAAGGATCAGCAATATCTACTCGATATTTCCATGGCAATAAAGTCGGGAAACTGTAAAGAGGATTTGGCTGTACGTGATCCTGGTCCCTTGTCATACTCGAGGTGGTTGACAACAGCAAATCGGACTCTCAGATTGTACTTAAGTAAAGAAGTTCCCACACCTGAACTTCAAGAAATAGTTGTATTTATTTTGAAGTCATACATGCCAATGTGGTTTAGTATTAAAACAAGTAAATACTTTACAGAGGGACCAAAACTTGTGTACGAATCAATACAATCTTCAAGGTACCTGCCTGAAAATTTACGTAATATTATCGACCCTGTGATCGAACGAAATGGCTTTTTCGCTCATCCAGAACATTTAATGTTATCCATAGCACAAGATCATAGAAAACACATAAGAGAGTTCGGACTTCGATGAATTCTAAAGGCGAGACAGTTAGATAAAAAAAGAACAACTATCAGAACATTCATGCCGCCAAAACTCAATTTCAAGGCTCAAGGCTACTCGGAAATAATTAACTGGATGGACTGTGATTATCTTCCCCCCATTATTAAAAGATATCAGTGACGAAGAGATTAAATCACATATTCAAAGTGACTCAGTCCCTAATTGGGATATAACATTGAACACATTCCCAGTTCACACACAGGCAGTTGAACAATGTGTCAAACTCGTGACAGAGGCCTCAAGAAAAGTTTGCGGTGCTGAGTCTAGGGATGGTTTTTTTTTTTTGATTGGAGGTTTAACGACCACCGTGAGTAACTCAATGGGCTATAAGCAGTCGCCCGTCCCTAATTTAGGGTCACTGGTTCCAGGGAAGGGAGAGAGCCAGTGCCGTAAGACAAACACAACATCCATGCCTCACCGGGATTCGAACCCAGACCCCTTACGGACGAATGATCAGAGGCCATCGCTTAGACCACTGCGCCACCGGGGCGGCTAGGGATGGTTTTATCAGAACGACTCTGCTGTCAAGGTCAACCACGCCTAACTTCGCCCATAAATCAGATTTCAATGTGCCTTCAGCTAAGAATGAGTGAAAACGGAGATTTTTAATTGTTCAACATGATTTTCTTGGACTTACGACTCTTCACACGGAAACTTAGTTTTCTAAAAAAAAAACTGTTTATAAATATTACTAATGGTCTAAAATAATTTGCTTTTAAACATTTAAACTTGTATTAAACAAAGAAATAAAAAAAACATGAAAGTTGTTATATATGTTTTCCTTGAACTGTGATCTACCTTTATTTGTAATTTCTTTTCAAACTTTCATTAACTTTTAAGGCAATGCGCGACCGGAAGATGTTGATTGATTTAGATAATATTTAAACATTATTTTCAGTGGTTCTAATAGATAAGAATGTGAGCTATTACATTCGGGAGAAGGTTAATTTAAAAATGTTAAAAATTACCGTAAAAATATACATTTTTCCAAATTTCGGCAAACTTTATAGCGCATGCGCGATCGGAAGATATAAACCGAATGTATTTCTCTTTTAAACCCTTTTTAGTCTCCCCAATTCGCAACTTTTCCGCGGTATTACGACTTGAAAAAAAATGTTTTTGTTTTTTCGGCCCACCCTAATGATCACATCTGACTGCGTTGCAGGATTTACAACGTCTGTCCATGCTGAGGACGAGGTCGTCATCGCGGTCCATTCATCTTGTAGCACCAATCGCAGCTGCGGAATCGTGGCTGGTGGCTGGTGACGTGCTGCCAAGTGTCTCCCGAGAAGGTCCCATACGTGTTCGATTGGATATAGGTCCAGGGACCTTGCGGGTCAATCCATGCGTTGAATATCTTCACTCTCCAACAGCTCTACGACAGCTACTGTACGATGAGGTGTAGCGTTGTCGTCCATGAAGAGGAACTCAGGACCCACAGCACCTATAAACAGACGCGCGTGAGGCAGGAGAACCTCGCTACAATAGTGGACACCAGTGACTGAACCACCTTAGAAGATGTGGAAGTCAGTACGGCTACCAAGCATGATACCGCCATCAAACGAGAACTCCGCCACCTCCAAACCGGTCCTTTTCGATGACGTTGGAGGTGTGATTGCGTGTTCCCTGCTCTCTCCAGATGCGTATACGTCCAGAATCGCTCGTCAGACTAAATCGGCTCTCCTCTGTAAATAGAACTCGACCCCATTGCTGATGTGTCCATTTCTTGTCTTCCTGGTACCACAGAAACCGCCGTCTCCGATGAGCAGGCGTTAATGGCACACACCGTACTGTTCGTCGTGTAAATAGACCGCCTTTGTGCAGCCTCTTGGCCACGGTAAAACGCGATAACGGTCGTCCAGTTGTCTGTTGCATGTGCCTTGCGATTTCTCATACTGTCTGCCGTCTGTCTCTTCTCGCCTGTAGGGCAAAATACCGGTCATCCGCCGCCATGGTTACTTGTGGACGACAACTGCTAAACTCTCGGACAGCTGTTTCTGTCGTTTGAAATGCTCTCCAAGCTCGTGAAACGATGCTCTGAGCGATCCCGAACTCCTCGGCCACACTAGTCACACTTCGACCTTCTTACAACCTTTCAATGACGCGACCTCGGGTAAAGTCATCCAGATGTCGTCTACTGGATTGCCTGTGGGCCATATCACACGATGGCAGCAACTCGACGTCTTTCAAACCGATGTACACCGTGCAATAGCTTTCACCGCATTGCTGAGCGTACACTGCCCGTGTGCTGCATACCCTTACGACACGCCACCCCCTACGTCATGCTGCATATATGCACGTGCCCTACCGTACGGGACCCTAGTCTATCTCCTGAGTTGTCTTTCGGTCCGTTCTGCCTACTTGTTCCTCTGTTATGCTAATTTCTCCTCTTTGTGCTTAATTTTTGCACACCAGTGTATATCATAATAATTCTGAAGTATTTTTGTGCTAGTGTTTATTGCGTGTTAATTTGGTTGGTTTCAGTGATAATTTGGCTCCACTTTGTAAACTCATAATTACAATGAACACGATAGAATCAACATCTTATTAGATGCACGGGGGAACGTATTAAATTTAAACCCAGATTTCTGATAAAGCAATAATACATTTTTTATGACGGCTTGTGGTTCCTGAACGCAAATAAAAATTTGCAAATGTGGTAATGATGAGAGTTTTAATTTATATATGGAGCTTGATTTCATGTATAGGTTATAAATACAGGGTGTTTCAAAATTCGCGCGGCAACCAAAGATTGCATGGTAATAGTACAATAGAACATACAGAACGTTGAGAAAAATATTACGATTTCTTTTTTTTTTTTTGTCTAACCAAAATTGTCAATAATTTGTTTCATCAAAAAACTAAGGAAAACATTTAAAATGAAATCGGATTTAGAAACATGTTACACACGCGCCAAGATAGTGCCAATACATCGTTATGTCAAATATAAATCGTCCGTGAACATTCCAGGAGGCAACAAACTGACCTTCAAATATTCGCAGATAAGAAGTTACTTGCAAAAGCAGGTATTGTCGAGTGGTTAGCACACCTAATTCCTAAACCGAAGGTCGGAGGTTCGAATTCGTTCGCTGAAAGGTTTTTCGCTGGGCCTGAAAAAATGTCGTCGTGACGAAACGCCGTCCAAATTCATTTAAACACCACTGGAAAATCAATACGGCCGGGGAAAAAATGGCGCACAGCAAGGGTCGAAGGGCACCGACTAAAATTACTGCACCGACAAAGTGTTGTCATCGGAAAAAAGGTTTAGGGATAACGTGGCCCAGCTACGAAACTCTAAATTTTGTTAGAGCAAGAAATTACTATGTCAAGATAACGATATGTTTGGTCGTCGGAGAAGACAATGTCGTGCCATTCCGTAGTCCAGGTGCGGCGTTCAACGGCCCACTGCCGCCGCACTCGCCGGTGGTGTAACGTCAATGGTAATCGGAGCAACGGGCGCCGTGAGACAACTCCCCGCTCCTGCAGACGACGTCTAACGGTACGTGCTAACGCAGCTTGTTGCGCAACACACCCTAATTCCTGCGCTAACGTTCGTGATGTGGCGGTGCGAGCCGTCAATGCCCGCCGAACAACATGCCTGTCCTCTCGTTCGGTGGTGTGCCGCGGCTGCAGCAATCGCTCACGTCGGTCCGTCCGTCCCTCCGGCACCCACCAAATCCATACTCGCCTCACTGTGGCTGGATGTCATCCCACACGGGCGCCGATGTCTCGGTACGATAAACCGCTGTCGCGATAAGCCACTATTCGTCCTCTGTGGAACTCCGAAACGTGCTGCCGTATTCTGCAACGAGGCATCGGGAAGCTTCCCACGCACAGGTCCAGCAGCACAATACACTTCCACTACTTACACCTCGCCTTCTGTGCACCCTTTTTATAGTGCTTCTCGGTGGCGTGCCGGGCGAACATGATTTGCATATGCCCTGCGATGCTAATCGTTTGCATGTCCTCTCGCGGGCGACGCATGGTGCGAATTTCAGTCCAATCGGATGCTTCCTTCTTGGTGTTGCATTTTGGGTGGCCAGCAGTGTATATTCGCGTATTTTCCCGCTTTAAATATATTTTAAATTCTGTCTCATTACTTTTATTCCCACAATGTATATGTCAGATTTTCTCTACTAGGCTAAAAGTATTTTCCTTCTCACTAAATATTTTCACCTAAGTTCTGTATTGCAATATCTTTTTTCTTGTCGGAAAGGTTTATAATGACCTGCTCGTGAACCCGAAAATTCTGTGCCGTCTTTCCTAATTTTTGTTTTTGCTGTTGAATTCCGGAGTATATCTTTGAATGGAATAGTTTTGTAAAGAGTGATGTTTGTATTGTAATAATGTGAAAAATTCGTCTCAAAGGTAATCCTGTACGCGATGGAATTGCTTTCGGGATCATTCTTTAAAAGGGGGTATCGCATGAAATATTTCTAGGAAGTATTTTTGGGGAGCGCGATGATACTCATACGTAGTTTGAGGTACATGCACTCTCCGTATGTTATTCCGCTTGAACATGCTCACGTAATGGGGGTGCTGTGTGGTTTCAATTAGGCAGCAACGTGCAAGGATAATTAATAATTCACCGAGCAAATAATTGCCGTAGAGAAATATGATATATTTTAACCGAGGAAGTCCTAATCGCAGAACTCGATTTAAGATTATCCGTGGAAATGTGTATTAACCTACTGACATCATATATACATTTTTCCATAAATTTAAAAAAAATCGCGATAGCTAAAAAAAGAAAGATGACATCGAATTTTCGGGTGTAATAAGTACGTTTTTTGAATTCCATCTGACGAGAATTAAATTCATCAAGCTATTTAAAGTCAATCGAACTGATATGATAAACAATAGCCTCTGTCCGAAGAAAGACGTTTTTCAATCGGGTGATAAATCCCGCAGATATTCCTGTAAACAGAATCGTGAACGTATATCCTCTGATAGCAGATTGGTACGTTAAAAAAAATGAAATTATATGAGAAACATTTCGCAGCGGAAACGCTTTCCAACAAAGACAGAATTTTTCAAATTGGACTCTTAGAAGCAGAGATATGAATAAATATAAGGTATGCATCTACGCCCCCTGTCGGGAAAAACATCCATTATTTTAAGAAGAAGGTATTCTGAAAATGCTTTTTCGTGTGAGCGGTATATGTCGAGGAAAGAGAATTTTGCAATCGAGTTTTCAAATTTTGCTGCAAATACATAAGAAGCAGAAATTAACGCTTACGCCCCCTGGTGGCCAAACAATTCTAAGATGTTTGAAATATGTGTTACTCAGATATTTTTCTCCTTGTCTTTCATTTAATTTAGACTCAATAATGTGGTACTTTCTAAAAGGTATTTTCATGTATTACTATTACGATATTTTCTTTTATATTTTTCAAAGATCAGAGCTTTCGAAGTGAGAATCTGTCAATGAAATTGATACGATGTAAAAATTTGGACATTTTCCCAATTACGTTCAACATCATGTTCGATACAATGTTAAATAAGTGCTGTTTTGGGTCTTTCCTTTTCCCAATCATGTAAATGTTCTTTCAATCTCGTAAGAAGACGTCTCTTTCCAAACAGCACAGAATATTTCGTATATGTTACAAGAAAGTAGCACTGAAATATTGAGACTTTTCAGATACGTTGCGCAATGTAACCGAAATGTTTCAGAAACCTTACGGTTGTTACGTCAAAATGTCCTCAAACGTTACATAACTTTGAAACACAACAGATACGTTACAGTAAAAGGTCTTTGTAACTTCAACATGCGAACTTCATGTTACTGTTACGTATTTGAAAGATATTTGTAACTTCGTTACATTACTGTTGCGTATTTGAAAGATATTTGTAACTTTGTCACATTACTGTTACGTATTTGAAAAATATTTGTGACGTCATCATACGTCGAACATCATAGTTTTAATAAATTTTGTAAAATCACAATACAAAATATTACACTTGACAGCTGTTTCAAAAGCAACAACAGTTGTGTTACGAGTTTACGTTTTCACAGGTTCAACGTAGTCCGCTGTCCATTGGAAACAGTGGCGCAGTTTATACACTATTTACCAACAAGTAATTGGACACCTGTGATAGCAAAGGAAAACGAAGTTTATTAACCTTCAATAGTTGGGGAGCCTCCACGAGCAGCGATTACAGCTGCGACCCTCCGGGGCATACTCTCAACCAGGCGTTGCACGACGGCTAGCGGTATTTTCTTCCACTCGGCTTGGAAAAGACAGGTCAGTTCCTTCACCGATTTCGGACGGTGCCTTTACCTTATCGAGCACCTCTCGTCCCAGAAGTGCTCAAGAGGGTTAAGGTCCAGGCTCTGCGCAGGCCAGTCCATTCGATTAACCCCATTGTCACCATACCAAGCCATGGTGGACCTCGCAACATGACAGGTGGCATTGTCATTCTGAAAGTAACATGCGTCCACCCCGTAAAACTGTCACAACGTGGGAAGCGCATGGCCATCCAAAATGGTGCAGTAAGTCTCAGCGTTGAGTCTACCAGGAATTGCGCCCAAGGGTCCCGTGCCATACCAGGAGAAATACCCCCTAGCATAATTCCACTGCCGCCGAACTTCACAGTTGGCACAATACATTCCGGCAGGAGGCGTTCTCCAGGCAGACACCAAACCCAGACCCTGCCATCCGAACGGTAGAGGGTGAACCTTGATTCGTTTTTCCAGAGAACCTGTTTCCACTGTTCAACGGTCCACTGTCGACGTTCTTTGCACCATGTTAGCCGAGCAGCGCTATTGGACTTGGTGATCAAAGGCTTGTGGGCGACAGCACGTCCATGATAACCGGGCAGATGGGTTTCCTTACGAATGGCATTCATCAAAAGAACACTCCCGGATGCCTGTTGAAACTCCTCGCAGATGTTGCCCATCGATTTGGTGCGGTTCTTCCGAATTTCTTTGGCCAGCACCCGTCGGTCTCTAACTCCCAGTTTTGTGTGTCTGCCGGGTCGGGGCACATTCCGACAGTCACCTCTCAACTTGCCAATCACGTAGGCCACTGTCGATTTTGGGTACTTCAACTCGCTGGATTTGTCACGTATGGATCGGCCATTTCTGTGATACCCGACGATTACACCTTTCTCGAAATCAGAGAGCTCCGAACTGCGTGGCATCTTTCATGCGACTGGTTACGTTGTTGCTTCCCAAGCGATATTTTACGGCGGCGGCCGTGACGTGTATCAGGACCGCAGATATCGTCGATTGCAGGGGTGTCCAATTACTTGTTGGCAGATAGTATATATTGATAACAAAGGAAATAAAAATCGGTCCCAAATTGGGGTGTCGAATTTCTATTGTACCTGTGAAATAGACTACATTTCAGCGAAAAAAAGAAAGAAATCAAATTCGTCATTTCTCTAAATACCTACCAATATGAAATTTCTCAGCTTCAAGTAAAAAAACAAAACATGCTGGTATAGTATACTTATACATACAACACATCCATCTACTTAAATTTCACAAAATGTTATATAGAATTGAAACATTATAATAATCAAAAGAATTATTGACTTTCAGATGATCTTGAATCACACACACACACAAAGGATGAACTATTAAATCAACTAACTAGCTAACTCGAATACGACAGTGTCACCGAAGAATATTCAAGTAGCATGTGGTAATACGGCAACGAGAGTGCTTCGGTGAAATGGCATAAATGCGCATGCGCATCCACGCCGTTGACAAACCAAAAATCTTAAATATCGCCGGAATGTAACATCAAGGTAGCAATTATGTACAATGGAAACTATAAAACAGTAGTATCGGTGAATGCTATTTTTAACGTAACCGTAATGTACAAAGAGTAATGTTCCAAAATAGTTGTTGCAAACACGTAATTGTAAGATATCTCTGAAAGTGTAACGAAAATGAGAGATTGTAAAATTCTTGATACGAAACGTTTTTGTGCTGCATGGGTTGGTACCACCAATGTACACAGAATCTTTCTGATTGGTGGTAGTTTTGTCGAGATACAATACACACCAAATTTATCAATGACTGACTTATTGTCACCTGAGATTTATCAATGACTGACTTGCCACCTGAGATTTATCATGCGCCATTATCGGTGACGCTTTCGGCCAAACGTATTTGATGCTCCGTACATTCTTTTTCTCTTAGCACCTCTGAACCCTTCGATTCACTGATGAAAGCATAATATATGCCGAAACATGTATGGATACTACGTAGTAGCAAGAGGAATTAAGATGGGTTCCGTGGTTTTTATCTTCGTTTTTATTTACGCTTTCCAAACGTAGGTGGAAGAAGCGTATATGCTCCCGCTTTGTCCGTTTGTCCGTCCGTCCGTTCGTCTGTCTATCTGTCCGTCTGCCCGTCCGCACCACAACTCACGTAAAAGTGGTTCGATTTCGATGAAATTTTAGCATGTGGTAGGGGACCACCTGGGGACGGACTCTATTGAAAATGGACGAAATGGGGTCAAAGGTCACGACATAGGAGCGGAATCAATTCCACAGCGCTTATGACTTGCGTAAATGTGGTTCGATCTCAATGAAATTTTAGTATGTGGTAGGGGACCAACTTGGGACGAACCCTGTTTAAAATGGGTGAAGTGGGGTCAAAGGTCAGGACCTAGTAAAGGGATGCATTCCATTGCCCTTATGCGCCATAACTTGCGTAAATATTGTTCGATTTCGATGAAATTTTAGTATGTCGTAGAGGACCACCTTCGAACGAACCCTGTTGAAAATGGGTGAAGTGGGGTCAAAGGTCAGGACATAGGAGCGGGATGAATTCTATAATATCTTATTAAAGGAGCAATTCTTGTATATATGTAAATTTTATTTTGAAAACGGCTCTAAGGATTTTGATGAAAGTGGTTAACCTACCGTTTTCTGGTACTAGAAATCGATTTAGCTTGATCTCGACTTTGTAAAAATTAGTTTAGTGGGTTAAATAACCGCCTGGACTTACCACGTTTTTAGTGTCATGGCGTCGTCCTATTAATGTTTCCCATTCTTAGAAGTCTTATGACGTCACACTCTCGCGATCGACTTATGATTAAGATGTCGGCGCGCTGTTACGCCATCTATCTTATTACGTCACGCGTTGTTTGTGGATCCTATTAAAGTTTTTTGACGTCACACTCTCACGACCATCTGCCTCATCACGTCACGCGCTGTGTGTGTATTACGCATTGCTATTATATCATCGAAATGGCGGGTCAGAGGAGCGAGATTTATTCTACAGATATTATCCTCATAACTTGAGTAATGATTTCTGGTATGTTGGAAAGCGTATCATAATCAATGCATTGCATGGTTTTACTAACTTGTTTTTGTTGGATTTTACTAATCATGAGATTTTAAGTTCTCATTTCATTTGAAGTTCGTCCTTTATTTTTATATATATATATATTATATTGGTGGTTTAACGACCACCGTGAGCAACTTAATGGGCTACAAACAGTCGCTCGTCTCTAATTAGGGTCACTGCTTCCAGGAAAGGGAGAGAGCCAGTGCCGTAAGAAAAACCTGACATCCATGCCTCACCGGGATTCGAATCCGGACCCCTTTCGGAGGAATGATCAGAAACCATCGCTTAGACCACTGCGCCACCGGGGCAGCGAAAAGTGCTTCTCAAGAAGATTTAGAAGTAACCTTTGCAGATTTTCGTCCAGCAGACAGTGGTTGGTAAAGAGATGATAGTATACCACGCAAGCAAAAGAACCGCATTTTGACGAGATTTTCTTAAATTAGATAATTCCAGCAGAAATAAAATTTTAATTAACGAATCTCTGGATCGGTAAATCTTTTCCCATACTATTAATCATTTTCTCATTAAATAATTTGCTCAGTTTATTTTTTTGTGCGGGGCGTTAAAACTTTTAAACTAACTTGTTTCATTAAGAATTAATTCAGTTCTTTTCACTCCATAAGCTTCCTCTTTGCAAAATTACTTTTTGACATGGGGTTTCTTAAGGAAGAAACGGCTTGTTTGCTCGCTTTTTACCGATTTGGGTTTGCATAATTTCGTTTTTTTTTGTTTTTTTTTAGGAAATTTGTTTATTCTGAGGTATTAATTTCTGCATTTAATAAAACTGCTCACACAGCTGCATTGCGCCAACGCGATGGCGCAATGGTCTGAGCGGCGGCTTCTGATCTTTCGTCCGATGGAGTCTGGGTTAGAATCCCGTTGAGGAATATATGTTGTATGTGTCATATGGGACTGGTTTCCTCACATCCCTAGAACAGGAGCCCAAAACTTAAGACTGGGATAGTATTTGTACCCCATTGAGTTGCTCACGGTTGCCTTTAAACGGCTAAGCAAAACAGGTAAAAAAACCGCTGCAGTTTGTTCTTAACTCGTTATCTAAACTTTTACGGTTTCCGTGACGTTGCTTCAAATTTAACGAAATTCATTATGAATTATTTTTACCTGAGTTTTCTATACACGGAGTTATCTCTGAATTATGACCACCGCTATCAAAAATGGATCCTGCCCGTTGACCACTTGATTTCCGAGAGGGCGCGATTAGTCGACCGGCGTAACATACATCGATTAGCCATTCCATTATGACCACCGCAGCCTAGAGAAATGAACGCGCCTGGGACCGAACAGTGGCGCAGGTGAAGTTCACAGAGCAGTATATATAAAACCCGAGCACCGGCTTTCGGTAAGTAGGGTGTTCCGAGTCATAAAAGGAAAGGCAGCCGATTTATTGGAGTTTGATAAAAGACAAATTGTGATGACACGACGCCTCGGAGCTACGAATTTCGGAAACGGCGCGGTTTGTGTGTTCCCCACGTGCCGCTGTAGTGATTACGTATCAAAAGTGGTGCACAGATGGCCAACCGACCAACCGTGGCCTAGCCGTGTGTCGTCCGCAGCTCAAGGATTCCAGAGGGGAGCGTAGACTGTCGCGCACTGTTTACAGCGACCACAGGACCACACCACAGGGCGACCAATCACCCGCAGCTACAACAGCGGTGATCAGGGAAATGTGTCACAGCACACAGTACAGCGCAACCTACTGCGCATCTGCCTACGTAGCCTAAGACACAAACGGGTCCTGATGCTCACTGCACGTCATCGCTAACAAGGCATGAAATGAGCCCAAGATCATCGAGATTGTACCGCGGATGATTGGAAGAAATTAGCCTTGTCAGACGAATCAAGATTCCTGGTGCATCAAGTAGACGGCCAAGAGCGAATACGCCGATTACCAAAGGAGTCTATGGCACATGGATGCACTGTTGGGAGGAAACCGGCAGGCGGCGGCGGTGTTCTGCTTTAGCGAGGTTTTCTTGGAACACTTTAGGATCCATTATCCCAATAGCAGAATCCCTGACAGCAGTTAGGTGTCAGAACATCGTTGCGGACAAAGTTCACCCATTCATGGTAACTGTGTTCCCTGCTGGTGATGGCCATTACCAACAGGACAATACGTCATGCCACTGTGCCAGAATCGTCAGGGAGTGGTTCTTGGAACATTCTGGTGACTCTGCTAATGCCTTGGCCTCCGAATTCACCTGGCACGAACCCAATCGAACATTTGTGGTTCGACTTGGAAAAGGGAATTCTCGCTAAATCACCACCACCCCGAATGTAGGTACATGGACTTGGAATGCCACTTTTCCAAAATAAAAAAATCAACGCTGCTAGTTTTGTACAGATTTGTACACTCAAAATAAATTTTTTTACACCACCGGAAGTGGTACTTTTCGGCTTTCTAAAAGTGGCACTCCAAGTAAATGCTGAGTGCCACTTTTCCAAAATCGAAAATAAACACTGCCATAGTGTGGTCCCAGTTTTGTACAGTTTTGTACACCCAAAAAGAAAATTTTGTACTCCACCGGAAGTGATACTTTTTGGCTTTCTAAAAGTGGCACTCCAAGTAAATGCTGAATGCCACTTTTTCAAAATCAAAAATAAACACTGCCGGAATTGTGTACTAGTTTCGTACAGTTTTGTACACCCAAAAAAAATTTGAACACCATAGGAAGTGATACTTTTTGGCTTTCTAAAAGTGGCACTCCAAGTAAACGCTGAGTGCCACTTTTTCAAAATCTAAAATAAACAATGCCAGAGTGTTGTCCTAGTTTTGTAAAGTTTTGTACACCCAAAAGAAAATTTTGTTCACCACCGGAAGTGATACTTTTGGCTTTCTAAAAGTGGCACTCCAAGTAAATGCTCAGTGCCACTTTTTCAAAATCTAAAATATATGCCAGAGTGTTGTCCTAGTTTTGTAAAGTTTTGTACACTCAAAAGAAAATGTTCACCACCGGAAGTGATACTTTTTGGCTTTCTGAAAGTGGCACTCCAAGTAAATGCTCAGTGCCACTTTTTCAAAATGTAAAATATATCCCAGAGTGTTGTCCTAGTTTAGAAAAGTTTTGTACACCCAAAAGAAAATTTTGTACACCACAGGAAGTGATACTTTTTGGCTTTCTAAAAGTGGCACTCCAAGTAAATGCTGTTACAAATATCTTTCTGTTACAAATATCATGTTACAAATATCTTTCAAATACGTAAGAGTAACATGAAGTTGGTATGTTGAAGTTACAACAGTCTTTCACTGTAACGCATCGGTTATGTTTCAAAGTTATGTAACGTTTTAGGACATTTTGACATAACCGTAAGGTTTCCGAAACATCACTGTTACATTGCGCAATGTATCTGAAAAGTCTCAATGTTTCAGTGCTATGCGCTTGTGGCATATACGAAAAATGCTGTGTGGGAAGTCTATAATTTCCATTTAATCACAAACTGTTCCAAAAACGCTCCTCCTCCCGTCCGTGCTTGATATGAAAATCTGTGTCACTTTGTCGAGCTGAACAGTATCGAGTATGTTCTGGTGGACATAGCATAACGCTACGTGGTTAATTCCTTTCTGTGTCATTGTTGACTTCATGTATGGCTTCAGTTTTCGCAGAGCACTGAAGCTCCTCTCTGTTTCACAGCTGGATGCTTCAGACACTATAGCGAAATGCGGACAAGGTTTGCAACATTTCCTAAGCACTTCTAACTTCCTTTGTCATTTCCCTTAAGGCTTCTCTAACATCGTCCATGCAAGTAACCCGATCTTCAATGTTCTGCATGAAAAGTCACAATTCTACTTGGAAACCGAGGAGTCGATTCCAGTGCATTTTTCTACAAATTTGTTTTCCCCACGTCAGTGTAGCCTGTCCCTCGGTTCACCATTTGGCAAATATTTGGGAGGGGGGGGGGAGAGCCGCCCATGAATCCCCATACGGCGTAATGCCCGTGGGACAGTGTTCCTTCATATTGCATAACAAATCATTTTCTAGTCCGCGGGCACCAGTAACTAACATAAAATTCCACGGTGCCCATTTTTCTTTCCAAAAATATATTAATGAAATATTGGGTTGTCGGAAAAGTCATGACGTAGTTAAGCCATGTTTTGCAAAGTTCATTAATTGATAGAAACAACGAAGATCAATCAATGATATCATCATCATCATTGTCAACCATTATCAATCCACTGCTGGACGAAGGTCTCCCCAAGTTTCCTCCACAACGGTCTGTCTTGTGCCAGTCTCCTCCATGTCACTCCCGCATATTTACGAATTTCATCCACCCATCTCCCATGTGGTCTTTTTCTGGGTCTTTTCCTGTCCCTTGGAATCCAATCTAAAATTTCGGCTGTCCATCTATGGTCTGTCCTTCTGGCAGTATGTCCAGCCCATTGCCATTTCAGGGATTTAACTCTGATCATGATGTCTTCCACTCTCGTCATTTTTCGGATCCACGAGTTCCTCTTCTTATCTCTCCTGGTTATACCAAGCATGCACCTCTCCATGCTTCTTTGAGTTGTCTGCAGCTTTTGTATGTCTCTTTTAGTTAAGGTCCACGTCTCTGCACCATACGTAAGCACTGGAAGGATGCATTGATCAAACACTTTTCTTTTAAGACATAATGGCATATTGCTCTTGAAAATTATGCTGTTTCTTCCAAAAGCTCTCCAGGCAAGTTTTGTACGCCGATTAATTTCTTCATCAATGTGACCCTCACTTGATATCTGCTGTCCAAGATAAACATACGTATCTGTTATCTCCAATACCCGTTTTGTTTGATAACGTTTTGCCATCTTTTAGTGGGCTGCAGAATGCCTCGTTCATAAAAGGACCTGTCTTTCGTGGCGAAAAACTGTAAAAGGTGCTGATTTACAGCCTCATCTGGATTGAACGTTATACCGCGCAAGGACTGTTGAAGAGAGCGAAGCAAGTGGAAGTCTGACGGCGCAAGGTCAGGCGAGTATGCTGGGTGTGGCAACACATCCCACCCAAGCTCCAATAATTTTTTGGCGGGTGATCAAACTTGTGTGTGGTCTCGCGTTGCCGTGATGGAACACAACACCTTTACAATGAACGATCTCTTGACGTTTTTGAATGATGGATTCGTTCAAACTGTCCAATTACCGACAGTACACTTTCGAATTGATTGTTTGGTTCCGTGGTAGAAGCTCGAAAAACACGACACCTTTAAAATCCCACCACACTGAGACCAGAACCTTCCGCTGATAAATGTCTGGTTTAGATGTCGTTTAAGGCGAAGCAGCACGTCGGGACCAAGACCGTTCACGCAGCACATTGTTGTACAAAATCCACTTTTCGTCACCAGTTATCAGTCGCTTCAAAGAAGGATCGTTTTCCTCACTTTTAATGAGCATAGCGTAGATGTTTATACGCGCCGTCAATTGAGCTTCTTTGAGTTCATGATGAACCCACACATCCACCTTGCATACGCATCCTAGCTTCTTCAGGTGGTTGTGAACGCTTGAATGATGGATTTGCAGTGTCTTTGCAATCTCTCGTGTCGCGTAACGTGGGTTTGACTCGATCAATGCTTTGATTTGGTCGTCATCAACCTCGGTTGTCCTCCCGGATCGAGGAGCATCGTTGAGGTCAAAATCACCAGCACGGAGTTTTGCGAACCACCGCTGGCACTGACGTTCTTGTAGAGCATTATCACCGTACACTTTACGCAACTTTTCACAAGCTTGACGCGCGTTTTTCCCTTTACGGAAGTAAAACAGGAAATTATGGCGAAAATGCACAGTTTGGTGTTCCATCTTCAGCTTGATGTCAAATCTCCGCAAATCAACGAAATCGCTCACTATTCCTTTTAAATTGCAGCTAGAACTGACATCTGTCGAATGCCATAGCGATAACAGAGCTGCGTATGTCTCTGGTACTTCCAAAACCACCCAACTGCCATCGGGTGCTAAAATATATCATGACGTTTCCGACAACGCAGTAAGACCTGCTCGAAATCTGTTCGGAACACCCTGACCAGACCCATTTGACCAGCTAAAAATTGTTTATCCGTGACCCTTTTCCGTCGCTGGTGTGTACATTATACTGTTACACTTACTTTTGTCTTTCTATTGATAATCCTATCACTTACGGTAAATCTGGACGTACATCTCGGAATCTTCGTTTCTGCAATTTTTATCATAATCGCATCCTCCGTGTTTCCATTTTCCTCGTCTCAGTACTTTACAACACAGCAAAAATGTCAAACTTTGTTTCTCAGCCTCAATAGGATTCTTCTTTCACATGAATTCCTCTATTTACACAATTCCCGTCTTTTCAGGCTGTTACTCATTTCTCTCTATATATCTGCGTCTTCGTAAACACCGAACGCCGATACTTAAGTCTGCTTACGCCTCTCTCACGCCTTTAGAAAGAAAAACACGTGCTTATCGGATCATGCTGGCAGTCTGTTCGTATGCGGAAATAAATATCTCCGCATGTACTCGCGCAATCCGAAAAATTCCTTCTTCAGACGATAGCGGGAACGTTGTCTCAAGAATTTTTCCCTTCCACGTGGCAGTATTTTTGCCTTTGAATAGCGTTAATAAATACACTGTTATTAATAGAAATTGCAATACCATAAAGAAATGCTTGGATTTGCACGAAATTTTCAGGATGGATCGCGTGCCATAGGAGATGTAAATGATTACAATTGCAGCGCACATGCAAATGTAAGGCGCGCGCAACGCCGTCGGAAACGCCACACCAGAGGGTGTAAAAGAGGTGTCGTGCGCGAAGCGACCCTGTTATATTTTACCGTGGACGAAGCGACCCTGCTAATCGAATCGTTTTACTTATATATATATATATATATATATATATATATATATATATATAGATTTCAATGCAAAAATAGGGCAACGGCAACAGAATGAAACTTCAGTAGGTAAATTCGGTCACGGCAACAGAAACCAGCGTGGAAATACTCTCGTAGAGTTTGCAGAGGCAGAAGGGTTTTTCATCTTGAACTCCTTTTTCAAGAAAAAGCCACACAGGAAATGGACATGGAGACATCCAAATGGGACGACAAGTGAAATTGATTTTATTATGTGTAACAAAAAATTCGTCATAGAAGACTGCAGTGTGCTAAACAAGTTCAACACAGGCAGTGACCATAGATTGGTGAGATGTAAGATGCACCTCAACACTAAACTCGAACGTAGCAAGCTCATAAGACAAACAAAATGTATTGAAATAACCAACCTTAAAAAACACCATAGTACCTTCAAATTGGAACTGAAGAACAGATTCTCTGCTTTAGAAGGCCTAACATCGGAAGAAGTGGATATTTCTGAAGTTAACAGAAAAGTAACCAAAGCTCTTATGGAAAAAGCAACAAAATTAGCTGGGTCTAAGAACAAATTGCATGTGAACAAATTATCAGGAAAAACCAAAATGTTGATGCAAAAAAGAAGAGTGATGAGGACAACTAAAGAAGATGTGACTTCCAAAGTGGAATATACAGAGCTATGCAAGACAGTACGAAAAAGTATCACTGAAGACGTAAGGAAATTCAACTGTGAACTAGTATGGAAAGCAATTGAAAACAACCAAAGCCTAAAGATAGCAAAGGGACATCTCAGTAAGGGGAAAAAACAGATTATGGCACTGAGAAAAGAAGATGGTTCTGTAACAAAAAATAGAGGCGAAATTTTGACAAGATTGAAAGATTTCTACTCCAAATTATATGAAAGGGATGATACATGTACTCCAGACATCATGAAAGGTACCAGTACCAGAGTTCTTCCAGTCCTTCCAGCAGAAGTTGCACATGCAATCAAGAACATGAAGCGGGGAAAAGCTCCAGGAGAAGATGGAATTACTGTAGACATCATACAAGAAGCAAGTGGAGAAATCGAAACAGTACTCGCCCAAATTTTCACTCGATGCCTTAATGAAGGGAAAATTCCTGAGGATTGGAACAACGCTACAATGATCCTGCTACATAAAAAAGGTGACATTGAGGATCTCAGGAACTACAGACCTATCAGCCTCCTATCAGTGGTTTATAAAATCTTCACTAAAGTTCTTTCACACCGCTTGAAGGTGACACTGGACATGGCTCAACCGAGAGAACAAGCTGGATTCAGGAGTGGCTACAGCACAATAGATCATATCCACGTACTGAGAGAACAAATTGAAAGAGCGAGGGAATATGAGCTTCCATTGTGCATGGCTTTTATCGATTATGAAAAAGCCTTTGATTCGGTGAAACCATCAGCAGTTGCAATGTCTCTGAAATCCTGCGGTATTGAAGATGCATACATTAATATTATTAATAACATCTATGAAAATGCAAGTGCAAAGATTCGGCTGTTTGAAAATACAACACACATAAAAATTGGAAAAGGGGTGAGACAAGGTGACACCATATCTCCGAAGCTCTTTAATGCCACAATGGAAAATGTCTCTCAATCACTGAACTGGGAAAACAAAGGGATAAAGATTAATGGAGATTATCTAACCCACCTTCGTTTTGCTGATGACATAGTCATTTTTGCAACTACCCCATCAGAGCTACAGATTATGATCCAGGAACTTGCTGACAAGAGTAAAGAAGTGGGATTAAAAATGAACTTTCAGAAGACAAAAGTGATGTACAATGCTTTTACAAGAAATGAAGATTTATCGATTGATGGAGAAAAGCTGGAGATAACAGACACGTACGTTTATCTTGGACAGCAGATATCAAGTGAGGGTCACATTGGTGAAGAAATTAATCGGCGTACAAAACTTGCCTGGAGAGCTTTTGGAAGAAACAGCATAATTTTCAAGAGCAATATGCCATTATGTCTTAAAAGAAAAGTGTTTGATCAATGCATCCTTCCAGTGCTTACGAATGGTGCAGAGACGTGGACCTTAGCTAAAAGATACATACAAAGGCTGCAGACAACTCAAAGCAGCATGGAGAGGTGCATGCTTGGTGTAACCAGGAGAGATAAGAAGAGGAACACGTGGATCCAAAAAATGACAAGAGTGGAAGACATCATGATCAGAGTTAAATCCCTGAAATGGCAATGGGCTGGACATACTGCCAGAAGAACAGACCATCGATGGACAGCCGAAATTTTAGATTGGATTCCAAGGGACAGGAAAAGACCCAGAAGAAGACCACATGGAAGATGGGTGGATGAAATTCGAAAGTATGCGGGAGTGACATGGAGGAGACTGACACAAGACAGACCGTTGTGGAGGAAACTTGGGGAGACCTTCGTCCAGCAGTGGATTGATAATGGTTGACAATGATGATGATGATATATATACACACACACACAAATCGTAGTCAAATTACTTACATCTAATTAATTAATTACTTACATCAAGTTTTTTATTCTAAACACAAGTTTTTATTTCATTATATATATATATAAATCGTAGTCAAGTTATTTACATCTAATTAATTAAGTACTTACATCTTCTGAATTTTGTAGCTTTTGTTCTTAGTCCAACTTGGTAAGATAGCTTAATTCTTTCAGGCATTTTTTAAGGTCTTTAAATTTCCAAATTTGACGTGTGATGCACAAACAACAATTAAAAGAATTAAGAGAACTTGGTCCAAAATAGAAGAAAATGTGTATACAAGTAGAAGAACGCATTCGTAATATCATGGCGGAATTTGGAAATTCTAAAGACCTTAAAAAATACCTGAAAGCATTAAGCTATCAAAATTCAGAAGATGTAAGTACTTAAAAAATGCCTGAAAGCATCAAAATTCAGCAGATGTAAGTACTTAATTAATTAGGTGTAAATAATTTGATTACGATTTGTATATATATATGTAAAATGATATTAAAAACTTGTATTTAGTATAAAAAACTTGATGTAAGTAATGTAAATAATTTGTCTACGATTTGTATATATATACACTGTACATATACTGACGGAAAAAAATCCCAACACCACGAAAAAATAGTTGTAGAGGAATGAAAGGGCGGCAATACATTTGTATAGGTAACATATTTAATCGATTAAGGTTTCAAGATCGCAGCTTAATGTAAGCGCGAGAAGAGCCATTTAAATGTGAAATGCTGGTACATCAATAACCGGTGTAACCGCCATAATGTTGAATGCAAGCACGCAAACGTTCATGCATTGTGTCGTACAGGTGCTGGATGTCAGTTTGTGGGATGGAGTTCCATGCCTGTTGCTCTTGGTCGGTCAATACAGGGACGGTTAATGCTGGTCGGGGGTGACGCTGGAGTTGTCGTCCAATGATGTCCCATACGTGCTCGATTGGTGAAAGATCTGGTGATCTAGCAGGCCACGGCAACATGTCGACACTCTGTAGAGCATGTTGGGTTACAACAGCGGTATGCGGGCGAGCGTTATCCTGTTGGAAAACACCCCCTGGAATGCTGTTCATGAATGGCAGCACAACAAGTTGAATCACCAGACCGACGTACAACTGTGCTGTCAGGGTGCGTGGGATAACCACGAGAGTGCTCCTGCTGTCATAGGATATTGCTCCCCAGACCATAACTCCAGGTGTAGGTCCAGTGTGTCTCGGCCGCAGACAGGTTGGTTGCAGGCGCTCACCTGTCCTCCTTCTAACCAACACACGGCAATCACTGGCACCCAGGCATAACCAGCTTTCATCAGAAAACACAACAGATCTCCACTCGGTCCGCCAATAAGCTCTAGCTTGACACCACTGACGCTGCATACGTCAGTGGTTTGGAGTGAGTGGAATGCACGCTACAGGGCGTCTGGCTCGGAGCTGTCCTTCAAGTAACCAATTTGTAACAGTTCGTTGTGTCACTGTAGTGGCGGTACGATGCGCCACGGCCATTCGCCGTACACGTCGGTCTTCCCTCTCAGTAGTGTACGTGGCCGACTGGAACCCGGTCTTCTTGAGGCAGTACCTTCCCTTGACCACCGCTGCCAACAATCATGCACAGTGGCTACATTCCTGCCAAGTCGTTCTGCAATATTGCGGAACGAAAATCCACCTTCTCGTAGCCCTATTACACGACCTCGTTCAAACTCCGTGAGTTGTTGATAATGGCTTCTTCGTCTTCTTAAAGGCATTCTTGACTAACATCAACACACTACGTCGAATCTCAACGATAACTAACGCTCACGAACGTTACAGCGCGTATTTACAGCAAACCTGCTTTGCATGTTCCGAGGGGCGCTACTAGCGCCACACGTATGCGCCGAGCGCGAAATTTGCATAGACGTCATCTTACAGATGTACTCTCACCGCCTACCAACTGTCGTTTATCTACACAACCCCTTCTTGGTGTTGGGATTTTTTTTCCGTCAGTGTATATAAGTAAACTTATACGATTAGCAGGGTCCACGATTTTCCACAGGGTCGCTTGGCGCACGGTCGCTTCCAGCACGTAATCGTAAAAGAAAGCGTACAGAGACGGGGCCAACGGGACCCCCCCCCCCGCCTTCATCTCCCTCTTTACAGACCTGGCCACCGGTATTAAGAACTTGCTTGTGACGTCACGCTAAGCGACGGGCATGTCCACGGGTAGCTGAAGACAGCAATGTGAAAATATTCTTTATGTTTCTTCAAATTATTTAAATTGCTTTTGACTGATGATTGTGAGCAATTACTCCATGTACAAAATGTAAAATTTGTGTTAAAAAGTTAGTGGCAAATAAGGTTGAAGAATTGAATGTGGTAAACGGAAAATGTTCAAAATGTAACCCAACTAAATTTGAACTGGTGCGCTTCTAAACTAAATTTAAAGTGCTCTTCTGTATTTTTTTAAAATAATAACTCAATGTTGAAAAATGACACCTTAAATAACAGGTCAGGAAATCAAAAATGCGCCATGTTTGCAGCAGCTACTTAATGAATCTGGTCTTTCTGGATGTCTCACTAGCAACGGAAATATCTCCAAATCTTGGAAAAGACATGTTATATTCATCATTCCAGGGAAACCAAATCGTAGTCTAACTACCCTCTATCAACGGGAATATCTCCAAATCTTGGAAAAGACATGTGATAATCATCATTTCAGGGAAACCAAATCATAATCGTAGTCTAACTAGCCTGAACCCCATACAAATAAATATATCTCAGTCTTCATTTTGTATATTTTCAATATTCATTTCGTGTGTGGGACAAAATTATCATGTTCTAACACATGTTCATAACCATGGGGGAAAATTCAGTACAAGGTAAGTTTATTTTTCATTTATTTATTTCTGTGTGTACATTGTACTGAGATTCACACATTTTTAGTATTAATTTAGTGCGGTTGGTAGCCTCAAAACTTTTTTATTTATATATGTCATCATCATCATCATCATTGCCAACCATCATCAATCCACTGCTGGACGAAGGTCTCCCCAAGTTTCCTCCACAACAGTCTGTCTTGTGCCAGTCTCCTCCATGTCACTCTCGCATATTTTCGAATTTCATCCACCCATCTCCCATGTGGTCTTCTTCTGGGTCTTTTCCTGTCCCTTGGAATCCAATCTAAAATTTCGGCTGTCCATCGATGGTCTGTCCTTCTGGCAGTATGTCCAGCCCGTTGCCATTTTAGGGATTTAACTCTGATCATGATGTCTTCCACTCTTGTCATTTTTCGGATCCACGAGTTCCTCTTCTTATCTCTCCTGGTTACACCAAGCATGCACCTCTCCATGCTGCTTTGAGTTGCCTGTAGCCTTTGTATGTCTCTTTTAGTTAAAGTCCACGTCTCTGCACCATACGTAAGCACTGGAAGGATGCATTGATCAAACACTTTTCTTTTAAGACATAATGGCATATTGCTCTTGAAAATTATGCTGTTTCTTCCAAAAGCTCTCCAGTCAAGTTTTTGTACGCCGAATAATTTCTTCATCAATGTGATCCTCACTTGATATCTGCTGTCCGAGATAAACGTACGTGTCTGTTATCTCCAGCTTTTCTCCATCAATCGATAAATCTTTATTTCTTGTAAAAGCATTGAACATCACTTTTGTCTTCTGAAAGTTCATTTTTAATCCCACTTATTTGCTCTTCTCAGCAAGTTCCTGGATCATTCTTTGCAGCTCTGATGGGGTAGTTGCAAAAATGACTACGTCATCAGCAAAACGTAAGTGGGTTAGATAACCTCCATTAATCTTTATCCCTTTGTTTTCCCAGTTCAGTGATTGAATGACATTTTCCAATGTGGCGTTAAACGGATTCGGAGACATGGTGTCACCTTGTCTCACTCCCTTTCCAATTTTTATGTGTGTTGTATTTTCAAACAGCCGAATCCTTGCACTTGCATTTTCATAGATGTTATTAATAATATTAATGAATGCATCTTCAATACCGCATGATTTCAGAGCCATTGTACCTGCTGATGGTTTTTCACCGAATCAAATCCTTTTTCATAATCGATAAAAGCCATGCACAATGGATGTTCGTATTCCCTCGCTCTTTCAATTAGTTCTCTCATTTTTATATGTATGCCCTGCAAAATTATGCTGATAAATAGTGAGAAAAGATTATCTCTATCGCTTCTGATTTTTTTTATATCAAACTAGACCAGGAGAGGGGGGGGGGAATTGTTAATACCACACATAAAATAAAGGCTGTATTAGCATTATTAGAATCTTTTTTTTTTGTCATTTTCTTTTCAAATACGTTTTCAGTATTAATTTATTATATCGTTGCCCCCCCCCCATTTTTATTTATTTATTTATTTCTGTGTGTACTGCAACCTTAACCTGGTGCAGCATTATTAAAACATTTCTTTTCGTAAATTACCTTTTCAAACACATTCTCAGTATATTAATTTCGGAACACTTTGCGTATTCAGATTTATTATTATTTTGGATGAAAGCAATGTTATTTGACCAGGAAATAGTTAGGGTCAAGAAATCAATTTTAGAGGCTGTTTTACAAATTTTTCGCTGGTTTTTCTTTTGCAGATAGAAATTGCAATGCATAGATTGCATTTCAGGTATTTTCTGCGTATGTTTAAAACTGCATTAACAGAGATTTTTGGTATCGGTAGAACCGCTGTAATAAAGTAATAGTATATCATAAAATAATATGCAGAAAATAAGATATAGACTTTATTTAAACTCTTCCTTGAAGCATTAAGCAAAAACTGAATGTCAAGAAACGTACTGCTGTAACCTTCTCAGTGCACAACTCCGTTGCTTAGCGTGACGTCACAAAAACGATGACCCAAACCAAAACCCCCTGAAGATTAAGAAAGCCTCCGAACTGGTCTGTGACGTCAGAGCTAGTGGGCCGACCGATTCGAGCCTCGAGCACTCCGCTCCTGAAAACGCCGACAAAATACCGCTGTGTTGAAGCAGAGAAATAATTTCTCGAGTGCGATAGTAGAAATATTGCGCACACAGCAATAAATCGACAATGTTTTTGTTCTCTGTATTTTTTGTCCTTATAATAAATAACATCAAAAGATTACATCCTTGGCTTTAACTTTTTTTTTCTCAGTTCCCAACAACGATATCCGTAAATCGGGGAATTTCAAAGTTTTGCTCTTGTGCTAGGAAATGATTTCATGAAACGTTTCCGTTAGTTTTCAATTTGGCTAAAGGAGCAAAAAAAAAAAAATAAGTTTTTTCACGCATAACGTGAAAAACCCAGCATTTTACGTTAAGCACTTTTGCAACTACGATCTTTTGAAGTGCGTTAATGGCAAATTGGTAGGACTGTATGAACATAATCATTTCACTTAAAACTTTTAGAAATAACCTTCGCGTTCTATTTATTAAAATGAAAAAAAAAAAGACTTTTCCGTAATTACGTAACGAACGCGAAAGCAAAATTTTCGATTTAGTGAGTATATTTACTGAAAATACGGTAAGATGTGTGCTCAAATCTTGCAACTATTTCTAGAAGTAAAAAAAAAAATTATAAATTAGAATCATTTAGGGAAAAGTTCTTTGTCAAATGAACATGGAATGTATTAATTCCAAACTTTCGGATACATTTGTTGGACATTCCAATAAACTTTTCTTTGGGCTAGCCTTCAGATTATCAGCGCATTAGGTAGTTTTGTACATTTTGTAATTCTTGCTTTAATTAGGACACTGTTACACAGTGATTTTGTGAAGAAAAATGTCATTTGTTTTATGGAAATGAAATGTTGATTAAAAAATAACGTGGTTATTTATTGCCAGGTTCTTTGCCTAGTAAACCTTAGTACTTGATGCGCTGATAATATATGTACATCTCCTTTTTTTTTTTTTTTTTTTTTTCAATCTGAACACTGCTAACTATGAATTTTGTAAAGAAAAATAACTATTACTTTATGGAAATGAATTGTTGAATGGTAATTAATACCATTATTTAAACGACAATAAATAATGAGCTTATAATCGGAAGGCTAGCCCTTAAATTTTACTCCGTCAATAAAAAAAAAACAAAAAACAAACGACTGACAATTCACTAAATTATAATTATATTTACAACGAAAGCAGAAAATGCTGTCATGAGAACAATTAGGCTTAACTAACCTTTGAATTCACGGTGGGTTGAAAATTCTTCAAAGGAAGAAATCCGCCTTCTTCGAAAGCTTTCACCTTCAGGAAAGCTGAAAACAGTGGCTTTTGGATGAGCTTTGTAATTAGATCTATATAAAGGCACTCAATATTTCCCAGCCAATTGTATAAAAATGCTTACTCACGTGCAATACTACCGAAAGCTCAATACTGATCAATACCGCATGAACGCGAAGCTAATATCGGCATTCCCTTTAAGTTTGCCATTTGACCTCTCTGGAGAGAGGTTTTCAAAATCGCTTTATTCTAATTTATCATAAGAAAACATAAGAGGGAGACGTACAGTATTGGGCGTCTCACTGGGAAATAATACAAAACTGTTAAAAACATGATGGTATATACACTGCAATGACAATGGGGATGAATAACAAATGCTGCAAGCAAAGCTTATTGAATAAAAATTGCAGAAGTGACAAAGAGAAACACATCGTGTCACATGACATTGGCTGGGCATGATTTACAGGATAACACAGGCGAAACAATAGTACACAATTAGAAAAAGAACAGCACAAACACCGCCGTGAAGGTAAAACATTACATACATGAGATAAAAACACAGCGTGCACAATTGTGCAAGTTATTTAACGAGGGCACCAAAGCAACATAATACAGGCGGGGTGAAAGTAAGTAATGTACACGAGTAAGCATGAAAATACACTGAGATGGCATTAGCATTCACAATTCAACGGTAGCGTGGATTGCACGAGTCGTAGAGTGGAGGAGGGCCACCAGGGTGCCACGGAACTCAGCAAAGGAGGTGTAGAATGTCCTAGGGTACTGATAGGTGTAGCAGTCCAGAATCAATCGCAAACCATGGAGCGGCCGGCGCCCAGGTAGCATAGAAGGTGGCTTCTCGACGACTGGAAGAAGCCGACTGGTACTCCAGGCGGAGTCGAGAAAGCAATGGATTGCGATGGCCCTTTGACAGTGACGTCACACTCCTTCGTAGTTCGGGCGCTGGGGCTTTCTCTCCAGGGAGTTTTGGCCAAACCCGTAAAGGGAGGACGGGTGATTCTCGGGAAGCCCCGACAGAGAGCAAGTTTTTAAACTCGCTATCGCTGAACTCGACCGCACATAATTTTTAACGTGTAAACATACCGTATAGGAGTAGGAGCCAACCATACGAACACTTGACGGAGTTCGAAAGAGGTAGAATAGTTGGACTCAGAGAATGTGGCATATTATACCGTGATATTACTGAACGCGTTAGGCGTACCGCAACTACCGTTACGCAGCAGCGTCTGGAGCTCGAAATCGCACGACCGAGCCGGAAAATAGGCTCTTACACCGAATAGCAGTGACCTCGCGCACAACACCATCCACGACACTTGCGCAGTAATGGAGGATGATCACACATCGCCTGATGTCTGCAAGCACTGTACATCACCGATTGCCGCACAGAGACCTCATTTCACGCCGTCCATTGCTGCGACTTCCCTTCGCTTGATTGCATTGGTGCCGCAAACGTCGAAACTGGACTGCTGAATGGGAGCATAGTGTGTTTTCGGACGAGCCCAGATTCAATCTAATGCGTCACGACTGACGAATCCTTGTTCGCAGATACTGTGGTGGATGTCATCGGGATGGCTGCATTTTGCAGTGCCATTATGGGGCTATACTTCCACGTTCGGCCCCGCTATTTCCGAAAGCAATAATAGATGGCGCCACGATAGCGCTTCATCTATCCTCCCTCTTCTCGCACGTGAAATGCATTCAGCCATCTCATGACTCTATGTGTCGACGCGTCTCATCGTTTCGGACAATTCATGTGTCGGAAGAAGTATGCATCAGGGAATTATGAGTACTCTTCTCGCACACTTGGTACGTGTTTTTTTTTATGCTGAGATTCCTATTAATAAAGTGATGATTCTCACGTATTTTTTCGCCAAAGGATTCTCTTACGATGAGGCGATTGAAGAAACCTCGCATGGCCACATCCACTGAGACAGTCAGCGACTGGTATTCGTATTGCAAACAACTAGTCTCACAGTTTATGGTAGCCTCGCAAGGTACATGTACTTGGCAGACCATAAGGTCAGGTGATGCATAACATCACAGCCTCTCCTTGACAAATGTCAACCCCGCCTTCTCGTGGTGCATCCTGTTCCCACTAAAGGGCTCTGACGACCGCCAATAGCGGTATAACTATACCATCGGGATCAGAGGAAATGCTATCCCACACTCACCAACCCGCTTGGCCAGCGTGGTGAGTTATGGCCAAACACCTCCAAAATGACTCTACAACTTAAATCTTGGCCCTCAGTCTCCGGCAGCTGGAATGTACCTGGCCAAGGCAGCGGCCAGTGCGACATGAAGGCAGAGGGTGCTAAGAATCCCCGGAGGACCGGACTAGGCTGCCATTTGATGCTGACCTTGGCTACCTATAACGGACGCTCCCTATCTTCTGATTCAAGGCTTCTTGAATTGGAAGAGGAACTACAAAGGATCAAGTGGGACATCGTCGGGCTAAGTGAGGTAAGGAGAAAAGGAGAAGATCTCATTGAACTGAAAAGTGGACATCTCTTCTATTATCGTGGGACAGATACTGGCAGAACTAGTGGTGTTGGATTTATAATAAACAAGAAACTTAAGGATAAAGTGGTAGAAGTTGAAAGTTCCTCTGACAGAGCTGCACGACTCGTTATCCAACTATCGAAGAAGATACCAGGCTCAGATTATTCAAACTTATGCACCCACCACAAGTCATCCTGAAGAAGAAATTGAAGAATTTTATGAGGAAATTCGTCATCTAAATAATAAAGGTAAGCAGCACTTGAAGATAATTATGGGAGATTTCAATGCAAAAATAGGGCAACGGCAACAGAATGAAACTTCAGTAGGTAAATTCGGTCACGGCAACAGAAACCAGCGTGGAAATACTCTCGTTGAGTTTGCAGAGGCAGAAGGATTTTTCATCTTGAACTCCTTTTTCAAGAAAAAGCCACACAGGAAATGGACATGGAGACATCCAATTGGGACGACAAGTGAAATTGATTTTATTATGTGTAACAAAAAATTCGTCATCGAAGACTGCAGTGTGCTGAACAAGTTCAACGCAGGTAGTGACCATAGATTGGTGAGATGTAAGATGCACCTCAACACTAAACTGGAACGTGGCAAGCTCATAAGACAAACAAAATGTATTGACATAACCAACCTTAAAAAACACCATAATACTTTCAAGTTGGAACTGAAGAACAGATTCTCTGCTTTAGAAGGCCTAACATTGGAAGAAGTGGATATTTCGGAAGTTAACAGAAAAGTAACCAAAGCTCTAATGGAAACAGCAACAAAATTAGCTGGGTCTAAGAACAAGTTGCATGTGAACAAATTATCAGGAAAAACCAAAATGTTGATGCAAAAAAGAAGAGAGATGAGGACAACTAAAGTAGATGTGACTTCCAAAGTGGAATATATAGAGCTATGCAAGACAACACGAAAAAGTATCACTGAAGACGTAAGGAAATTCAACTGTGAGCTAGTGAGGAAAGCAATTGAAAACAACCAAAGCCTAAAGATAGCAAAGGGACATCTCAGTAAGGGGAAAAAACAGATTATGGCACTGAGAAAAGAAGATGGTTCTGTAACAAAAAATAGAGGCGAAATTTTGACAAGAGTGAAAGATTTCTACTCCAAATTATATGAAAGGGATGATACATGTACTCCAGACATCATGAAAGGTACCAGAGTTCTTCCAGTCCTCCCAGCAGAAGTTGCTCATGCAATCAAGAACATGAAGCGAGGGAAAGCTCCAGGAGAAGATGGAATTACTATAGACATCATACAAGAAGCAAGTGGAGAAATTGAAACAGTACTCGCCCAAATTTTCACTCGATGCCTTAATGAAGGGAAGATTCCTGAGGATTGGAACAATGCTACAATGATCCTGCTACATAAAAAAGGTGACATTGAGGATCTCAGGAACTACAGACCTATCAGCCTCCTATCAGTGGTTTATAAAATCTTCACTAAAGTTCTTTCACACCGCTTGAAGGTAACACTGGACATGGCTCAACCGAGAGAACAAGCTGGATTCAGGAGTGGCTACAGCACAATAGATCATATCCACGTACTGAGAGAACTGATTGAAAGAGCGAGGGAATATGAACTTCCATTGTGCATGGCTTTTATCGATTATGAAAAAGCCTTTGATTCGGTGAAACCATCAGCAGTTACCACGGCTCTGAAATCCTGCGGTATTGAAGATGCATACATTAATATTATTAATAACATCTATGAAAATGCAAGTGCAAAGATTCGGCTGTTTGAAAATACAACACACATAAAAATTGGAAAGGGAGTGAGACAAGGTGACACCATATCTCCGAAGCTCTTTAATGCCACATTGGAAAAATGTCTTTCAATCACTGAACTGGGAAAACAAAGGGATAAAGATTAATGGAGATTATCTAACCCACCTTCGTTTTGCTGATGACGTAGTCATTTTTGCAACTACCCCATCAGAGCTGCAGATTATGATCCAGGAACTTGCTGACAAGAGTAAAGAAGTGGGATTAAAAATGAACTTTCAGAAGACAAAAGTGATGTTCAATGCTTTTACAAGAAATGAAGATTTATCGATTGATGGAGAAAAACTGGAGATAACAGATACGTATGTTTATCTTGGACAGCAGATATCAAGTGAGGGTCACATTGATGAAGAAATTAATCGGCGTACAAAACTTGCCTGGAGAGCTTTTGGAAGAAACAGCATAATTTTCAAGAGCAATATGCCATTATGTCTTAAAAGAAAAGTGTTTGATCAATGCATCCTTCCAGTGCTTACGTATGGTGCAGAGACGTGGACCTTAACTAAAAGAGACATACAAAAGCTGCAGACAACTCAAAGCAGCATGGAGAGGTGCATGCTTGGTATAACCAGGAGAGATAAGAAGAGGAACTCGTGGATCCGAAAAATGACGAGAGTGGAAGACATCATGATCAGAGTTAAATCCCTGAAATGGCAATGGGCTGGACATACTGCCAGAAGGACAGACCATAGATGGACAGCCGAAATTTTAGATTGGATTCCAAGGGACAGGAAAAGACCCAGAAAAAGACCACATGGGAGATGGGTGGATGAAATTCGTAAATATGCGGGAGTGACATGGAGGAGACTGGCACAAGACAGACCGTTGTGGAGGAAACTTGGGGAGACCTTCGTCCAGCAGTGGATTGATAATGGTTGACAATGATGATGATGATGATTCTGGAATATTTATTCCGACGGAATTGCCGTCTTTCCTCTGAACATTGCTTTGAAGTCCTGATTCCTGCGATCAAACAGTTCTTCCCTGGCAGATAAAAATTTCCTTGCTTTTATTCTGCTAGCTACACAGTTTCATATTCTTCCGTTAAAATAAATATTTCACACATATGCCGCAATTAACATTCAGAAAGGTACTTTTAAGCGCCACCTTTCATCCATATTATTCACTTCCCTTGCTACTTTCACAACGCAACGCTTCACGATGTAGCGATAATGTGTCGCCATCTATCTTCGCTTCATAAAACTATTTTTGGGCCGAACGTGGAAGGTTTACCCATTGCGGTCCTACGGCGAGCGTGACATTCTGGTGCGATATTGCGTTTCATTCACGCACTCGCCAACGCGGAAGTGCTGAAAGCTGAACTCCTACACTTACTTCAGACGATCGCGGAATCCGTCTTCCAACAAGACAATGTCCGACCACATGTTGCTCGTACTGTCCAAGACCTACTCTGTGCGCATCAAGTCGCTCCTCTTTCCTGACCTGCTCGCGCAATGACTGGCTAGCATAACCTCACCGCCTGTCACAACCAACGAATTGTGGATGCGTGTAGAAGAAAAAACGAATGCTATACCGCAGACGCCAATCCAAACTCTGTTTCATTCGATCCCACAACATGTGGGGTCGGTTGTGGCCACCCATGGTGGATTTACTTATTACTAATTTTGTGTCCTTTTTCAACACGAACCGGTATGTAATTGTAATCTTTTCCAGCTTGTATCATAACGAATCACTCCCATAAATTTCATTGTGATTGCTTGTTTCTTTCTTGGTGCTGCAATGTTTATTAACAGTAGTGTATCTGCAAGAAGAGGGAAGTTCATATGACGGTTGTCCTGGAAACGATGGCTTTTTATTAATACAGTGAAGCACACACATACACATGTATAACAAACTCGTATAATACGAAGTTTTTATACGTAGTGCGGCAATCAAGTAATGAGACATATTCTTTTAAATAATATATCTCGTCAAAATACTCCAGTCGGGAAAAAATACTCCAGTCGGGAAAGATTTTCATAAGTCATTTACCAGCTATGAGGTGGCAACAGTCTTTGCGTGAGAATTGCGCAGATGACTATTTACGCTGTGCATGACGTCATTCGGTGGCAGAACAGTGTCACCGTTCTGTCATAGAAAAGCGACCAAATGCCCAGTTCGGTTTGAAAATCGGTCAAACTGTATCTGAGACAATTGAATTGTTGTGTTATGAGTAATGAGCCTAGTTATATAACCCGTGCCCAAATATTAGGATGGGCAGGAAGAGTTGGAAAATGACGAGAAACTCAAACACCTGATTTCAGTGTGCACGTCTGAACTCATGGAGAAAGTTTGCGATAAAAAGTGATCATTGGGTAACCTTGGGGATGCTGGAATGGGAGTCCGGTGTTAATAAGCCCACACAGCAGAGAATATTTTGTATATGCTACAAATACGTACCACCGAAACATTGAGACTTTTCAGATACGTTGTGCAATGCAACAGTAACTTTACGGTTACGTCAAAATGTCCTCAAACGTTACATAACTTTGGAACATAACCGATACGTTACAGTGAAAGGTCTTTGTAACTTCAACATACCAACTTCATGTTACTGTTACGTATTTGAAAGATATTTGTGACATCATCATATTACTGTTACGTATTTATTACGTTGAACATTATAGTTTTAATAAACTTTGTAAAACCACAATAAAAAATATCACACTCGACAGCTGTTTCAAAAGCAACAATCGTCCTATTACGAGTTGTTTACGTTTTCACAGGTTCAACGCAGTCAGCTGTCCATTGGGAACAGTAGAGGCATTTATATATTGATAACAAAAGAAATAAAAATCGGCCCCAACTGAGGGTGTCGAATTTCTATTATACTAGGGGTGTTCAAATGAAAAGGTACGAAACGTCATAAGAACGTAACCGTTAACATATTTGCCTATGCCGCTATGGGAGAACGTAGCGACACATCTAGGGATGCGATTGGAGTCGCCGGCGTGGATCGGAGCATGCGCGGCCGCCCGCATGCGCAGGAGAGAGTAGAGGCTCTTATAAAGAGCGCAGTCCAATTGACGCAGCAGTGCGTGTGAGGACAGGATGGCAAACCATTAACTTCGATGTGTACTGTGAGACACTTCGAAGCTTACGCAGGTCCATCAAGAACAAAAGACCGGGGCTGCTCACGGAGGGTGTGGTTCTGCTCCATGATAACGCGCGTCCACACGTCTCCAGGGTCACACACGCGGAACTGGCCAAGTTCCAGTGGGAGCAGCTTGACCATCCGCCCTACAGCCCGGACATGTCGCCCTGCGATTTCCATGTGTTTGTTCCCCTGAAAAAACATCTGAAAGGGAAGCGCTTCCACTCGGACGACGAACTCAAGGACGCTGTGCAGGACTGGGTCTCGTCACGGCCACAGGAATTCTGGGAACAAGGAATCCTTTGGTTCGTTAATCAATGGGATCGTTGTGCTACGGCCTATGGTGTATACTTTGAATAAAGTCTTCATTTATACCCACACTGTCGTTTCGTACCTTTTCATTTGAACACTCCTTGTACATGTGGAATAGACTATATTTCAGCAAAAGAAAAAAATCAAATTCGTCATTTCTCTAAATACCTACCAATGTAAAATTTCTCAGCTCCAAGTAAAAAAACAAGAAAAACCACGCTAGTGTAGTAATAATACAACTACACAGCCATATATTTATATTTTATAAAATGCTTTTTAGAATTTAAAAATTATAATAATCAAAACAAATACTTACTTCCAGATGATCTGGACTTACAAAAAAAAAATCAAATATTAAATCAACTAACTAGCTAACTCGAGTACGACAGTATCACCAAATAATAACTCAGTAGCACGTGAAAATACGACTACGAGAATGCTTCGGTGAAATGGCATAAATGCGCATGCGCGTCCACGCCGTCGCCAAACCAAAAACCTTAAATATCGCCGGAATGTAACATCAAATTAGCAATTATGTACAATGGAAACTATAAAATAGTAGTATCCGTGAATGCTATTTTTAACGTAACCGTAATGAACAAAGAGTTATATTCCAAAATAGATGTTGTTGAAACACAATTATAAGATATCTGTGAAAAAGTAACGAAAATGAAAGATTGTAAAATTATTGATACATGTCTCAAACGTTTTGTGCTTTATGGGAGGAGACATTTCATTAAATTTTAGTGCAAGATTTCGGGAGAAAAAAATTTCGCTGCGTTTTGTTCCGCATCGTTTGTTAGATGATCAGAAAAGTGGAGTATGCAAAAGACAACCTGGACTCATTAAGTGCCCTCTGCATGACGTCATTCGGCGGAAGAACATTGTCACATTTCTGTCATGGAACACAGAACAATATAAAGTTCGGTTTGAAAATCGATCAAACTGCATCTGACACTGTTTAACTGCTGTTTGATGCATAGGAGGCTATCCTGGGGGCAAAGCTAACCTGACTACGCTGCTAATTCTGTGAAACCGATTTACAGACAAGATATCTCTCGTGTTTCAGTATTTCTCCGCGCACTGATGGGGTGCCATGTGTCGTGGACCCTTCCCCATAAGGGTCACTTAAGGCAATACGAAAGGAAACTTCCCACGTTCCATCACGATATCCCCATTCAAACCTCACGCCTTCTCAACCTTGCTGACCACCAGGCAAAGGATTTCTGAATGAGTAATTTCAAACAGTAACCACGAAGAAAAGACCAAGCCGTTATCTCCCTCTTACCCTGAGGCTAATACAATTCTCCCCTCCCGCTTCCATTAAATATCCCCAGTGTATACTGTACATCTTCTCGGAAGCAAAACAGAAGTGAAAATGACGTCACCAAAATGGGAATATTTGTATTTTTTTTGGAAATTCGTTTGTTTTTTTCACATGACAGGATGCACTTGGTCCGCAACGATGTTTAGATATGATGTGCCAGTCAGACGTTAATCAACACGAATCAAAGGGCATAAAGCATGCCAGGAAAACATTCCCCAAACCATAACGTTGCCTCCACGAGCTTGAAGGGTTGCAGCAATGCATTTGGGATCCACGCTTTCGTACTGTTTCCGCCAAATTCTCACTCGGCCATCGGCATGGTGCAACTGAAAACGTGATTCATCAGACCACATAATTTGTTTCCAATTATCGACTGTCCAATCCTTGTGCTCCTGTGCGAACTGGAGACGTTTTCTCTTGTTAACTGCTGACGGCAAAGGTGTTCGAACAGGCCTTCGGCTGCCATATCCCATCCGATGCAGTGTACGGCGAACAGTGCGTGCAGAGATCATTATAGGGAATCCTTTATAAAGATGGTCTGTAATTTGCTGCACTGTTGTCTGTTACCAGTCTGGACACTCTCCGTTCCGCCCGAGCAGTCTCTAGTCGATGACGACCATACGTTGCACGTAGAGACCCAGTTTTTTGGCTGACAGTCCAGTCTTTAAACACTTTAACAACAGCTTCTCTGGAACATTTCACGAATGCGGCGGTTTCGAGAATACTCGCTCCATGGCTCCGAGCTCCTACAATCATACCACGTTGAAAGTCCGTCAAATCCCATTTTTTACGCATTTCGTCACCCAAAAATCACTTCTACTACTGTCGCAAGCACTAAGCTTTCCCTTTTTATACTAGCATCGCCCTCTGGCGGCAACAGCGTGCAGCCATAGCTCGTCTGCTTAAAACTGTCAGGTGGTCATAATAAAGTGGCCAATCAGTGTATAAAGTCGTCCTATTTACGTGCTTGCCATTCTGGCTTGCGCTTTTGAGTTGGTTGCATGTTTTGCAAGTAAAGTATACCTCGGAGAAAAGTTCGGAAGCAATTCGAGAAGTTCCAAAGGAGCCGCGTATCGTCGGGCTCTGGAAAGCGGGATGGCCTTATTGCCGAATTGCGCTCTATATCGGTCGTGCGGATATCCCCTTAGCATGCTGCTGGAGGCAGTGGATAGAACAAGGCACGCAGAAGCGACAGGAAGAGTCTGAGAGACCTACCCACGGAGAGATAGAGGACCGACTGGTTTTCCGACATGCGCGAAGTGACCCGACAGTCACGACTGCGGATATTCAGCAAGCAATGGTGACCTCTATGCATCGTCCAATTAGTTCGAACACTATTGGCAAACGGCTGCACGACTTAGGATTACATGCACGCAGACCGTTACGACTACGGTCACCATTGCATCGTCTCCAAAGACTGCAATGTTGTCGTGCCAGACTGACAGGGAGCCACTCAGAATTGTAGCAGATGATCTTCATTGACGATTCCTCCTTTTTTACACTTTCCAACCGTAGGTTGAAGAAGCGTATATGCTCCCGCTTTGTCCGTCCGTCCGCACGATAACTGGCGTAAAAATGGTTGGATTTCGATGAAATTTTAGTATGTGGTAGGGAACCACCTACGGACGAACCCTATTGAAAATGGGACAAATGGGGTCAAATGTCACGACGTATGAGCGGAATCATTCCATTGCCCTTATGCGCCACAACTTGCGTAAATACGGTTCGATTTCAGGGAAACTTTACTATGTGGTAGGGGACGACTAGGGACGAACCCTATTAAAAATGGGACAAATGGGGTCAAAGGTTACGACGTAGGAGCGGTATCATTCCATTTCCCTTATGAGTCATAACTTGCGTAAATATGGTTCGATTTCAATGAAAGTTTACTATGCGGTCGGAGACCGCCTGGGGACGAATCCTATAAAAAATGGGCAAAATGGGGTCAAAGGTCAGGACATAAGATCGGGATGCATTCCATTGCCCTTATGCGTCATAACGTGCGTAAAAATGGTTCGATTTCGATGAAATTTCAGTATGTAGTAGGGGACCACTGCGGAAAATAGACGAACCCTATTGAAAATAGACGAAATGTGGTCAAAGGTCAGGACATAGGATTGCGATCCATTCCATTGTCCTTATCGCATATTATTAAGGTGGACGTCAAGTAATTTTGCTTCCTATACTTCCAATGGAAAAACTTTTGTACACATTTCCTTTACAATTAATGTGTTCCCAAGGATAAGAATTTGAACATCGATTAAAATAACTTCATATTATAACTTGGAAAACTTAATATTTTCTAAAACATAACCATAATTATATTAAAAATCAATAACTTTTCGTTTGGTGGTGTTGAAACCGGATACAAGATGGCGCGACCTGTACTTTGAAGACGTCAGTAGACAAAAAAATGTGGGATTGCATAATTACGGTTATGGTTTAGAAAATATTAAGTATTCCAAGTTATGAAATGAAGCTATTTGAATCGATGTTCAAATTTTCATCCTTGGGAACGCATTAATTGTGAAGAAAATGTGTACAAAAGTTTTTCCATTGGAAGTATAGGAAGCAAAGTTACTTGACGTCCACCTTAAAGTAGCAATTCTTGTATGTATGTATGTACATTTTATTTTGAAAACGGCTGTAAGAATTTTGATGAAAGTCGTTAACCTGCCGTTTTATGGTACTTTAGAAGAATTCGTTTAGTGGGTAAAATAACCACCCCGAATTATAACGTTTTTAGTGATGGCGTTGTTCCATTAATGTTACCAATGCTTAGAAATCTTATGACGTCACAACTCGCGTTTGAGAATGTTGGCGCACGGTCATGCCATCTATCTCATTACGTAACGCGTTGTTTGTGGATCCTATTAAAGATTTATGACGTCACACCTTGCTAGCAGATGGTCGCGATTCCCATCTTCCTCATTACGTCACGCGTTGTGTGCGTATGTCCGTCGGCACGATAACTCACGTAACAACCGTTGGATTTCGATGAAATTTTAGTATCTGTTAGGGGATCACCTGGGAAGGAACCCTATTTAAAGTGAACGAAATGGGGTCAAAGGTCAGTTCATAGGAGAGGGATCCATTCCACTGCTATTATGCGCCATAACTAACGTAAAAAAGGTTCGATTTCGATGAAATTTTAGTATGTATTAGGGGACCACCTGGAGACAAACTTTATTGAAAATGGGCAAAATGGGGTCAAAGGTTAGGACACAGGAGCGGGATCTATTCCATAGCCCTTATGCATCATAACTTACGTAAAAATGCTTCGATTGCGACAAAACTTTATCATGTTATTTCGGAGGTATACCAAGCCGGTTCTGTTCAATATCATCGAAATGGGATCAAAGGTTAGGGCACAGGACCGAGATTTATTCCACAGACATTATTCTTATAACTTGAGTAATAACTTGAGTAATGATTTCGGTAATGTTGGAAAGCGTATTATAATCAATGCATTGCATGATTTTATTAACTTGTTTACACTTTCCAACCGTAGGTTGAAGAAGCGTATGTGCTCCAGCTTTGTCCGTCTGCCTGTCCGCACGATGACTCGCGTAAAAATGGTTCGATTTCGATGAAATTTTAGCATGTGATAGGGGACCACTGGGGACAAACCCTAATGAAAATGGATGAAGTGGGGTGAAAGGTCACGGCATAGAAGCGGGATCCATTCCATTGCCCTTATGCGTCACCATAACTCGCGTAAATATGGTTCGATTTCGATGAAATTTTAGTATGTGGTAGGGGACCACCAGGGAATGAACCCTGTTAAAAATGGACGAAACGGGGTCAAAGGTCAGGACATAGGATCGGGACCCATTCCAACGCCCTTATTCCATACTATTATAGGAGCAATTCTTGTATGTATGCAAATTTTATTTTTAAAATGGCTCTAAGGATTTTGATGAAAGTCGTTAACTTACGGTTTTCTGGTACTAGAAATCGATTTAGCTTGATTTCGATTTCAAAAAAGTTCGTTTAGTGGGTTAACTAACCACCCCGAATCACCACGTTTTTAGTGTCATGGCGTCGTTCCATTACATGCTGGCGCGTGGTCACGCCATCTGTGTCATTACGTCACGAGTTGTGTGTGGACCTTATTAAAGTTTTATGACGTCACACTCTTGTGAGCAGATGGTCGCGATTCCCATCTGCCTCATAACGTCACGCGTTGTGTGCGTATGTTCTTCCGCACGATAACTCGCGTAAAAATGGCTCGAATTCTTTGACATTTTAGTATGTGGTAGGGGAACACCTGTCAAGGAACCCTATTGAAAGTGAACGAAATGGGGTCAAGGGTCAGGACATAGGAGCGTAATCCATTCCACTGCTCTTATGCGTCATAACTAACGTAAAAAAAGTTCGATTTCGATGAAATAATAGTATGTGGTAGGGGACGACCTTGGGACAAACCCCATTAAAAATGGGCGAAATGGGGTAAAAGGTCAGGACATAGGAGCGAACTAACTTCCATCGCCTTTATGCGTCATAACTTACGTACAAATGCTTCGATTTAGATGAAATGTTAGTATGTTGTAAGGGCCTGCCTGGGGACGAAGCCTATTGAAAATGGGTGAAATGGGGTCAACGATTAGGACACAGGAGCGGGATCTATTCCATAGCCCTTATGCATCATAACTTACGTAAAATTGCTTCGAATGCGGCAAAACATTATCATGTTATTTCGGAGGTATACCAAACCGGTTCTGTTGAATATCATCGAAGTGGGATGAAAGGTCAGGGCACAGGAAAGAGATTTATTCCACAGCCATTATCCTCATAACTTGCGTAATGATTTCTGGAATGTTGGAAAGCTTATTATAATCAATGCATTGCATGATTTTACTAACTTGTTTCTTGGAGGAGACGATCAACGAATCTGTGCGTAGAGCCACTGTGGTCCGCGCCAAGGTGAACGGTTTTTTGTCGAGCTTCACATGTCCTGAAGGCCTGGTGTCATAGTGTGGTGCGCAATTGTCTACCAAGCCAGGTCACCTTCGGTGTTCATTACATGCACTTCGACAACCTAACGTTACGTTAATGAGGTCATGCAACCAGTGGGCTTATCTTTCCGGAACGGTCACTGCGGTGCGATTTTCCAACAGGACAACGCTCCTCCGCATGCTTCTGCTGTTTCGAGAGCGCGCCTACAAGGCACTGACACTCTGCCATGGCCAGTCGCATCGCTAGACCTATCGCCGATTGAAAGTGTGTGGGATGCTATTGGACGGGACACATACAAAAAAACACTCCAGCCCTACAGCACAATCTGTAAGATCTGCATGAGAAGATTCAAGCTGCAAGCGACAGCTTATCGCAGGACATCATTAGAAACCTATACAACTCCATACCGAGACGTCTGGCATGCTGTGTGAGAAAACATAACTGCCGAACGCCATTCTGAGGGACACTACTTATTGAAAATCCTCCAAATACGTGGCGTTAGTAAATAAATAAATACCTCGCTCTTTCCACGTTCCTGAAACACACAGCAACCGAAAAATTGTTTTCAGCCGCCGCCGTGGAATTGAAACACGAATCTCTCGATATCTAGCAGAGCGCGTTAGCTTTACACCACGGTGGCCAACAATCCACGGTGCTATGTGTATTTTTAAGTCAGCTCCTAACATCATAAATCCGTAAGATGGGCTCAGCTACTGAGACGTCTCCATCTGGTGGGCATTAACGGCACCGGCTATATATATTATAGCAGTTAAATCCAAAGTTAGGATTTTCACCTTGGATCTCGCCCTTTGGATTTAACTGCTATAATATATATAGCCGGTGCCGTTATTGCCCACCAGATGGAGACGTCTCAGTAGCTGAGCCCATCGTACGGATTTATGATGTTAGGAGCTGACTTAAAAATACACATAGCACCGTGGATTGTTAGCCACCGTGGTGTAAAGCTTAACGCGCTCGGCTAGATATCGAGAGATCCGTGTTTCAATTCTACGGTGGTGGTTTCTGAAAATATATTTATGGTTGCTGTGTGTTTCTGGAACGTGGAAAGAGCGATGTATTTATTTAGACACTATGTATTGACGTGTAGCTCAATAAATATTATCCGTATCAGTATCAATCTGTAATCATTTATTGTTCCGGGGCACCTTTACCTTCCCCCATGAATAGCATTGCAATCCGACACGTCCTTCTGGGTGCAACTATATTTTTGGCAATGTGTGTATAACAGTTCCTTAACAATCCAGCAAACAATGAAAATCCTTCACTGGGAAACTGAATTTATCGTATTTGTTTGAGGTTAACCAGTCGCACTCACACGAATTCATGAAAAAGGAAAAAAAGAGCACATACAAAAAAAGCACTTCTCCAAGAAATTGTGCAGTCGCCTACTTTCAAGTGAGAACTTCGATGAGCTCTCTTTGTAGAGACTGCTTTATTTACTTATGCGGTGAATAACTGTTTTCTAAATAAAAGAACAAATTTTGGCGAACTCTTCGTTTTCGCGCTCTTCTCACTGAACTTAAACCAGATGTTCAGTGTATTAAATTCCAGGAAAGTCTGCACTCTCGAAATTCAGAGATTTATATTGAAAGCAATTTTCTTCCGTTTTCTTTTCTACCCCGTTCTCTGTGAAATGTTCACGACTGTGATACACTCGCGTGCAAATCTCTATCCGCTAGACCAGACTGGGGTGATTGCTGCGATATACGATGAAAACAAAAAGGATATAATATCGAATAAAATATAAACAGTTCAAAACAGAAAAACCATCTCACTGCGATCACGTAATAATTTATTGCGTTATCATTTTTAGCTGGAACACAACTGTTTCATATACAGCGTGATTCATAATTATCGTTGAAGTTTCCGTGACATGGCATGGTCAAACCGTAACCGACCAAATAAAACTGCCTACAGCATAAACAAATTCATCGCGGAAAGTTTCATGTGGCAAAACGGTACCCGTTGAAATGACGTCATACTTCAAAATGGCGCGAAAAAGCAATGTGCGTACTCTGGTTCTTCGAAACTAGAGTTGGGCAAAATCGTAATTGAATTAATTGGTAATGCATTACAGCGTAATGGTAATGGGAAAGGGAACTAACGTTACCATTACATGGTAATGGTGAATTGACCATTAGAATTACATGGTAATTGTAATAACATGTAGCAGTTGCCCATTATAGTCGTAATGGTTGACTATATGTTGATAATTAACCAATAACGTATGGGTAACAATACAACGTGAATAAGCCAGCAACCAGTACGCCCTTACAATGCGTGTATGTAGGTATTGGAGATTGTACGTGTATGGCATGAGCAGTTGCCACGTCTTGGCAGCAAGTAAAGTGATTTGAACGAAATAATACACATGAGGTATATACGAATGGGATGTTTATTTCAGTTAGAGAATAGTACAAAAATAAAATAAAGATCAATACCGTTGCATGTGATCTTAGTCTTCAACAAAGAACAGTTATCTGAAGCACACAATAAACAGTCAAGAAGTAATATATTGTTCATTAAACGCAAACGGAAACCACTCTGAAACACAACATCACTTGAAATGGAAGGAATGAATGGTCTGACGGCAACAAAATATGGTAACCACAAAGTGAACTACGACTACAACAGAAAGAATGAGCAACTATTAATAGATCATTACAAAGTAAAGAAATGACAAATCCACATTGTAAGGCGAACGACTGAATCCCTTATATACAGTATGCTTCACGAAAGGACCTGAATATTCTTGATGCACATAAAGCGCTTCATCTTCATATCATTCTGGAACATTCTGCAAACGTCTAACTCATTATTGCCGCTTCTAGAACATTCTACAGGACACTTCGGTCTCTGTATGCTATGTAACATGGTCGACTTTTCTAGACATAGCATTTGGCACACGTGCATTTCTATAAACTATTAGTATGCGATTTTTATTTGCAAATTGTGTAATTTCATTACCAAATAATTCCATTGCTTTTGAATGGCATTATTAAATAACTGAATTATATCCTCTTCATTGTAATGCATTACAGATTAATTCCATTACCTTGTGTAAACCATACTTGGGATTACCTTGTAATGCATTACCTGTTACTGCATTACACGTTAATTGTAATCTGTAGTTCCATTACTTTGCAATGCATTACCTGTTACTGCATTACTTTGGAATGCATTACACGCTAATTGTAATCTGTACTTCCTTTACCTGTTACTGCATTACACGTTAATTGTAATCTGTACTTCCATTACCTGTTACTGCATTAGCTTGCAATGCATTACACGTTAATTGTAATCTGTACTTCCATTACCTGTTACTGCATTAGCTTGCAATGCATTACACGTTAATTGTAATCTGTACTTCCATTACTTTGTAATGCATTACCCGTCACTGCATTACACGTTACTTGTAATCTGTACTTCCATTTCCTGTTACTGCATTAGCTTGCAATGCATTACACGTTAAAAGTAATCTGTACTTCCATTACTTGTAATGCATTACCTGTTAGTGCATTACCTTGTAATGCACTACATATTAAATGTAATCTGTACTTCCATTACTTTGTAATGCATTATCTGTTACTTCATTACCTTGTAATGCATTACACGTTAAATTTTATCTGTACTTCCATTACTTTGTAATGTATTACCTGTTACTGCATCACCTTGTAATGCATTACACGTTTTGCAATATGTACTTCCATCACCTGTTACTGCCTTTTTCTTGTAATGCATTACACGTTAATTGTAATCTGTACTTCCATTACCTAGTAATGCATTACCTGTTACTGCATTATCTTGTAATGCATTACACGTTAATTGTAATTTGTACTTCCATTACTTTGTAATGCATTACACGTTAATTGCAATCTGTACTTCCATTACTTTGTAATGCAGTACCTGTTACTGCATTACACGCTAAATGTAATATGTACTTCCATTACTTTGTAATGCATTACACGTTAATTGTATCTGTACTTCCATTCATTTGTAACGCAGTACCTATTACTGCATTACACGCTAAATGTAATCTGTACTTCCATTACTTTGTAATGCATTACCTGTTACTGCATTACCTTGTAATGCATTACTCGTTAATTGTAATCTGTACTTCCATTCATTTGTAACGCATTAGCTGTTACTGCATTAGCTTGCAATGCATTACACGGTAATTTTAATCTGTACTTCCATTACTTTGTAATGCATTGCTTGTTAATGCATTACCTTGTAATGCATTACACATTAATTGTAATCTGCATTTCCATTACTTTGTAATGCATTACCTGTTACTGCATTACCTTGTAATGCATTACTCGTTAATTGTAATCTGTACTTCCATTACACTGTAATGCATCACCATGTTACTGCATTACCTTGTAATGCATCACACGTTAAATGTAATCTGTACTTCCATTACTTTGTAATGCATTGCCTGTTACTGCATTACCTTGTAATGCATTACACATTAATTGTAATCTGTAATTCCATTACTTTGTAATGCATTACCTGTTACTGCATTACCTTGTAATGCATTACTCGTTAATTATAATCTGTACTTCCATTACTTTGTAATGCATCACCATGTTACTGCATTACCTTGTAATGCATTACACATTAATTGTAATCTGTATTTCCATTACTTTGTAATGCATTACCTGTTACTGCATTACTCGTTAATTGTAATCTGTACTTCCATTACTTTGTAATGCATCACCATGTTACTGCATTACCTTGTAATGCATTACACATTAATTGTAATCTGCATTTCCATTACTTTGTAATGCATTACCTGTTACTGCATTACCTTGTAATGCATTACTCGTTAATTGTAATCTGTACTTCCATTACACTGTAATGCATCACCATGTTACTGCATTACCTTGTAATGCATCACACGTTAAATGTAATCTGTACTTCCATTACTTTGTAATGCATTGCCTGTTACTGCATTACCTTGTAATGCATTACTCGTTAATTGTAATCTGTACTTCCATTACTTTGTAATGCATCACCATGTTACTGCATTACCTTGTAATGCATTACACGTTAATTGTAATCCGTACTTCCATTACTTTGTAATGCCTTACCTGTTACTGCATTACCTTGTAATGCATCACACGTTAAATGTAATCTGTACTTCCATTACTTTGTAATGCATTCCTGCCCAACTCTGTTCGAAACAAAGTTAGTTATCAAAGTCGTTACAGAACACAATATGGCAGAGATCCACCTTCCGATAATGCTATCCGACGTTATTTAAAGCAGTTTCAAAAGACTGGTACTTTGCTGCATCAAAATGGAGCGGAAAGACGGAGCACTTCGCAGGACGACGTTGATCGCGTCCAGGAAGCCCTCAAAACCAATGAGACCAGCTTCATCGCAGTTAAGTATTCCACAAACGACTGTTTGGAGAGTTCTTCATAACTATCTACAACTCAGTGCTTACAAACTGCAGATCGTACATTCTTTACAGCGGGACGATAAATCCCACCGTGTCCAATTTGCAAAAGACATTTTGTCGAAAGTCGAAACTCATGAACATTATCTGCGGACATGGATATTTAGTAATAAAGCAACATTTTTCGTCTCAGAGAGGGTACATTGGCATAACTGCAGAACATGGAACTCCGAAAACACTCACGCTCGAGAAGTCAACGAGATAGTCAAAAGGTGAACGTCTGGCGCAGTTTTTCTTTTTTTTTTTTTTTTGTAAGGAGGTTTAACGACCACCGTGAGCAACTCAATGGGCTATAAGCAGTCGCCCGTCCCTAATTTAGGGTCACTGGTTCCAGGGAAGGGAGAGAGCCAGCGCCGTAAGACAAACACAACATCCATGCCTCACCGGGATTCGAACCCAGACCCCTTACGGACGAATGATCAGAGGCCAGCGTCTTAGACCACTGCGCCACCGGTGCAGCCTGGCGCAGTTTGTCATGTTCTGAAGTGTTGCGGACCTTTTTCTTTGCGGAGAAAACACTGACAGCAGTGACCAATCTAGACATGCTACAGTTGTATCTGTTGCCTTAGTTGGAAGATTAGTAGTCCAATGTGGTTTCCAGCACGATGGCGCACCGCCGCATTGGGCTGTTATTGTCCAAAAATTTCGTGACCTGCATTTTCCGGGTGGATGGGTTGGGTGTGGTGTACTCTTTCCGTAGCCTCAGCGCTCACCCGACATTGGATATCTTTTTACCAGACCTCCTGCCATCTCCCTCGATGAGCCGAAGGACAAAACTGGTGCTGCGATAGCAACAATAACGCCGCAAATGCTGGCGAACATTTGGCGGGAAATTGATATCTCACGTGACACAAAAGGCGCGCCAGTCGGAGTTGTTCAGCAATCTAATGTATCGATTCTACAAGCAATAAATGTTTTAGTTGTCATCGTCATATTCTGCTTGCGGTTTTAGTTAGTTGTTTCCCGTTTTCCGATCATCATCATTGTCAACCATTACCAATCCACTGCTGGACGAAGGTCTCCCCAAGTTTCCTCCACAACGGTCTGTCTTGTGCCAGTCTCCTCCATGTCACTCTCGCATGTTTTCGAATTTCATCTACCCATCTTAGCACCCTCTGCCTTCATGTCGCACTGGCCGCTGCCTTGGCCAGGTACATTCCAGCTGCCGAAGACTGAGGGCCGAGATTTAAGTTGTGGAGTCATTTTTGAGCGGTTTGGCCATAACTCACCACGCTGGCCAAGCGGGTTGGTGAGTGTGGGATAGCATTTCCTCTGATCCCGATGGTTTAGTTATACCGCTATTGGCGATCGTCAGAGCTTTTTTAGTGGGAACAGGATGCACCACGAGAAGGCGGGGTTGACATTTGTCAAGGAGAGGCTGTGATGTTATGCATCACCTGACCTGAAAATAATTATGAATCATCATGTATATCCCTCCTGGTCATTTTCGATTACACTACAGCTTTATAGACAGTCAAGTCACAGTATTGTTGCCACCTCCTACTTTTACGGTCAACAGCGCGAAGCCAATGAAAGAAGACACCTGTTGTGACCTGGCTTGGAGGCTATATAAGGTGTGCTGTAAGCATTCTGAAAATATATTACTCATTGCTGTCATACATAAAAGGAGCGATTTATCAGATTTGCAAAAAGAGATGATTATCGGCTTTCGGGACAAGGGTGGCAGTGTTTTTGAAACAGCGCAGTTTGTGAACTGTCCGTGTGATGATGTGGTTAAAGTGTAACGTGATTAGCGAAATGGCGTCATTAGTAATAAACGACGTGAAAAGTGTGGAGCACCACGTGCCCTTGATGTGAGAGGTGAACGTCGGTTTCGAAGGTACGTGAGGGCCGATCGACACGCTACAGTGTGAGAGACTCACTGGCCGAATGAATTAGGGGCTACCGGAAGTCTGTCTGAAACGACACTACAGGGAACCCTGCTGCGTATGGTGATCCGATGCAGACGGATGACCACTGATGCTAACGAAGGTGCATCGGCAGAAGAGGAAAGGTTACATTCATACGGCAGTATCGGAATCGGACCTTCGCTGATTGGCAAAGGATTGCCTTCTCCGATGAGTCACGTTTTCTGCTTCATCGAACGGATGGACATTGGCGTAAGAGTAGAAAAACATTGGAGAACAAACACTCTTCAAGCATTTCTGGAAGAACGTAAGCTAGTGGGGGCAGGGTTATTGTCTGGGGAATGTTTTCGTGGCACTCCCTGGGTCCACTTATACCTGTGGAAGGAACTATGGACCGAATTTGTGATGAATCCATCCTTGGAGGCCACATACACCCATACATGCTGATTGGCTTCCTTGGAGCGGATGGGATCTTCAACACGACAATGCGACGTGTCACAAAACTAGAAATGTTCGAGAGTGGTTGCAAGAGCACGATGAAAACTTCAAAGTGTTTCTCTGGCCCTCGGTATTTTCGGCGTTTGGCCGTGATTGAATCAGTCAGTAGTGAGGCCTCATAGCGACCGGTTGAACATGATGTTGTTGCTTGAGTGTCGAGTGCTTCTGATTGAACATGCGTTCCGTAGTTGAGGTGAATATACAGACGAAGTGAAACGTAAGGACAGAGAACAGTTTCCTGATACTGAAGCACCCCATCGCAATGCGGTGAAGCGATTAAGTGAAGAGTTTCACAAACACGGATCAGTGAGAGATGCTCCGAAAAGCGGTAGAATGCAAGCTAACAGACGAAAATGATGTCTATGGATGCATGTCAACACACAGGAGGGAGCCATTTAAAGCATTTATTGTAGCAGGTACGCTTGTAGTTGTTGTACGTGTATTGTCTTGCCAGGTGCACAGTGATTTTTGCCTCACCCTGTGTATCTTTAAAGGGAGGATCACCGGGTTTGTTTTAGAGCAGTTAGCGGCGTGAAAATCAGTGAAAGAATGGATCTCGCTCATGCAGAGGCATATTAAGCTAATTTCAGCCATTTTCAACACATTCCTTTGATATGGACCACTTTTTTCCCTTCGAGATTTTGAGTGAAATTTTGCCCCAACTGGGTCTCTAAGAGCAAACTATAATTTTGATGGAAAGGCAGTAGTGTCAAGTTGCCGCCAATCCAGAAATTACAGTATTTCAACGCACGTTTATATACGTCCAACTACACTATCTACCAACAAGTAGTTGGACACCCCAGCAATCGGCGATATCTGCGGTCCTGATACACGTCACTGCCGCCGCCGTTAAATATCGTGTGGGAAACAACAACGCAAGCAGTCGCATGCAAGATGCCACGCAGTTCAGAGCTCTCTGATTTCGAGAAAGGTGTAATCGTCGGGTATCACAGAAATGGCCGATCCATACGTGACAAATCTAGCTAGTTGAAATACCCAAAATCGACAGTGGCCTACCTAATTGGTAAGTGGAAGATAAGAGGTGTCTGTCGGAATGTGCCCACACCCGGCAGACCCACAAAACTGGGAGTTAGAGACCGACGGGTGCTGGCCAGAGAAATTCGGAAGAACCGAACGAAATCGATAGGCCCCATTTGAGAGGAGTTTCAACAGGCATCAGGGAGTGTTCTTTAGATGAATACCATCTGTAAGGATGCCCATCTGCTCGCTTATCATGGACGTGCTGCCACCCACAAGACTTTGATCACCAAATCCAATAGCGTTGCTCTGCTAACGTGGTGCAAAGAACGTCGACAGTGGACCGTTGAACAATGGAAACAGGTTCTCGGGAGCGACGAATCAAGGTTCACCCTCTACCGTTCGGATGGCAGTGTTTGGGGTTGGCGTCTTCCTGGAGAACGCCTCCTGCCGGAATGTATTGTGCCAACTGTGAAGTTCGGCGGCGGTGGAATTATGCTATGCGGTGTTTGTCCTGGTATGGCACGGGACCCTAGATCGCAATTCCTGGTAGACTCAACGCCGAGACCTACTGCACCATTTTGGATGACCATGCGCTTCCTACGTTGTGGCAGTTTTACGGAGTGGACCCATGTTACTTTCCGGATGACAATGCCACCTGTCATGTTGCGAGGTCCACCATGGCCTGGTATGGCGACAACGGGGTTAATCGAGTCCGGAGCTTAACCCTATCGAGCACCTCTGGGACGAGTTGGAGGGTCGACTTAAGGGGTGCCTCCACCGTCCGAAATCGGTGAAGGAACTGACCTGTCCTCTCCAAGCCGAGTGGAATACCGCTAGCCGTCGTACAACGCCTGGTTGAGAGTATCCCCCCCCCGAGCTATAACCGCCCCTCGTGGTGTCTCCACCAACTATTGAAGGTGAATGAACTTCGTTTTTCTTTGCTACCACAGGTGTCCAATTACTTGTTGGTAGATAGTGTATTTTGAAAACTAAGAAGAAGCAATGCTTGGAGTGCTTTAAAACAGGTTTTTTCATTACGCCCCTTTCCCGGAAATTTGGAAATTTTCATCTGGTTTCAGATATGTTCTTCCAAACTTACGTGTGATAATACGCATAGAAAAGCCTTCAATTCCATCGAAATTTTAATTTTTTCTTGGGGATCTCATGGGGGCAAACTTTTACTTAAAAACTTGATTGGAAAAGATATACAGTGTGAGCCAAAATTGTTCACTTCGAAGAAATGCGTTGAAAATTCCTGAAATTGGTTTTATACGCAGAGCGCATGAGCGGGATCAATATTTCCACATGTATGCACGCCGCTAACTGCTCTGAAACAAACCAGGTGATTCTCCCTTAAAAGGTATACTTCTCCTCTGTAGCATGTAAAGGTTCCCTCTTTTTATGGCCGCAATATAAGGCACAGGCGAAATATGCGAAACGGAATTTCCTCTCCGTGTGAAATTTCGTCTCCAAATTTTACAACCGCTAATGACCCCAATATAGGGCATAATGGGAAAATGCACAGCGGGAAAGCAGCAGCGTGACAATCGTCTCGTGCGGTCATGGCTTTTTTTTTATTATTGGTTGATTGGAGGTTTAGCGACCATCCTGAGCAACTCAATGGGCAACAAGCTGTCGTCCGTCCCTAATTTAGGGTCACTGGTTCCAAAGAAGGGAGAGAGCCAGTGCCGTAAGACAAACACAACATCCATGCCTTACCGGGATTCGAACCTGGACCCCTTTCGGACGAATGATCAGAGGCCATCGCTTTGACCACTGCGCCACCGAGGCGGCAATTGAAGGTTTAACATCCACAGTGAGAAACTCAATGGGCTATAAGCAGTCACCCGTCCCTAATTTAGGTTCACTGGTTCCAAAGAAGAGAGAGAGCCAGTGCCGTAAGACAAACACAACATCCATGCCTCACCGGGATTCGAACCCGGACCCTTTTTGAACGAATGATCAGGGGCCATCGCTTAGACCACTGCGCCACCGGGGTGGCAATTGAAGGTTTAACAACCAAAGTGAGCAACTCAATGGGCTATAAGCAGTCGCCCGTCCCTAATTTAGGGTCACTGGTCCCAGGGAAGGGAGAGATCCAGTGCCGTAAAACAAACACAACATCCATGCCTCACCGGGATTCGAACCCGGACCCCTTTTGAACGAATGATCAGGGGCCATCGCTTAGATCACTGCGCCACCGGGGTGGCAATTGAAGGTTTAACAACCACAGTGAGCAACTCAATGGGCTGTGAGCAGTCGCCCGTCCCTAGTTTAGGGTCACTGGTCCCAGGGAAGGGAGAGTGCCAGTGCCGTAAGACAAACACAACATCCATGCCTCACCGGGATTCGAACCCGGACCCTTTTTGAACGAATGATCAGGGGCCATCGCTTAGACCACTGTGTCACCGGGGTGGCAATTGAAGGTTTAACAACCAAAGTGAGCAACTCAATGGGCTATAAGCAGTCGCCCGTCCCTAATTTAGGGTCACTGGTCCCAGGGAAGGGAGAGTGCCAGTGCCGTAAGTCAAACACAACATCCATGCCTCCCGGGATTCAAACCCGGACCCCTTTTGGACGAATGATCAGAGGTCATCGCTTAGACCACATGCGCCACCGAGATGACACCCTGGGTTTTGATGAGTGCTTTCTATGCACTCGTTAGGCATGGAGACGATGATAAATCATTTACCAGGTTATTACTGTTTTGGAAAATGTTAAATACTTCTGAAAGTCTAGGTTGGGATTTTAATGACCTAGTCTAAAAGTGTTGGTCAAATATTGTCTTAAAATGTGAAATACTTCTAAAAGTCCAGGTTGGAATTTTAATGAAGTACGAGGGTAAATCTAAAGGTAAGGCCAACGTTGTCATATATTAAAGAAACAAAGAGGCACACATATAAAAACTACCTCATACCTCAACATAGTCCCCCCATCGTTCAACGCATATCTTGTATCTGTCTACAAGCCTCTGGATTCCTGCAGAGAAGAATGTTTTGGGCTGTTCCTGCAGCCACGAATGCACATATTCCTGTACCTGGACATCACTTTCAAAATGGCGTTCTCGCCAAGCGTCTTTCAAAAGGCCGAAGACATGAAATTCGCGCAGCGCCAAATCGCGGAGTAAGCAGGATGTTGTAACATCTCAAACGTTAACTAGGTAATTGTTTGTTGAGTTCCTGATGCCTTATGTGGACGTGCCTTTTCATGAAGCAACATCACTTTTCTTTTTGATATCATTCCCCAACGTTTTGTACGAATTGCTGGTTTCAATTTGTCTTTCAGTAAGTCACAAGATGATCGATTATTAGGTGAGTCGCCCAGTGCTTGATAATGTAGAACGACAAGTCCTTTCATGTCAAAAAAAAAGTGGAAAACAATTTTCGTGCCGAAGGAACAATTTTGAACTCGTGGGGAGCTCGGATGTTTCCACTCCATGCTATGCATTTGTCTCTCGGGATTGTAATGATGGACCCATGTTTCATCCCCAGTGACAATCCTCTTCAGAATACTGGGATCTGACTCATACCGCTGTTAAACATTTCTGCTGATATCCAGGCTCTTCTGCTAGTGAGCATCGGATAACTACCGTGGCACCCATCTGACACACATTTGATGATATCCGAGATCGTTATGCACTATTTAGATTGCAGAACCTTTGCAAATGTTTTTCTTTTGAGGGGGGGATATCTCAGGCAGAGTAACGCGGCGATCTTCTTTAATGAGTGCATTAATGCGATCCAAATGGTCCTTTTGTAACGTACCAGGAGAGGAGATGTGACGTACCTGCCAGCAGGACGCACACGACATAAAGGCAGATAGGAATCAGAACAATCGTCCGCGTAGCTTAATTGGTAGAGCAACTTATTCCGGAATGAGAGGACCCGGGTTCGAATAACGGCGTAGACCAAAAATGACGGAGAAATGCACTTCGTTATAATGGCGCCCGAACTATCCGGATGACCCGACCGTTCAAAATCTCGCATTGGTGTGATGTTATTTCCACACCGCGAGATAGGAAAAATGTGAGCAGCACTTCAAAAAAAAAAAAGAAAAGAAAAAGAAGGGGGAGATGATGTAACGTACCAGGAGAGGAGATGTGACGTACCTGCCAGCAGGACGCACACGACATAAAGGCAGATAAGAATCAGAACAATCGTCCGCGTAGCTTAATTGGTAGAGCGACTTGTTCCGGAATAAGCGGCCTCGGGTTCGAATCCCGGCGTAGACCAAAAATGACGGAGAAATGCACTTCGTTATAATGGCGCCCGAACTATCCGGATGACCCGACCGTTCAAAATCTCGCATTGGTGTGATGTTATTTCCACACCGCGAGATAGGAAAAATGTGAGCAGCACTTCAAAAAAAAAAAGAAAAGAAAAAGAAGGGGGAGATGATGTAACGTACCAGGAGAGGAGATGTGACGTACCTGCCAGCAGGACGCACACGACATAAAGGCAGATAAGAATCAGAACAATCGTCCGCGTAGCTTAATTGGTAGAGCGACTTGTTCCGGAATAAGCGGCCTCGGGTTCGAATCCCGGCGTAGACCAAAAATGACGGAGAAATGCACTTCGTTATAATGGCGCCCGAACTATCCGGATGACCCGACCGTTCAAAATCTCGCATTGGTGTGATGTTATTTCCACACCGCGAGATAGGAAAAATGTGAGCAGCACTTCGAAAGAAAAAAAAAGAAAAATAAGGGGAGATGATGTAACGTACCAGGAGAGGAGATGTGACGTACCTGCCAGCAGGACGCACACGACATAAAGGCAGATAGGAATCAGAACAATCGTCCGCGTAGCTTAATTGGTAGAGCAACTTATTCCGGAATGAGAGGACCCGGGTTCGAACCCCGGCGCGGATAAAAATGACGGAGAAATGCACTTCGTTATAATGGCGCCCGAACTATCCGGATGACCCGACCGTTCAAAATCTCGCATTGGTGTGATGTTATTTCCACACCGCGAGATAGGAAAAATATGAGCAGCACTTCAAAAAAAAAAAAAAAAAAAAAAGAAGGGGGAGATGATGTAACGTACCAGGAGAGGAGATGTGACGTACCTGCCAGCAGGACGCACACGACATAAAGGCAGATAGGAATCAGAACAATCGTCCGCGTAGCTTAATTGGTAGAGCAACTTATTCCGGAATGAGAGGACCCGGGTTCGAACCCCGGCGCGGATAAAAATGACGGAGAAATTCACTTCGTTATAATGGCGCCCGAACTATCCGGATGACCCGACCGTTCAAAATCTCGCATTGGTGTGATGTTTTTTCCACACCGCGAGATAGGAAAAATATGAGCAGCACTTCAAAAAAAAAAAAAAAAGAAAAGAAAAAGAAGGGGGAGATGATGTAACGTACCAGGAGATGAGATGTGACGTACCTGCCAGCAGGACGCACACGACATAAAGGCAGATAGGAATCAGAACAATCGTCTGCGTAGCTCAGTTGGTAGAGCGACTTGTTCCGGAATAAGCGGCCTCGGGTTCGAATCCCGGCGTAGACCAAAAATGACGGAGAAATGCACTTCGTTATATTGGCGCCCGAACTATCCGGATGACCCGACCGTTCAAAATCTCGCATTGGTGTGATGTTATTTCCACACCGCGAGATAGGAAAAATATGAGCAGCACTTCAAAAAAAAAAAAAAAAAAGAAGGGGGAGATGATGTAACGTACCAGGAGAGGAGATGTGACGTACCTGCCAGCAGGACGCACACGACATAAAGGCAGATAGGAATCAGAACAATCGTCCGCGTAGCTTAATTGGTAGACCAACTTATTCCGGAATGAGAGGACCCGGGTTCGAACCCCGGCGCGGATAAAAATTACGGAGAAATCCACTTCGTTATAATGGCGCCCGAACTATCCGGATGACCCGACCGTTCAAAATCTCGCATTGGTGTGATGTTATTTCCACACCGCGAGATAGGAAAAATATGAGCAGCACTTCAAAAAAAAAAAAAAAAAAAAGAAAAAGAAGGGGGAGATGATGTAACGTACCAGGAGAGGAGATGTGACGTACCTGCCAGCAGGACGCACATGACATAAAGGCAGATAGGAATCAGAATACATGTCCGCGTAGCTTAATTGGTAGAGCAACTTATTCCGGAATGAGTGGACCCGGGTTCGAACCCCGGCGCGGATAAAAATGACGGAGAAATTCACTTCGTTATACTTTGTACAAGAGATCATCAAACGACCCGAGCGAGTTTCATCAAACACGTTCATTCTACCGGCTTGTAACTTTTCCATTCATTTGTACACATGTCTCTGGCTCATACACTCATCCTCCTCATATTGCACAAGCATTCTACAATGAAATTCAGCGGGTTGAACGCCCTCACCCCATAATTGTTTTTGTTTTTTTATTGGAGGTTTAACGACCACCGTGAGCAACTCAATGGGCTATCAGCAGTCGCCGGTCCCTAATTAAGGGCCACTGGTTCCAGCGAAGGGAAAGAGCCAGGGTCGTAAGATAGAAACAACATCCCTGCACTCACCGGGATTCGAATCCGCACCCCTTTCGGACGAATGATCAGAGGTCATCGCTTAGACCACAGCGATACCACCGAGGACCATAGAAAGTTCACTAAACTTCGCTGCTTGACAATGGAACATTTCGACAGAAAAGAGGCCATGTTTTTTTTTCTTTTTTTATTGGAGGTTTAATGATCACCTTGAGAAACTCAACGGTCTATAAGCAGTCTCCCGTCCTTAATTAAGGGTCACTGTTTCCAGGAAATTGAGACATCCAGTGCAGTTAGACAAACACAACATCCATGCCTCACCAGCATTCGAACCCGGACCCCTTTCGAGCAAACGATCAGAAGCAATCGCTTTGAACACTTCGCCACTGCATCGGCGAGAGGCCATGTTTACGCCTTGCAACTTCTCGGTAACTGCGGTTAGAATGTTAGTAATTGCATCCGCCACGTACCCTCCCTTCTACATATAGCAATGTTGCAGCTCAGCTTCCTTACATAACGAGAACATGGACGTTACATTTTGTTTCACCCTCATATTTATAATTTCTTTTATTAAATGTTACACATTTACACTGGCGGAAAGTGAAAAAAGAACGCCAACAAAGATTTGGCGGACGATCATGAAATTTACATATGTTAATGGCGTCGAGTTTACGTAGGTGTGATGTTAATTTCGGGACCAACCGGTGAGCGCTTACGCTACAGTACGGCATAATATGCAAATTATCGTCGGTGGTATTTAAGCAGTACGGCGAAGTGAATGTAATAGGTCGTCGGCGTACGGACACGTGCGAAGACCCTGAAGAAGCTGCAATGCCTGGACATGGAAGACGTGTACGATTTTCGCAATTATCGGACTTTGAGCGAGGTCGTCTAGTCGGACTCCGGGCGGCCGGGTGGTCGTATCTTCGTATTGCGGAGCGAATTGGACGGGAAGTATCAGTGGTGGTACGATGGTGGCGTAGATGGACTGAGGAACATTCCCACACGAAAAGACGTGGAACCGGGAGTCACAGATGGACTGATGAGCGGACCGATCGACGCATAAGAAGAGCGGCATTGTCAAGCAAAACATCCACTGCAACCTCAAATCCGAGCTGCCGTTGCACCTGAGGTGACAGTGCGAACAATCCGCAACCGTCTACAGGATGCTGGACTACGGGCACGTGTGCCTCTGGTATGTGTACCTCTGACTCCAGCCCACCGTCAGGAACGGCTGCAGTGGTGTCGACAACGTCTGCACTGGAGAACGCAATGGCGATCTGTCGTGTTCAGCGATGAAAGCAGATTCTGCTTGGGAGCCTCCGATGGCCGTATGCGTGTTCGCAGACGCCCAGGGAAGCGTCTTCACCCCTCTTGCATCCGCCAGCGACACACAGGGCCTACACCTGGTCTCCTAGTGTGGAGAGCGATCAGCTATCACTCCCGTACACAACTAGTGTTTGTACCGGGTACCTTAAACAGCACCTCCTACATCAACAATATCATTCAGCCCGTTGTTGTGTCATTTGTAAGGTCGGTCCATCGTGGTGTTTTCCAGCAAGATAACGCACACCCACACACGGCACGTGCAACGCAACATGCACTTCAAGACAACTTCCATGGTCTGCACGTTCACCGGATTTGTCCCCCATCGAGCACGTGTGGGATTTTATGGGACAACAACTTATCCGGTCGCCACGGCCAGCCACAACCATCCCCGATTTACGCGTCCAGGTTGAGGATGCTTCGAACTCAATATCGCAAACTTACATCCAACATCTGTACGACAGACTCCATGCCAGAACTGCACAGAGTGCGCAGTTCATGGCGGTTCAACCTCTTACTAACTATGTTACATTGAAATGTTATTTTTCAGTTTACCAGCAAATACAGGTGTATTTTGCCATAATGTTTTGATCACTTTATCCTCTGTATTCCGTTATTATGCTGTATAAATTTCGTTGGTATCAGACGTCTCCTTCTTGGTGTTCTTTTTCGCTTTCTGCCAGTGTATTATATACAAGGGGTTTTATAAAGAAGTATACAGCTTCAACGCACTATAAAACAAAAACAGTGTAAGATATTTTATGTTACCTGTAACATAATTGTAGGGGAATGTTTCAAATTTTTTTTCGAGACAGTCACAGATGTTCTATGTGTGCACCATTAGTCACACGACACACATCTAGTCGGTAATCCATTTCCGCCCAAACGCGCGGTAAGATATCTGAATTAAGTGCAGTGATAGCGGCTGTGATGCGCTCTTTCAGCTCAGCTAGATCAACAGGAAGGTGGGGGGGGGGGGCGAATAACTTGTCTTTTACATACCCCACAGATAAAGGTCACAAGGTTTTAAGTCAGGACTTTTGGCTGGCCGTTGGGTCGGTCGCGGCTCGTCCAATTCATCGGTGAGGAAGATTTCCATCGAGATAATCTCGCACGTCGCCTAACCAGTGCGGTGGTGCACCATCCAATTGGAAAATAAAGTTTTTACTCTCGTCTTGCAACTGTGGCATCAACCAAAGACTTAACAAATCCAGAAAACAGCCTGCCGTGACAGTTTTCTTTTGAAAAAGAAGAGGCCGTACACTTTCTTTTTGGGCACTGACCCAATGGCCACATAGAAGTCCTGATTTGTAACTCTCTCCTTTGGGGGTACGTAAGGGACAAAGTATTCGCCCCCTACCCTTCCTGTTGATCTAGCCGAGCTGAAACAGCGTATCACAGCTACGATCACTGCACTTGATTCAGATACCTTACCTCGCGTTTGGGCGAAAATGGATTGCTGGTTCAATGTGCGTCGTGTGATAAAGGGTGCACACATAGAAAATCTGTGACTGTCTCTAAATGAACTGGAAACATACCCCTACATTTCTGTTACAAGTAACATAAAATATCTTACATTGTTCTTGTTTTATAGTGCGTTGCAACTGTATACTTCTTTATGAATCACCCTGTATATACACTATCTACCAACAACTAATTGGACACTCCTGCAATCAACGATATCTGCGGTCCTGATACACGTCACGGCCGCCGCCGTTAAATATCATACGTGAAACAACAACGCAACCAGTCACATGCAAGATGCCACGCAGTTCGGAGCTCTCTGATTTCGAGAAAGGTGTAATCGTCGGGTATCACAAAAATGGCCGATGACATATCCAGCGAGTTGAAGTACCCAAAATCGACAGTGGCCTGAGTGATTGGCAAGTGGAAGATGAGAGGTGACTATCGGAATTCGCCACGACCCGGAAGACCCACAAAACTGGGAGTTGAGACCGACGGGTGCTTCCCAGAGAAATTCGGAAGAACCGTACCAAATGGATGGGCCACATCCGCGAGGAGTTTCAACAGGCATCCGGGAGTGTTCTTTCGATGAATACCATCCGTAAGGAAGCCCATCTGCTCAGTTATCATGGACGTGCAGCTGCCCACAAGCCTTTGATCACCAAGTCCAATAGCGCTGCTCGGCTAACGTGGTGCAAAGAACGTCGACAGTGGACCGTTGAACAATGGAAACAGGTTCCCTAGAGCGACGAATCAAGGTTCACCCTCTACCGTTCGGATAGCAGGGTCTGGGTTTGGCCCCTGCCTGGAGAACGCCTTCTGCCGGAATGTATTGTGCCAACTGTGAAGTTCGGCGTCGGTGGAATTATGCTATGGGGCTGTTTCTCCTGGTATGGCACGGGACCCTTGGTCGCAATTCCTGGTAGACTCAAAGCCGAAACCTACTGCACCATTTTGGATGACCATGCGCTTCCTAAGTTGTGGCAGTCTTACGGGGTGAACCCATGTTACTTTTAGTACAACAATGCCACCTATCATGTTGCGAGGTCCACCGTGGCTTGCTATAGTGACAATGGGGTTAATCGAATGGACTGGCCTTCGCAGAGCCCGGAACTTAACCCTATCGAGCACCTCTGGGACGAGTTGGAGCGTCGACTTAAGGGTGCCACCCACCGTCCGAGATCGGTGAAGGAACTGACCTGTCTTCTCCAAGCCGAGTGGAAAAAAATACCGCTAGCCGTCGTACAACGCCTGGTTGAGAGTATGCCCCGGAGAGTCGCAGCTGTAAACGCCGCTCGTGGAGGGTCCACGAACTATTGAAGGTGAATAAACTTTGTTTTCCTTTGCCATCACAGGTGTCCAATTACTCGTTGGTAGATAGTGTATAATAATAAAATAAAGTTTGTGTGTGTGTGTGTGTGTGTGTGTGTTTTGTGATACAAAATGAAAAGCGTAGTTCCCGATCTGAGTGTGTCTTTCCGCTTTGTTTATATGCAACCTGATCACAACCAACGTGAAGGCGTGAAGGAAAGTAGTTCATGATAAATTTTAGACATTTCTTTTTTAGAATGTTTCAAACTTTTGTTCTGGAAGTCATAAATTTTAGGCGTTCGTTTTTTAGAATGTGTTATAATAGACCCCTTAGTGAGCTTAGATTTTGCAATAGCTTCGCTCAAAATTTGCCAACTGTACCCGAGTTATCAATTATCGTTGGCGGCTTATCCTACTATACCGTGCAAATTAATTGGGACAAGCTATTTTATTCTCAGAATTGCAATGTGCCGCCCCGGTGGCGCCGTGGTCTAAGATGACGGCCTCTGATCATTCGTCCGAAAGGGGTCCGGGTTCGAATCCCGGTCAGGCATGGATGTTGTGTTTGTCTTACGGCACTGGCTCTCTCCCTTCCCTGGAACCAGTGACCCTAAATTAGGGACGGGCGACTGCTTATAGCCCATTGAGTTGCTTACGGTGGTCGTTAAACCTTCAATCAAAAAAAAAAAAAAAAAAGAATTGTAATGTGATCGCCAGTTGATGTCGGAAACCCACGTAAACTGGTTTTATCAGCTGTGAGGTGGTGTGACTGTTAGAACGTTAGAACTTGATAGTAAGAATGTGGTTTGACCGGTTTTGAACTGGAAATAGGTGCGTCAGCTTCAGTTGTGAGCTTTCGTGTGTGACAGGTGGATGTTAGTTTTTGCTCTCTGTGAGTACGTTTTGCTTTCGTGTATTGAAAAATGGATATTTTCCAAAGGAAGCATGCAAAAATAATTTTTTGAAGGAACACACTTCTATGACAGTGAGAGATATTGCTTCTGTAGTTGGTGTAGCAAATCAAGTGTATCAAGACTGCTTACGCGATACAATGCATCTAGATCATCGTCTCCAAAAATGAGAGCTAAATGTGGAAGAAAACGAAAAACAACTCAACGTACCGATAAATATCTAATCAGAAATAGTAAAATGAATCCAAAAAAAAAAAAAAAACATAACAAGCACCGACCTTCAAAAAGATTTATTGGCTAGTGGTTGTGATGTTAGTGATTCAACTGTACACCGTAGGCTTCTGGAAGTTGGAAGGAAGGCAAGAAGACCAACGAAAAAACAATATTTGAATGCGAAAATGAAGATAAAATGTTTAGCATGAGCCAAAAAATATAAGTCATGGACTGCTGACGACTGGAAAAAAGTAATTTTTAGTAATGAAACTCATTTATTTGTGCAGGGTTACCAAGCAAATGTCGTTAGACGAAGCAACTGTGAACCCTTAAGACCTGAGCATGTCAAACAAACTGTAAAACACCCTCTGAAACAGAAGTTTTGGGATTTTTTCACATCAAATGGCACTGGAAGCTTAGTTCTTGTTCAAGGTATGATGAATTCAGCCAAGTACGTAGAAATATTACAACGTAGGATTGCTCCATTCTTGCAAACTTTTGACGGGACATTTCAACATGAATTGGCCCCATGTCACAATTCGAAATTGGTCATGCTGGAAAATCAAATTCATTTGCTTGATTGACCTGGAAATTCACCAGACTGAAATCCCATAGAAAACTTGTGGAATATTTTGAAGAGACGTTTAGGTAAAACGGACTGTACAACCAAAGAACGCATGATAACGAATGCTATAAAAGTGTGGTTTATGAAGTCAAAAATATGTTCACTCAATTAGTGGAGTCAATGCCAAAACGAATTCAAGAGGTCATTTCTGCTAAAAGAGGACATACTTCATACTAATACGGGTATTTAGCAGTGTATATCAAGGCATAGAATGATATAAAGACATAGTTTTCGAAAAAAAGAGTGATTTTTTACTTTTTCTTAATTAATTTGCACAGTATAGTAGTTCAAGTTATACAGGGCTCGCTAAAACAGCTTTCACAAAATGCCTTCGCCACATGCTTTGCAATGCTCATCATTCGATTGTAGATACTTTGAGAAAGAATAATATATATTTTTGCTGTACCCGTATTTCTTCATTTCGTGTGCTTTTGCTCTCAGTTTTTATGAAACGGCCGTTGTAAATTATATTTTTTAATAAAAGCATCCAGCACTATTTTTTAAAAAGAAATATTATTTCATTGCGGCTCTATTTATGTCTTCCGATATTTTAAACGAATTATTTATCTGCACAAAAGTTGCTTTAATTATCGTCATCTGGAAATGAGAATTTCTTTCCCAGAATATGCTTAATACTTCCTTTGATTTATGAGGTATAAAACATCTTTGAAAAACAGATGATAAAACCCTTTAAAGAATTAAATTACCACACTGTTTTTTCTATTCATTATTTCAGGAATATAACTTCCAGTTTGTTTCCAAAAAAAAATAATAATAAGGAGTAATAATACCTGGAGGCAAATTATTTCAATTCGATAATTTCCATTTTATTTTATTTTATTTTTCAAGACGTTCATTCCCCATTTAGCGGTAAGTTATTTAACATTTGTAAAACGAAAAAAAAATGAGTCTTCTCAATTATTGCATTTATAAGACGCAATTAAATATAATATTTTCGCAGTGACAAGAGGATTTTAAAAGTAGGAAACCTTTTTATAAACCATTTCTTCGAATTGGAAGATGGCATTTCTCATACTTTTGCTGATAATTTGTGCATACGCGAATTAGTTCCAGTAAATTCTTTGAAACAGCAGTTGAATTACGCCCGTCTTCTTTTTTTTCTGAGCTTAGATGTCTATCAAATCATTTTATTCGCTGGAAAGGCTATCATGTGAAATAATGAAATCTCCAAAGAAAAAAAAAAAAAGCATTCGTGGAATTCAACTACATATGAGAAAAGAGAAAGAAAATCAATTTACAGGACGCCTTGTTTCATAAGTCTGCCGCTTCTTCTTTCTTCGTCGGGAAATCCCTCTGCGATGTTTTGGGCATTTGACTGTGAAATAAAAAACCAAGAAACTTCTCGCTGCTATGTTCTTGCATTTACAATCCCGCCAGGAAATATTCCAATGAAATTGAACTAATTAAGTGCAAACCGATATTTGCAATGGTTATTTGGAGAAACACAAGCTGCGCATAATTCCACTCAGCGAACCGGATTGTGGTTCAATGTAATATTATTATTTTTTTTTATTTCATTTCTCCAGACGTAGATTACGACAACATTATACGCAATGCCGTGGAAAAAAAGTACTTTTATGTATTGTAAAGTTCGTTACACCTTCATTTGCTTCGCATTTCACAGGACAAAAACAATTATGTTGATTGCCAAAAAATAAAACTAAAAATCTCATTTGCAAAAACGATCTTTTCTTCCGCGTAAATTTTAAGTGAAGATAAAAATGGTTTGTTGTTTTTTCGCCAGACACAGCTGGAAAATATTTTTATTTTTAGTTAAAAAATAGAAAAAATAAAACGCAAGATCGTAAAAATTTCGCTTGGTCTTCCGAAATGGAATGCTTTTCAAGAAAACCTGTGCACAAAATTAACGAGACCTTCGATAACATGTCTAAAATGAGACGACTGATGGTCAAGATTTTTCACAGATATCTACAAGATGAAACGCTACGTTGACGCAGGGCTATTGATATAAGGGCTGGACCATACCTTTAAAGAATACCCAGCTGAGGGCCGCGGCGGCCTAGTGGGCAACGTTCGTGACTGCCATGGGAAGGGCCTCAGGTTCGATCCCAGGCAGGTACGAACGCTCGATCCACTAAATACCCGCCGTGCGTCGGATGGGCACGTTAAGTCGTCGGACACCAGGTCCGGGCACCCGGTAAAAAATAACGGCGTCTTCTACCTCGCTTCCGTGTCACTTTCCTATGGGGCGCTCTAGCCCAAATCTCCTAGTTTCCTATTTCTAAGGGTTGTTTAAGACCTGGGGTCAGACACTCCCTTCCTAAAATCCTCTACATATGATCTGATCTGATCTACTATAGCATTGTATGAGCACGTTAAGCCGTCGGACCCCGGGTACTGGCCCCCGGTAGAAAATAAGGGCGTCTTCTACCTCGCTTCCGTGTCACTTTCCTATCGGGCACTCTAGCCCAAATCTCCTAGTTTCCTATTTCTAAGGGTTGTTTAAGACCTGGGGTCAGACACTCCCTTCCTAAAATCCTCTACACATGATCTGATCTGATCTACTATAGCATTGTATGAGCACGTTAAGCCGTCGGACCCCGGGTACTGGCCCCCGGTAGTAAATAAGGGCGTCTTCTACCTCGCTTCCGTGTCACTTTCCTATCGGGCACTCTAACCCAAATCTCCTAGCTTCCTATTTCTAAGGGTTGTTTAAGACCTGGGGTCAGACACTCCCTTCCTAAAATCCTCTACATATGATCTGATCTGATCTACTATAGCATTGTATGAGCACGTTAAGCCGTCGGACCCCGGGTACTGGCCCCCCGGTAGTAAATAAGGGCGTCTTCTACCTCGCTTCCGTGTCACTTTCCTATCGGGCACTCTAGCCCAAATCTCCTAGCTTCCTATTTCTAAGGGTTGTTTAAGACCTGGGGTCAGACACTCCCTTCCTAAAATCCTCTACATATGATCTGATCTGATCTACTATAGCATTGTATGAGCACGTTAAGCCGTCGGACCCCGGGTACTGGCCCCCCGGTAGTAAATAAGGGCGTCTTCTACCTCGCTTCCGTGTCACTTTCCTATCGGGCACTCTAGCCCAAATCTCCTAGTTTCCTATTTCTAAGGGTTGTTTAAGACCTGGGGTCAGACACTCCCTTCCTAAAATCCTCTACATATGATCTGATCTGATCTACTATAGCATTGTATGAGCACGTTAAGCCGTCGGACCCCGGGTACTGGCCCCCGGTAGTAAATAAGGGCGTCTTCTACCTCGCTTCCGTGTCACTTTCCTATCGGGCACTCTAGCCCAAATCTCCTAGTTTCCTATTTCTAAGGGTTGTTTAAGACCTGGGGTCAGACACTCCCTTCCTAAAATCCTCTACATATGATCTGATCTGATCTACTATAGCATTGTATGAGCACGTTAAGCCGTCGGACCCCGGGTACTGGCCCCCGGTAGTAAATAAGGGCGTCTTCTACCTCGCTTCCGTGTCACTTTCCTATCGGGCACTCTAGCCCAAATCTCCTAGTTTCCTATTTCTAAGGGTTGTTTGAGACCTGGGGTCAGACACTACCTTCCTAAAATCCTCTACATATGATCTGATCTGATCTACTATAGCATTGTATGAGCACGTTAAGCCGTCGGACCCCGGGTACTGGCCCCCCGGTAGTAAATAAGGGCGTCTTCTACCTCGCCTCCGTCTCACTATCCTATCGGGCACTCTAGCCCAAATCTCCTAGCTTCCTATTTCTAAGGGTTGTTTAAGACCTGGGGTCAGACACTCCGTTCCTAAAGTCCTCTACATACGATCTGATCTGATCTACTATAGCATTGTATGAGCACGTTAAGCCGTCGGACCCCGGGTACTGGCCCCCGATAGAAAATAAGGGCGTCTTCTACCTCGCTTCCGAGTCACTTTCCTATCGGGCACTCTAGCCCAAATCTCCTAGCTTCCTATTTCTAAGGGTTGTTTAAGACCTGGGGTCAGACACTCCCTTCCTAAAATCCTCTACATATGATCTGATCTGATCTACTATAGCATTGTATGAGCACGTTAAGCCGTCGGACCCCGGGTACTGGCCCCCGGTAGAAAATAAGGGCGTCTTCTAAATCGCTTCCGTGTCACTTTCCTATCGGGCACTCTAGCCCAAATCTCCTAGTTTCCTATTTCTAAGGGTTGTTTAAGACCTGGGGTCAGACACTCCCTTCCTAAAATCCTCTACATATGATCTGATCTGATCTACTATAGCATTGTATGAGCACGTTAAGCCGTCGGACCCCGGGTACTGGCCCCCGGTAGTAAATAAGGGACTCTTCTACCTCGCTTCCGTGTCACTTTCCTATCGGGCACTCTAACCCAAATCTCCTAGCTTCCTATTTCTAAGGGTTGTTTAAGACCTGGGGTCAGACACTCCCTTCCTAAAATCCTCTACATATGATCTGATCTGATCTACTATAGCATTGTATGAGCACGTTAAGCCGTCGGACCCCGGGTACTGGCCCCCGGTAGTAAATAAGGGCGTCTTCTACCTCGCTTCCGTGTCACTTTCCTATCGGGCACTCTAGCCCAAATCTCCTAGCTTCCTATTTCTAAGGGTTGTTTAAGACCTGGGGTCAGACACTCCCTTCCTAAAATCCTCTACATATGATCTGATCTGATCTACTATAGCATTGTATGAGCACGTTAAGCCGTCGGACCCCGGGTACTGGCCCCCCGGTAGTAAATAAGGGCGTCTTCTACCTCGCTTCCGTGTCACTTTCCTATCGGGCACTCTAGCCCAAATCTCCTAGTTTCCTATTTCTAAGGGTTGTTTAAGACCTGGGGTCAGACACTCCCTTCCTAAAATCCTCTACATATGATCTGATCTGATCTACTATAGCATTGTATGAGCACGTTAAGCCGTCGGACCCCGGGTACTGGCCCCCCGGTAGTAAATAAGGGCGTCTTCTACCTCGTATCCGTGTCACTTTCCTATCGGGCACTCTAGCCCAAATCTCCTAGTTTCCTATTTCTAAGGGTTGTTTAAGACCTGGGGTCAGACACTCCCTTCCTAAAATCCTCTACATATGATCTGATCTGATCTACTATAGCATTGTATGAGCACGTTAAGCCGTCGGACCCCGGGTACTGGCCCCCGGTAGTAAATAAGGGCGTCTTCTACCTCGCCTCCGTCTCACTATGCTATCGGGCACTCTAGCCCAAATCTCCTAGCTTCCTATTTCTAAGGGTTGTTTAAGACCTGGGGTCAGACACTCCGTTCCTAAAGTCCTCTACATACGATCTGATCTGATCTACTATAGCATTGTATGAGCACGTTAAGCCGTCGGACCCCGGGTACTGGCCCCCGATAGAAAATAAGGGCGTCTTCTACCTCGCTTCCGAGTCACTTTCCTATCGGGCACTCTAGCCCAAATCTCCTAGTTTCCTATTTCTAAGGGTTGTTTAAGACCTGGGGTCAGACACTCCCTTCCTAAAATCCTCTACATATGATCTGATCTGATCTACTATAGCATTGTATGAGCACGTTAAGCCGTCGGACCCCGGGTACTGGCCCCCCGGTAGTAAATAAGGGCGTCTTCTACCTCGCTTCCGTGTCACTTTCCTATCGGGCACTCTAGCCCAAATCTCCTAGTTTCCTATTTCTAAGGGTTGTTTAAGACCTGGGGTCAGACAATCCCTTCCTAAAATCCTCTACATATGATCTGATCTGATCTACTATAGCATTGTATGAGCACGTTAAGCCGTCGGACCCCGGGTACTGGCCCCCGGTAGTAAATAAGGGCGTCTTCTACCTCGCCTCCGTCTCACTATCCTATCGGGCACTCTAGCCCAAATCTCCTAGCTTCCTATTTCTAAGGGTTGTTTAAGACCTGGGGTCAGACACTCCGTTCCTAAAGTCCTCTACATACGATCTGATCTGATCTACTATAGCATTGTATGAGCACGTTAAGCCGTCGGACCCCGGGTACTGGCCCCCGATAGAAAATAAGGGCGTCTTCTACCTCGCTTCCGAGTCACTTTCCTATCGGGCACTCTAGCCCAAATCTCCTAGCTTCCTATTTCTAAGGGTTGTTTAAGACCTGGGGTCAGACACTCCCTTCCTAAAATCCTCTACATATGATCTGATCTGATCTACTATAGCATTGTATGAGCACGTTAAGCCGTCGGACCCCGGGTACTGGCCCCCGGTAGTAAATACGGGCGTCTTTTACCTCGCTTCCGTGTCACTTTCCTATCGGGCATTCTAGCCCAAATCTCCTAGCTTCCTATTTCTAAGGGTTGTTTAAGACCTGGGGTCAGACACTCCCTTCCTAAAATCCTCTACATATGATCTGATCTGATCTACTATAGCATTGTATGAGCACGTTAAGCCGTCGGACCCCGGGTACTGGCCCCCGGTAGAAAATAAGGGCGTCTTCTACCTCGCTTCCGTGTCACTTTCCTATCGGGCACTCTAGCCCAAATCTCCTAGTTTCCTATTTCTAAGGGTTGTTTAAGACCTGGGGTCAGACACTCCCTTCCTAAAATCCTCTACATATGATCTGATCTGATCTACTATAGCATTGTATGAGCACGTTAAGCCGTCGGACCCCGGGTACTGGCCCCACGGTAGTAAATAAGGGCGTCTTCTACCTCGCTTCCTTGTCACTTTCCTATCGGGCACTCTAGCCCAAATCTCCTAGTTTCCTATTTCTAAGGGTTGTTTAAGACCTGGGGTCAGACACTCCCTTCCTAAAATCCTCTACATATGATCTGATCTGATCTACTATAGCATTGTATGAGCACGTTAAGCCGTCGGATCCCGGGTACTGGCCCCCCGGTAGTAAATAAGGGCGTCTTCTACCTCGCTTCCGTGTCACTTTCCTATCGGGCACTCTAACCCAAATCTCCTAGTTTCCTATTTCTAAGGGTTGTTTAAGACCTGGGGTCAGACACTCCCTTCCTAAAATCCTCTACATATGATCTGATCTGATCTACTATAGCATTGTATGAGCACGTTAAGCCGTCGGACCCCGGGTACTGGCCCCCGGTAGTAAATAAGGGCGTCTTCTACCTCGCTTCCGTGTCACTTTCCTATCGGGCACTCTAGCCCAAATCTCCTAGTTTCCTATTTCTAAGGGTTGTTTAAGACCTGGGGTCAGACACTCCCTTCCTAAAATCCTCTACATATGATCTGATCTGATCTACTATAGCATTGTATGAGCACGTTAAGCCGTCGGACCCCGGGTACTGGCCCCCGGTAGTAAATAAGGGCGTCTTCTACCTCGCTTTCGTGTCACTTTCCTATCGGGCACTCTAGCCCAAATATCCTAGTTTCCTATTTCTAAGGGTTGTTTAAGACCTGGGGTCAGACACTCCCTTCCTAAAATCCTCTACATATGATCTGATCTGATCTACTATAGCATTGTATGAGCACGTTAAGCCGTCGGATCCCGGGTACTGGCCCCCCGGTAGTAAATAAGGGCGTCTTCTACCTCGCTTCCGTGTCACTTTCCTATCGGGCACTCTAGCCCAAATCTCCTAGTTTCCTATTTCTAAGGGTTGTTTAAGACCTGGGGTCAGACACTCCCTTCCTAAAATCCTCTACATATGATCTGATCTGATCTACTATAGCATTGTATGAGCACGTTAAGCCGTCGGACCCCGGGTACTGGCCCCCGGTAGTAAATAAGGGCGTCTTCTACCTCGCTTCCGTGTCACTTTCCTATCGGGCACTCTAGCCCAAATCTCCTAGTTTCCTATTTCTAAGGGTTGTTTAAGACTTGGGGTCAGACACTCCCTTCCTAAAATCCTCTACATATGATCTGATCTGATCTACTATAGCATTGTATGAGCACGTTAAGCCGTCGGACCCCGGGTACTGGCCACCGATAGAAAATAAGGGCGTCTTCTACCTCGCTTCCGAGTCACTTTCCTATCGGGCACTCTAGCCCAAATCTCCTAGCTTCCTATTTCTAAGGGTTGTTTAAGACCTGGGGTCAGACACTCCGTTCCTAAAGTCCTCTACATACAATCTGATCTGATCTACTATAGCATTGTATGAGCACGTTAAGCCGTCGGACCCCGGGTACTGGCCCCCGATAGAAAATAAGGGCGTCTTCTACCTCGCTTCCGAGTCACTTTCCTATCGGGCACTCTAGCCCAAATCTCCTAGCTTCCTATTTCTAAGGGTTGTTTAAGACCTGGGGTCAGACACTCCGTTCCTAAAGTCCTCTACATACAATCTGATCTGATCTACTATAGCATTGTATGAGCACGTTAAGCCGTCGGACCCCGGGTACTGGCCCCCGATAGAAAATAAGGGCGTCTTCTACCTCGCTTCCGAGTCACTTTCCTATCGGGCACTCTAGCCCAAATCTCCTAGCTTCCTATTTCTAAGGGTTGTTTAAGACCTGGGGTCAGACACTCCCTTCCTAAAATCCTCTACATACAATCTGATCTGATCTACTATAGCATTGTATGAGCACGTTAAGCCGTCGGACCCCGGGTACTGGCCCCCGGTAGTAAATAAGGGCGTCTTCTACCTCGCTTCCGTGTCACTTTCCTATCGGGCACTCTAGCCCAAATCTCCTAGCTTCCTATTTCTAAGGGTTGTTTAAGACCTGGGGTCAGACACTCCGTTCCTAAAGTCCTCTACATACAATCTGATCTGATCTACTATAGCATTGTATGAGCACGTTAAGCCGTCGGACCCCGGGTACTGGCCCCCGATAGAAAATAAGGGCGTCTTCTACCTCGCTTCCGAGTCACTTTCCTATCGGGCACTCTAGCCCAAATCTCCTAGCTTCCTATTTCTAAGGGTTGTTTAAGACCTGGGGTCAGACACTCCGTTCCTAAAGTCCTCTACATACAATCTGATCTGATCTACTATAGCATTGTATGAGCACGTTAAGCCGTCGGACCCCGGGTACTGGCCCCCGATAGAAAATAAGGGCGTCTTCTACCTCGCTTCCGAGTCACTTTCCTATCGGGCACTCTAGCCCAAATCTCCTAGCTTCCTATTTCTAAGGGTTGTTTAAGACCTGGGGTCAGACACTCCGTTCCTAAAGTCCTCTACATACAATCTGATCTGATCTACTATAGCATTGTATGAGCACGTTAAGCCGTCGGACCCCGGGTACTGGCCCCCGATAGAAAATAAGGGCGTCTTCTACCTCGCTTCCGAGTCACTTTCCTATCGGGCACTCTAGCCCAAATCTCCTAGCTTCCTATTTCTAAGGGTTGTTTAAGACCTGGGGTCAGACACTCCGTTCCTAAAGTCCTCTACATACAATCTGATCTGATCTACTATAGCATTGTATGAGCACGTTAAGCCGTCGGACCCCGGGTACTGGCCCCCGATAGAAAATAAGGGCGTCTTCTACCTCGCTTCCGAGTCACTTTCCTATCGGGCACTCTAGCCCAAATCTCCTAGCTTCCTATTTCTAAGGGTTGTTTAAGACCTGGGGTCAGACACTCCGTTCCTAAAGTCCTCTACATACAATCTGATCTGATCTACTATAGCATTGTATGAGCACGTTAAGCCGTCGGACCCCGGGTACTGGCCCCCGATAGAAAATAAGGGCGTCTTCTACCTCGCTTCCGAGTCACTTTCCTATCGGGCACTCTAGCCCAAATCTCCTAGCTTCCTATTTCTAAGGGTTGTTTAAGACCTGGGGTCAGACACTCCCTTCCTAAAATCCTCTACATATGATCTGATCTGATCTACTATAGCATTGTATGAGCACGTTAAGCCGTCGGACCCCGGGTACTGGCCCCCGGTAGTAAATACGGGCGTCTTCTACCTCGCTTCCGTGTCACTTTCCTATCGGGCACTCTAGCCCAAATCTCGTAGCTTCCTATTTCTAAGGGTTGTTTAAGACCTGGGGTCAGACACTTCCTTCCTAAAATCCTCTACATATGATCTGATCTGATCTACTATAGCATTGTATGAGCACGTTAAGCCGTCGGACCCCGGGTACTGGCCCCCGGTAGTAAATAAGGGCGTCTTCTACCTCGCTTCCGTGTCACTTTCCTATCGGGCACTCTAGCCCAAATCTCCTAGTTTCCTATTTCTAAGGGTTGTTTAAGACCTGGGGTCAGACACTCCCTTCCTAAAACCCTCTACATATGATCTGATCTGATCTACTATAGCATTGTATGAGCACGTTAAGCCGTCGGACCCCGGGTACTGGCCCCCCCGGTAGTAAATAAGGGCGTCTTCTACCTCGCTTCCGTGTCACTTTCCTATCGGGCACTCTAGCCCAAATCTCCTAGTTTCCTATTTCTAAGGGTTGTTTAAGACCTGGGGTCAGACACTCCCTTCCTAAAATCCTCTACATATGATCTGATCTGATCTACTATAGCATTGTATGAGCACGTTAAGCCGTCGGACCCCGGGTACTGGCCCCCCGGTAGTAAATAAGGGCGTCTTCTACCTCGCTTCCGTGTCACTTTCCTATCGGGCACTCTAGCCCAAATCTCGTAGCTTCCTATTTCTAAGGGTTGTTTAAGACCTGGGGTCAGACACTCCCTTCCTAAAATCCTCTACATATGATCTGATCTGATCTACTATAGCATTGTATAAGCACGTTAAGCCGTCGGACCCCGGATACTGGCCCCCGGTAGTAAATAAGGGCGTCTTCTACCTCGCTTCCGTGTCACTTTCCTAGCGGGCACTCTAGCCCAAATCTCGTAGCTTCCTATTTCTAAGGGTTGTTTAAGACCTGGGGTCAGACACTCCCTTCCTAAAATCCTCTACATATGATCTGATCTGATCTACTATAGCATTGTATGAGCACGTTAAGCCGTCGGACCCCGGGTACTGGCCCCCGGTAGTAAATAAGGGCGTCTTCTACCTCGCTTCCGTGTCACTTTCCTATCGGGCACTCTAGCCCAAATCTCGTAGCTTCCTATTTCTAAGGGTTGTTTAAGACCTGGGGTCAGACACTCCCTTCCTAAAATCCTCTACATATGATCTGATCTGATCTACTATAGCATTGTATGAGCACGTTAAGCCGTCGGACCCCGGGTACTGGCCCCCCGGTAGTAAATAAGGGCGTCTTCTACCTCGCTTCCGTGTCACTTTCCTATCGGGCACTCTAGCCCAAATCTCCTAGTTTCCTATTTCTAAGGGTTGTTTAAGACCTGGGGTCAGACACTCCCTTCCTAAAATCCTCTACATATGATCTGATCTGATCTACTATAGCATTGTATGAGCACGTTAAGCCGTCGGACCCCGGGTACTGGCCCCCCGGTAGTAAATAAGGGCGTCTTCTACCTCGCTTCCGTGTCACTTTCCTATCGGGCACTCTAGCCCAAATCTCGTAGCTTCCTATTTCTAAGGGTTGTTTAAGACCTGGGGTCAGACACTCCCTTCCTAAAATCCTCTACATATGATCTGATCTGATCTACTATAGCATTGTATGAGCACGTTAAGCCGTCGGACCCCGGGTACTGGCCCCCGGTAGTAAATAAGGGCGTCTTCTACCTCGCTTCCGTGTCACTTTCCTATCGGGCACTCTAGCCCAAATCTCCTAGTTTCCTATTTCTAAGGGTTGTTTAAGACCTGGGGTCAGACACTCCCTTCCTAAAATCCTCTACATATGATCTGATCTGATCTACTATAGCATTGTATGAGCACGTTAAGCCGTCGGACCCCGGGTACTGGCCCCCCGGTAGTAAATAAGGGCGTCTTCTACCTCGCTCCCGTGTCACTTTCCTATCGGGCACTCTAGCCCAAATCTCCTAGTTTCCTATTTCTAAGGGTTGTTTAAGACCTGGGGTCAGACACTCCCTTCCTAAAATCCTCTACATATGATCTGATCTGATCTACTATAGCATTGTATGAGCACGTTAAGCCGTCGGACCCCGGATACTGTCCCCCCGGTAGTAAATAAGGGCGTCTTCTACCTCGCTTCCGTGTCACTTTCCTATCGGGCACTCTAGCCCAAATCTCCTAGTTTCCTATTTCTAAGGGTTGTTTAAGACCTGGGGTCAGACACTCCCTTCCTAAAATCCTCTACATATGATCTGATCTGATCTACTATAGCATTGTATGAGCACGTTAAGCCGTCGGACCCCGGGTACTGGCCCCCGGTAGTAAATAAGGGCGTCTTCTACCTCGTTTCCGTGTCACTTTCCTATCGGGCACTCTAGCCCAAATCTCGTAGCTTCCTATTTCTAAGGGTTGTTTAAGACCTGGGGTCAGACACTCCCTTCCTAAAATCCTCTACATATGATCTGATCTGATCTACTATAGCATTGTATGAGCACGTTAAGCCGTCGGACCCCGGATACTGTCCCCCCGGTAGTAAATAAGGGCGTCTTCTACCTCGCTTCCGTGTCACTTTTCTAGCGGGCACTCTAGCCCAAATCTCGTAGCTTCCTATTTCTAAGGGTTGTTTAAGACCTGGGGTCAGACACTCCCTTCCTAAAATCCTCTACATATGATCTGATCTGATCTACTATAGCATTGTATGAGCACGTTAAGCCGTCGGACCCCGGGTACTGGCCCCCCGGTAGTAATTAAGGGCGTCTTCTACCTCGCTTCCGTGTCACTTTCCTATCGGGCACTCTAGCCCAAATCTCGTAGCTTCCTATTTCTAAGGGTTGTTTAAGACCTGGGGTCAGACACTCCCTTCCTAAAATCCTTTACATATGATCTGATCTGATCTACTATAGCATTGTATGAGCACGTTAAGCCGTCGGACCCCGGGTACTGGCCCCCCGGTAGTAAATAAGGGCGTCTTCTACCTCGCTTCCGTGTCACTTTCCTATCGGGCACTCTAGCCCAAATCTCCTAGTTTCCTATTTCTAAGGGTTGTTTAAGACCTGGGGTCAGACACTCCCTTCCTAAAATCCTCTACATATGATCTGATCTGATCTACTATAGCATTGTATGAGCACGTTAAGCCGTCGGACACCGGGTACTGGCCCCCGGTAGTAAATAAGGGCGTTTTCTACTTCGCTTCCGTGACACTTTCCTATCGGGCACTCTAGCCCAAATCTCCTAGTTTCCTATTTCTAAGGGTTGTTTAAGACCTGGGGTCAGACACTCCCTTCCTAAAATCCTCTACATATGATCTGATCTGATCTACTATAGCATTGTATGAGCACGTTAAGCCGTCGGACCCCGGGTACTGGCCCCACGGTAGTAAATAAGGGCGTCTTCTACCTCGCTTCCGTGTCACTTTCCTATCGGGCACTCTAGCCCAAATCTCCTAGTTTCCTATTTCTAAGGGTTGTTTAAGACCTGGGGTCAGACACTCCCTTCCTAAAATCCTCTACATATGATCTGATCTGATCTACTATAGCATTGTATGAGCACGTTAAGCCGTCGGACCCCGGGTACTGGCCCCCCGGTAGTAAATAAGGGCGTCTTCTACCTCGCTTCCGTGTCACTTTCCTATCGGGCACTCTAGCCCAAATATCCTAGCTTCCTATTTCTAAGGGTTGTTTAAGACCTGGGGTCAGACACTCCGTTCCTAAAGTCCTCTACATACGATCTGATCTGATCTACTATAGCATTGTATGAGCACGTTAAGCCGTCGGACCCCGGGTACTGGCCCCCGATAGAAAATAAGGGCGTCTTCTACCTCGCTTCCGAGTCACTTTCCTATCGGGCACTCTAGCCCAAATCTCCTAGCTTCCTATTTCTAAGGGTTGTTTAAGACCTGGGGTCAGACACTCCCTTCCTAAAATCCTCTACATATGATCTGATCTGATCTACTATAGCATTGTATGAGCACGTTAAGCCGTCGGACCCCGGGTACTGGCCCCCGGTAGTAAATACGGGCGTCTTTTACCTCGCTTCCGTGTCACTTTCCTATCGGGCATTCTAGCCCAAATCTCCTAGCTTCCTATTTCTAAGGGTTGTTTAAGACCTGGGGTCAGACACTCCCTTCCTAAAATCCTCTACATATGATCTGATCTGATCTACTATAGCATTGTATGAGCACGTTAAGCCGTCGGACCCCGGGTACTGGCCCCCGGTAGTAAATAAGGGCGTCTTCTACCTCGCTTCCGTGTCACTTTCCTATCGGGCACTCTAGCCCAAATCTCCTAGTTTCCTATTTCTAAGGGTTGTTTAAGACCTGGGGTCAGACACTCCCTTCCTAAAATCCTCTACATATGATCTGATCTGATCTACTATAGCATTGTATGAGCACGTTAAGCCGTCGGACCCCGGGTACTGGCCCCCGGTAGTAAATAAGGGCGTCTTCTACCTCGCTTCCGTGTCACTTTCCTATCGGGCACTCTAGCCCAAATCTCCTAGTTTCCTATTTCTAAGGGTTGTTTAAGACCTGGGGTCAGACACTCCCTTCCTAAAATCCTCTACATATGATCTGATCTGATCTACTATAGCATTGTATGAGCACGTTAAGCCGTCGGACCCCGGGTACTGGCCCCCGATAGAAAATAAGGGCGTCTTCTACCTCGCTTCCGAGTCACTTTCCTATCGGGCACTCTAGCCCAAATCTCCTAGCTTCCTATTTCTAAGGGTTGTTTAAGACCTGGGGTCAGACACTCCTTCCTAAAATCCTCTACATATGATCTGATCTGATCTACTATAGCATTGTATGAGCACGTTAAGCCGTCGGACCCCGGGTACTGGCCCCCCGGTAGTAAATACGGGCGTCTTTTACCTCGCTTCCGTGTCACTTTCCTATCGGGCATTCTACCCCAAATCTCCTAGCTTCCTATTTCTAAGGGTTGTTTAAGACCTGGGGTCAGACACTCCCTTCCTAAAATCCTTTACATATGATCTGATCTGATCTACTATAGCATTGTATGAGCACGTTAAGCCGTCGGACCCCGGGTACTGGCCCCCGGTAGTAAATAAGGGCGTCTTCTACCTCGCTTCCGTGTCACTTTCCTATCGGGCACTCTAGCCCAAATCTCCTAGTTTCCTATTTCTAAGGGTTGTTTAAGACCTGGGGTCAGACACTCCCTTCCTAAAATCCTCTACATATGATCTGATCTGATCTACTATAGCATTGTATGAGCACGTTAAGCCGTCGGACCCCGGGTACTGGCCCCCCGGTAGTAAATAAGGGCGTCTTCTACCTCGCTTCCGTGTCACTTTCCTATCGGGCACTCTAGCCCAAATCTCCTAGTTTCCTATTTCTAAGGGTTGTTTAAGACCTGGGGTCAGACACTCCCTTCCTAAAATCCTCTACATATGATCTGATCTGATCTACTATAGCATTGTATGAGCACGTTAAGCCGTCGGACCCCGGGTACTGGCCCCCGGTAGTAAATAAGGGCGTCTTCTACCTCGCTTCCGTGTCACTTTCCTATCGGGCACTCTAGCCCAAATCTCCTAGCTTCCTATTTCTAAGGGTTGTTTAAGACCTGGGGTCAGACACTCCGTTCCTAAAGTCCTCTACATACAATCTGATCTGATCTACTATAGCATTGTATGAGCACGTTAAGATGTCGGACCCCGGGTACTGGCCCCCCGGTAGTAAATAAGGGCGTCTTCTACCTCGCTTCCGTGTCACTTTCCTATCGGGCACTCTAGCCCAAATCTCCTAGTTTCCTATTTCTAAGGGTTGTTTAAGACCTGGGGTCAGACACTCCCTTCCTAAAATCCTCTACATATGATCTGATCTGATCTACTATAGCATTGTATGAGCACGTTAAGCCGTCGGACCCCGGGTACTGGCCCCCCGGTAGTAAATAAGGGCGTCTTCTACCTCGCTTCCGTGTCACTTTCCTATCGGGCACTCTAGCCCAAATCTCCTAGCTTCCTATTTCTAAGGGTTGTTTAAGACCTGGGGTCGGACACTCCCTTCCTAAAATCCTCTACATATGATCTGATCTGATCTACTATAGCATTGTATGAGCACGTTAAGCCGTCGGACCCCGGGTACTGGCCCCCCGGTAGTAAATACGGGCGTGTTTTACCTCGCTTCCGTGTCACTTTCCTATCGGGCATTCTAGCCCAAATCTCCTAGCTTCCTATTTCTAAGGGTTGTTTAAGACCTGGGGTCAGACACTCCCTTCCTAAAATCCTCTACATATGATCTGATCTGATCTACTATAGCATTGTATGAGCACGCTAAGCCGTCGGACCCCGGGTACTGGCCCCCCGGTAGTAAATAAGGGCGTCTTCTACCTCGCTTCCGTGTCACTTTCCTATCGGGCATTCTAGCCCAAATCTCCTAGCTTCCTATTTCTAAGGGTTGTTTAAGACCTGGGGTCAGACACTCCCTTCCTAAAATCCTCTACATATGATCTGATCTGATCTACTATAGCATTGTATGAGCACGTTAAGCCGTCGGGCCCCGGGTACTGGCCCCCGGTAGTAAATAAGGGCGTCTTCTACCTCGCTTCCGTGTCACTTTCTGTATCGGGCACTCTAGCCCAAATCTCGTAGCTTCCTATTTCTAAGGGTTGTTTAAGACCTGGGGTCAGACACTTCCTTCCTAAAATCCTCTACATATGATCTGATCTGATCTACTATAGCATTGTATGAGCACGTTAAGCCGTCGGACCCCGGGTACTGGCCCCCCGGTAGTAAATAAGGGCGTCTTCTACCTCGCTTCCGTGTCACTTTCCTATCGGGCACTCTAGCCCAAATCTCCTAGTTTCCTATTTCTAAGGGTTGTTTAAGACCTGGGGTCAGACACTACCTTCCTAAAATCCTCTACATATGATCTGATCTGATCTACTATAGCATTGTATGAGCACGTTAAGCCGTCGGACCCCGGGTACTGGCCCCCGGTAGTAAATAAGGGCGTCTTCTACCTCGCTTCCGTGTCACTTTCCTATCGGGCACTCTAGCCCAAATCTCCTAGTTTCCTATTTCTAAGGGTTGTTTAAGACCTGGGGTCAGACACTTCCTTCCTAAAATCCTCTACATATGATCTGATCTGATCTACTATAGCATTGTATGAGCACGTTAAGCCGTCGGACCCCGGGTACTGGCCCCCCGGTAGTAAATAAGGGCGTCTTCTACCTCGCTTCCGTGTCACTTTCCTATCGGGCACTCTAGCCCAAATCTCCTAGTTTCCTATTTCTAAGGGTTGTTTAAGACCTGGGGTCAGACACTCCCTTCCTAAAATCCTCTACATATGATCTGATCTGATCTACTATAGCATTGTATGAGCACGTTAAGCCGTCGGACCCCGGGTACTGGCCCCCGGTAGTAAATAAGGGCGTCTTCTACCTCGCTTCCGTGTCACTTTCCTATCGGGCACTCTAGCCCAAATCTCGTAGCTTCCTATTTCTAAGGGTTGTTTAAGACCTGGGGTCAGACACTCCCTTCCTAAAATCCTCTACATATGATCTGATCTGATCTACTATAGCATTGTATGAGCACGTTAAGCCGTCGGACCCCGGGTACTGGCCCCCGGTAGTAAATAAGGGCGTCTTCTACCTCGCTTCCGTGTCACTTTCCTATCGGGCACTCTAGCCCAAATCTCCTAGTTTCTTATTTCTAAGGGTTGTTTAAGACCTGGGGTCAGACACTCCTTCCTAAAATCCTCTACATATGATCTGATCTGATCTACTATAGCATTGTATGAGCACCTTAAGCCGTCGGACCCCGGGTACTGGCCCCCCGGTAGTAAATAAGGGCGTCTTCTACCTCGCTTCCGTGTCACTTTCCTATCGGGCACTCTAGCCCAAATCTCGTAGCTTCCTATTTCTAAGGGTTGTTTAAGACCTGGGGTCAGACACTCCCTTCCTAAAATCCTCTACATATGATCTGATCTGATCTACTATAGCATTGTATGAGCACGTTAAGCCGTCGGACCCCGGGTACTGGCCCCCCGGTAGTAAATAAGGGCGTCTTCTACCTCGCTTCCGTGTCACTTTCCTATCGGGCATTCTAGCCCAAATCTCCTAGCTTCCTATTTCTAAGGGTTGTTTAAGACCTGGGGTCAGACACTCCCTTCCTAAAATCCTCTACATATGATCTGATCTGATCTACTATAGCATTGTATGAGCACGTTAAGCCGTCGGACCCCGGGTACTGGCCCCCGGTAGTAAATAAGGGCGTCTTCTACCTCGCTTCCGTGTCACTTTCGTATCGGGCACTCTAGCCCAAATCTCGTAGCTTCCTATTTCTAAGGGTTGTTTAAGACCTGGGGTCAGACACTCCCTTCCTAAAATCCTCTACATATGATCTGATCTGATCTACTATAGCATTGTATGAGCACGTTAAGCCGTCGGACCCCGGGTACTGGCCCCCGGTAGTAAATAAGGGCGTCTTCTACCTCGCTTCCGTGTCACTTTCCTATCGGGCATTCTAGCCCAAATCTCCTAGCTTCCTATTTCTAAGGGTTGTTTAAGACCTGGGGTCAGACACTCCCTTCCTAAAATCCTCTACATATGATCTGATCTGATCTACTATAGCATTGTATGAGCACGTTAAGCCGTCGGACCCCGGGTACTGGCCCCCGGTAGTAAATAAGGGCGTCTTCTACCTCGCTTCCGTGTCACTTTCCTATCGGGCACTCTAGCCCAAATCTCGTAGCTTCCTATTTCTAAGGGTTGTTTAAGACCTGGGGTCAGACACTCCCTTCCTAAAATCCTCTACATATGATCTGATCTGATCTACTATAGCATTGTATGAGCACGTTAAGCCGTCGGACCCCGGGTACTGGCCCCCGGTAGTAAATAAGGGCGTCTTCTACCTCGCTTCCGTGTCACTTTCCTATCGGGCATTCTAGCCCAAATCTCCTAGCTTCCTATTTCTAAGGGTTGTTTAAGACCTGGGGTCAGACACTCCCTTCCTAAAATCCTCTACATATGATCTGATCTGATCTACTATAGCATTGTATGAGCACGTTAAGCCGTCGGACCCCGGGTACTGGCCCCCGGTAGTAAATAAGGGCGTCTTCTACCTCGCTTCCGTGTCACTTTCGTATCGGGCACTCTAGCCCAAATCTCGTAGCTTCCTATTTCTAAGGGTTGTTTAAGACCTGGGGTCAGACACTCCCTTCCTAAAATCCTCTACATATGATCTGATCTGATCTACTATAGCATTGTATGAGCACGTTAAGCCGTCGGACCCCGGGTACTGGCCCCCGGTAGTAAATAAGGGCGTCTTCTACCTCGCTTCCGTGTCACTTTCCTATCGGGCATTCTAGCCCAAATCTCCTAGCTTCCTATTTCTAAGGGTTGTTTAAGACCTGGGGTCAGACACTCCCTTCCTAAAATCCTCTACATATGATCTGATCTGATCTACTATAGCATTGTATGAGCACGTTAAGCCGTCGGACCCCGGGTACTGGCCCCCCGGTAGTAAATAAGGGCGTCTTCTACCTCGCTTCCGTGTCACTTTCCTATCGGGCACTCTAGCCCAAATCTCGTAGCTTCCTATTTCTAAGGGTTGTTTAAGACCTGGGGTCAGACACTCCCTTCCTAAAATCCTCTACATATGATCTGATCTGATCTACTATAGCATTGTATGAGCACGTTAAGCCGTCGGACCCCGGGTACTGGCCCCCGGTAGTAAATAAGGGCGTCTTCTACCTCGCTTCCGTGTCACTTTCCTATCGGGCATTCTAGCCCAAATCTCCTAGCTTCCTATTTCTAAGGGTTGTTTAAGACCTGGGGTCAGACACTCCCTTCCTAAAATCCTCTACATATGATCTGATCTGATCTACTATAGCATTGTATGAGCACGTTAAGCCGTCGGACCCCGGGTACTGGCCCCCGGTAGTAAATAAGGGCGTCTTCTACCTCGCTTCCGTGTCACTTTCGTATCGGGCACTCTAGCCCAAATCTCGTAGCTTCCTATTTCTAAGGGTTGTTTAAGACCTGGGGTCAGACACTCCCTTCCTAAAATCCTCTACATATGATCTGATCTGATCTACTATAGCATTGTATGAGCACGTTAAGCCGTCGGACCCCGGGTACTGGCCCCCGGTAGTAAATAAGGGCGTCTTCTACCTCGCTTCCGTGTCACTTTCCTATCGGGCATTCTAGCCCAAATCTCCTAGCTTCCTATTTCTAAGGGTTGTTTAAGACCTGGGGTCAGACACTCACTTCCTAAAATCCTCTACATATGATCTGATCTGATCTACTATAGCATTGTATGAGCACGTTAAGCCGTCGGACCCCGGGTACTGGCCCCCCGGTAGTAAATAAGGGCGTCTTCTACCTCGCTTCCGTGTCACTTTCCTATCGGGCATTCTAGCCCAAATCTCCTAGCTTCCTATTTCTAAGGGTTGTTTAAGACCTGGGGTCAGACACTTCCTTCCTAAAATCCTCTACATATGATCTGATCTGATCTACTATAGCATTGTATGAGCACGTTAAGCCGTCGGACCCCGGGTACTGGCCCCCCGGTAGTAAATAAGGGCGTCTTCTACCTCGCTTCCGTGTCACTTTCCTATCGGGCACTCTAGCCCAAATCTCCTAGTTTCCTATTTCTAAGGGTTGTTTAAGACCTGGGGTCAGACACTTCCTTCCTAAAATCCTCTACATATGATCTGATCTGATCTACTATAGCATTGTATGAGCACGTTAAGCCGTCGGACCCCGGGTACTGGCCCCCCGGTAGTAAATAAGGGCGTCTTCTACCTCGCTTCCGTGTCACTTTCCTATCGGGCACTCTAGCCCAAATCTCCTAGTTTCCTATTTCTAAGGGTTGTTTAAGACCTGGGGTCAGACACTCCCTTCCTAAAATCCTCTACATATGATCTGATCTGATCTACTATAGCATTGTATGAGCACGTTAAGCCGTCGGACCCCGGGTACTGGCCCCCCGGTAGTAAATAAGGGCGTCTTCTACCTCGCTTCCGTGTCACTTTCCTATCGGGCACTCTAGCCCAAATCTCGTAGCTTCCTATTTCTAAGGGTTGTTTAAGACCTGGGGTCAGACACTCCCTTCCTAAAATCCTCTACATATGATCTGATCTGATCTACTATAGCATTGTATGAGCACGTTAAGCCGTCGGACCCCGGGTACTGGCCCCCGGTAGTAAATAAGGGCGTCTTCTACCTCGCTTCCGTGTCACTTTCCTATCGGGCACTCTAGCCCAAATCTCCTAGTTTCTTATTTCTAAGGGTTGTTTAAGACCTGGGGTCAGACACTCCCTTCCTAAAATCCTCTACATATGATCTGATCTGATCTACTATAGCATTGTATGAGCACGTTAAGCCGTCGGACCCCGGGTACTGGCCCCCGGTAGTAAATAAGGGCGTCTTCTACCTCGCTTCCGTGTCACTTTCCTATCGGGCACTCTAGCCCAAATCTCCTAGTTTCCTATTTCTAAGGGTTGTTTAAGACCTGGGGTCAGACACTCCCTTCCTAAAATCCTCTACATATGATCTGATCTGATCTACTATAGCATTGTATGAGCACGTTAAGCCGTCGGACCCCGGGTACTGGCCCCCCGGTAGTAAATAAGGGCGTCTTCTACCTCGCTTCCGTGTCACTTTCCTATCGGGCACTCTAGCCCAAATCTCCTAGCTTCCTATTTCTAAGGGTTGTTTAAGACCTGGGGTCAGACACTCCCTTCCTAAAATCCTCTACATATGATCTGATCTGATCTACTATAGCATTGTATGAGCACGTTAAGCCGTCGGACCCCGGGTACTGGCCCCCGGTAGTAAATAAGGGCGTCTTCTACCTCGCTTCCGTGTCACTTTCCTATCGGGCACTCTAGCCCAAATCTCCTAGTTTCCTATTTCTAAGGGTTGTTTAAGACCTGGGGTCAGACACTCCCTTCCTAAAATCCTCTACATATGATCTGATCTGATCTACTATAGCATTGTATGAGCACGTTAAGCCGTCGGACCCCGGGTACTGGCCCCCCGGTAGTAAATAAGGGCGTCTTCTACCTCGCTTCCGTGTCACTTTCCTATCGGGCACTCTAGCCCAAATCTCCTAGTTTCCTATTTCTAAGGGTTGTTTGAGACCTGGGGTCAGACACTACCTTCCTAAAATCCTCTACATATGATCTGATCTGATCTATTATAGCATTGTATGAGCACGTTAAGCCGTCGGACCCCGGGTACTGGCAACCCGGTAGTAAATAAGGGCGTCTTCTACCTCGCCTCCGTCTCACTATCCTATCGGGCACTCTAGCCCAAATCTCCTAGCTTCCTATTTCTAAGGGTTGTTTAAGACCTGGGGTCAGACACTCCGTTCCTAAAGTCCTCTACATACGATCTGATCTGATCTACTATAGCATTGTATGAGCACGTTAAGCCGTCGGACCCCGGGTACCGGCCCCGATAGAAAATAAGGGCGTCTTCTACCTCGCTTCCGAGTCACTTTCCTATCGGGCACTCTAGCCCAAATCTCCTAGCTTCCTATTTCTAAGGGTTGTTTAAGACCTGGGGTCAGACACTCCCTTCCTAAAATCCTCTACATATGATCTGATCTGATCTACTATAGCATTGTATGAGCACGTTAAGCCGTCGGACCCCGGGTACTGGCCCCCGGTAGTAAATACGGGCGTCTTTTACCTCGCTTCCGTGTCACTTTCCTATCGGACATTCTAGCCCAAATCTCCTAGCTTCCTATTTCTAAGGGTTGTTTAAGACCTGGGGTCAGACACTCCCTTCCTAAAATCCTCTACATATGATCTGATCTGATCTACTATAGCATTGTATGAGCACGTTAAGCCGTCGGACCCCGGGTACTGGCCCCCCGGTAGTAAATAAGGGCGTCTTCTACCTCGCTTCCGTGTCACTTTCCTATCGGGCACTCTAGCCCAAATCTCCTAGTTTCCTATTTCTAAGGGTTGTTTAAGACCTGGGGTCAGACACTCCCTTCCTAAAATCCTCTACATATGATCTGATCTGATCTACTATAGCATTGTATGAGCACGTTAAGCCGTCGGACCCCGGGTACTGGCCCCACGGTAGTAAATAAGGGCGTCTTCTACCTCGCTTCCGTGTCACTTTCCTATCGGGCACTCTAGCCCAAATCTCCTAGTTTCCTATTTCTAAGGGTTGTTTAAGACCTGGGGTCAGACACTCCCTTCCTAAAATCCTCTACATATGATCTGATCTGATCTACTATAGCATTGTATGAGCACGTTAAGCCGTCGGACCCCGGGTACTGGCCCCCGGTAGTAAATAAGGGCGTCTTCTACCTCGCTTCCGTGTCACTTTCCTATCGGGCACTCTAGCCCAAATATCCTAGCTTCCTATTTCTAAGGGTTGTTTAAGACCTGGGGTCAGACACTCCGTTCCTAAAGTCCTCTACATACAATCTGATCTGATCTACTATAGCATTGTATGAGCACGTTAAGCCGTCGGACCCCGGGTACTGGCCCCCGATAGAAAATAAGGGCGTCTTCTACCTCGCTTCCGAGTCACTTTCCTATCGGGCACTCTAGCCCAAATCTCCTAGCTTCCTATTTCTAAGGGTTGTTTAAGACCTGGGGTCAGACACTCCGTTCCTAAAGTCCTCTACATACAATCTGATCTGATCTACTATAGCATTGTATGAGCACGTTAAGCCGTCGGACCCCGGGTACTGGCCCCCGATAGAAAATAAGGGCGTCTTCTACCTCGCTTCCGTGTCACTTTCCTATCGGGCACTCTAGCCCAAATCTCCTAGCTTCCTATTTCTAAGGGTTGTTTAAGACCTGGGGTCAGACACTCCCTTCCTAAAATCCTCTACATATGATCTGATCTGATCTACTATAGCATTGTATGAGCACGTTAAGCCGTCGGACCCCGGGTACTGGCCCCCGGTAGTAAATAAGGGCGTCTTCTACCTCGCTTCCGTGTCACTTCCTATCGGGCACTCTAGCCCAAATCTCCTAGCTTCCTATTTCTAAGGGTTGTTTAAGACCTGGGGTCAGACACTCCGTTCCTAAAGTCCTCTACATACAATCTGATCTGATCTACTATAGCATTGTATGAGCACGTTAAGCCGTCGGACCCCGGGTACTGGCCCCCGATAGAAAATAAGGGCGTCTTCTACCTCGCTTCCGAGTCACTTTCCTATCGGGCACTCTAGCCCAAATCTCCTAGCTTCCTATTTCTAAGGGTTGTTTAAGACCTGGGGTCAGACACTCCGTTCCTAAAGTCCTCTACATACAATCTGATCTGATCTACTATAGCATTGTATGAGCACGTTAAGCCGTCGGACCCCGGGTACTGGCCCCCGATAGAAAATAAGGGCGTCTTCTACCTCGCTTCCGAGTCACTTTCCTATCGGGCACTCTAGCCCAAATCTCCTAGCTTCCTATTTCTAAGGGTTGTTTAAGACCTGGGGTCAGACACTCCGTTCCTAAAGTCCTCTACATACAATCTGATCTGATCTACTATAGCATTGTATGAGCACGTTAAGCCGTCGGACCCCGGGTACCGGCCCCCGATAGAAAATAAGGGCGTCTTCTACCTCGCTTCCGAGTCACTTTCCTATCGGGCACTCTAGCCCAAATCTCCTAGCTTCCTATTTCTAAGGGTTGTTTAAGACCTGGGGTCAGACACTCCCTTCCTAAAATCCTCTACATATGATCTGATCTGATCTACTATAGCATTGTATGAGCACGTTAAGCCGTCGGACCCCGGGTACTGGCCCCCCGGTAGTAAATAAGGGCGTCTTCTACCTCGCTTCCGTGTCACTTTCCTATCGGGCACTCTAGCCCAAATCTCCTAGTTTCCTATTTCTAAGGGTTGTTTAAGACCTGGGGTCAGACACTCCCTTCCTAAAATCCTCTACATATGATCTGATCTGATCTACTATAGCATTGTATGAGCACGTTAAGCCGTCGGACCCCGGGTACTGGCCCCCGGTAGTAAATAAGGGCGTCTTCTACCTCGCTTCCGTGTCACTTTCCTATCGGGCACTCTAGCCCAAATCTCCTAGCTTCCTATTTCTAAGGGTTGTTTAAGACCTGGGGTCAGACACTCCCTTCCTAAAATCCTCTACATATGATCTGATCTGATCTACTATAGCATTGTATGAGCACGTTAAGCCGTCGGACCCCGGGTACTGGCCCCCGGTAGTAAATAAGGGCGTCTTCTACCTCGCTTCCGTGTCACTTTCCTATCGGGCACTCTAGCCCAAATCTCCTAGTTTCCTATTTCTAAGGGTTGTTTAAGACCTGGGGTCAGACACTCCCTTCCTAAAATCCTCTACATATGATCTGATCTGATCTACTATAGCATTGTATGAGCACGTTAAGCCGTCGGACCCCGGGTACTGGCCCCCGGTAGTAAATAAGGGCGTCTTCTACCTCGCTTCCGTGTCACTTTCCTATCGGGCACTCTAGCCCAAATCTCCTAGTTTCCTATTTCTAAGGGTTGTTTGAGACCTGGGGTCAGACACTACCTTCCTAAAATCCTCTACATATGATCTGATCTGATCTATTATAGCATTGTATGAGCACGTTAAGCCGTCGGACCCCGGGTACTGGCAACCCGGTAGTAAATAAGGGCGTCTTCTACCTCGCCTCCGTCTCACTATCCTATCGGGCACTCTAGCCCAAATCTCCTAGCTTCCTATTTCTAAGGGTTGTTTAAGACCTGGGGTCAGACACTCCGTTCCTAAAGTCCTCTACATACGATCTGATCTGATCTACTATAGCATTGTATGAGCACGTTAAGCCGTCGGACCCCGGGTACCGGCCCCCGATAGAAAATAAGGGCGTCTTCTACCTCGCTTCCGAGTCACTTTCCTATCGGGCACTCTAGCCCAAATCTCCTAGCTTCCTATTTCTAAGGGTTGTTTAAGACCTGGGGTCAGACACTCCCTTCCTAAAATCCTCTACATATGATCTGATCTGATCTACTATAGCATTGTATGAGCACGTTAAGCCGTCGGACCCCGGGTACTGGCCCCCGGTAGTAAATACGGGCGTCTTTTACCTCGCTTCCGTGTCACTTTCCTATCGGACATTCTAGCCCAAATCTCCTAGCTTCCTATTTCTAAGGGTTGTTTAAGACCTGGGGTCAGACACTCCCTTCCTAAAATCCTCTACATATGATCTGATCTGATCTACTATAGCATTGTATGAGCACGTTAAGCCGTCGGACCCCGGGTACTGGCCCCCCGGTAGTAAATAAGGGCGTCTTCTACCTCGCTTCCGTGTCACTTTCCTATCGGGCACTCTAGCCCAAATCTCGTAGCTTCCTATTTCTAAGGGTTGTTTAAGACCTGGGGTCAGACACTCCCTTCCTAAAATCCTCTACATATGATCTGATCTGATCTACTATAGCATTGTATGAGCACGTTAAGCCGTCGGACCCCGGGTACTGGCCCCCGGTAGTAAATAAGGGCGTCTTCTACCTCGCTTCCGTGTCACTTTCCTATCGGGCACTCTAGCCCAAATCTCGTAGCTTCCTATTTCTAAGGGTTGTTTAAGACCTGGGGTCAGACACTCCCTTCCTAAAATCCTCTACATATGATCTGATCTGATCTACTATAGCATTGTATGAGCACGTTAAGCCGTCGGACCCCGGGTACTGGCCCCCCGGTAGTAAATAAGGGCGTCTTCTACCTCGCTTCCGTGTCACTTTCCTATCGGGCATTCTAGCCCAAATCTCCTAGCTTCCTATTTCTAAGGGTTGTTTAAGACCTGGGGTCAGACACTCCCTTCCTAAAATCCTCTACATATGATCTGATCTGATCTACTATAGCATTGTATGAGCACGTTAAGCCGTCGGACCCCGGGTACTGGCCCCCGGTAGTAAATAAGGGCGTCTTCTACCTCGCTTCCGTGTCACTTTCGTATCGGGCACTCTAGCCCAAATCTCGTAGCTTCCTATTTCTAAGGGTTGTTTAAGACCTGGGGTCAGACACTCCCTTCCTAAAATCCTCTACATATGATCTGATCTGATCTACTATAGCATTGTATGAGCACGTTAAGCCGTCGGACCCCGGGTACTGGCCCCCGGTAGTAAATAAGGGCGTCTTCTACCTCGCTTCCGTGTCACTTTCCTATCGGGCATTCTAGCCCAAATCTCCTAGCTTCCTATTTCTAAGGGTTGTTTAAGACCTGGGGTCAGACACTCCCTTCCTAAAATCCTCTACATATGATCTGATCTGATCTACTATAGCATTGTATGAGCACGTTAAGCCGTCGGACCCCGGGTACTGGCCCCCCGGTAGTAAATAAGGGCGTCTTCTACCTCGCTTCCGTGTCACTTTCCTATCGGGCACTCTAGCCCAAATCTCGTAGCTTCCTATTTCTAAGGGTTGTTTAAGACCTGGGGTCAGACACTCCCTTCCTAAAATCCTCTACATATGATCTGATCTGATCTACTATAGCATTGTATGAGCACGTTAAGCCGTCGGACCCCGGGTACTGGCCCCCCGGTAGTAAATAAGGGCGTCTTCTACCTCGCTTCCGTGTCACTTTCCTATCGGGCATTCTAGCCCAAATCTCCTAGCTTCCTATTTCTAAGGGTTGTTTAAGACCTGGGGTCAGACACTCCCTTCCTAAAATCCTCTACATATGATCTGATCTGATCTACTATAGCATTGTATGAGCACGTTAAGCCGTCGGACCCCGGGTACTGGCCCCCGGTAGTAAATAAGGGCGTCTTCTACCTCGCTTCCGTGTCACTTTCGTATCGGGCACTCTAGCCCAAATCTCGTAGCTTCCTATTTCTAAGGGTTGTTTAAGACCTGGGGTCAGACACTCCCTTCCTAAAATCCTCTACATATGATCTGATCTGATCTACTATAGCATTGTATGAGCACGTTAAGCCGTCGGACCCCGGGTACTGGCCCCCGGTAGTAAATAAGGGCGTCTTCTACCTCGCTTCCGTGTCACTTTCCTATCGGGCATTCTAGCCCAAATCTCCTAGCTTCCTATTTCTAAGGGTTGTTTAAGACCTGGGGTCAGACACTCCCTTCCTAAAATCCTCTACATATGATCTGATCTGATCTACTATAGCATTGTATGAGCACGTTAAGCCGTCGGACCCCGGGTACTGGCCCCCGGTAGTAAATAAGGGCGTCTTCTACCTCGCTTCCGTGTCACTTTCCTATCGGGCACTCTAGCCCAAATCTCGTAGCTTCCTATTTCTAAGGGTTGTTTAAGACCTGGGGTCAGACACTCCCTTCCTAAAATCCTCTACATATGATCTGATCTGATCTACTATAGCATTGTATGAGCACGTTAAGCCGTCGGACCCCGGGTACTGGCCCCCCGGTAGTAAATAAGGGCGTCTTCTACCTCGCTTCCGTGTCACTTTCCTATCGGGCATTCTAGCCCAAATCTCCTAGCTTCCTATTTCTAAGGGTTGTTTAAGACCTGGGGTCAGACACTCCCTTCCTAAAATCCTCTACATATGATCTGATCTGATCTACTATAGCATTGTATGAGCACGTTAAGCCGTCGGACCCCGGGTACTGGCCCCCGGTAGTAAATAAGGGCGTCTTCTACCTCGCTTCCGTGTCACTTTCGTATCGGGCACTCTAGCCCAAATCTCGTAGCTTCCTATTTCTAAGGGTTGTTTAAGACCTGGGGTCAGACACTCCCTTCCTAAAATCCTCTACATATGATCTGATCTGATCTACTATAGCATTGTATGAGCACGTTAAGCCGTCGGACCCCGGGTACTGGCCCCCGGTAGTAAATAAGGGCGTCTTCTACCTCGCTTCCGTGTCACTTTCCTATCGGGCATTCTAGCCCAAATCTCCTAGCTTCCTATTTCTAAGGGTTGTTTAAGACCTGGGGTCAGACACTCACCTTCCTAAAATCCTCTACATATGATCTGATCTGATCTACTATAGCATTGTATGAGCACGTTAAGCCGTCGGACCCCGGGTACTGGCCCCCCGGTAGTAAATAAGGGCGTCTTCTACCTCGCTTCCGTGTCACTTTCCTATCGGGCACTCTAGCCCAAATCTCCTAGCTTCCTATTTCTAAGGGTTGTTTAAGACCTGGGGTCAGACACTCCCTTCCTAAAATCCTCTACATATGATCTGATCTGATCTACTATAGCATTGTATGAGCACGTTAAGCCGTCGGACCCCGGGTACTGGCCCCCGGTAGTAAATAAGGGCGTCTTCTACCTCGCTTCCGTGTCACTTTCCTATCGGGCACTCTAGCCCAAATCTCCTAGTTTCCTATTTCTAAGGGTTGTTTAAGACCTGGGGTCAGACACTCCCTTCCTAAAATCCTCTACATATGATCTGATCTGATCTACTATAGCATTGTATGAGCACGTTAAGCCGTCGGACCCCGGGTACTGGCCCCCGGTAGTAAATAAGGGCGTCTTCTACCTCGCTTCCGTGTCACTTTCCTATCGGGCACTCTAGCCCAAATCTCCTAGCTTCCTATTTCTAAGGGTTGTTTAAGACCTGGGGTCAGACACTCCCTTCCTAAAATCCTCTACATATGATCTGATCTGATCTACTATAGCATTGTATGAGCACGTTAAGCCGTCGGACCCCGGGTACTGGCCCCCGGTAGTAAATAAGGGCGTCTTCTACCTCGCTTCCGTGTCACTTTCCTATCGGGCACTCTAGCCCAAATCTCCTAGCTTCCTATTTCTAAGGGTTGTTTAAGACCTGGGGTCAGACACTCCCTTCCTAAAATCCTCTACATATGATCTGATCTGATCTACTATAGCATTGTATGAGCACGTTAAGCCGTCGGACCCCGGGTACTGGCCCCCCGGTAGTAAATAAGGGCGTCTTCTACCTCGCTTCCGTGTCACTTTCCTATCGGGCACTCTAGCCCAAATCTCCTAGCTTCCTATTTCTAAGGGTTGTTTAAGACCTGGGGTCAGACACTCCCTTCCTAAAATCCTCTACATATGATCTGATCTGATCTACTATAGCATTGTATGAGCACGTTAAGCCGTCGGACCCCGGGTACTGGCCCCCGGTAGTAAATAAGGGCGTCTTCTACCTCGCTTCCGTGTCACTTTCCTATCGGGCACTCTAGCCCAAATCTCCTAGTTTCCTATTTCTAAGGGTTGTTTAAGACCTGGGGTCAGACACTTCCCTTCCTAAAATCCTCTACATATGATCTGATCTGATCTACTATAGCATTGTATGAGCACGTTAAGCCGTCGGACCCCGGGTACTGGCCCCCGGTAGTAAATAAGGGCGTCTTCTACCTCGCTTCCGTGTCACTTTCCTATCGGGCACTCTAGCCCAAATCTCCTAGCTTCCTATTTCTAAGGGTTGTTTAAGACCTGGGGTCAGACACTCCCTTCCTAAAATCCTCTACATATGATCTGATCTGATCTACTATAGCATTGTATGAGCACGTTAAGCCGTCGGACCCCGGGTACTGGCCCCCGGTAGTAAATAAGGGCGTCTTCTACCTCGCTTCCGTGTCACTTTCCTATCGGGCACTCTAGCCCAAATCTCCTAGCTTCCTATTTCTAAGGGTTGTTTAAGACCTGGGGTCAGACACTCCCTTCCTAAAATCCTCTACATATGATCTGATCTGATCTACTATAGCATTGTATGAGCACGTTAAGCCGTCGGACCCCGGGTACTGGCCCCCGGTAGTAAATAAGGGCGTCTTCTACCTCGCTTCCGTGTCACTTTCCTATCGGGCACTCTAGCCCAAATCTCCTAGTTTCCTATTTCTAAGGGTTGTTTAAGACCTGGGGTCAGACACTCCCTTCCTAAAATCCTCTACATATGATCTGATCTGATCTACTATAGCATTGTATGAGCACGTTAAGCCGTCGGACCCCGGGTACTGGCCCCCGGTAGTAAATAAGGGCGTCTTCTACCTCGCTTCCGTGTCACTTTCCTATCGGGCACTCTAGCCCAAATCTCCTAGCTTCCTATTTCTAAGGGTTGTTTAAGACCTGGGGTCAGACACTCCGTTCCTAAAGTCCTCTACATATGATCTGATCTGATCTACTATAGCATTGTATGAGCACGTTAAGCCGTCGGACCCCGGGTACTGGCCCCCGATAGAAAATAAGGGCGTCTTCTACCTCGCTTCCGTGTCACTTTCCTATCGGGCACTCTAGCCCAAATCTCCTAGCTTCCTATTTCTAAGGGTTGTTTAAGACCTGGGGTCAGACACTCCCTTCCTAAAATCCTCTACATATGATCTGATCTGATCTACTATAGCATTGTATGAGCACGTTAAGCCGTCGGACCCCGGGTACTGGCCCCGGTAGTAAATAAGGGCGTCTTCTACCTCGCTTCCGTGTCACTTTCCTATCGGGCACTCTAGCCCAAATCTCCTAGCTTCCTATTTCTAAGGGTTGTTTAAGACCTGGGGTCAGACACTCCCTTCCTAAAATCCTCTACATATGATCTGATCTGATCTACTATAGCATTGTATGAGCACGTTAAGCCGTCGGACCCCGGGTACTGGCCCCCGGTAGTAAATAAGGGCGTCTTCTACCTCGCTTCCGTGTCACTTTCCTATCGGGCACTCTAGCCCAAATCTCCTAGTTTCCTATTTCTAAGGGTTGTTTAAGACCTGGGGTCAGACACTCCCTTCCTAAAATCCTCTACATATGATCTGATCTGATCTACTATAGCATTGTATGAGCACGTTAAGCCGTCGGACCCCGGGTACTGGCCCCCGGTAGTAAATAAGGGCGTCTTCTACCTCGCTTCCGTGTCACTTTCCTATCGGGCACTCTAGCCCAAATCTCCTAGCTTCCTATTTCTAAGGGTTGTTTAAGACCTGGGGTCAGACACTCCGTTCCTAAAGTCCTCTACATATGATCTGATCTGATCTACTATAGCATTGTATGAGCACGTTAAGCCGTCGGACCCCGGGTACTGGCCCCCGGTAGTAAATAAGGGCGTCTTCTACCTCGCTTCCGTGTCACTTTCCTATCGGGCACTCTAGCCCAAATCTCCTAGCTTCCTATTTCTAAGGGTTGTTTAAGACCTGGGGTCAGACACTCCCTTCCTAAAATCCTCTACATATGATCTGATCTGATCTACTATAGCATTGTATGAGCACGTTAAGCCGTCGGACCCCGGGTACTGGCCCCCGGTAGTAAATAAGGGCGTCTTCTACCTCGCTTCCGTGTCACTTTCCTATCGGGCACTCTAGCCCAAATCTCCTAGTTTCCTATTTCTAAGGGTTGTTTAAGACCTGGGGTCAGACACTCCCTTCCTAAAATCCTCTACATATGATCTGATCTGATCTACTATAGCATTGTATGAGCACGTTAAGCCGTCGGACCCCGGGTACTGGCCCCCCGGTAGTAAATAAGGGCGTCTTCTACCTCGCTTCCGTGTCACTTTCCTATCGGGCACTCTAGCCCAAATCTCCTAGCTTCCTATTTCTAAGGGTTGTTTAAGACCTGGGGTCAGACACTCCCTTCCTAAAATCCTCTACATATGATCTGATCTGATCTACTATAGCATTGTATGAGCACGTTAAGCCGTCGGACCCCGGGTACTGGCCCCCCGGTAGTAAATAAGGGCGTCTTCTACCTCGCTTCCGTGTCACTTTCCTATCGGGCACTCTAGCCCAAATCTCCTAGTTTCCTATTTCTAAGGGTTGTTTAAGACCTGGGGTCAGACACTCCCTTCCTAAAATCCTCTACATATGATCTGATCTGATCTACTATAGCATTGTATGAGCACGTTAAGCCGTCGGACCCCGGGTACTGGCCCCCGGTAGTAAATAAGGGCGTCTTCTACCTCGCTTCCGTGTCACTTTCCTATCGGGCACTCTAGCCCAAATCTCCTAGTTTCCTATTTCTAAGGGTTGTTTGAGACCTGGGGTCAGACACTACCTTCCTAAAATCCTCTACATATGATCTGATCTGATCTATTATAGCATTGTATGAGCACGTTAAGCCGTCGGACCCCGGGTACTGGCAACCCGGTAGTAAATAAGGGCGTCTTCTACCTCGCCTCCGTCTCACTATCCTATCGGGCACTCTAGCCCAAATCTCCTAGCTTCCTATTTCTAAGGGTTGTTTAAGACCTGGGGTCAGACACTCCGTTCCTAAAGTCCTCTACATACGATCTGATCTGATCTACTATAGCATTGTATGAGCACGTTAAGCCGTCGGACCCCGGGTACCGGCCCCCGATAGAAAATAAGGGCGTCTTCTACCTCGCTTCCGAGTCACTTTCCTATCGGGCACTCTAGCCCAAATCTCCTAGCTTCCTATTTCTAAGGGTTGTTTAAGACCTGGGGTCAGACACTCCCTTCCTAAAATCCTCTACATATGATCTGATCTGATCTACTATAGCATTGTATGAGCACGTTAAGCCGTCGGACCCCGGGTACTGGCCCCCGGTAGTAAATACGGGCGTCTTTTACCTCGCTTCCGTGTCACTTTCCTATCGGACATTCTAGCCCAAATCTCCTAGCTTCCTATTTCTAAGGGTTGTTTAAGACCTGGGGTCAGACACTCCCTTCCTAAAATCCTCTACATATGATCTGATCTGATCTACTATAGCATTGTATGAGCACGTTAAGCCGTCGGACCCCGGGTACTGGCCCCCCGGTAGTAAATAAGGGCGTCTTCTACCTCGCTTCCGTGTCACTTTCCTATCGGGCACTCTAGCCCAAATCTCCTAGTTTCCTATTTCTAAGGGTTGTTTAAGACCTGGGGTCAGACACTCCCTTCCTAAAATCCTCTACATATGATCTGATCTGATCTACTATAGCATTGTATGAGCACGTTAAGCCGTCGGACCCCGGGTACTGGCCCCACGGTAGTAAATAAGGGCGTCTTCTACCTCGCTTCCGTGTCACTTTCCTATCGGGCACTCTAGCCCAAATCTCCTAGTTTCCTATTTCTAAGGGTTGTTTAAGACCTGGGGTCAGACACTCCCTTCCTAAAATCCTCTACATATGATCTGATCTGATCTACTATAGCATTGTATGAGCACGTTAAGCCGTCGGACCCCGGGTACTGGCCCCCGGTAGTAAATAAGGGCGTCTTCTACCTCGCTTCCGTGTCACTTTCCTATCGGGCACTCTAGCCCAAATATCCTAGCTTCCTATTTCTAAGGGTTGTTTAAGACCTGGGGTCAGACACTCCGTTCCTAAAGTCCTCTACATACAATCTGATCTGATCTACTATAGCATTGTATGAGCACGTTAAGCCGTCGGACCCCGGGTACTGGCCCCCGATAGAAAATAAGGGCGTCTTCTACCTCGCTTCCGAGTCACTTTCCTATCGGGCACTCTAGCCCAAATCTCCTAGCTTCCTATTTCTAAGGGTTGTTTAAGACCTGGGGTCAGACACTCCGTTCCTAAAGTCCTCTACATACAATCTGATCTGATCTACTATAGCATTGTATGAGCACGTTAAGCCGTCGGACCCCGGGTACTGGCCCCCGATAGAAAATAAGGGCGTCTTCTACCTCGCTTCCGTGTCACTTTCCTATCGGGCACTCTAGCCCAAATCTCCTAGCTTCCTATTTCTAAGGGTTGTTTAAGACCTGGGGTCAGACACTCCCTTCCTAAAATCCTCTACATATGATCTGATCTGATCTACTATAGCATTGTATGAGCACGTTAAGCCGTCGGACCCCGGGTACTGGCCCCCCGGTAGTAAATAAGGGCGTCTTCTACCTCGCTTCCGTGTCACTTTCCTATCGGGCACTCTAGCCCAAATCTCCTAGCTTCCTATTTCTAAGGGTTGTTTAAGACCTGGGGTCAGACACTCCGTTCCTAAAGTCCTCTACATACAATCTGATCTGATCTACTATAGCATTGTATGAGCACGTTAAGCCGTCGGACCCCGGGTACTGGCCCCCGATAGAAAATAAGGGCGTCTTCTACCTCGCTTCCGAGTCACTTTCCTATCGGGCACTCTAGCCCAAATCTCCTAGCTTCCTATTTCTAAGGGTTGTTTAAGACCTGGGGTCAGACACTCCGTTCCTAAAGTCCTCTACATACAATCTGATCTGATCTACTATAGCATTGTATGAGCACGTTAAGCCGTCGGACCCCGGGTACTGGCCCCCGATAGAAAATAAGGGCGTCTTCTACCTCGCTTCCGAGTCACTTTCCTATCGGGCACTCTAGCCCAAATCTCCTAGCTTCCTATTTCTAAGGGTTGTTTAAGACCTGGGGTCAGACACTCCGTTCCTAAAGTCCTCTACATACAATCTGATCTGATCTACTATAGCATTGTATGAGCACGTTAAGCCGTCGGACCCCGGGTACTGGCCCCCGATAGAAAATAAGGGCGTCTTCTACCTCGCTTCCGAGTCACTTTCCTATCGGGCACTCTAGCCCAAATCTCCTAGCTTCCTATTTCTAAGGGTTGTTTAAGACCTGGGGTCAGACACTCCCTTCCTAAAATCCTCTACATATGATCTGATCTGATCTACTATAGCATTGTATGAGCACGTTAAGCCGTCGGACCCCGGGTACTGGCCCCCGGTAGTAAATAAGGGCGTCTTCTACCTCGCTTCCGTGTCACTTTCCTATCGGGCACTCTAGCCCAAATCTCCTAGCTTCCTATTTCTAAGGGTTGTTTAAGACCTGGGGTCAGACACTCCCTTCCTAAAATCCTCTACATATGATCTGATCTGATCTACTATAGCATTGTATGAGCACGTTAAGCCGTCGGACCCCGGGTACTGGCCCCCGGTAGTAAATAAGGGCGTCTTCTACCTCGCTTCCGTGTCACTTTCCTATCGGGCACTCTAGCCCAAATCTCCTAGCTTCCTATTTCTAAGGGTTGTTTAAGACCTGGGGTCAGACACTCCCTTCCTAAAATCCTCTACATATGATCTGATCTGATCTACTATAGCATTGTATGAGCACGTTAAGCCGTCGGACCCCGGGTACTGGCCCCCCGGTAGTAAATAAGGGCGTCTTCTACCTCGCTTCCGTGTCACTTTCCTATCGGGCACTCTAGCCCAAATCTCCTAGTTTCCTATTTCTAAGGGTTGTTTAAGACCTGGGGTCAGACACTCCCTTCCTAAAATCCTCTACATATGATCTGATCTGATCTACTATAGCATTGTATGAGCACGTTAAGCCGTCGGACCCCGGGTACTGGCCCCCGGTAGTAAATAAGGGCGTCTTCTACCTCGCTTCCGTGTCACTTTCCTATCGGGCACTCTAGCCCAAATCTCCTAGCTTCCTATTTCTAAGGGTTGTTTAAGACCTGGGGTCAGACACTCCCTTCCTAAAATCCTCTACATATGATCTGATCTGATCTACTATAGCATTGTATGAGCACGTTAAGCCGTCGGACCCCGGGTACTGGCCCCCGGTAGTAAATAAGGGCGTCTTCTACCTCGCTTCCGTGTCACTTTCCTATCGGGCACTCTAGCCCAAATCTCCTAGCTTCCTATTTCTAAGGGTTGTTTAAGACCTGGGGTCAGACACTCCCTTCCTAAAATCCTCTACATATGATCTGATCTGATCTACTATAGCATTGTATGAGCACGTTAAGCCGTCGGACCCCGGGTACTGGCCCCCGGTAGTAAATAAGGGCGTCTTCTACCTCGCTTCCGTGTCACTTTCCTATCGGGCACTCTAGCCCAAATCTCCTAGTTTCCTATTTCTAAGGGTTGTTTAAGACCTGGGGTCAGACACTCCCTTCCTAAAATCCTCTACATATGATCTGATCTGATCTACTATAGCATTGTATGAGCACGTTAAGCCGTCGGACCCCGGGTACTGGCCCCCCGGTAGTAAATAAGGGCGTCTTCTACCTCGCTTCCGTGTCACTTTCCTATCGGGCACTCTAGCCCAAATCTCCTAGTTTCCTATTTCTAAGGGTTGTTTAAGACCTGGGGTCAGACACTCCCTTCCTAAAATCCTCTACATATGATCTGATCTGATCTACTATAGCATTGTATGAGCACGTTAAGCCGTCGGACCCCGGGTACTGGCCCCCGGTAGTAAATAAGGGCGTCTTCTACCTCGCTTCCGTGTCACTTTCCTATCGGGCACTCTAGCCCAAATCTCCTAGCTTCCTATTTCTAAGGGTTGTTTAAGACCTGGGGTCAGACACTCCGTTCCTAAAGTCCTCTACATACGATCTGATCTGATCTACTATAGCATTGTATGAGCACGTTAAGCCGTCGGACCCCGGGTACTGGCCCCCGATAGAAAATAAGGGCGTCTTCTACCTCGCTTCCGAGTCACTTTCCTATCGGGCACTCTAGCCCAAATCTCCTAGCTTCCTATTTCTAAGGGTTGTTTAAGACCTGGGGTCAGACACTCCCTTCCTAAAATCCTCTACATATGATCTGATCTGATCTACTATAGCATTGTATGAGCACGTTAAGCCGTCGGACCCCGGGTACTGGCCCCCCGGTAGTAAATACGGGCGTCTTTTACCTCGCTTCCGTGTCACTTTCCTATCGGGCATTCTAGCCCAAATCTCCTAGCTTCCTATTTCTAAGGGTTGTTTAAGACCTGGGGTCAGACACTCCCTTCCTAAAATCCTCTACATATGATCTGATCTGATCTACTATAGCATTGTATGAGCACGTTAAGCCGTCGGACCCCGGGTACTGGCCCCCCGGTAGTAAATAAGGGCGTCTTCTACCTCGCTTCCGTGTCACTTTCCTATCGGGCACTCTAGCCCAAATCTCCTAGTTTCCTATTTCTAAGGGTTGTTTAAGACCTGGGGTCAGACACTCCCTTCCTAAAATCCTCTACATATGATCTGATCTGATCTACTATAGCATTGTATGAGCACGTTAAGCCGTCGGACCCCGGGTACTGGCCCCCGGTAGTAAATAAGGGCGTCTTCTACCTCGCTTCCGTGTCACTTTCCTATCGGGCACTCTAGCCCAAATCTCCTAGTTTCCTATTTCTAAGGGTTGTTTAAGACCTGGGGTCAGACACTCCCTTCCTAAAATCCTCTACATATGATCTGATCTGATCTACTATAGCATTGTATGAGCACGTTAAGCCGTCGGACCCCGGGTACTGGCCCCCGATAGAAAATAAGGGCGTCTTCTACCTCGCTTCCGAGTCACTTTCCTATCGGGCACTCTAGCCCAAATCTCCTAGCTTCCTATTTCTAAGGGTTGTTTAAGACCTGGGGTCAGACACTCCCTTCCTAAAATCCTCTACATATGATCTGATCTGATCTACTATAGCATTGTATGAGCACGTTAAGCCGTCGGACCCCGGGTACTGGCCCCCGGTAGTAAATACGGGCGTCTTTTACCTCGCTTCCGTGTCACTTTCCTATCGGGCATTCTACCCCAAATCTCCTAGCTTCCTATTTCTAAGGGTTGTTTAAGACCTGGGGTCAGACACTCCCTTCCAAAAATCCTTTACATATGATCTGATCTGATCTACTATAGCATTGTATGAGCACGTTAAGCCGTCGGACCCCGGGTACTGGCCCCCGGTAGTAAATAAGGGCGTCTTCTACCTCGCTTCCGTGTCACTTTCCTATCGGGCACTCTAGCCCAAATCTCCTAGTTTCCTATTTCTAAGGGTTGTTTAAGACCTGGGGTCAGACACTCCCTTCCTAAAATCCTCTACATATGATCTGATCTGATCTACTATAGCATTGTATGAGCACGTTAAGCCGTCGGACCCCGGGTACTGGCCCCCGGTAGTAAATAAGGGCGTCTTCTACCTCGCTTCCGTGTCACTTTCCTATCGGGCACTCTAGCCCAAATCTCCTAGTTTCTTATTTCTAAGGGTTGTTTAAGACCTGGGGTCAGACACTCCCTTCCTAAAATCCTCTACATATGATCTGATCTGATCTACTATAGCATTGTATGAGCACGTTAAGCCGTCGGACCCCGGGTACTGGCCCCCGGTAGTAAATAAGGGCGTCTTCTACCTCGCTTCCGTGTCACTTTCCTATCGGGCACTCTAGCCCAAATCTCCTAGCTTCCTATTTCTAAGGGTTGTTTAAGACCTGGGGTCAGACACTCCGTTCCTAAAGTCCTCTACATACAATCTGATCTGATCTACTATAGCATTGTATGAGCACGTTAAGATGTCGGACCCCGGGTACTGGCCCCCGGTAGTAAATAAGGGCGTCTTCTACCTCGCTTCCGTGTCACTTTCCTATCGGGCACTCTAGCCCAAATCTCCTAGTTTCCTATTTCTAAGGGTTGTTTAAGACCTGGGGTCAGACACTCCCTTCCTAAAATCCTCTACATATGATCTGATCTGATCTACTATAGCATTGTATGAGCACGTTAAGCCGTCGGACCCCGGGTACTGGCCCCCGGTAGTAAATAAGGGCGTCTTCTACCTCGCTTCCGTGTCACTTTCCTATCGGGCACTCTAGCCCAAATCTCCTAGTTTCCTATTTCTAAGGGTTGTTTAAGACCTGGGGTCAGACACTCCCTTCCTAAAATCCTCTACATATGATCTGATCTGATCTACTATAGCATTGTATGAGCACGTTAAGCCGTCGGACCCCGGGTACTGGCCCCCGATAGAAAATAAGGGCGTCTTCTACCTCGCTTCCGAGTCACTTTCCTATCGGGCACTCTAGCCCTAATCTCCTAGCTTCCTATTTCTAAGGGTTGTTTAAGACCTGGGGTCGGACACTCCCTTCCTAAAATCCTCTACATATGATCTGATCTGATCTACTATAGCATTGTATGAGCACGTTAAGCCGTCGGACCCCGGGTACTGGCCCCCCGGTAGTAAATACGGGCGTGTTTTACCTCGCTTCCGTGTCACTTTCCTATCGGGCATTCTAGCCCAAATCTCCTAGCTTCCTATTTCTAAGGGTTGTTTAAGACCTGGGGTCAGACACTCCCTTCCTAAAATCCTCTACATATGATCTGATCTGATCTACTATAGCATTGTATGAGCACGTTAAGCCGTCGGACCCCGGGTACTGGCCCCCCGGTAGTAAATAAGGGCGTCTTCTACCTCGCTTCCGTGTCACTTTCCTATCGGGCATTCTAGCCCAAATCTCCTAGCTTCCTATTTCTAAGGGTTGTTTAAGACCTGGGGTCAGACACTCCCTTCCTAAAATCCTCTACATATGATCTGATCTGATCTACTATAGCATTGTATGAGCACGTTAAGCCGTCGGACCCCGGGTACTGGCCCCCGGTAGTAAATAAGGGCGTCTTCTACCTCGCTTCCGTGTCACTTTCGTATCGGGCACTCTAGCCCAAATCTCGTAGCTTCCTATTTCTAAGGGTTGTTTAAGACCTGGGGTCAGACACTTCCTTCCTAAAATCCTCTACATATGATCTGATCTGATCTACTATAGCATTGTATGAGCACGTTAAGCCGTCGGACCCCGGGTACTGGCCCCCGGTAGTAAATAAGGGCGTCTTCTACCTCGCTTCCGTGTCACTTTCCTATCGGGCACTCTAGCCCAAATCTCCTAGTTTCCTATTTCTAAGGGTTGTTTAAGACCTGGGGTCAGACACTCCCTTCCTAAAATCCTCTACATTTGATCTGATCTGATCTACTATAGCATTGTATGAGCACGTTAAGCCGTCGGACCCTGGGTACTGGCCCCCGGTAGTAAATAAGGGCGTCTTCTACCTCGCTTCCGTGTCACTTTCGTATCGGGCACTCTAGCCCAAATCTCGTAGCTTCCTATTTCTAAGGGTTGTTTAAGACCTGGGGTCAGACACTTCCTTCCTAAAATCCTCTACATATGATCTGATCTGATCTACTATAGCATTGTATGAGCACGTTAAGCCGTCGGACCCCGGGTACTGGCCCCTCGGTAGTAAATAAGGGCGTCTTCTACCTCGCTTCCGTGTCACTTTCGTATCGGGCACTCTAGCCCAAATCTCGTAGCTTCCTATTTCTAAGGGTTGTTTAAGACCTAGGGTCAGACACTTCCTTCCTAAAATCCTCTACATATGATCTGATCTGATCTACTATAGCATTGTATGAGCACGTTAAGCCGTCGGACCCCGGGTACTGGCCCCCCGGTAGTAAATAAGGGCGTCTTCTACCTCGCTTCCGTGTCACTTTCCTATCGGGCACTCTAGCCCAAATCTCCTAGTTTCCTATTTCTAAGGGTTGTTTAAGACCTGGGGTCAGACACTCCCTTCCTAAAATCTTCTACATATGATCTGATCTGATCTACTATAGCATTGTATGAGCACGTTAAGCCGTCGGACCCCGGGTACTGGCCCCCCGGTAGTAAATAAGGGCGTCTTCTACCTCGCTTCCGTGTCACTTTCCTATCGGGCATTCTAGCCCAAATCTCCTAGCTTCCTATTTCTAAGGGTTGTTTAAGACCTGGGGTCAGACACTCCCTTCCTAAAATCCTCTACATATGATCTGATCTGATCTACTATAGCATTGTATGAGCACGTTAAGCCGTCGGACCCCGGGTACTGGCCCCCCGGTAGTAAATAAGGGCGTCTTCTACCTCGCTTCCGTGTCACTTTCGTATCGGGCACTCTAGCCCAAATCTCGTAGCTTCCTATTTCTAAGGGTTGTTTAAGACCTGGGGTCAGACACTTCCTTCCTAAAATCCTCTACATATGATCTGATCTGATCTACTATAGCATTGTATGAGCACGTTAAGCCGTCGGACCCCGGGTACTGGCCCCCCGGTAGTAAATAAGGGCGTCTTCTACCTCGCTTCCGTGTCACTTTCCTATCGGGCACTCTAGCCCAAATCTCCTAGTTTCCTATTTCTAAGGGTTGTTTAAGACCTGGGGTCAGACACTTCCTTCCTAAAATCCTCTACATATGATCTGATCTGATCTACTATAGCATTGTATGAGCACGTTAAGCCGTCGGACCCCGGGTACTGGCCCCCGGTAGTAAATAAGGGCGTCTTCTACCTCGCTTCCGTGTCACTTTCCTATCGGGCACTCTAGCCCAAATCTCCTAGTTTCCTATTTCTAAGGGTTGTTTAAGACCTGGGGTCAGACACTCCCTTCCTAAAATCCTCTACATATGATCTGATCTGATCTACTATAGCATTGTATGAGCACGTTAAGCCGTCGGACCCCGGGTACTGGCCCCCCGGTAGTAAATAAGGGCGTCTTCTACCTCGCTTCCGTGTCACTTTCCTATCGGGCACTCTAGCCCAAATCTCGTAGCTTCCTATTTCTAAGGGTTGTTTAAGACCTGGGGTCAGACACTCCCTTCCTAAAATCCTCTACATATGATCTGATCTGATCTACTATAGCATTGTATGAGCACGTTAAGCCGTCGGACCCCGGGTACTGGCCCCCCGGTAGTAAATAAGGGCGTCTTCTACCTCGCTTCCGTGTCACTTTCCTATCGGGCACTCTAGCCCAAATCTCCTAGTTTCTTATTTCTAAGGGTTGTTTAAGACCTGGGGTCAGACACTCCCTTCCTAAAATCCTCTACATATGATCTGATCTGATCTACTATAGCATTGTATGAGCACGTTAAGCCGTCGGACCCCGGGTACTGGCCCCCCGGTAGTAAATAAGGGCGTCTTCTACCTCGCTTCCGTGTCACTTTCGTATCGGGCACTCTAGCCCAAATCTCGTAGCTTCCTATTTCTAAGGGTTGTTTAAGACCTGGGGTCAGACACTTCCTTCCTAAAATCCTCTACATATGATCTGATCTGATCTACTATAGCATTGTATGAGCACGTTAAGCCGTCGGACCCCGGGTACTGGCCCCCGGTAGTAAATAAGGGCGTCTTCTACCTCGCTTCCGTGTCACTTTCCTATCGGGCACTCTAGCCCAAATCTCCTAGTTTCCTATTTCTAAGGGTTGTTTAAGACCTGGGGTCAGACACTACCTTCCTAAAATCCTCTACATATGATCTGATCTGATCTACTATAGCATTGTATGAGCACGTTAAGCCGTCGGACCCCGGGTACTGGCCCCCCGGTAGTAAATAAGGGCGTCTTCTACCTCGCTTCCGTGTCACTTTCCTATCGGGCACTCTAGCCCAAATCTCCTAGTTTCCTATTTCTAAGGGTTGTTTAAGACCTGGGGTCAGACACTTCCTTCCTAAAATCCTCTACATATGATCTGATCTGATCTACTATAGCATTGTATGAGCACGTTAAGCCGTCGGACCCCGGGTACTGGCCCCCCGGTAGTAAATAAGGGCGTCTTCTACCTCGCTTTCGTGTCACTTTCCTATCGGGCACTCTAGCCCAAATCTCCTAGTTTCCTATTTCTAAGGGTTGTTTAAGACCTGGGGTCAGACACTCCCTTCCTAAAATCCTCTACATATGATCTGATCTGATCTACTATAGCATTGTATGAGCACGTTAAGCCGTCGGACCCCGGGTACTGGCCCCCCGGAAGTAAATAAGGGCGTCTTCTACCTCGCTTCCGTGTCACTTTCCTATCGGGCACTCTAGCCCAAATCTCGTAGCTTCCTATTTCTAAGGGTTGTTTAAGACCTGGGGTCAGACACTCCCTTCCTAAAATCCTCTACATATGATCTGATCTGATCTACTATAGCATTGTATGAGCACGTTAAGCCGTCGGACCCCGGGTACTGGCCCCCCGGTAGTAAATAAGGGCGTCTTCTACCTCGCTTCCGTGTCACTTTCCTATCGGGCACTCTAGCCCAAATCTCCTAGTTTCTTATTTCTAAGGGTTGTTTAAGACCTGGGGTCAGACACTCCCTTCCTAAAATCCTCTACATATGATCTGATCTGATCTACTATAGCATTGTATGAGCACGTTAAGCCTTCGGACCCCGGGTACTGGCCCCCGGTAGTAAATAAGGGCGTCTTCTACCTCGCTTCCGTGTCACTTTCCTATCGGGCAATCTAGCCCAAATCTCGTAGCTTCCTATTTCTAAGGGTTGTTTAAGACCTGGGGTCAGACACTCCCTCCCTAAAATCCTCTACATATGATCTGATCTGATCTACTATAGCATTGTATGAGCACGTTGAGCCGTCGGACCCCGGGTACTGGCCCCCGGTAGTAAATAAGGGCGTCTTCTACCTCGCTTCCGTGTCACTTTCCTATCGGGCACTCTAGCCCAAATCTCCTAGTTTCCTATTTCTAAGGGTTGTTTAAGACCTGGGGTCAGACACTCCCTTCCTAAAATCCTCTACATATGATCTGATCTGATCTACTATAGCATTGTATGAGCACGTTAAGCCGTCGGACCCCGGGTACTGGCCCCCCGGTAGTAAATAAGGGCGTCTTCTACCTCGCTTCCGTGTCACTTTCCTATCGGGCACTCTAGCCCAAATCTCCTAGTTTCCTATTTCTAAGGGTTGTTTAAGACCTGGGGTCAGACACTCCCTTCCTAAAATCCTCTACATATGATCTGATCTGATCGACTATAGCATTGTATGAGCACGTTAAGCCGTCGGACCCCGGGTACTGGCCCCCGGTAGTAAATAAGGGCGTCTTCTACCTCGTTTCCGTGTCACTTTCCTATCGGGCACTCTAGTCCAAATCTCGTAGCTTCCTATTTCTAAGGGTTGTTTAAGACCTGGGGTCAGACACTCCCTTCCTAAAATCCTCTACATATGATGTGATCTGATCTACTATAGCATTGTATGAGCACGTTAAGCCGTCGGACCCCGGATACTGGCCCCCGGTAGTAAATAAGGGCGTCTTCTACCTCGCTTCCGTGTCACTTTCCTAGCGGGCACTCTAGCCCAAATCTCGTAGCTTCCTATTTCTAAGGGTTGTTTAAGACCTGGGGTCAGACACTCCCTTTTTAAAATCCTCTACATATGATCTGATCTGATCTACTATAGCATTGTATGAGCACGTTAAGCCGTCGGACCCCGGGTACTGGCCCCCGGTAGTAAATAAGGGCGTCTTCTACCTCGCTTCCGTGTCACTTTCCTATCGGGCATTCTAGCCCAAATCTCCTAGCTTCCTATTTCTAAGGGTTGTTTAAGACCTGGGGTCAGACACTCCCTTCCTAAAATCCTCTACATATGATCTGATCTGATCTACTATAGCATTGTATGAGCACGTTAAGCCGTCGGACCCCGGGTACTGGCCCCCGGTAGTAAATAAGGGCGTCTTCTACCTCGCTTCCGTGTCACTTTCGTAACGGGCACTCTAGCCCAAATCTCGTAGCTTCCTATTTCTAAGGGTTGTTTAAGACCTGGGGTCAGACACTTCCTTCCTAAAATCCTCTACATATGATCTGATCTGATCTACTATAGCATTGTATGAGCACGTTAAGCCGTCGGACCCCGGGTACTGGCCCCCCGGTAGTAAATAAGGGCGTCTTCTACCTCGCTTCCGTGTCACTTTCCTATCGGGCACTCTAGCCCAAATCTCCTAGTTTCCTATTTCTAAGGGTTGTTTAAGACCTGGGGTCAGACACTACCTTCCTAAAATCCTCTACATATGATCTGATCTGATCTACTATAGCATTGTATGAGCACGTTAAGCCGTCGGACCCCGGGTACTGGCCCCCCGGTAGTAAATAAGGGCGTCTTCTACCTCGCTTCCGTGTCACTTTCCTATCGGGCACTCTAGCCCAAATCTCCTAGTTTCCTATTTCTAAGGGTTGTTTAAGACCTGGGGTCAGACACTTCCTTCCTAAAATCCTCTACATATGATCTGATCTGATCTACTATAGCATTGTATGAGCACGTTAAGCCGTCGGACCCCGGGTACTGGCCCCCGGTAGTAAATAAGGGCGTCTTCTACCTCGCTTTCGTGTCACTTTCCTATCGGGCACTCTAGCCCAAATCTCCTAGTTTCCTATTTCTAAGGGTTGTTTAAGACCTGGGGTCAGACACTCCCTTCCTAAAATCCTCTACATATGATCTGATCTGATCTACTATAGCATTGTATGAGCACGTTAAGCCGTCGGACCCCGGGTACTGGCCCCCGGTAGTAAATAAGGGCGTCTTCTACCTCGCTTCCGTGTCACTTTCCTATCGGGCACTCTAGCCCAAATCTCCTAGTTTCCTATTTCTAAGGGTTGTTTAAGACCTGGGGTCAGACACTCCCTTCCTAAAATCCTCTACATATGATCTGATCTGATCGACTATAGCATTGTATGAGCACGTTAAGCCGTCGGACCCCGGGTACTGGCCCCCGGTAGTAAATAAGGGCGTCTTCTACCTCGTTTCCGTGTCAATTTCCTATCGGGCACTCTAGCCCAAATCTCGTAGCTTCCTATTTCTAAGGGTTGTTTAAGACCTGGGGTCAGACACTCCCTTCCTAAAATCCTCTACATATGATGTGATCTGATCTACTATAGCATTGTATGAGCACGTTAAGCCGTCGGACCCCGGATACTGGCCCCCCGGTAGTAAATAAGGGCGTCTTCTACCTCGCTTCCGTGTCACTTTCCTATCGGGCACTCTAGCCCAAATCTCGTAGCTTCCTATTTCTAAGGGTTGTTTAAGACCTGGGGTCAGACACTCCCTTCCTAAAATCCTCTACATATGATCTGATCTGATCGACTATAGCATTGTATGAGCACGTTAAGCCGTCGGACCCCGGGTACTGGCCCCCGGTAGCAAATAAGGGCGTCTTCTACCTCGTTTCCGTGTCACTTTCCTATCGGGCACTCTAGCCCAAATCTCGTAGCTTCCTATTTCTAAGGGTTGTTTAAGACCTGGGGTCAGACACTCCCTTCCTAAAATCCTCTACATATGATGTGATCTGATCTACTATAGCATTGTATGAGCACGTTAAGCCGTCGGACCCCGGGTACTGGCCCCCCGGTAGTAATTAAGGGCGTCTTCTACCTCGCTTCCGTGTCACTTTCCTATCGGGCACTCTAGCCCAAATCTCCTAGCTTCCTATTTCTAAGGGTTGTTTAAGACCTGGGGTCAGACACTCCCTTCCTAAAATCCTCTACATATGATCTGATCTGATCTACTATAGCATTGTATGAGCACGTTAAGCCGTCGGACCCCGGGTACTGGCCCCCCGGTAGTAAATAAGGGCGTCTTCTACCTCGCTTCCGTGTCACTTTCCTATCGGGCACTCTAGCCCAAATCTCCTAGTTTCCTATTTCTAAGGGTTGTTTAAGACCTGGGGTCAGACACTCCTTCCTAAAATCCTCTACATATGATCTGATCTGATCTACTATAGCATTGTATGAGCACGTTAAGCCGTCGGACACCGGGTACTGGCCCCCGGTAGTAAATAAGGGCGTCTTCTACCTCGCTTCCGTGTCACTTTCCTATCGGGCACTCTAGCCCAAATCTCGTAGCTTCCTATTTCTAAGGGTTGTTTAAGACCTGGGGTCAGACACTCCCTTCCTAAAATCCTCTACATATGATCTGATCTGATCTACTATAGCATTGTATGAGCACGTTAAGCCGTCGGACCCCGGGTACTGGCCCCCCGGTAGTAATTAAGGGCGTCTTCTACCTCGCTTCCGTGTCACTTTCCTATCGGGCACTCTAGCCCAAATCTCCTAGCTTCCTATTTCTAAGGGTTGTTTAAGACCTGGGGTCAGACACTCCCTTCCTAAAATCCTCTACATATGATCTGATCTGATCTACTATAGCATTGTATGAGCACGTTAAGCCGTCGGACCCCGGGTACTGGCCCCCCGGTAGTAAATAAGGGCGTCTTCTACCTCGCTTCCGTGTCACTTTCCTATCGGGCACTCTAGCCCAAATCTCCTAGTTTCCTATTTCTAAGGGTTGTTTAAGACCTGGGGTCAGACACTCCCTTCCTAAAATCCTCTACATATGATCTGATCTGATCTACTATAGCATTGTATGAGCACGTTAAGCCGTCGGACACCGGGTACTGGCCCCCCGGTAGTAAATAAGGGCGTCTTCTACCTCGCTTCCGTGTCACTTTCCTATCGGGCACTCTAGCCCAAATCTCGTAGCTTCCTATTTCTAAGGGTTGTTTAAGACCTGGGGTCAGACACTCCCTTCCTAAAATCCTCTACATATGATCTGATCTGATCTACTATAGCATTGTATGAGCACGTTAAGCCGTCGGACCCCGGGTATTGGCCGCCGGTAGTAAATAAGGGCGTCTTCTACCTCGCTTCCGTGTCACTTTCCTATCGGGCACTCTAGCCCAAATCTCGTAGCTTCCTATTTCTAAGGGTTGTTTAAGACCTGGGGTCAGACACTCCCTTCCTAAAATCCTTTACATATGATCTGATCTGATCTACTATAGCATTGTATGAGCACGTTAAGCCGTCGGACCCCGGGTATTGGCCCCCGGTAGTAAATAAGGGCGTCTTCTACCTCGCTTCCGTGTCACTTTCCTATCGGGCACTCTAGCCCAAATCTCCTACTTTCCTATTTCTAAGGGTTGTTTAAGACCTGGGGTCAGACACTCCCTTCCTAAAATCCTCTACATATGATCTGATCTACTATAGCATTGTATGAGCACGTTAAGCCGTCGGACCCCGGGTACTGGCCCCCCGGTAGTAAATAAGGGCGTCTTCTACCTCGCTTCCGTGTCACTTTCCTATCGGGCACTCTAGCCCAAATCTCCTAGTTTCCTATTTCTAAGGGTTGTTTAAGACCTGGGGTCAGACACTCCCTTCCTAAAATCCTCTACATATGATCTGATCTGATCTACTATAGCAATGTATGAGCACGTTAAGCCGTCGGACCCCGGGTATTGGCCCCCGGTAGTAAATAAGGGCGTCTTCTACCTCGCTTCCGTGTCACTTTCCTATCGGGCACTCTAGCCCAAATCTCCTAGTTTCCTATTTCTAAGGGTTGTTTAAGACCTGGGGTCAGACACTCCCTTCCTAAAATCCTCTACATATGATATGATCTGATCTACTATAGCATTGTATGAGCACGTTAAGCCGTCGGACCCCGGGTACTGGCCCCCGGTAGTAAATAAGGGCGTCTTCTACCTCGCTTCCGTGTCACTTTCCTATCGGGCACTCTAGCCCAAATCTCCTAGCTTCCTATTTCTAAGGGTTGTTTAAGACCTGGGGTCAGACACTCCCTTCCTAAAATCCTCTACATATGATCTGATCTGATCTACTATAGCATTGTATGAGCACGTTAAGCCGTCGGACCCCGGGTATTGGCCCCCGGTAGTGAATAAGGGCGTCTTCTAAATCGCTTCCGTGTCACTTTCCTATCGGGCACTCTATCCCAAATCTCCTAGTTTCCTATTTCTAAGGGTTGTTTAAGACCTGGGGTCAGACACTCCCTTCCTAAAATCCTCTACATATGATCTGATCTGATCTACTATAGCACTGTATGAGCACGTTAAGCCGTCGGACCCCGGGTACTCGCCTCCCGGTAGTAAATAAGGGAGTCTTCTACCTCGATTCCGTGTCACTTTCCTATCGGGCACTCTATCCCAAATCTCCCAGCTTCCTATTTCTAAGGGTTGTTTAAGACCTGGGGTCAGACACTCCCTTTCTAAAATCCTCTACATATGATGTGATCTGATCTACTATAGCATTGTATGAGCACGTTAAGCCGTCGGACCCCGGGTGCTGGCCACCCGGTAGTAAATAAGGGCGTCTTCTACCTCGCTTCCGTGTCACTTTCCTATCGGGCACTCTAGCCCAAATCTCCTAGTTTCCTATTTCTAAGGGTTGTTTAAGACCTGGGGTCAGACACTCCCTTCCTAAAATCCTCTACATATGATCTGATCTGATCTACTATAGCATTGTATGAGCACGTTAAGCCGTCGGACCCCGGGTATTGGCCCCCGGTAGTAAATAAGGGCGTCTTCTACCTCGCTTCCGTGTCACTTTCCTATCGGGCACTCTAGCCCAAATCTCCTAGCTTCCTTATTCTAAGGGTTGTTTAAGCCCTGGGGTCAGACACTCCCTTCCTAAAATCCACTACATATGATCTGATCTGATCTACTATAGCATTGTATGAGCACGTTAAGCCGTCGGACCCCGGGTATTGGCCCCCGGTAGTAAATAAGGGCGTCTTCTACCTCGCTTCCGTGTCACTTTCCTATCGGGCACTCTAGCCCAAATCTCCTAGCTTCCTTATTCTAAGGGTTGTTTAAGCCCTGGGGTCAGACACTCCCTTCCTAAAATCCACTACATATGATCTGATCTGATCTACTATAGCATTGTATGAGCACGTTAAGCCGTCGGACCCCGGGTATTGGCCCCCGGTAGTAAATAAGGGCGTCTTCTACCTCGCTTCCGTGTCACTTTCCTATCGGGCACTCTAGCCCAAATCTCCTAGCTTCCTATTTCTAAGGGTTGTTTAAGCCCTGGGGTCAGACACTCCCTTCCTAAAATCCTCTACATATGATCTGATCTGATCTACTATAGCATTGTATGAGCACGTTAAGCCGTCGGACCCCGGGTATTGGCCCCCGGTAGTAAATAAGGGCGTCTTCTACCTTGCTTCCGTGTCACTTTCCTATCGGGCACTCTAGCCCAGATCTCCTAGTTTCCTATTTCTAAGGGTTGTTTAAGACCTGGGGTCAGACACTCCCTTCCTAAAATCCTCTACATATGATCTGATCTGATCTACTATAGCATTGTATGAGCACGTTAAGCCGTCGGACCCCGGGTATTGGCCCCCGGTAGTGAATAAGGGCGTCTTCTACCTCGCTTCCGTGTCACTTTCCTATCGGGCACTCTAGCCCAAATCTCCTAGTTTCCTATTTCTAAGGGTTGTTTAAGACCTGGGGTCAGACACTCCCTTCCTAAAATCCTCTACATATGATCTGATCTGATCTACTATAGCATTGTATGAGCACGTTAAGCCGTCGGACCCCGGGTACTCGCCTCCCGGTAGTAAATAAGGGTGTCTTCTACCTCGATTCCGTGTCACTTTCCTATCGGGCACTCTATCCCAAATCTCCTAGCTTCCTATTTCTAAGGGTTGTTTAAGACCTGGGGTCAGACACTCCCTTTCTAAAATCCTCTACATATGACGTGATCTGATCTACTATAGCATTGTATGAGCACGTTAAGCCGTCGGACCCCGGGTACTCGCCTCCCGGTAGTAAATAAGGGTGTCTTCTACCTCGATTCCGTGTCACTTTCCTATCGGGCACTCTAGCCCAAATCTCCTAGCTTCCTATTTCTAAGGGTTGTTTAAGACCTGGGGTCAGACACTCCCTTCCTATAATCATCTACATATGATGTGATCTGATCTAATATAGCATTGTATGAGCAGGTTAAGCCGTCGGACCCCGGGTATTGGCCCCCGGTAGTGAATAAGGGCGTCTTCTATCTCGCTTCCGTGTCACTTTCCTATCGGGCACTCTAGCCCAAATCTCCTAGTTTCCTATTTCTAAGGGTTGTTTAAGACCTGGGGTCAGACACTCCCTTCCTAAAATCCTCTACATATGATCTGATCTGATCTACTATAGCATTGTATGAGCACGTTAAGCCGTCGGACCCCGGGTACTCGCCTCCCGGTAGTAAATAAGGGTGTCTTCTACCTCGATTCCGTGTCACTTTCCTATCGGGCACTCTATCCCAAATCTCCTAGCTTCCTATTTCTAAGGGTTGTTTAAGACCTGGGGTCAGACACACCCTTTCTAAAATCCTCTACATATGATGTGATCTGATCTACTATAGCATTGTATGAGCACGTTAAGCCGTCGGACCCCGGGTGCTGGCCACCCGGTAGTAAATAAGGGTTCTACCTCGCTTCCGTGTCACTTTCCTATCGGGCACTCTAGCCCAAATCTCCTAGCTTCCTATTTCTAAGGGTTGTTTAAGACCTGGGGTCAGACACTCCCTTCCTAAAATCCTCTACATATGATCTGATCTGATCTACTCTAGCATTGTATGAGCACGTTAAGCCGTCGGACACCGGGTACTGGCCCCCGGTTGTAAATAAGGGTTCTACCTCGCTTCCGTGTCACTTTCCTATCGGGCACTCTAGCCCAAATCTCCTAGCTTCCTATTTCTAAGGGTTGTTTAAGACCTGGGGTCAGACACTCCCTTCCTAAAATCCTCTACATATGATCTGATCTGATCTACTATAGCATTGTATGAGCACGTTAAGCCGTCGGACCCCGGGTACATCCCCCAGGTAGTAAATAAGGGCGTCTTCTACCTCCCTTCCGTGTCACTTTCCTATCGGGCACTCTAGCCCAAATCTCCTAGTTTCCTATTTCTAAGGGTTGTTTAAGACCTGGGGTCAGACACTCCCTTCCTAAAATCCTCTACATATGATCTGATCTGATCTACTATAGCATTGTATGAGCACGTTAAGCCGTCGGACCCCGGGTACTGGCCCCACGGTAGTAAATAAGGGCGTCTTCTACCTCGCTTCAGTGTCACTTTCCTATCGGGCACTCTAGCCCAAATCTCCTAGTTTCCTATTTCTAAGGGTTGTTTAAGACCTGGGGTCAGACACTCCCTTCCTAAAATCCTCTACATATGATCTGATCTGATCTACTATAGCATTGTATGAGCACGTTAAGCCGTCGGACCCCGGATATTGGCCCCCCGGTAGTAAATAAGGGCGTCTTCTACCTCGCTTCAGTGTCACTTTCCTATCGGGCACTCTAGCCCAAATCTCCTAGTTTCCTATTTCTAAGGGTTGTTTAAGACCTGGGGTCAGACACTCCCTTCCTAAAATCCTCTACATATGATCTGATCTGATCTACTATAGCATTGCATGAGCACGTTAAGCCGTCGGACCCCGGGTACTGGCCCCACGGTAGTAAATAAGGGCGTCTTCTACCTCGCTTCCGTGTCACTTTCCTATCGGGCACTCTAGCCCAAATCTCCTAGCTTCCTATTTCTAAGGGTTGTCTAAGACCTGGGGTCAGACACTCCCTTTCTAAAATCCTCTACATATGATGTGATCTGATCTACATAGCATTGTATGGGCACGTTAAGCCGTCGGACACCGGGTACTGGCCACCCGGTAGTATATAAGGGCGTCTTCTACCTCTATTCCGTGTCACTTTCCTATCGGGCATTCTAGCCCAAATCTCCTACCTTCCTATTTCTAAGGGTTGTTTAATACCTGGGGTCAGACACTCCCTTCCTAAAATCCTCTACATATGATCTGATCTGATCTACTATAGCATTGTATGAGCACGTTAAGCCGTCGGACCCCGGGTACTCACTCCCGGTAGTAAATAAGGGTGTCTTCTACCTCGATTCCGTGTCACTTTCCTATCGGGCACTCTATCCCAAATCTCCTAGCTTCCTATTTCTAAGGGTTGTTTAAGACCTGGGGTCAGACACTCCCTTTCTAAAATCCTCTACATATGATGTGATCTGATCTACTATAGCATTGTATGAGCACGTTAAGCCGTCGGACCCCGGGTGCTGGCCACCCGGTAGTAAATAAGGGTTCTACCTCGCTTCCGTGTCACTTTCCTATCGGGCACTCTAGCCCAAATCTCCTAGTTTCCTATATCTAAGGGTTGTTTAAGACCTGGGGTCAGACACTCCCTTCCTAAAATCCTCTACATATGATCTGATCTGATCTACTATAGCATTGTATGAGCACGTTAAGCCGTCGGACCCCGGGTACTGGCCCCACGGTAGTAAATAAGGGCGTCTTCTACCTCGCTTCCGTGTCACTTTCCTATCGGGCACTCTAGCCCAAATCTCCTAGCTTCCTATTTCTAAGGGTTGTCTAAGACCTGGGGTCAGCCACTCCCTTTCTAAAATCCTCTACATATGATGTGATCTGATCTACATAGCATTGTATGGGCACGTTAAGCCGTCGGACACCGGGTACTGGCCACCCGGTAGTATATAAGGGCGTCTTCTACCTCGATTCCGTGTCACTTTCCTATCGGGCATACTAGCCCAAATCTCCTACCTTCCTATTTCTAAGGGTTGTTTAAGACCTGGGGTCAGACACTCCCTTCCTAAAATCCTCTACATATGATCTGATCTGATCTACTATAGCATTGTATGAGCACGTTAAGCCGTCGGACCCCGGGTACTCGCCTCCCGGTAGTAAATACGGGTGTCTTCTACCTCGATTCCGTGTCACTTTCCTATCGGGCACTCTATCCCAAATCTCCTAGCTTCCTATTTCTAAGGGTTGTTTAAGACCTGGGGTCAGACACTCCCTTTCTAAAATCCTCTACATATGATGTGATCTGATCTACTATAGCATTGTATGAGCACGTTAAGCCGTCGGACCCCGGGTGCTGGCCACCCGGTAGTAAATAAGGGTTCTACCTCGCTTCCGTGTCACTTTCCTATCGGGCACTCTAGCCCAAATCTCCTAGCTTCCTATTTCTAAGGGTTGTCTAAGACCTGGGGTCAGACACTCCCTTTCTAAAATCCTCGACATATGATGTGATCTGATCTACATAGCATTGTATGGGCACGTTAAGCCGTCGGACACCGGGTACTGGCCACCCGGTAGTATATAAGGGCGTCTTCTACCTCGATTCCGTGTCACTTTCCTATCGGGCACTCTATCCCAAATCTCCTAGCTTCCTATTTCTAAGGGTTGTTTAAGACCTGGGGTCAGACACTCCCTTTCTAAAATCCTCTACATATGATGTGATCTGATCTACATAGCATTGTATGGGCACGTAAAGCCGTCGGACACCGGGTACTGGCCACCCGGTAGTATATAAGGGCGTCTTCTACCTCGATTCCGTGTCACTTTCCTATCGGGCACTCTATCCCAAATCTCCTAGCTTCCTATTTCTAAGGGTTGTTTAAGACCTGGGGTCACACACTCCCTTTCTAAAATCCTCTACATATGATGTGATCTGATCTACTATAGCATTGTATGAGCACGTTAAGCCGTCGGACACCGGGTGCTGGCCACCCGGTTGTAAATAAGGGTTCTACCTCGCTTCCGTGTCACTTTCCTATCGGGCACTCTAGCCCAAATCTCCTAGCTTCCTATTTCTAAGGGTTGTTTAAGACCTGGGGTGAGACACTCCCTTTCTAAAATGCTCTACATATGATCTGATCTGATCTACATAGCATTGTATGGGCACGTTAAGCCGTCGGACCCCGTGTACTGGCTCCCCGGTAGTAAATAAGGGCGTCTTCTACCTCGCTTCCGTGTCACTTTCCTATCGGGCACTCTAGCCCAAATCTCCTAGCTTCCTATTTCTAAGGGTTGTTTAAGACCTGGCGTCAGACACTGCCTTCCTAAAATCCTCTACATTTGATCATTTTTTGCCCAGCTGGGAAGGATTCCATAGTCTGTGACTTTACTAAGCCGCCAAACGAGAGCTGGGCTGTAATTGTGAGCTAGTGCAGAAAGACAGTTGCTTATGTTTTTCGAGTTTTACTAAATATCTCTTACCTGTTTGGGAAAGCGAAAGAAGTGTTTTCTTTTTGTCGGAGATTAATTATACACAGCTGAGTCACATTACTGTGACTTCCTCTTCCTTTTGACGTCAACAGCGCGCAGCCAATAAAAGAAAGCACGTGTTGTGAGCTGGCTTGGAGGTTATATAAGGTGTGCTATAGGAATTCTGAAAACACCTCACTCGTTGCTGTCATGGATAAAAGGAGCGATTTATCAGATGTGCAAAAAGGGAAGAATATCGGCTTTCGGGACAAGGGTGGCAGTATTTCTGAAAGAGCGCAGTTTGCGAACTGTTCGCGTGCTGCTGTGGTTAAAGTGTATCGTGATTGGACAAATGGAAGCATTGCGAATTAGCGACGTCGAAACTACGGAGCACCACGTGCCATTGATGTGAGAGGTGAACGTCGGTTTCGAAGGTACGTGAGGGCCGAACGACACGCTACAGTGTGAGCGACTCACTGGCCGAATGAACCAGTGGGCTACCGGAACTGTGTCTAAAACGACAGTACAGCGAACCCTGCTGTGTATGTGGCTCCGATGCAGACGGATGGTCACTGCATCTATGCTAACGAAGGTGCATCGGCAGAAAAGGAATGCTTGCATTCACACAGCGGTATCGGAATTGGACCTCCACAGATTGGTAAAAGATTGCCTTCTCCGATGAGTCATGCATTCTGCTTCATCGAACGGATGGACTTTGGCGTATTAGGCGGGAAATATCGGAGAACAAACACTCTTGAACCCTTGCTGGAAGCACACAAGCTGGTGGGGGCAGCGTTATGGTCTGGGGAATGTTTTCGTGGCATTCCTATGGCCCACTCATTCGTGTGGAAGGCACTATAAACCGAATTCGTTGTGAATCCAATCTTGCTGACCACGTGCACCGATGCATGCTGATTGTCTCCCCTGAGGCGTATGGGATCTTCCAGCACGACAATGCGAAGTGTCACACAGCTAGAAATGTTCGATAGTGGTTGGAATAGCACGGTGAAGACTTAAAAATACTTTCCTGGCTCCCTAATTCCATAGACGTAAACCCAATTGAGCATCCGTGGGACCACCTCGATCGTGTTATTCACCCTATGGATCCTCCACCACGAATCCTCCAGCAGCTGTCAGGTGAGAAAGGAAAGATTGTTGGGTGTTATATTAGTGTCTTTTTCCATAAGAGAAGCCGAGAGGCGTTTACACATTCCCAAGACAACTATTTTGGATGTACTGAATAAGTGGAAGACACATGGTGTGCCTGAAGTAGCAAAACGTACCGGCAAACCAAAAACGATCAGTGGTAGAGGACTTCGAAGCCTAACGAGAGTCGCTACAATCAGTCGACGGAGTACTGCACAAGACCTCATAGTACACCTGAGTAAAAATGCTGGAACCTCGGTATGTTCACGTACCTTTCGTAGAGAACTCCATTCTGTGGGTTATCGTGGTCGTGTGTCTGCTCATAAACCTTTAATCTCCACTCGGAACGCTACTCGTCATTTAGCATGGTATAAAGAAGATTGACCGTGGACCGTAGATAGTAGGAAACGGGTTCTGTGAACTGATGAATCCAGATATACGATCTATCAGTCTGATGGCCCTATGTAGGTATGGCGGCAGACGGGGAAACACAATTTGCGAGAGTGTAGTGTTTCTACGGTTCAGTTTGGAGCTGGCAGTGTACTCGTGCCGGGGTGTTTTTCGTGATATGGTCCCGGCCAATTGGTTATCGAAGGCACCACTGTTACCCAGCACGTCTACGTCGAAATTCTGGACAAATATGCCCAACCAACTCTGTGACAATACTATGGAACCGAGCCTTGTTGGTACGAGCAGGATAATACACCAAGCCATAAAGCAAGCAAGGACTGTTACGGCGTGGTTCGACGATAATTCCGTATCGTGTGTGGATTGGCCAGCACAGAGCCCTGATTTTAAGCCCATAGAGCATCCATGGGATGAATTAGAGCGCCGCATAACAAGTTTGGAACCATGGTCTACTACTAAGCAACAGTTTGAGACAGCATTATGTACCGAATGGGGGCGCATAGCTATCGCTGTGTTCCAAAACCTTGTCGAAAGCATGTCTCGAAGGCTCAGTGCATGCGTTAATGCCAAAGGTGGACCGACACCGTACTAATGTACGTCAATAAATGCTATGTTGTTTTTCTCCTCTAGGTGTCCGGTGACTTTTGTCAATATAGTGTATATAAACCCCCAGATCTTCTGTCTGTCTCTATGGAACGCTTGACGTCACACAGCAACGTCTGCGTTGTTGCGCCGTCACGTATCGTTCAATTCATGTGTGCTCTCGCGATGCCAAAATGATTGCCAGCTACATAATAACACGCGGTCACTTTTAGATTTCAAGGTGATCGCGTGCTAGTTTAAAAACATTGGATTATCAATGCCTCGAGTTCGGTTTATCCGATCTAGAAAATTCGAATTAAAATCTTAATATAACGGCAAGTTGCATTTGTATAATTAATACAGACATTTGACGTGGACCAGGAACATCAAACGAAGATCTTCGCTTTTTTCACGTTTACAAGTGAGCCACGGGAAAAATTCTCATTGGCCGTCACCGTGAGTCGAACCCTGGGTCTTCCAGTTACGCGCCGGATATGCTTCCGCTACACCACAGCGGCATCGAATTCCTCCGGTCTCACACACGCTAACTGCCAAGCCAATTTGGCTGGTTGCTTCTTGGAGCCCCGCACAATGCTGGGGATTTACCAAAGATGGTAAGCAGCAACTGAACAAATAATTAGAAGGCGAATGAATAATTAATACAGATATTTAACGTGGACCAGGAACATCAAACAAAGATCTTCGCTCTTTCCACGTTTATAAGTGAGAAACGGAAAAATTCTAAGTGAGTCACGGTAAAATTCTCACGGATAATTTTTCCGTGCCTCACTTATAAACGTGGAAAGAGCGAAGATCTTTGTTTGGTGCATTTGTATATTAATTTAATTTAGCAAAATTCGAATATTAATTTTCACGCTTTAGATTATTTTTCACTTTTTTTAAATTTAGCTGACTGTTTGAGTTTAGTGCTGATTATATTATACATTTCGCAAAATATCGATCCATCTTAACGCTCTGACCTACAATAAAAACTGAAATCTTTAGATGTGAAAGTGAGCAAGATTGCATCTAAAAGCAGATGTCGCCCCAATAGCACATTGTCGAGAATTTACATAGTTCCGATTTGCAACACCAGATGGCGCATTATTTTGTAGAATAAAAGCTTTAATATGAAGTTTCAAACTAACCGTCGAATAGGACAGTCTAAAACAAGCCGTGACGGGAATAACAAGTATGCCGGAGAAAAATTAATTTAACGCGAAAAACCAAAGTAAGAGTTATTAAGGTAAGTTTACACGAAAACAACTTTACGAGTTTAGTGCTGATTATATTACACATTTCGTAAAATATTGATCTAGACGCTTTGATCTACAATTGTTAAATAACAAATGTTTTACACAGATTGTTATTTATCGCGAGGTCTTTTGAAAAAAGGAAATAAATAGCATATAATTTTTTGTTCTAACATGAATGCGGTCTTACTATGTAAGTTTTTACTATATTTCTTTACAGAAATCCGGCGTGTATTTTATTTTTTGTCAATCTGCTTCAATTAAAAATTTCACTCCGTCAAAGGACGAACAGCATCCTCTATATATTAATACTAGCTAAATCCCCGTTTCTTCGAACATGATAATATTAAAAATATTTCTATAATACAGGATTTCATACCATTCCATAATAAAATTTGTACCGTAAATTAATATACTAATAATACACTTGATTGGTTTGTTCATAATTTTATTATATCATATCGGTAATAAAATGGATTCAAATACATAATGTTTACAGCAGGAATTTTTACATCCTTATAAGATGTGGAGTTTTGTCATTTGTAACTAAACATTTTTATTGCGATGAACTAATGGAAAAATAATAAATAATATATTGACTTACGTTAGTGCTTCTTTGTACACTACGTTGGCTGTCCTGGAATCATACGCCAGTATTACCAAACTGTTTTGTTGAAAGAGATTTCGTTTGAAGAAAATAGTCCAGAAAACGGATGCATAATTTCTATATGTAACACTGCACAGTTCAAATTAACAGTAGGAATAATACGGGGTGATTCATAAAGAAGTATACAGTTTCCAGATGCTGTAAAACAGTAACAGTTGAAGACACGGACCACAACTGCGAACCGTTAGGTAGATGTACTCATAAAGTTTGTGTCCCGCTACTGACGTAGGCGATAGCGCGCGTGTCACGTGACTAGTCAGTCAAAATGGCAGCGTCTGCAGTGGAGAAGACGTTTTGTGTTCTTGAATTGAGCAAAACGGAATCTGTAACTGATGTGCAACGGCATTTTCGATCACGATTCGGAGAAGAACCTCCAACCAGAAAATCTATCAACGATTGGCATAAAAAATGTGAAATTACGGCCTGTTTGTGCAAATTTAAAAGTCCTGGAAGACCGCGTGTATCGGAAGAAGTCGTCGATAGTGTTTGCACCGCCATTCAACGAAGCCCGGGAAAATCAACGAGGAGTGTGAGTCCTGAAGTGCATATTTCACAGCCCACTGTCTGGAGAATTTTGAGAAAGAAGCTGAAAATGATTCCATACAAAGTGCAGATGTTGCAAAATCTCACTGACCTTAACAAGACAAAGCGCTTTGAATTCTGTGCCGAAATGCATCACCGTTTTGAAAACGACGATTTTGTCGATCACTTAGTTTTCACCGATAAAGCTACATTTCGCGTGAGTTGTCAGGTAAACAAGCACGATGTTCGCTTTTTGGGGAACGGTTAATCCCAGATTTACAGTGGAACACGTGCGAGATTCCCCTAAGGCAAATGTGTTCTGTGCTGTGTCCAAAAAGAAATTGTACAGCCCCTTGTTTTTTCACGAGAAAACTGTCACGGGAGTCTCTTTTCTGGATATGTTAAGTCTTTGGTTGATGACACAGTTGCAGGACGACAGAAACAACTTTATTCTCCAATTGGATGGTGCACCACCGCACTGGTCAGGCGACGAGCGATATTAAGAATGAACATCGATGAACATCTTCCTCACCGATGGATTGGACGAGCCGCGGACTACAACATGCCACTGGTCCAATGGCTACCCAGAAGTCCTGACTTAACATCTTGTAACTTTCTCCTTTGGGGGTACGTAAAGGACAAGGTATTCGCCCCTCCCCTTCCTGTTGATCTAGCGGAGCTGAAACAGCGTATCACAGCCACTATCACTGCACTTGATTCAGATACCTTACCTCGCTTTTGGGCGGAAATGGATTACCGGCTCGATGTGTGTCTAAAGGTGCACACATAGAACATCTGTGACTGTCTTTAAAAAACTTTAAACATTCCCCTACAATTCTGTTACAGGTAACATAAAATATCTTACATTGCTCTTGTTTTATAGTGCGATTGAAACTATATACTTCTTTATGAATCACCCTGTATATTCAATAGAAAGGAAAGGATGTCGTACTTGATTAATAGTTTCTCACGCCTTGTAAAACTGGTCACCTCTCTTTAAAATAAAATCTATTTGGTCCACTGAAAAGAAAGATTTTGATAAATCTACACCATAACAAATTGCGACAGTTAAAATGGCCATACGCTGTATATTTCTTCGCTCTTTTGAGAAACATGTCTGCCTGACTTATTCTGCCAGATGGCACATAAGCAATTTCGTTCATAACTGTAAATTTAAAACTTCAAGTCTACACGAAAAAAAAATGAAAATACCTCGTTACTCTTCACTTTCATCGTCAAAATATTAATAGACAAAAAAACAAAATAATAATAGGAAACAGAACAAAATAATAATAGAAAACAGAACACAATAATAATGGAAAACAGAACAAAATACGTTGTTACTTTCGGCATAAATGCAAAAAAAACTTTGTTTATAAACAATTTCGTTCGAAACTGTACATTTAAAAGCTAGCAAGTCAGATGTTTTTGGAAGTGTGAGCAAAATTGTGTTGCCATCGCTAATATCTCAAGGTGGAAACGTTTTTTTCTTTTTTTTTTCAAATTTCAAACACTATGAAAATCAACCTGCATATTAATATTTATTGCAGTCACCTTACCACTTATATGACGTCACCGTTGCTTCGGTGAAAGAGAATGTTGGGAATTTGACTTTGACTCAAAAAAACCTTGACATTCAATATGTCAAACGATAATACAAATGTTTAAATGCAAAGTATATTATGATATAGCGCTTTTTACGTGATATTTTTAAAAGTTGTTTTTTTGTTAAATAAGTTTTCAACAAATCTAAAAATCTTGACATTCGATATGTCAAACAATAATAAATGTTTAAATGCAAAGCATATTACGATAAAGCGCACTTTACGTGATTTTCAAGGTTTCTTGTTAAATAAACTCAGAACAAATAAATTCCGAGCAAGTAAATTTAGAACAAAATATACACTACCTACCAACAAGTAATTGGACACCCTTGCAAGCGACGATATCTGCGGTCCTGATACACGTCACGGCCGCCGCCGTTAAATATCGTGTGGGAAACAACAACGTAACCAGTCGCATGCAAGATGCCACGCAGTTCGGAGCTCTCTGATTTCGAGAAAGGTGTAATCGTCGGGTATCAAAGAAATGACCGATCCATACGTGATCTATCCAGCGAGTTTAAGTACCCAAAATCGACAGTATCCTACGTGATTGGCAAGTGAAAGATGAGAGGTGACTGTCGGAATGTGCCCCGACCCGGCAGACCCACAAAACTGGGAGTTAGAGACCGACGGGTGCTGGCCAGAGAAATTCGGAAGAACCACACCAAATCAATGGGCCACATGCGCGAGGAGTTTCAACAGGCATCCGGGAGTATTCTTTCGATGAATACCATCCGTAAGGAAGCCCATCTGCTCGGTTATCATGGACGTGCTGCCGCCCACAAGCCTTTGATCACCAAGTCCAATAGCGCTGTTTGGCATACGTGGTGCAAAGAACGTCGACAGTGGGCCTTTGAACAGTGGAAACAGGTTCTCTGGAGCGACGAATCAAGGTTCACCCTCTACCGTTCGGATGGCAGGGTCTGGGTTTGGCGTCTGCCTGGAGAACGCCTCCTGTCGGAATGTATTGTGCCAAACGTAAAGTTAGGTGGCGGTGAACTTATGCTATGGGGGTGTTTCTCCTGGTATGGCACGTGACTCTTGGTCGCAATTGCTGGTAGACTCAACGCCGAGACCTGCTGCACCAATTAGATGACCATGCGCTTCCTACGTTGTCGCAGTTTTACGGGGTGGACCCATGTTACTTTCAGGATGACAATGCCACCTGTCATGTTGCGAGGTCCACCATGGCTTGGTATGGTGACAATGGCGTTAATCGAATAGACTGGCTTGCGCAGAGCCTGGACCTTAACCCTATCGAGCACCTCCTGACCTGTCTTCTCCAAGCCGAGTGGAAGAAAATACCGCTAGCCGTCGTACAACGCCTGGTTGAGAGTATGCCCCGGAGGGTCGCAGCTGTAACTGCCGCTGGTCGAGGCTCCACCAACTATTGAAGGTGAATAAACTTCGATTTCCTTTGCTATCACAGGTGTCCAATTACTTGTTGGTAGATAGTGTATATACCGAGCAGGTAAACTCAAGTCATTCAAAACTTAGGGCGGGGCTTCAATTGCTGGGCAACAATGGCTCGATAATTGCAAAACGTCCTAGCGTTATCAAAGCTGGGTTATTTAAAAAACCCATTTCAACCCACTTAAAGTTATCGTAGGAAAAATCCTTTCTTAGTGCGCCTCTATGTTGTAAAAGGAACATTCCTGCCAAGTATGAAAGTTCTAAGTTCAGTGTTTCTGAGATTCGGTGATGACTCAGTGAGGGCTTTCAGTTTTATTTGTAAACATTTATATAAAGCTTAAAAACAACCGACCTAAGACGGGCTACACCCTAGTTTTGATTATAATTTTCTGCGGCTTGTCTGGAGCCCTGTGAAAATCTGGTATTATTAGCATGAGTAGAATTATACTGCTGATTACGCACAATAAATGTTTCATCATTTTTACGACGACCACTTGTATTCTCCTGTGTGGTATAAGCATTAACAAAATGCTGTTGTCTCGGGTAATTTTGGCTATCTCAAAGATACTGAACATTAATGGCAGCGGGATTTCGGTGAAAGGAAGTTTGTCTTTGAGCTGCTGAACGTTGATGAGCAGGAACATAACGCTGGACTGGCAATGTTTGTTGCTCAAATCTTGTATGAAAGGCTTGAGGAGTTGTAGCAGGGTCTCCAGACTGATATTAGGGTGTACAAATAAGTTTTAAATCGTTTTTTGTGTGACGTATACCGCTAATTTACATATCCGACATTCCCCTGCATTGTTGTCATGTGGCCGTAACTGGTCCAGAGTATAAAATGTGACACAGTAGTTTGTCCAGGAGTCAAACGCACTTGCACATCGGTGGGTGAGAGATGGCAAGCGATACTGCATTTATTCGACGCTGCATTCGTTACGAATTTCATCAAGGAAAAAGTTTTGCAAAAGCATGTGCATCGATCTGTTCTGTTCTAGGGGAGAATATTGTATCGAAAAGCACGTGTGAGTTTTGGTTTAGACGGTTTAGTGATTTTGATGTTAGCGATCGAGAACGTAGCGGAAAGTTGCACATAGGAACTGCAAGAATTGCTGAATGAAGATTCGTCTCAAACGCAAAAAGAACTAGATGAACAACTGGGGGTAACTCAACGAATCATTTCCAATCGTTTACCTGCAATGGGAAAGATTCAGAAGGAAGGAAAATGGGTGCCACATAACCTGAGCCAGAGGAACAAGGATAAGCGTGCCATAAAGTGCTTGAATCTGTTGAATAAACAACATGGAAAGTATTTCCTTTGGAAAATCGTTACGGGGGATGAAAAGTGGATATGGTACGACAATCTCAAACGCAAAAAGCACTGCGTAGACCCCGGTGAAGCAACGCCTTCGACAATGAAGCGCAATATTCACTCCAAGAAAGGTCTGATGTGCATCTGGTGGGATATGAAGGGTGTCTTCTATTATAAACTATTGGAAAGGGGTCAAATTATTACTGCTAATCGCTACAAGCAACAATTGCTGCGATTGAACCAGGAAATCTGTCGGAAACGTCCATTCCCAGGAAAAGGATTGCGTCCCGTGAAATTATTGCATGACAATGCTTGTCGCGAAAACGGTTGCCACCCCGGTGGCGCAGTGGTCTAAGCGATGGCCTCTGATCATTCGTCCAGAAGGGGTCCGGGTTCGAATCCCGGTGAGGCATGGATGTTGTGTTTGTCTTACGGCACTGGCTCTGTCCCTTCCCTGGAACCAGTAACCCTAAATTAGGGACGGGCGACTGCTTATAGCCCATTGAGTTGCTCACGGTGGTCGTTAAACCTCCAACCAAAAAAAAAAAAAAACGGTCAAGGAAACGTAATTGACGTTTGGCTGGGAAGTTTTGGAGTACCCGATCGATGCAAATGGTTTACCTTCTGTACGGTTCCGGACATGTGACGAAGTGCAAAAATGTGTTGACGACTTCATCGCGTCCCACGACGAAGTATTCTTCATTGCTGGAATCCGCCAGCTGCCGGACTGATGGCGGAAGATGAAACATAATGACAGCGCATATTTTGATTTGTAAAGGTATTGTTGTTTTCTTTCAGTTTACATGTCGCGTTGTTTTAAAACGCTTTAGAACTTATTTGTACACCTTAGAGTATCTGACGACTGTTGATCTCTAATATTTTATCAGCCGAACTGTCTCAAGAGCAAATGAGACAGGACTGTCGGTAGCTCGCTAACGCTTGTAGAACACCTTTTGAACTATACCTGCTTTGGTTTAACCGTATGGAAATACCTCCAAAAAGACAGAACGAAATTTATCATAGGAAGCTTCTTGATTTAACTTTCACAATTCCCGGTACCATGTTTTTGCTGCATCTTTCATACAGGTTTCGGCGGTTTAGATTTGACGATCATATGGGATACAATAAATATCAAAATTATCTTCAATGTCCTCAAAATTTTTAAAGAACATCCTGTACCATTAAAGACAATAGATCCTACATGGGGTACTATAACGAAGTAAATTTCTCCGTCATTTGTGTCCACGCCTGGATTCGAACCCGGTTCCCCTCATTCCGGAATAAGTCACTCTACCAATTGATTTGATTTTTTTTTTTTTGATTGGAGGTTTAACGACCGCCGTGAGCAACTCAATGGGCTATAAGCAGTCGCCCGTCCCTAATTTAGGGTCACTGGTTCCAGGGAAGGGAGAGAGCCAGTGCCGTAAGACAAACACAACATCCATGCCACACCGGGATTCGAACCCGGACCCCTTACGGACGAATGATCAGAGGCCAACGCCTTAGACCACTGCGCCACCGGGGCGGCCTCTACTAATTGAGCTACGCGGACGTTTGTTCTGACTGCTATCTGATTTTATGTCGTGAGCGTCCTGCTGGCAGGTACGTCACATCTCCCCCCCGAAAGAGGGCCGGGGGCATGGCCCACGGGTCAGCCGTGATCATGAATCGTTGCAGGCAGCCATCCGCTGTAGAACGTGCACTCGAGAACTCCCAGTCAATCTAGTGTGTAGAATGCAACATCACACATTTTTATTTTTCGAAGCGCTGGAGAAGGGATTCTCGCCGCGCTGGTGGCGCAGTGGCCTAAGCGATGGCCTCTGATCATTCGTCCGTAAGGGGCCCGGGTTCGAATCCCGGTGAGGCATGGATGTTGTGTTTGTCTCACGGCACTGGCTCTCTCCATTCCTTATAACCAGTGACCCTAAATTAGGGACGGGCGACTGCTTATAGCCCATTGAGTTGCTCACGGTAGTTGTTAAACCTCCAACCAAAAAAAAAAAAAAAAAAAAGAAATGATTCTCTGATTTTTTCTAATTCGCGGTGTGAAAAGAATATAACAAACACCATTGCGAGATTTTGAACGACCGGGTCATCCGGAAAGTTCGGGTGCCATTATAACGAAGTAAATTTCTCCGTCATTTCTGTCTACGCCAGGATTCGAACCCGGTTCCCCTCATTCCGGAATAAGTCACTCTACCAATTGAGCTACGCGGACGTTTGTTCGGACTGCTATCTGCCTTTATGTCGAGTGCGTTCTGCTGGCAGGTACGTCACAGTACACAATGAGAGAATATTTTGTTTCGTTTTGGAAACCGTTTTTCTTTTCTTTTTTTTTTTTTTGGTTAGAGGTTTAACGACCACCGTCAGCAACTCAATGAGCTATAAACAGTTGCTTGTCCCTAATTTGGGCTCACTGGTTCCAGGCCAGGGAGGGGAGAGAGACACTGCCGTAAGACCTACACAACATCCATGCCTCACCAGGATTCGAACCCGGACCCCTTTCGGGAGAATAATCGGAGGCCATCGCTAAAACCATTCCGCTGACGGGGCGCCAAGCTGGAGTTCCGACATGCCCACTCTAGAGCTCACAGTTGAATCAAAATTCACGTTAAAATTCCGAGTACATTACTGACGAAATCATCCAAGTCGGAATCTGCAAAGTTAGAACCACAAGCCTCATAAATCTAGCTGCGTCTGTTACTATCAAGAGACTCGGGTAATGAAGTACGACAAGCCCGCACGAACGAGTCGGCGAATTGCGTGTCGTGAGTCTGCATAATGGCGAACTATCAAGGGAAAATCGGGGGTACCAAATGAAAGTTCGGCCGCTAAATATATAATGTTCGTTTAAGTACATCTGTCCGAACACTACACAAATCAGTTTCCAATAACTGCACTTTTAAGTTAATCAGGAGTCACTCAAATAACGTCAGAAAAGGTTACTTACTATTAGCTTTTATTCAGCAAATACTTCTTGACCATGACTCAGTCATAAACAACATTAGTGAAAAAAATACAGTTACTTCTTAGAGAACGTTTAACGAGAAATAAAAACGCCAACTCTAAATATTAAATATGCAGGCGTCAAGAAACTACAACTCCAAGTACTTCAACTTCCGCAACTATTATTATATCATTATACTACCATCATTTCCCACTCACTGCTACTGCTCAAACATTATATACGGTCGAGAGACATTATTGTGACCACCAGCTAATATACAGGGTGATTCAGAAATAAGTATAGAGTTTCAACGCACTATAAAACAAGAACAATGTAAGATATTTTATGTTACCTATAACAGAATTGTTTTTTGTTTTTTTTTTGATTGGAGGTTTAACGACCACCGTGAGCAACTCAATGGGCTATAAGCAGTCGCCCGTCCCTAATTTAGGGTCACTGGTTCCAGGGAAGGGAGAAAACCAGTGCCGTAAGACAAACACAACATCCATGCCTCACCGGGATTCGAACCCGGACCCCTTACGGACGAATGATCAGAGGCCACGGCTTAGACCACTGCGCCACCGGGGCGGCAAACAGAATTGTAGGGGAATGTTTCAAGTTTTTTCAGAGACAGTCACATATGTTCAATGTGTGCACCCTTAGTCACACGACACACATTGAACCGGTAAACCATTTCCGCGCAAACGCGAGGTGAGATATCTGAATCAAGTGTAGTGATAGTGGCTGTGATGCGCTGTTTCAGCTCCACTAAATCAACAGGAAGGGGAGCGTCGAATACCTTGTCCTTTACGTACCGCGCAAGAAAAGGTCACAGAGTGTTAAGTCAGGGACATCTGGGTGGCCATTGGGTCAGTGGAATGTTTTAGTCCGCGGCTCGTCCCATCCACCGGTGAGGAAGATGTTCATCGATATAATCTCGCACGTGACACGCACGCGCTATCGCCTACGTCACTTCCCTCAGTAGCGGGACACAAACTTTATGAGTATATCTACCTAACGATTCGCAGTTGTGGTCCGTGTCTTCAACTGTTACTGTTTTGCAGCATCAGGAAACTGTATACTTCTTTATGAATCACCCTGTGTAGCATAACCGCAGTGTGCAGAGCAAACAGCAGCTGGACTGGCTGGGTGTGACAACAGAAGTTGCTGGAAGGTGTTCACAGGTATGTGCAGTCATGTTGACTGCAGTGCATCTGACAGTTGCTGGAGGGTGCGTGGGTGGAGGATCCGTAGAGCGAACAACATGATCGAGGTGGTCTAACAGATGCTCAATTGGGTTTGAATCTGCGGATTTAGACAGCCAGGGAAGTACTTTGAAGTCTTCATCGTGCCCTTCCAATCACTCTCGGACATTTCTAACTGTGTGGCACGTCGCATTGTCGTGAAGGAAAATCCCATCCGCAACAGAGAAGACAAACAGCATGAATGGGTGTACGTCATCTGCGAAGGATGGATTCATAACGAATTTGATACATTGTACCTTCCACAGGTGCGAATGAACCTAGGGAAACATTCCCCAGACCATAACGCTGCCCCCACCAGTTTGTGTTCTTCCAGCAATGGTTGAAGTGCGTTTGTTCTCCGATGTTTCTCGCCATATACGCTAACGTCCATCCGTTCCATGAAGCAGGAATCATGACTCATCGGAGAAGGCAATCCTTTGCCAATCAGCCAGGGTACAATTGCGATAAGGCCGTTCACATGTGAACCTTTTCTACCAGTGCACCTTCGCTAGCATGGGTGCAGTGACTATCCGTCTGCATCGGAGCCCCGTACGCAGCAGGGTTCGCCGAACTATCATTTTAGACACACTTCCGGTAGACCCTTGTTTCGTTCGGCTAGTGAGTTGCTCCACTGTAGCATGTAGATCGGCGCACACGCATCTTCGTAGCCGACGTTCACCTCTCACATCAAAGGAACGTTGTGCTCCGCAGTTTCCACATCGCTTATTCGCAAAGGTGCCATTTCTCCAAACACGATACACTTTATCTACAGCAGTACGCCAACAGTTTACAAACTGAATAGAATACTGCAACCCTTAGCCCGAAAGCCGTTAATCATCCGTTTTTGCAAATCTGATAAATCGCTCCTATTCTCCATGCCAGCAACGAGTGATATGTTTTCAGAATGTTACGCACCATATACACTGAAGAGCAATTTAATTAGAGATACCTGTCTAGTAACGTGTAGCACCGCCTTTCGTCATGATGACGGCGGCGATTCGTCTCGGCATGGACTTGACAAGACACCGGAATCGTTGGGAAGCCATGCGGATCCACGACCCCTGAACAAGATCACACAGTTCACGAAGATTTGATGGAGTGGGTAACATCTCTCTCGATGACATCCCAGATGTGCTCGATGGGACTGAGTTCAGGTGACCTAACTAGCCAAAAAAGCGAGGTCACGTCGGTGGAGTGTTCATCCAACCATTCGGATACAATTCGGGAGCGATGACACGGTGCATTGTCTTCTTGCAGGAAGAGATCCCCTGTGGTGCATTGTCTTGTTGCAGGATGGAGTCCCCAGTGGGATGTTGAAAACGCACAAACGGGAGCAAATGTTCGTCCAGGATATCCGGGTAACGTTGACTTGTGAGGGTCGATGTCACACGTACCAGGGGTCCCATTTCAGTCCACGTAAACAGTCCCCAGACGAGAATGCCACTCCCACCAGCTTGAAGAGTACCCTGCTAGAAAGAAGGATCCATCGCTTCGTGTGGTTTGCGCCGTACTCGTATCCTGCCATCCGCATGTACCAACGTGAATCTCGACTCATCATTCCAGGCAACATTTTCCCACATGTCTAGATTCCAGCGGCGATGCATCCGCGCCCATGCTAATCTTTGCACCCTGTGATGTGCGGTCAGAAGCGGTACCTTCGTGGGACGATGGCTTCTGTACCCCATAGCGAGGAGATGGTTCTGGATGGTGTGGATGCTTACACGTTTTTGTGCACCAGCGTCAAATTGCCGAGTGATTTCTTGCACTCTGGCCCGTCTATCCCGCTGTTACAATGCGAGCTAACCGACGATGACCCGCAATTTCGGTGTCATCTATCTTGTCCTTTTTTTTTTTTTTTGTACCTCTTTTCGCACCTCACGGCATGAAGATTTATTATCACGTTCGAGCGCAAATGTGAAAAAAGGGCATTTTCTCCCAGGGACAATAGCGGAACCCATATTTTCATTCCCGGGAGTCGGACATTCTGTAAAAACACAAGTTTGTCCGTGACGGAAATCGAATCCTTTTACTCCAGAGTAATTTGCTCTCCCAACTAAGCTACACTGACGGAATGTATCGCTGCAAATTTGTCATCTTGAGACGTACTTTACCTCCGGAGTACGTCACATTATCTCCTTCTTTATTATTATTTTTTTTTGAAGTGAAGGACGAAGTTTTATTAATTCTAGACGATGTGTGAAACCATCATCACATATTTTTTGAAAAAACGAACGGTCACTATATACACTGAAGGGCCAGAAAACATGGTATACCAATCTAATACTTGAACGGGAGCGCAGGACTGCATAAATACGACGGGACATGAAGTCTACTTGCTTCTGAAAATATGCTGTAGACAATGCACACCATACTTCTTGTAGAGCGTTCCACAATTGGGGTGTATTCCGAGGTCTGTGTTCAATAGCGTGTTGCATGGCATCTCAAATGTGTTCTATCACATTCAGATCTGGGGACTTGGGTGGGAATGGCAACACCCCAAACTCAGATGAATGCTCCTCTTACCATAAAGTGGCGTCCCGACACTTGCATTGTCCTGTTGGAACAAGCCCAACCCATCAGCATGAATGCAGGACATGAACGGATGTACCTCGTCAGAAAGGATGCGCACATAGCGTTGGCCGGTCCCAGACGATTGCAGACGTACCAGGGGTCCCTGTGAAATACAGATAAACACACCCCATACTATTACGGACCCCCCACCAGCCGGTACAGTTCCCTGTTGACAGGCGGGTTCCATGGCTTCATGAGATTTGCGCCACACACGAATCCGTCCATCTGCCCGATACAGTTGGAAACGCGACTCGTCAGACCAGGCTACTTGTTTCCAGTCATCAAGTGTCCAAAGGCGGTGTTGCCGTGCCCAAGCGAGGCGCATAGCTCTGTATCGTGCACCCATCAAGGAGACTGGAGTCGGTTCCCAAAGCCCATATCGTGCAGGGTACGTTGCACAGTCCGGACGCTGATGCTTGTTGAGGCTCCAGCATTGAATTCCGACGTTATCTGCGAGAGTGTAGCACGCCTATCGCGTGAAACGATTTCTGACAGCCGACGATGGTCACGTTCACCCAATGTTTTTTTACGGCCGCACTGGTATCGTAGGTTGGAGGCTTTACCGGATTTCTTGTAGTCACGGTACAACCTTGCAATGGTCGTCTGTGAAAATTCGAACTTCGTTTCTACCTCCGCAATACTATGGCCCATCTCACGAGCGCCAACTATAACACCGCGTTGAAAATCGTTATTACTTGTCATTCTCATGCCGAAAACAGGTCTGACAGCTGGCTAGGATGACTATCGCTTTATATACGCACTGGCGGATGCAACCGAGTACGCGCATAAGTGACGTTGCTATGTATTTTGCATACGCTTGTCTGTACCAGTTTTTCTGGCACTTCAGTGTATATCTGTAAGTTCGGGTGCCAATGTGAAAACCAACGTTTTTCCGTGACGAGAATTGAAAAAGTCGCCCACTCACTCCGGAGTAAGTTGCTATTCTAACTTAGCTGCTCGGGTGGAATGTATCGCTGCATATTTGCCGCTTTGATGCGTTCTTTACCTCCGTAGTACGTCAAAATTCTACCAACAGAACTGCACCAGCAAAGGCGTATCGCTGCGACTTTCCATTTTGATTCCTGCTTCCTCTGGGTTGCAGAGGTTGGATGCGTCGTATACTTTGTAGATTAAAGTGAACCCACGTGATAGTTTCATCCTAAGGAAGCATATTCATTCCTTTATTCGTTAACCATTTAACCGGCTAGATCGAAAGAACTCGAGGTTAACAAAATGAGTTGAACTCAACACGAAAAAGTACATTCACTCTCTAAGAACTGGCCCCACCGCGACTGGAACGAATTCATTCAGGGTATGTTTAGTGGTCCCAAAGCTGCTGGCAGAAGTTACCTTCAAGACCAGAGCATCGAAACTAGTTGCTTTCGCCCTTACATTTGTTATTCAGGCTGGTCATTCAGACATATGATTGACACCAACCCCTTCTGAGAAATTAGCTGATAAAGGGCTATGCCAATGCAGCCAAGTTTAAGCAAGGAGAGACAAGGCATTTGAGTAACATTTTTTACCCAGTTGCATGGTGTTCGCGTCAGCAATACTAGCCCTTCTCTATCATGTTTTAGTTTATGGAACAGGAAATACACTGACGGAAAAAGAAATCCCAACACCACGAAAAAATAGTTGTAGAGGAATGAAACGGCGGCAATACATTTGCATAGGTAACATATTTAATCGATTAAGGTTTCAAGATCACAGCCTAATGTAAGCGCGAGAAGAGCCATTTTAAACGTGAAATGCTGGTACACTAATAACCGGTGTAACCGCCAGAATGTTGAATGCAAGCACGCAAACGTTCATGCATTGTGTCGTACAGGTGCTGGATGTCAGTTTGTGGGATGGAGTTCCATGCCTGTTGCACTTGGTCGGTCAATACAGGGACGGTTAATGCTGGTTGGGGGTGACGCTGGAGTTGTCGTCCAATGATGTCCCATACGTGCTCGATTGTTGAAAGATCTGGTGATCTAGCAGGCCACGGCAACATGTCGACACTCTGTTGAGCATGTTGGGTTACAACAGCGGTATGCGGGCGAGCGTTATTCCGTTGGAAAACACCCTCTAGAATGCTGTTCATGAATGGCAGCACAACAAGTTGAATCACCAGACCGACGTACAACTGTGCCGTCAGGGTGCGTGGGATAACCACGAGAGTGCTCCTGTTGTCATAGGAAATTGCTCCCCAGACCATAACTCTAGGTGTAGGTCCAGTGTGTCTCGGCCGCAGACAGGTTGGTTGCAGGCGCTCACCTGGCCTCCTTCTAACCAACACACGGCCATTACTGGCAACCAGGCAGAATCAGAAAACGCAACAGATCTCCATTCCATTCTCCAATGAGCTCTAGCTTGACACCACTGACGTCGCAAACGGCAGTGGTTTGGAGTAAGTGGAATGCACGATACAGGGCGTCTGGCTCGGAGCTGTCCTTCAAGTAACCGATTTGTAACAGTTCTTTGTGTCACTGTGGTGGCAACTGCAGCTCGAATTGCTGCTGCAGACGCGGTACGATGCGCCACGGGCACACGCCGTACACGGCGGTCTTCCCTCTCAGTAGTGCCACGTGGCCCGCCGGAACCCGGTCTTCTTGAGGCAGTACCTTCCCTTTACCACCGTTGCCAACAATCCTGCACAGTGGCTACATTCCTGCCAAGTCTTTCTGCAATATCGCGGAAAGAAAATCCACCTTCTCGTAGCCCTACTACCCGACCTCGTTCAAACTCCGTGAGCTGTTGATAATGGCTTCTTCGTCTTCTTAAGGGCATGCTTGACTAACATCAACACCCTACGTCGAATCTCAACGATAACTAACGCTCATGAACGTTACAGCGCGTATTTACAGCAAACCTGCTTTGCATGTTCCGAGGGGCGCTACTAGCGCCACACGTATGTGCCGAGTGCGAAATTTGCATAGACGTCATCTTACAGATGTAGTCTCACCGCCTACCAACTATCGTTTATCTAACACAACATATTCTTGGTGTTGGGATTTTTTTTCCGTCTGTGTATAAGACTAGAAGGACAGCTTATCACCTGTAATAGGTTTATTTTCGATGCTGATGAGATGAGAGAGGGTAAAAATAAATTACTTTGCAGTAGTTTTCGTAAAACTCGGTTACTATACAGGGTGATTCAGAACTCATGGCACAAATTTTAAGCGGTGGTAGAACACACTGCTGCAAACATTTTTTGTATAGGAATGTATGGGCGCAAGTGACGCGTTGAGGCACAAACACGAGAAATAGACATAAAAGGAAACTTAAATTGCACATTTAAAGCATCGTTGACAAGTGTTGCTTTACAGCAATGTTTACAATAATTGCTCAATATTGCGTCCAACCTCTAACCCACACGCTACACGTTCACATGCGTACCAAGAACGATTCTCTGTGAATGTGTGGGCGGGCATTGTGAACGACATCCTGCTTGGCCTATATCTACTACCAACGCCACTCGATGGCAGATGTTATCGTATTTTTCTAGAAGAGGTTTTACCAGAATTGCTTCAAGATGTACCACTGGCCGTCCGACAAGGACTGTGGTTTCAGCATGATGGGGCGACAGCCCATTTCAGCATTAATGTGTGCAATTACCTGGATGCCACTTTTGGGGCGTGATGGATTAGCCGTGGTGGACCAGTCCGTTGGCCACCCCGATCGCCCGATTTATCGAGACTCGATTACTTCTTATGGGGACATCTGAAGGCCCTCGCTTACATGAGACTCCAGTTGACTCTGTTGAGGACCTCGTCGCTCGAATATCCGTTGCGGCTGCACGTGTGCGAGAAATACCTGGCACCTTTGAAACTGTACGCCAATCACTCCGTCGACGCTGCCACGCATGTTGGTGGGCGCAAGTTTGAGCAATTATTGGAAACATTGCTGTAAAGAAGCCCTTGTCAACGATGCTGTAAGTAAACAATTTATGTTTCCTTTCATGTCTATTTCTTGTGTTTGTGCCTTAACGCGTTACTTGCGCCTATACATTCCTATACAAAAAATGTTTGTTGTAGTGTGCTCTACCACCCTTTAAAGTTTGTCCCATGAGTTCTAAATCTCCCGGTATGAACATTTCTTTTTAGAGAGAGCAAGAGCTTTCTAACCAGATTTTTGCATTACGCACGATGATTGAAAAGTATCTGGCTGTTCGGAAGAAAGTTTTTACTGCCTTTATAGATTTAGAGAAAGCTTATGACCGAGTCAATAGGACACTTTTGTGGAAGGTATTGAATGAATATGGTGTTACTGGGAATCTACTTAATGTTGTAAAAGCCATGTATGCTGTTAGTAGAGCTTGTGTGCGAGTGAATGGTGTCTTATCAAAATGATTTTCCATTGGTGCAGAAGTTAGACAACGTTGTGTAATGTCACCATGGCAGTATAATATATTTATGGATGCATGCATGCGTGATGCCAAAATAGATAATAGTGGTTTATGTCTTTGTGATATCCATGTGTGCAGATTGCTGTATGCTGATGACACTGTCCTGTTGGCAGAGAGCAAAAGTGAGTTGCAGAGTATGTTGACTCGGATGCACGAAGTTTCAATTAAATTCAAACTGAGTATAAATAAGGGAAAAACAAAAGTTATGGTGTTTGAGAGAGCAACGGGTAGCACTGAATGTAATGTAAGTATAAACGGCACTGTGATTGACCAGGTGAGTGAGTTTGTGTATTTAGGAAGCATGTTTGACAGAGAGAACAAGTTGGATGGTGAAATCAGTAGGCGAGTGAATTCTTCTTTGAAAGTCATAGCTGCTCTGGGAGGTTTTCACAGGAATGATGGGTTCTCTAGAGAGTCCTGCATGGCTGTGTTTGAAAGTGTAATTGTTCCGAATCTGATGTATGGTAGTGAAACCTGGGTACTGCAGAAGAAACATAGGAGTCGTTTGTGTGCTGGAGAAATGCGTTACTTACGTGGGGTTTGTGGCAAGACACGATATGATTGAGTGAGAAATGAAGATGTGTTGCAGTTGTGTGATGTGAAGCAAAATGTTGTTAGCAAGGTGGAGACCAATCTGCTTCGGTGGTTTGGCCATGTTGAAAGTATGAGTGATGAAATGCTTACTAAGAAAATCTTTTCAGCCCAAGTGGCAGGAAGAAAAGGCAGAGGAAGGCCAAGGAAGACATGGGTGGATCAGATTCAGGAGTGTCTGCATGAGAAAAAGATTATGAGTATGAAGTAAAAAAGATCTTGTGTACGGCGTGTAATGGATATCAGTGAAGCACGAGTTGTATGTCAAGATCGCTGTAAATGGCGAAGTTTGATACGACAGCAATAGGTAAAAATATCTGGAAGTTTGTATTTCTTTTTGGAGCTAACCTCTGAATCTCAGAGAACAGCTTAGTGATATGTATGTAAGAGCTTTGGGTACCATTTAGTTTAAGCACAGTACATCAGCCGCTTAAAATGTTAAAATCTCCAGCTCCTCATGTTCGTCAGCCTCCTTTTGTTGGTGATCTCTGATGAAGTAGGTCACATGCAGATTTCGTGGATAAATTTGTCTTCGCTTTTTATGAGGTTCTTGGAATCGCCTTTTGAGACGCTAAACTGGTAAGCTCATTTTAAAGGAAAGTGAAGAACTGGAATTGATCCCCATAGGAGTGAAAAAAGAATAAAGCGCAGGCGAAAGGCTGGGAACATCAAAGATCGTATCGTATTATGCTTTATGAATTATTTTCATTCCTTGCAAAATTTGAAAGGAAAATTATCTGATATATATCATCCACGTTGCGTGATTATGGGTGATGATACTAATTCCGAAATATGCTGCATTGATCCGCCGGAGAAAATGGGAAACGAGGAGCATTTTTGTGAAAGGACAAGGAATAGCTCCCTGCTCATACACATAAATAAACATGAGTCGGCGATCAGCTGTTTGAGGTAAATTGCCTTCAATTAACGGACTGAATTAATGCGCACTTCCGTTAATGAAGACTTTTATTGGGCAATGTAATGTTGCCTACTTTCCCTTCGTAAAACCCGGAGCAGCAGAATACCGCCATTACCCAGCAGCATGGGGAAGAACACCACTTCTAGATCAGATGAAATATTCGATTTCTTTCTGGTGCACATCCCGCATAGTGAAGTTTTCTTTTCTCACAGTAAACGAAACGAAGAATTCGGCTCTATTAAAATACGGTAACAGAAGTATTCAAATTGGTGTATTTCCATCATTACATGATATATTAAAAACTTCAGAAAGTTAAAAACCTTTAAGTTTAAAAGATTCTATGCTAAAAATATGCACTATATTGATAAAAGTCACCGGACACCTAGAAGAGAAACACAAGATAGCATTTATTGACATACATTAGTACGGTGTCGGTCTGCCTTTCGCCTTAATGCATGCACTGACCCTTTGAGAAATGCTTTCAACAAGATTTTGGAACACAATGCGCTTTCATTCAGTACATAATGCCGCCGCGAACTGTTGCTTAGTAGTAGGCATTGGCTCCGCCCTAATTCATCCCATAGGTGCTCTATGGGATTAAGATCAGGGCTCTGTGCTGGCGAATTCACACACGATACGGAATTATCGTCAATCCACGTCGTAACCTTCCTTGCTTTATGGCTCGGTGCATTATTCATCTGGCACCAACAAGGCTCGGTTCAATAGTATTGCCACAGAGTTGGTTGGGCATAATTATCCAGAATATCGAGGCAGACGTGCTGGTTAACATGTTTGTCAACGATAATAAATAGGACTCTACCATACCACGAAAACCACCCCCACACGAGCACACTGCCAGCTCCAAACTTGAACAGTACGCTGTAGTAAATAGCGTTCTCCCGGCTGCCGCCATACCTACACACGGCCATCAAACTGATGGATCGCGTATCTGGACTCATCAGTTCATAGGACCCGGTTCCATTGATCTACGGTCCACGATCAATGTTCTTTACTCAATGCTAAAAGACGAGTAGCATTCCGAGTGGAGATGAAAGGCTTATGAGCAGCCGCACGACCACGGTATCCCATGGAATGAAGTTCTCTGCGAATGGTACGTGTACATACCGAGGTTCCAGCATTGTTACTCATCTGTACACTGAGGTCCTGTACAGTACTCCGTCGATTAGTTGTAACGGCTCTCCTTAGGCTTCGACGTGTTCTATCACTGATGTTCTTTGGTCTGCCAGGCACTCCACGTGTTTTCCACTTATTCAGTACATCCAAAACAGTTGACTTGGATATGTTTAAACGCTTCTTGGCTTCTCTTATGGACAACTTACTAATACAACACCCAACAATCTTTCCTTTCTCAAAGTCAGTTCTCTCTTGCCGCGAAATTTTCACTCAACCGCACAGTGCGATATGATCTCAGTCAGCTGTAGGCTTGTTTATATACGGTTTGCAGCTGTACCGCCCATCTTAACAACGCAGAGGATCCGTTCATTCGCTTTTGAAGGGGTGTACGGTGAGTTTTGTTTATATAATGCATAGTTAAATTACAATAGCACTTTCGAGCACGCTAGTGCTCATTATCAGACGCAATAAAAGAGAGATCAAGCAGTTTATAAAGACATTAAGTGATACGTAGGTTTAACGTCGATGTGATTCGTCAAAAATGTCAACGTCATTGCAGGATTTCGTAAGACATTGGGCCAATGGTGGAATGTCCGTCAGGATTCATTATTTGACCCCATCTTTGAAAATCTTGTAGCAATAGTTTCCAAGGTGTAGGGATCTCAAGCAGAACATAATCATTGCAGCAGTTGTCACCGCTGTGATAAATACACTATATTAACAAAAGTCACCGGACACCCCTTTCAAAGCAAATAAACGAATTCACTGCGTTTTTAAGATGCTAGGTACAGCTGCAAATGGTATAAAAACAAGCCTGCAGCTGACGGCGATCATATCGCACTGGGAGGTTGAGTGAAAATGTTCCGGCGGGAGAGAACTGACTTTCAGAAACGAAAGATTGTAGGGTGTTATATTAGTGGGTTGTCCATAAGATAAACCGAGAGGTGTTTAAACATACCCAAGTCAATTGTTTTGGATGTACAGAATAATGGAATGCATATTGGGTGCCTGAAGCAGGAAAACGTACCGGCAGACCAAAATAAATCAGTGATAGAGGACGTCGAAGCCTCAGGAGAGTCGTTACAGCAAATCGACGGAGTACTGCACAAGACCTCAGTTTACAGATAAGTAAAAATGCTGGAACCTCGGTATGTACACATACAATTCGCAGAAAACTTCATTCCATGGGTTACCGTGGTCGTGCGGCTGCTGATAAGCCTTTCATCTCCACTCGGAGTGCTACTCGTCGTTTACCATGCGTAAAAAAACATTTATCGTGGATCGTAGATCAATGAAAACGGGTCCTATGGACTCATGAATCCAGATACACGATCCATCTGTCTGATGGCAGTGTGCGGGTATGGCGGCAGCCGGAAGAACGCTGTTTACCGCAGTGTACTCTTCCTACGGTCAAGTTTGCAGCTGGCAGTGTACTCGTGTGGGAGCGTTTTTCGTGATATGGTTCTGGCACATTGATAATCGTGGATAATCCTGTTAACTAGAACCTCTATCTCGATATTCTGGACAATTATGCCCTACCAACTCTGTGGCAATACTATGGAACCCAGCCCTGTTGGTACCAGCATATAATGAACCCATCAATAAAGGAAGGACTGTTACGGCGTGTAATTCCGTATCGTGTGTGGACTGGCCAGCACAGAGGCTTGATATTATTCCCATTGACCACCGATTGGATGAATTAGAGCGCCGCATAAGAAGTTTGGAAGCAAGGCCTAGTACTAAGCAACAGTTAGCTGCATCATTATGTACTGAATGGAAGCTCATACCTCTCGCTGTGTTCCAAAACCTTATCGAAAGCATGTCTCGAAAGATCGGTGCATACATTTAGACCAAAGATGGACCCACACCGTACTAATGTATGTCCATAAATGCTATGTTGTGTTTCTTTTCTAGGTGTCCGGTAACGTTTGACAATATAGTGTATATAAACTTTCTGCCATTGGTAATTTGATTTTAGATCTCGGTGTTGTGAGCATGGCAGCTGTACTCCAAAGTGGAAAATACTGGCCTTCATTGAATAGGCGTGAATGATTTGTAACTCCAGAGCTCAATCGAACGTCATATGAGTGTTCCTTAATTCTTGTCATTAGGGATCGTTTGGTGGAGCCTATATAGACTTTTGGGAGAAGTGTCGGATTCGTTAGTTGTAGAGGAATGTTACAGATGTCGTGCTTGTAAAAAGGTGCCCACTGCGCCACGGTGTTTCCTGAACAGAGATATAATATTAGTAGTTTAGACTCCGGAATTAAAATTAAAATGTGCCGAGGACTTCTGGGATATTTTCCCCTCCTTTAGTAGCCACTTCCAGCCTGGAAGTTATGTTAAAACAATAATTGGAACTTTTTCCTGAAAAAATGTCTGGCATCCAAAAATGAGTGAAGATCTTTATTCGAAGGCTTTAAAGAATGTCTGAACATGTGATCTCTCTGCGTCTGCATTTTTTTTATTTATTTTTTTTATTCATATTATGAAAACAGTTCCTTTCAAGCGACACAGTTGAGCATTTGCGACACATGGTTTTTTCAGCTTTAGCGCTAGCGGAGTATATTTCTGATAACATTCGTAAAATCCTTTCAAAAGCAAAGTACCACCTTTACCGTGAGCGATGCTCACTTGGAGTGGAAGACCTCTCGGCTTTGTTATTCCTGCTGATTTCTTTCCAGGTTTTTGTTATAAAGAGCTTATTCTTCATTTCTCATAGTTGCTCTTCCCCAAAATCGCTTCCTCTTCTCAATGTCTGAGCAAGAAAGAAATGCGACCCATAAATTCCGTTTCGCTAACTCACGTTGGTGTTAGAGTTTGTGTATGCGAAGTTTCCTTTAAATTCTTAAGACCGTCGCTTGCAGAAAGGAAGTTATTGGCCGTATTCACGCATAAGTTTCACTTAAGGAGGGACAAGAAGAAATAGTGCCTATTTATTTTAGAATGTCTGTTGGGTCTTGGTCAAATATCATAAGTCTTGTCTAAGTATATGCTTACTGAATATATCACCGCTGATTCCCTTGTGAGAACCCTATACAGTGGTATGTGTTCTTCACGTGTGATGCTTGTTCAACGGATTTTATTTCCTACTTTGTCAGAGATAAGTAAGAATGTCTGATCTTTAGCGTAGAAGGCAGTCATTTTTCTTTGCGCAAAGGAATCAGGTAAAAATTTACTGAAAAAAATCGGTATCGCAAAAGCAATAATTTTTAAATAGCAATTTATGAATTTTGCGTAGTAATTTAGGGTTATGACGAATAAGAATTCGTCGCATTTCTATTTCACACGTTTATCCGATATAAAGAAGTAACATTCATGAGTACTTTTTCTGCGTTACACACACACGTCAGGAATAGCGCATTAAGCCTTACGCCAAATGAAACATTCCCAACTAAACGAAACTAAATACAGCCATTATACTAAATTTAGATACTAAACAATGTAATCAAAAAGCATGACTTAGATTTCAATTGATTATATACATTAAATACATCACATAAGAACCAATAATAATAAATATAATGAAGACATGCACAACAGTTGAGATGTTAAACAGTTACCAACAGTCCTACCCAAAAGTCAATTACAGTCGCATCTAATGTGCGTAAACGTGTTGATGCCGTAAGTTACAATCTTCAAAAGATAAGACATTTAACTCTCTGCACGTTATGCTGCCGGAGTTGAAATGAAACGAAATTATTTTTTAAGTTCTGTACATTGAAGAGCAATTGAATTAGAGACAGCTGGCGTTATGCAAATGTGGCGCTGAGGGCGGTCCTGCAAACGGAAACGACATGACGTATACAGCGATCTGACAATATAAGGAGTGATGCGACGGGAATTTGTAAGAGTCGGACGTAGTATGAGTAAGATGAAGGATCTAAGCGCATTCGATCGTGGGCAAATTGTCGGCGCTCGACGAATGAGTCACTCCATCTCCGAAGTCGTACAGGCACCGGAATTTTCACGAGCCACTGTGTCACGGGTGCACGGTGAGTACAACGAATCCGGTAAAACCATCCCTGCAAGGGCCATCAGTCGTGGACAACAGCGTGTGGATTAGCGGTGTCATCGTCGGCTAGCTCTTATTGTATCAGCTGATAGACGGGCCACAGTGCAAGAAATGACTTGGAAATTTAACGCTGGTGCAGCCGCACTATCCAGAACCATCTCCTCGCTATGGGGTACAGAAGCCATCGTCCCACGAGGTTACCGCTGCTGACGGCACATCACAGGGTGCAAATCTCAGAATGGGCGCGGGAACATCGCTACTGGACCCTAGACATGTGAAAAAATGTTGCTTGAACTGATGAGTCGAGATTTACGTTGGTACATGCAGATGGCAGGATACGAGTACGGCGCAAACCTCATGAAGCGAGGGATACTTCTTGCCAGCAAGGTACTCTTCAAGCTGGTGGGGGCGGCATTCTCATCTGAGGACTGTTTACGTGGACTGAAATGGGACCCCTGGTACGTGTGACATCGTCCCTCGCAGGTCAAGGTTACCCGGGTATCCTGGACGACCATTTGCTCCCGTTTGTGCGTCTTCAACATCCCACTGTGGACATCATCCTGCAACAAGACAATGCAGCTCTCGAATTGTATCCGAATGGTTGGAAGAACAATCCACCGACGTGACCTCGCTTCCTTGGCCAGCTAGGTCACCTGACTTCAATGCCATCGAGCACATCTGGGATGCTATCGAGAGAGATGTTCGAGGCTCTTACCCCCCTCCATCAAATCTTCGTGAACTGTGGGAGCTTGTTCAGGGGTCGTGGATCCGTATGGCTTCCCAACGCTTTCGGTGTCTTGTCGAGTCCATGCCGAGACGAATCGCCGCCGTCATCAATGTGAAAGGTGGTGCTACACGTTACTAGACAGGTATCTCTAGTTCAATTGCCCTTCAGTGTAGACTGTTTTAGTTGCATCGTTTATTAAAAAAGTTAACAATATACACTGTTCACCACGGTTTAATTAATGACAAGTTTTCTTCCTGGGGAAACTTTCAAATGTCCTATTAGAGACACATTATCACAAAATCATTTTAGTTTCATGGTATGAGTAAAAACATTTAAAACACTAAAATCCTGAAAAATGATGATTTGTTATGTTGAGTTCATGTTGCCGCTCGAGTCCCACTCGGTGGCAGCCTCAAAGAAGTGTTGGCTGGTACTTCCTAACGTGTGATGGAATTAACACTAAGTACAATGTCACATGGTACTAACTATCATCAAGTATTCGAGATAACAACTTTTAGTCTTGCACTCATATTATTGGAGTGTCTCTCCTTTTAAAGGAAGTCCATTGACAAGTCATCGCAATCACAAGGATTCAGCGGCATGCCCCACTATGAATCCAGGAGTATCCGTGTATTTCAGATTTAGCTGTAATGTAGGTCAAGTGGTTGTTGCTGTAATAATAAGTTAATGTATTGCAAACAGTTCCTCACTTAATCACCGCAGAAACCCGTCCTCCGTCGTGAATCTCCGGTGGTCAAAGCAGATCATCACAATATTTGGAATGTGATAACAGTCCGGCTATGCATTTCAGTATTAAACTTCGACCATATATACTGAGTGGTCACTTTATTATGACCACCCACTCAGTACTTCGTTGGGCCACCTTTTGCCTTTAATACTGCGTCGATTCTTCGTGGCATGGACTCCACGAGATGTTGATAGGTGGTTTCTGGAATCTGAGACCAAGCTTGATGAATAGCACTTTCCAGGAGTGTGAGATTACAGGGTTGTGCATCCAGCTGTCTGATGGCTCGTTCAACTTCATCCCACAAATTCCCAATGGGTTGAGATCTTGAGATTGTGGGGGCCACCAAGCAAAGTAAACTCACCGGCACGTTCCTGAAACCAATCCTGTACAATACGAGCACTATAGCAAGCCGCATTATCTTGTTGAAAGTAGCCATCGCCATTGGGATAAACCATCCACATGACAGGATGCACTTGGTCCACAACGATGTTTAGAGATGACGTGCCAGTCAGACACGAATTAAAGGGTCCAAATCATGCCAAGAAAACATTCCCCAAACCATAACGTTGCCTCCACCAGCTTAAAGGGTTGTAGCAATGCATTTGGAGTCCATGCTTTCGTGCTGTATCCGCCAAATTCTTACTCGGCCATCAGCATGGTGCAACTGAAAACGTGATTCATCGGACCAAATATGTTTACAATTATCGACTGTCCAATCTTGTGCTCCTGTACGAACTGGAGACGTTTTCTCTTGTTAACTGCAGACAGCAAAGGTGTTCGAACAGGCCTTCGGCTGCTATATCCCATCCTATGCAGTGTACTGTGAACAATGCGTGCAGAGGTTGTTTGAATTGGTCCTTGATTAAGATGGTCTGTAATTTGCTGCACTGTTGCCCTCTTGTTTTCTGTTACCATGCAGTCTGGACACTCTCCGTTCTGCCCGAACAGTCGCTATTCGATGACGACCACACGTTGCACGTAGAGACCCAGTTTTTTGGCTGACAGTCCAGTCTTTAAACACTTTAACAACAGCTGCTCTGGAACATTTCACGAATGCGGCGGCTTCGGTGATACTCGCTTCATGGCTCCGAGCTTTTACAATCATCCCACGTTGAAAGTTCGTCAAATCTAATTTTTTACCCATCTTGTCACCCAAAAATCACTCCTACTACTGTCGCAAGCACTAAGCTTTCCCTTTTTGTATTAACCTCGCTTTCTGGCGGCAACAGCGTGTAGCCATAGCTCATTTGCTTAAAACTGTAAGGTGGTCATAATAGAGTGGTTACTCAGTGTATACTGATAGACTGCGCATGGCATCAAAATATTTCGCTCCAACATCGAAAGCCACGAAATCACGTGACATGTGTCAAAAAGATTGGTCACACATACTGTGTTATGGTTGCTCTCTGCGATTTAGTAAAGGAAGTTCTATAACTTTTCACGGGTAAGAAACGAATTAAATACCTAAGTAGATTCTTTGGATGCTTTACAATAATTTCCCTATAGCACTTCGGTGTCGTCATCTTAAAATTTAAAGAAAAACGCCATTTTTTTAACGTGACCAACAGGTGTGAGACACCGGATAGTCTTAGTTTTTAAAGTATTTATAACATGAATTTTGTGTTTTACTTTATGATTTCTGTTTTACCAGTTTTTCGAAAGACGAAGCACGAAGAAAATTGTGAAAATTTTAAAATTCAGCTAAATACTTTTTTCTTTTTCATTGGAGGTTTAACGACCACTATGAGCAACTCAGCAGTCGTCTGTCCCTAACTTAGGGCCACTGGCTATAGGAAAGGGTGACAGGCAGCGCTGTAAGACAAACACAATGTCCTTGCCTCACGGGATTCGAACCCTGACCCATCTCGTACAAAGGCTAAATATTTAAACAAGTTAGTAAAATCATGCAATGCATTGATTATGATTCGCTTTCCAACATACCAGAAATCATTTCTCAAGTTATCACTCAAGTTATGAGGATAATGGCTGTGGAATAAATCTCGGTCCTGTGCCCTGAACTTTGATCCCATTTGGATAATATTCTACAGAACCGGTTCAGTATACCTCCGAATTAACATGATAAAGGTTTGTCGGAATGGAAGCATTTTTACGTAAGTTATGAGGCATAAGGGCTATGGAATAGATTCCGCTCCTGTGTCCTAACCTTTGACCCCATTTGGCCCATTTAATAGGCAGACCTCTACAACATACTAACATTTCATCCAGATTAAAGAATGTTTACGTACGTTATGACGCATAATGGCTACGGAAGTGATTCCGCTCCTATGTCCTGACCTTTGACCCCATTTCGCCCATTTTCAACAGGGTTTGTCCCCAGGTGCTCCCCTACCACATACTAAAACTTAATCAAAATCGGACGTTTTTTACGTTAGTTATGACGCATAATAGCAGTGGAATGGATCCCGCTCCTATGTGCTAACCTTTGGAATGGATACCGCTTCTACAATAGGGTTTCTTCCCAGGTGATCACCTTCCACATACTAAAAGTTCATCGAAGTCGAACGATTTTTACGCGAGTTATTGTGCGGACGAACATACGCACACAAAGAGTGACGTAATGAGGCAGATGGGAATCGCGACCATCTGCTCACAAAAGTGTGACGTCATAAAATTTTAATAGGATCCACACACAACGCGTGACGTAATGAGACAGATGGCGTGACCGCGCCAACTTATCAAGCGCGAGATTGTGACGTCATAAGATCGTCCCCAGGTGGTCCCCTACCACATAACAAAGAAGTCACGAAATCGAACCATTTTTACGCATGTTATTACGCATAAAGGCAATGGAATGCATTCCACTCCTATGTCCTGACCTTTGATACACTTCACCCATTTTAAATAGGGTTCATTCCCAGGTTGTCCGCTACGATATACTAAAATTTCATCGACATCGAACCATATTTACGCAAGTTATGACTCATAAGGGCAATGGAATAGATCCCGCTCCTGTTCCGTGATCTTTGACCCCACTTCACCCATTTTCAATAGGTTTCGTCCACTACCACATACTAACATTTCATCGAAATCGAACCATTTTTACGCGAGTTATCGTGCCGACAGACAGACAGACGGACGGACAAAGCTGGAGCATATACGCTTCTTCAACCTACGGTTGGAAATCGTAAATAAACAGGAAGCTTATCCATAAAAACATGGTAATACAAGCTCTTGTTATCTTGCTGAACTTTAGTTTTCTGCTAGGCATCATCAGTATTTGATTCCGAAATATGAAAATTATGGAATCGTGTTTACTTAACAAGCATAGTATCTGACACAACACGATTTCAATAAGTACACTGACGGAAAAAAAAATCCCAACACCAAGAATGAGTTGTGTTAGATAAACGACAGTTGGTAGGCGGTGAGAGTATATCTGTAAGATGACGTCTATGCAAATTTCGCGCTCGGCGCATACGTGTGGCGCTAGTAGCGCTCCTCAGAACATGCAAAGCAGGTTTGCTGTAAATACGCGCTGTAACGTTCGTTAGCGTTAGTTATCGTTGAGATTCGACGTAGTGTGTTGATGTTAGTCAAGAATGCCTTTAAGAAGACGAAGAAGCTGTTATCACGGAGTTCGAACGAGGTCGTGTAATAGGGCTACGAGAAGGTGGATTTTCTTTCCGCAATATTGCAGAACGACTTGGCAGGAATGTAGCCACTGTGCATGATTGTTGGCGGCGGTGGTCAAGGGAAGGTACTGCATCAAGAAAACCGGGTTCCGGCCGGCCACGTGGCACTACTGAGAGGGAAGACCGCCGTGTACGGCAATTCGAGCTGCAGTTGCAATTCGAGCTGCAGTTGCCACCACAGTGACACAACGAACTGTTACAAATCGGTTACTTGAAGGACAGTTCCGAGCAAAGACGCCCTGTAGCGTGCATTCCACTTACTCCAAACTACTGCGGTTTGCGACGTCAGTGGTGTCAAGCTACAGCTCATTGGAGGACGGAGTGGAGATCTGTTGTGTTTTCTGATGAAAGCCGGTTCTGCCTTCTGCCAGTGATGGCCGTGTGTTGGTTAGAAGGAGGCCAGGTGAGCGCCTGCAACCAATCTGTCTGCGGCCGAGACACACTGGACTTACACCTGGAGTTTTGGTCTGGGGAGCAATTTCCTATGACAGCAGGAGCACTCTCGTGGTTATCCCACGCACCCTGACGGCACAGTTGTACGTCGGTCTGGTGATTCAACTTGTTGTGCTGCCATTCATGAACAGCATTCCAGGGGGTGTTTTCAAACGGAATAACGCTCGCCCGCATACCGCTGTTGTAACCCAACATGCTCTACAGAGTGTCGACATGTTGCCGTGGCCTGCTACATCACCAGATCTTTCACCAATCGAGCACGTATGGGACATCATTGGACGACAACTCCAGCGTCACCCCAACCAGAATTAACCGTACCTGTACTGACCGAGCAAGTGCAACAGGCATGGAACTTCATCCCACACTGACATCCAGCACCTGTACGACACAATGCATGAACGTTTGCGTGCTTGCATTTAACATTCAGCCGGTTACACCGGTTATTAATGTACCAGCATTTCACATTAAAAATGGCTCTTCTCGCGCTCACAATACGCTGTGACCTTGAAACCTTAGTCGATTAAATTTGTTACTTATACAAATGTATTGCCGCCATTTCATTCCTCTACAACTATTGTTTCCTGGTGTTGGGATTTTCTTTCCGTTAGTGTATAATGTTTTTAGTTCACCAGAAAACTTGTCGGTTTGGTATATAGCGATTCAAAGTTGTTGGTTTTTTTTTTTTTTTTGGAGGTTCAACGACCACCGTGAGCAACTCAATGGGCTATAAGTAGTCGGCCGTCACTAATTAAGGGTCACTGGTTCCAGGGAAGGTAGAGAGTCAGCGCCGTAAGACAAACACAACATCCATGTCTCACCGGGATTCGAACCCGGACCCATCTCGGACGAATGATCAGAGGCCATCGCTTAGACCACTGCGCCACCCGGCATCAAAGTTTGCAAAAGTTTTCATTAGAATAGCAAGTGCAACCATTCCACTTTTGGGGCCTCTTTTTTATATTTCCAATAATTACTATAGTGAGGCAGAAATAGTCAATAAGGTTCAATTACTTAACCAGAAAACTCGTGGCTATTGACATAAAAATACAGTAACTTAAGAAAACAACAGCAACCAGAATGCATATTCAAAATTCCTCGCAAATGTTCATCACATTATAAATAACGAAATGTAAAAAACCCGATCTGTGCATGAATATATTTCATAAGTAAACTTACCTGAAGAGTTTTCACTATATATGAGGTGTTTTCACATAATGCACTGAAATTACTGAAGTTCCACAGCGTAAATTAATAACCATAACACGATTTTTACACAGAATTTCTAGTACAAACAAACGAATTCGCGTTAGAACACATGCGAAACTTACCACCACTTTTCGATCTCATTACTTCTAAACGATTGCAATAAAATTTTGATTGAGGTAGTTTTCTCAACGAGTGTATCCTTGTATAAAATATTCCTAAAACCCACAGGTCAAATGTACACAATTTACTACACAGCTGTGCAAAAATTAAGGACGAAGAGGAGAAATTAGCATAACAGCTGAACGAGCAGGCAGAACGGGACGAAAGACCACTCAGGAGATAGACTAGTGTCCCGTACGGTAGGGCATGCGCATGTATGCAGCATGACTTGGGGGGGGGTGAGTGTCGGAAGGGTATAAAGCACACGGGCGTGTACGCTCAGGAATTCAGTCAAAGCTATTGCACGGTGTACATCGGTTTGAACGACGTCGAGTTGTTGCCACCATGAGATATGGCCAACAGGCAATCCAGTAGACGACATCTGGATGACTTTGCCCGAGGTCGCGTCATTGGGAAGTTGGAAGAAGGTCGAGGTATGACTAGTGTGGCCGAGGAGGAGTTCGGTATAGCTCGCAGCATCGTTACACGAGCTTGGAGAGCATTTCAAACGACAGGAACAGCTGTCCGAGAGTTTAGCAGTGATCGTCCACGAGTAACCAAGGCGGCAGATGACCGGTATATTTTCCTACAGGCGAGAAGAGACAGTCGGCAGATAGCGGGAGAAATCGCAAGGCACATGCAACAGACAACTGGACGTCCGTTCGTATACACATCTGGAGAGAGCAGGGAGCACGCATTCACACCTCCAATATCATCGAAAGGGACCGGTTTGGAGGTGGAGGAGTTCTCGTTTAGGACGGTGTCATGCTTTGTAGCCGTACTGACCTCCACATCTTCCAAGGAGGTTCAGTCAGTGGTGTCCGCTATTGTACCGAGGTTCTCCTGTCTCACGTGCGTCTGTTTAGAGGTGCTGTGGGTCCTGAGTTCCTCTTCATGGACGACAACGCTACACCTCATCCTAGAGTGGCTGTCGCAGAGCTGTTGGAGAGTAAAGATATTCAACGCATGGATTGGCCCGCAAGGTTCCCGGACCTAAATCCAATCGAACACGTGTGGGTCCTTCTCGGGAGATGCTTGGCAGCACGTCACCTGCCGCCAGCAACGATTCCGCAGCTGCGATTGGCGCTACAAGAGGAATGGGCCGCAATGCCTCAACAGCTCCTTGACAACCTCGTCCTCAGCATGGACAGACGTTGTAAATCCTGCAATGCAGTCAGGAGTGATCATATCCCCTACTAAAGACTGGATTTTTCTTGGCAGCCGCCTGTCACATGAACGTTTCTGTGTTCTGTCCAGTTGTGCTTGAAGCTACCTTTTCAATAAAGTGCCTTTGTATCATTTGGATTCCTTGTGTGGACGGTTTTGCTCACTTGTCCCATATTCGTACATCTTGGGGATCTTATGGTAGGATTTGAGTCGATGTGGAGCATTTCTGCACGACGTTACATTCGGAAAACCGTCTCGTCCTTAATTTTTGCACGCCAGTGTAACTCCAAATTTTTTAAAATGGCTTGTCAGCTCAATAGGAAAACGTTGGAATTAAAAGGCATGCGAGCATTTCTGACACATGTCACGTGATCTGATGCCCTCTCATGTTGGGACCACAGAGGCTCTGAGGCAGCTATTGCCAGTTCTCAGTCCATTAGTACATATGGTCGAAGGTATTAACTTATACCATCTTCAAGCCGATGGTTCACCACTTCCCAGATCGTTTTGTGATTTATAACTTGTTGGTGAGCGTTCCTGATGTCGACGTCAATGATGCAAACTACGTGATGTACTTCAATGTGTGTGGTTGACTGTTGGGAGAATACTGTTACTTCTTAGAAAAATAATTACAGACATTTTATTTATTATTTCTTTTCTTTATCTTTCTTTTACTATTATTTTCATTATTAATTATAAGTTTCCAAGGTAATGGTAAATCTATAGAATTGTTCTTATTGCAGTTAGATTCATGTTGATATAATTCAGTATTCGCAAGCAGCCCACATACTTATTAAGCAGCTAGCCACAAATATAAAGTACTTCATAAAGTCCAGAACAAAACAATTGTGTAACACTCGCCGCGCCTCTGTTGTCAAGTGTAATATAAACATACATTGAAGTGCCAGAAAAACTGGTACACCAGTCTAATGCTTGGTAGGTCCCCCACGGGAGCGCAGGACTGCAGAAATACGATGGGGCATGGACTCCACTAGCTACTGTAAATATACTGTAGGCAATGCACACCATACTTCCTGCAGAGCGTTCCACAATTCGGGTGTATTCCGAGGTCAGTGTTCGATAGCGCGTTGCATGGCATCCAAAATGTGTTCTAGCACGTTCAGATCTGAGGACTTGGGTGGGAATGGTAACACCCCAAACTCAGATGAATGCTCCTCTAACCATAATATGGCGTCCCGACATTTGTGTGGGGGAGCATTGTCCTGTTGGAACAGGCCTAACCCACCAGCATGAATGCAGGACATGAACGGGTGTACCGCGTCAGAAAGGATGCGCACATAGCGTTGGCCGGTCACAGACGTAAAGACGTACCAGGTGTCGCAATGAAGTCCATCTAAACACACCCCATACCATTACAGACCCCTCCCCCCCCGCTCACACACACCAGACGGTACAGTTCCCTGTTGACAGGCGGGATCCATGGGTTCATGGGGTTTGCGCCACACACGAATCCTTCCATCTGCCCGATACAGTTGGAAACGCAACTCGTCAGGCCAGGATTTGAGATGGAAGTTTTGAGTCTCGATACTTGAGTTAAATGTTTTAAAGCTCTATAGTTGAGTTAAATGTTTTAAAGCTGACATTTGGGTTTTAAATCTTGAGGATTGATATTTGAGTATTAGTCTTGAGGCTCGATATTTGAGTTAGATATTTTGAGGATCGATATTTCAGTTAGAAATTTTGAGGCTCGATATTTGAGTTAAATGTTTTACAGCTTGACATTTGAGTTAGATGTCTTGATGCTCGATATTTAAGTTAGATGTTTTGAGGCTCGATACTTGAGATGGAAGTTTTGAGGCTCTATTTTGAGTTAAATGTTTTAAAGCTGACATTTGACTTGTAAAGCTTGAGGAATGATATTTGAGTATGATGAGCCTTAAGGCTCGATATTTGAGTTAGATGCTTTGAGGCTAGATATTTGAGTTAGATGCTTTGAGGCTAGATATTTCAGGTAAAAGCTTTGAGGCTCGATATTTGAGTTAAATGTTTTAAAGCTCGATATTTGAGTTAAATGTTTTAAAGCTCGATATTTGAGTTAAATGTTTTAAAGCTCGACATTTGAGTTAGATTTCTTGATGCTCGATATTTCAGTTAAATGTTTTAAAGCTCGATATTTGAGTTAAATGTTTTAAAGCTCGACATTTGAGTTAAGTGTTTTGCAGCTCGATATTTGAGTTAGAAGTTTTGAAGCTCGATATTTGAGTTAAATGTTTTAAAGCTCGATATTTGAGTTCGAAGTTTTGAGACTCTATTTTGAGTTAAATGTTTTAAAGCTTAAGGATTAATATTTGAGTATGAGTCTTGAGGCTCGATATTTCAGTTAGATGCTTTGAGGTTCGATATTTAAGTTAAAAGCTTTGACTCTCGATATTTGAGTTAAATCTTTTAAAGCACGACATTTGAGTTAGATGTTTTGATGCTCGATATTTGAGTTAGGTGTTTTGAGGCTCGATATCTGAAATGGAAGTTTTGAGGCTCAATATTTGAGTTAAATGCTTTAAAGCTCGACATTTGACTTAGATGTCTTGAGGATCGATATTTGAGTTAGATGTTTTGGGGCTCGATACTGGAGTTAAATGTTTTAAAGCTCGACATTTGAGTTAGATGTCTTGAGGCCTGATGTTTGAGACTCAATATTTCAGTTAGATGTTTTGAGGCTCGAGATGTTTTAATATTCGAGTCTGATGTTTGGCACTTGATATTTGAGTTAGATGTTTCTAGGCTGAAATTTGTTAAAAGCTGATTGTTATATGGCAATCAGATTACAGCAATAACGTTTTACCAAGTTTGCTATACTTCAAGAGTGTTGCACTCTACGCGCAATCGGCAGTGCGCTAATAGATAAAGTGACCAGTTTTGGATGAAATCAAGAAGTTAAAATTCCAGTAAGTAGAGTTACTATTTTCTGGGGGATCGCGCACATCAGTGTATAATTAAGAAATATCTGTGTGGGATATTTAAGTTATATGTTTTGAGGTTCGAGAAAGTTTATATTTGATTTGGATGTTTGAGGCTCGAGAAGTTTTGATATTTTATCTGGTTATTTTAGGCTCTATATTAGAGTTTGATATTTTTAGGCTCGAGAAGCTTTTATATTTGATGTTTTCAGGTTCAAGCTTGTTAGAAGCTGATTGTTAAATGGCTTCGAACTTATTTGATGTTTTTAGGCTCGAGTTCGTTAGAAGCTGTTTGTTAAATGCTTCGAACTTATTTGACGTTTTTAGGCTCGAGTTCGTTAGAAGCTGATTGTTAAATGGCTTCGAACTTATTTGATGTTTTTAGGCTCGAGTTCGTTAGAAGCTGATTGTTAAATGGCTTCGAACTTATTTGATGTTTTTAGGCTCGAGTTCGTTAGAAGCTGATTGTTAAATGGCTTCGAACTTATTTGATGTTTTTAGGCTCGAGTTCGTTAGAAGCTGATTGTTAAATGCTTCGAACTTATTTGACGTTTTTAGGCTCGAGTTCGTTAGAAGCTGATTGTTAAATGGCTTCGAACTTATTTGATGTTTTTAGGCTCGAGTTCGTTAGAAGCTGATTGTTAAATGGCTTCGAACTTATTTGATGTTTTTAGGCTTCAGTTCGTTAGAAGCTGATTGTTAAATGGCTTCGAACTTATTTGATGTTTTTAGGCTCGAGTTCGTTAGAAGCTGATTGTTAAATGGCTTCGAACTTATTTGATGTTTTTAGGCTCGAGTTCGTTAGAAGCTGATTGTTAAATGGCTTCGAACTTATTTGATGTTTTTAGGCTCGAGTTCGTTAGAAGCTGATTGTTAAATGGCTTCGAACTTATTTGATGTTTTTAGGCTCGAGTTCGTTAGAAGCTGATTGTTAAATGGCTTCGAACTTATTTGATGTTTTTAGGCTCGAGTTCGTTAGAAGCTGATTGTTAAATGGCTTCGAACTTATTTGATGTTTTTAGGCTCGAATTTGTTAGAAGCTGATTGTTAAATGGGTTCGAACTTATTTGATGTTTTTAGGCTCGAGTTCGTTAGAAGCTGATTGTTAAATGGCTTCGAACTTATTTCATGTTTTTAGGCTCGAGTTCGTTAGAAGCTGATTGTTAAATGGCTTCGTACTTATTTGATGTTTTTAGGCTCGAGTTCGTTAGAAGCTGATTGTTAAATGGCTTCGAACTTATTTGATGTTTTTAGGCTCGAGTTCGTTAGAAGCTGATTGTTAAATGGCTTCGAACTTATTTGATGTTTTTAGGCTCGAGTTCGTTAGAAGCTGATTGTTAAATGGCTTCGAACTTATTTGATGTTTTTAGGCTCGAGTTCGTTAGAAGCTGATTGTTAAATGGCTTCGAACTTATTTGATGTTTTTAGGCTCGAGTTCGTTAGAAGCTGATTGTTAAATGGCTTCGAACTTATTTGATGTTTTTAGGCTCGAGTTCGTTAGAAGCTGATTGTTAAATGGCTTCGAACTTATTTGATGTTTTTAGGCTCGAATTTGTTAGAAGCTGATTGTTAAATGGGTTCGAACTTATTTGATGTTTTTAGGCTCGAGTTCGTTAGAAGCTGATTGTTAAATGGCTTCGAACTTATTTCATGTTTTTAGGCTCGAGTTCGTTAGAAGCTGATTGCTAAATGGCTTCGAACTTATTTGATGTTTTTAGGCTCGAATTTGTTAGAAGCTGATTGTTAAATGGCTTCTAACTTACATCATTAAATTGTTTCCATTGAGTCATATAACGATATCCATTGAGGTTTCCAGGGTGGGCGATAAATTCACTACCTTAGAAAATAGTGGAGATAATTTGGTCTATAAAGTCTTAGAAAAAAAAAAGATGTTCCCTGTCACGAACATAGAAGTTTCAAGTTTTCTGAGCAGTTTATGACATGGCTTGCACTTAAGTACGTCATTTCAGTTACAATATTAATGAACTGTCGAAGTTAAACAGCTTTTAATACATAATTTAGACGTTGAGTCCTTAATTAATTTCGATGCTTACGGAAAGTGTGTTCTTTATCAAGGAGCAAATGAGAGGATGCTTTCGCGAGATGATATCCTTAAATAAATAATAACTACTTGTCTTCGGAAGTTTCCTTTAAGATGGCGTCTCATAACTCGTAATTAAACATGATTATATATTTTAATATTGAGCGGCAATAATTGATAACTCTTGTTCCTGGTACGTAATTTTGTGAGCGAATGATCCGGCGTTTGCGATTTGTGGCTACTATGCATTTGTGGAAGTATCGCATTTCTCATGAAGAGCCAGTTCCTTATTTCCCAAAAATTCTGCGTATTCCCTGTATTTTGTGAAACCACAAGTTTGCCCGCGATTGGTATCGAAACCGTGTCCCCTCCCAACTGAGCTGCGCGGAAAACATTTCTCGATGCAGATTTGTCGTCTTGGCACATGTTTTCACTTCTGTAGTAGGTCACATCATCTTCCTCTTAATTGTTTTTTTCTTTGAAGGCCAGTAGGAATTTTTCATTAATTCCAAACAGTGTGGGTGGAACAAACGTCACACATTTTTCGAAGAATCCAAAGGCCAGTGGATACATTTTCCACAATCGAGCGCCAATGGGACGAATAAAATTCCTCCATCGTTTTTTTAATGCCCGAGACTGGATTCGAACCCACAACTCTCGGCTCCGGAGCTACGAGCGCTATCCACTATACAACACTGGCATGGGCTCTCACTGCTAACTGCCTTTATCTCATGTGCGTCCTGCGGGGCAGGCACTTCACTTCCCCTCATCGAAAGAGGGCAGGAGGCATGGCCCACGGGTCAGCCCGGACCATGTGTAGCTGTAGACAGTCATCCCATGAAGAACGCGCATTTGAGAAATCCCAGACAATTTGGTGTGTGGAACGTAACATCCCACCGATTTATTTTTTCCAAGCACTGAAGAAGGGATTCTCATTTTTCATGTCTCGCGGTGTGGGAAGAACATCACACCATTGCCAGAAACCTAACAGCCACGCCATCCTTGAAGTTCGGGCGCCAAAGTGAAAACACAGTTTTGTCCTCGACGGACATCGAATCTGTGTCTCCTTACTTCGGAGTAAGTGTCTCTCCCAACTGACACGTAGACAGAATGTCTCGCTACTGATGTGTCATCTTGACACATGCTTTCACCTCTGTAACACTTCACATCATATCCCTCTTAATATTGTTTTGATGCGAAGTAGAAATTTTTCATTAATTTCAAACAATGTGTGGAACAAACATAACACATTTTTAGAAGAACCGAACGGCGAGTGGATCCATTTTCCAAAATCGGGCGCTAATGTGAAAACACAATTCTGTCCGTGTCCCCTGGAGTAAGTCGCTCTCCCAACTGAACTACGTGGACAGAATATCTCGTTGCAGATTTGTCGTTTTGAAACATGTTTTCACCTCTGTAGTACGTCACATGATCTCCGCCTTGCAGCCCCGGTGGCGCAGTGGTCTAAGCGATGACCTCTAATCATTCGCCCGAAAGGGGTCCGGGTTCGAATCCCGTTGAGGCATGGATGTTGTGTTTGTCTTACGGCACTGGCTCTCTCCCTTCCTTGGAACCAGTTACCCTAAATTAGGGAAGGGCGACTGCTTATAGCCTATTGAGTTTAAAACGAAGGAAATTTCTCCGTCATTTCTGGTCTACGCCGGGATTCGAACCCGAGTCCGCTTATTCCGGAACAAGTCGCTCTACCAACTGAGCTACGCAGACGTTTATTCTGATTGCTATCTGCCTTTATGTCGTGTGCGTCCTGCTGGCAGGTACGTCACATCTCCCCCTCCCCCCGAAAGAGGGCCGGGGGCATGGCCCACGGGTCAGCCGTGACGATGAATCGTTGCAGGCAGCCATTCACTGTAGAACGTGCACTTGAGAACTCCCAGTTAATCTGGTGTGTGGAATGCAACGTCACACACATTTATTTTTCGAAGCGCTGGAGAAGGTATTCTCTAATTTTTCCTATCTCGCGGTGTGGAAATAACATCACACCATTGCGAGATTTTGAACGGTCGGGTCATCTGAATAGTTCGAGCGCCATTATAACGAAGTAAAATTTTCCGTCATTTTTGGTCTACGCCGGGATTCGAAACCAAGTCGACTTGTTCCGGAGTAAGCGTACTCGGGTTCGAATCCCGGCGTAGACCAAAAATGACGGAGAAATTTACTTCGTTATAAGTTGTTCACGGTGGTCGTTAAACCTCTAATCAATCAAAAAAATATCCCTCTTAATATTTTTTTGAAGCGAAGTAGGAATTTTTGATTCATTTTAAACAATGTGTGGAACAAAAACCACGAGTGGATCGATTTTCCATAATCGGGCGACAATATGAAAACGCAATTCCGTCAGCGATGGTCATCGAATACACTGAAGAGCATATGAATTAGAGACAGCTGGCGTTATGCAAATGTGGTGCTGTGGGTGCCCCTGTAAACGAAAACGACATGACGTATGCAGCGATCCGACAATATAAGGAGTCATGCGACGGGAATCAGTAAAAGTCGGAAGCAGTATGGGTAAGATGAAGGATCTAAGCGCATTTAATCGTGGGAAAATTGTCGGGGCCCGGCGAATTGGTCACTCCATCTCAGAAGTCGTGCAGGCACTGGGCTTTCCCCGAGCAAATGTGTCACGGTTGCACCGTGAGTACATCGAATCCGGTAAAACCATCCCTGCAAGGGCCAACTGCCGTGGACAACAGCGTGTGGATGAGCGGGATCATCGTCGGCTATCTTGCATTGTAACAGCGGATAGATGGACCACAGTGCAAGAAATCCCTCGGCAATTTAACGCTGGTGCGCAAAAACGTGTAAGCAGTCACTCTATCCAGAACCATCTCCTCGCTATGGGGTACAGAAGCCATCGTCCCACGAGGGTACCGCTGCTGACCGCACATCACAGGGTGCAAAGATTAGCATGGGCGCGGCAACATCGCCTCTGGACCGTAGACATGTGGGAAATGTCTAGGGTCCAGAGGCGATGTTGGACTGATGAGTCGAGATTCACGTTGGTACATGCAGATGGCAGGATACGAGTACGGCGCAAACCACATGAAGCGATGGATCCTTCTTGCCAGCAGGGTACTCTTCAAGCTGGTGGGGGTGGCTTTCTCATCTGGGGACTGTTAACGTGGACTGAAATGGCACCTCTGGTACGTGTGACATCGTCACTCACAGGTCATCGTTACCGGGATATCCTGTACGACCATTTGCTTCCGTTTTTGCGTCTTCAACATTCCACTGGGAACCTCATCCTGCAACAAGACAATGCAGCTCCCGAATTGTATCCGAATGGTTGGAAGAACACTCCACCGAAGTGACCTCACTTCCTTGGCCAGCTAGGTCACCTGACCTCAGGCTCATCGAGCACATCTGGAATGCCATCGAGAGAGATGAGAAGACCCCTCTCCATGAAATCTTCGTGAACTGTGGGAGCTTGTTCAGGGGTCGTGGATCCGTATGGCTTCCCAACGCTTCCGGTGTCTTGTGGAGTCCATGCCGATACGAATCGCCGCCATCATCAGGGCGAAAGGTGGTGCTACACGCTACTAGACAGGTATCTCTAATTCAATTGCTCTTCAGTGTACGCGTATCCTCACTCCGGAGTAAGTCCCTATCCCAACTGAGCTACGCGGACGGAATGTCTCGCTGGAAGTTTGTCATCTTCACACATGCTTTCACCTCTGTAGTACGTCACAAACCTTGACGCAGTTTTGATCGATTCAACTTTGCAAATTGTTGGGTTTGAAACTGATAGACAAGAAAGGTTAAATTGTTGCGATACGGTACTGCTTGTAAAAATTGCAACAACATGAAAGAATCTTGCTACTCAAATGGAATTGATGCCACAGATTCGTCATGTTACAAGACATCACTGATTACATTTGTAGAGCTATACAATATCTTTTCGTTTTAAAACTCAGCATCGTGTGAAACCAACTCGAGCAAAAATAACATTTTCTACACGGCGTATTATTGAATGGAGGACTTTTTGATATCATACTGCGGAATGGCCTGCCAGGATGCTTCTATGCGAGAGCAGAGTTCATTTGTGGTGAACGGCGCATGCGCTTGACGGGCCAGTTGCTTAGCAATCTAAACCCAGACATGTTCCATCGGCGAACGCGCTGAGCAGCAGGGCAAAAAGCCGTATCTGCTGTAGAGTTCTGCACGGCCCGGGCTTTTCCCAGACATTTACGACCGGTCCGGGACAAGTTGACTCATTCTTTTTACTGCAATGGTAAAGAAAGAAAGTGTCGTGTTCCCCAAATTCCTGCTGTGTTTAATTGTTTTGCTGGTTTTACTTATTTCCATGACATAGCCCAGGGCGTAATCACAAAAGCTAGAAGAGGCACTCACAGGGATTTTACCATCTGTAAGTATTAAGACGGTAAAAACACTTTGGGGCCTATTGAAAAAAAAATCGATTCTGTTCGAGGGTGTGTGTTGTGTGGAGTGCGGGATGGTGGAGGTTGTTGTGGAATGGATTGTGTGTGTTTGTATGATACAGTGGGATGACACCGATTTTTTACCTTATGCCTAATCTGTATAGGGAATGACTTTTGTAGTATTACTGCTTACTACACTGCGGACCAACCAAAATGCAACACCAAGAAGGACACGAGATAGCAAACCCAGATTTACTGGACACATAAAAACAGATACAAAGATGAAACGATTGAGATTACAGGCCCGTGCGACTTGCGGAACACGCAGACATCAATAGTTCGTGTGGCCCCCATGGCTGGCAATAACGACCGCTACACGCCGCAGAATCGAACGAAAGAGGCTTTGGATGTGGACTTGGGGTAAGTTGGTCCAGGCTGCTTCCACACGTTGCCACAGTTCATCGGGCGTAGCCGCGGGTGGTGCTTGCCGGGCCACTTGGTTGTTGATCAGGGACCAGACTTGTTCGATGGGCGACATTTCGGGAGAACAGGCGGGCCACGGCAGCAGTGACACCTGGTGGGCCGTGTAGAATTTTTGCACGATGTGTGCCACGTGCGGGACCGCATTGTTCTGTTGAAACGTGGCCGCTGGCAGGTCCTGCAGCTAAGGGAGGACTACAGGCTGCAAAACGTCGGAGATGGTGCTGTGGCTGTTGAGTGTACCGGCGATGCGTGCCAGACGGGTGCGGGTGTCATATTCAATTGCGCCCCAAACCATAACGGCAGGCGACGGACCGGTAGGGCGTCATACAATCTCTCGCCGCATTCAGGCGTTATACATTCTCTCGCCGCGGTGGCGCCACACGTGGATCCGACCATCGTGGGTTTGCAGGCAGAAGCGGGATTCGTCGGAGAAGACAATGTCGTGCTCTTCCGTAGTCCAGGTGCGGCGTTCAACGGCCCACTGCCGCCGCACTCGCCGGTGGTGTAACGTTAATGGCAATCGAAGCAATGAGCTCCGTGCGACAAGTACCCGCTCCTGCAGACGACGTCGAACGGTACGTGCTGACACAGGTTGTTGCGCAACACACCCTAATTAATTCCTGCGCTAACGTTCGTGATGTGGCGGTGCGAGCCGTGAATGCCCGCTGCTCAACATACCGGTCCTCCTGTCCGGTGGTGTGCCGCGGCTGCGGCAATCGCTGACGTCGGTCCGTCCGTCAATCCTGCACCCAGCGAATCCATACATGCCTCACTGTGGCTGTATGTCGTCCCACATGGGCGCCGATGTCTCGGTACGATAAACCGCTGTCGCGATAAGCCACTATTCTTCCTCTGTCGAACTCCGAAACGTGCTGGAATGACTGCCGTATTCTGCGACGAGGCATTAGGAAGCTACCCACGCACAGATCCGGCAGCACAACACACTTCCACTACTTACACGCCGCCTTTAGTGCACCCTTCTTATAGTGCTTCTCGGTGGCGTGCCGGGCGTACATGATTTGCATATGCGCCGCAATGCTAACCGTTTGCATGTCCTCTCGCGGGCGACGCATGCTGCGAATTTCAGGCCAATCGGATGCTTCCTTCTTGGTGTTGCATTTTGGGTGGCCAGCAGTGTGGTTCAAAGGAAGGGAGATTCTGAACGCGCTTAGTCTTCCTTTTAATCTCTTTTTAAAGGTTATATTTTTAGATAATTGTCGAAGGGAATATTTTTAGGCTTGCATTCAAGTAAATATTTTGAATAATATCTCATTTCATTGTTTAATTTTCATATTTAAAAAAAATACAATTGAAAGACAAAATAATACCAAATAGTACATCACGGGCCGGGTCTAAATATGAGCTGCCGCCCCGGTGGCGCAGTGGTCTAAGCGCAGGCCTCTGATCATTCGTCCATAAGGGGTCCGGGTTCGAATCCCGGTGAGGCATGGATGTTTGTGTTTGTCTTACGGCACTGGCTCTCTCCCTTCCCTGGAACCAGTGACCTTAAATAGGGACGGGCGACTGCTTATAGCCCATTGAGTTGCTCACGGTGGTCGTTAAACCTCCAAACAAAAAAAACAAAAAAAACCCTTCAATCCAAAAAAAAAAAAAAAAAAACCTCCAATAAAAAACAAACAAAAAAACCTCCAATCAAAAAAAAAACCTCCAATCAAAAGAAAAAACCTCCAATAAAAAACAAACAAAAAAACCTCCAATCAAAAAAAAAAAACCTCCAATCAAAAGAAAAAACCTCCAATAAAAAACAAACAAAAAAACCTCCAATCAAAAAAAAAAAAACCTCCAATCAAAAGAAAAAACGTCTAATAAAAAACAAACAAAAAAACCTCCAATCCAAAAAAAAAAAACCTCCAATGAAAAACAAACAAAAAAACCTCCAATCAAAAAAAAACAAAAAAAAACCTCCAATCAAAAAAAAAACAAAAAAAACCCTCCTGTCAAAGAAAAAAATATGAGCTGCAATTGACGGCCCCTGGTCGGTCCGAGTGTCTAATATTTGAAATGGGCTGGGCCGAGCTGGGTCTTAACACTTAAGCTGCAGGTGTACCTGTTTCGAACGGTGCCAAAAAAAATTTGCTTTCCCCAAACAGAGTTGTTTTCGAAAGGACCGACTTCTCGAAGCTTAAGGCTAAACAATTCCTTTCATGCTCTCAGCTGGGGAGTAACAACAATAAACCCGTCACTTGTGATAAGCGCTCCCTTTCAATGTCTTATTCTCTGCTCCATGACATGATGGGGAAGGTATAGTCCCCCTAATTGCATAGATCTGTAAGAAAAAAGGGGCTGCAGACGCAAAAGAAACTCTCGGAAAAAGGGAAATAAATAGACTAGAAATATTAAATATTTAATGGCAGAAAATGGTTAGAAGAAAAGAGGGATTTTTTTTTACAACTGTCTTCGTACAAAGCATGCTGATCGACAAACGACCTACTATTTCCTCCTGTTAAATTAAAGAAAATCGTCTTTGTGTGTTTTATCTACTTTTTATTACTCACACATATCTGACTATATTTTTTCACTAATACTTCAAATCGCTGCTGTTTTCATTTAAACTAGCAAAGCACTTTTGAAAAGTCCTAAAATAAAGTACTTTTCGAAATTTAGTTTTTATTTTCAGTACCACCTAATGAGAAATTTCATGTAAAAAAATTCATGTCCCTTTAAATTATTTTACGTCGTAAACCGAAAAAACAGTTTCACAATGGATTTCCTATTCCTTTGAACAAAATCGCATTAATTAAGTATTTTAGAATTAAAAGATTGCGTTCCCGAAAGTAATATTTTTTCTTGCAAAGTTGATTACAGAAAGAATTACTGCAATAATCTAAAGTTTCCCTTCAGTTTTAATTGACGCATTTCGTGAATTCATGTTTCCGAGACAAAAAAATGTAGAAACTGCAATGACATCCAAGGCTCGGTGCTATTGTCCAAACCCTTTTAGCAGGTAATCAGTCAGAAAGGATTAGTGTCAACCATCTCCTTAAACGAGCAGTTTGAATAACAAAGCAAAAGGGGGAATGCAATGTTCACTGTTGTCCGGAGTTCGAGGGCACTCGTTCGAGCTGGGTAATGCAAATATTTTTCATCCCGTATTACTTCGGTCCAGCCGCTACGGGCCACAAAAACATACCCCGAGTTACTTCGGGCGAGCTTTTCGCGGCCAGAAAAAAATACCCCGAGTTATTTCGTTCGAACCGTTTAAAAGGTTAAAGTACATTTAGCTTCGCTAAATATTTTTTGGATCAGATGTAGAGGATTTTAGAAAGGGAGTGTTTGACCCCAGGTCTTCAACAACGCTTAGAAATTGGAAGCTAGAAGATTTGGGATAGAGTGCCCGGTAGGAAAGTGACACGGAAGAGAGGTAGAAAGGAGGAGGAAGACGCCCTTATTTATTGCCAGTAGCCGGGTCCGACGGCTTAATGTGCCCGTCCAACGCACGGCAGGTATTTAGTGGTTCGAGCGTTTGTACCTGCCCAGGATCGAACCTGGGGTTATCTCCATGGTAGTCACGAACGCTGACCACTGGGCCACCAGCGGCCCACTTTGCTAAATAAATGTCAAGCTTCTCTTTTAAAGCATTGGGTGTCCGACAGATTGAAGCTATTCGGCCCTTTGGCTCCTGGTTATAGTACGATCGCTCTCCAATCGCCCTCTCTCTCTGCGCTGCTGGGGAAAAACGCGAGCCGACATGGGATTTCCGATGGAGGATGTGGGGAAACAGTCAGTCAGTCACCTAGAATTACGTTCAAGATAGGCGCCTACGTTTATTCAGAGCAAACACAGATCTGCCGTATACAAGATAGTGATTTCTTTAAGTGATTTATTTTAGTTTTGTACAAAACAATTACATGTATTGTTTAATCTATCACTTAAAAAATTAAAACTACAGAGCTCTAAGTACCAGAATTACTTTTCCAGACGCTCTCTGACTTCCTCCCCCCCCTTTCCATCCACCACACACACACACCGCGAAAAACGCATCCTCCTCGTGCTTGAAATCCTGGGAAAATTACTAGGTTTAGGGGCGCTGAAGTAAATCTTGCGGGAGGGGAGCACGTTGTGCTAGTTTCGCCACTGTCGACCACATGTGTCCTGGAATACCCAAGACTTGTTCTATGCACAGCAGACTAAAGGTCTGCGAGGGCCTAATTTGGTAAGTTCAGCCGGGGGCCCAAGCCCGTTCGTTTAACCCTTTAAAGGGCCATAACGAGCTCGAGCTAACTTGCGGCTATCAGAATGGGCTGAAGTCAGCTGAGACGAATGTATTCGCTGTCTAAAGATTGGGTGAAATGTGGCTGTAGGGAACTCATTCGGGGTATGTTTAATGGTCTACATGTAGCTCAAAGAAGTGACCTGAAAAACCAGAGGATCAGAAAATTTTAGTTTCCTCTTTGCTTTGTTATTCAAATGCGCCATTTAGAGGAGTGATCCTTTCTGAATGATTAGATGCTGTAAGAGTCACAACACTGGCGAGGAGTCTAAGAAAGGAAGCCCTGCAGCATCGCCGCGAATTGTGGGCCTCCAAGCAAGTGCCACTAGTGGCCCGTAGCTGCCACACGATGCAACCCCAAAGTCAGGTGGAAGCAACGAGACTGCGCATGCGCAGAAGCGACACGTGCTGTGTCTCTCTTGGTACCAGTTAGTTGAAGACGACACTATATCCACTGTGTTATTTTAGTGAATGTTAAGAAAACAAAGCCATATGTAGAGAGGCGAATTAATTTGCTATAATGAAATGCTACGTCAACGAAGATATAAGATTAAACCATGAAATACTAGATTACAGCTATTAAATGTACCCACTCCATTTCCATGAATAACTAGAAATAATGTCTGTGTAATCTTTCGTTTTAACACGCTCTAAACCGCTTCAACCAAAAGTCCTGGAGAAAACATTAAAAAAATGTTGTGTTGGAAAAAAAAATTGTACACGTACAAAATTTATCAATTATTTGAAAAAAAAAATAGCAACGCTATGTTGATATAATGTTCTCATCCATGGATTGAATACACAAGACTGGTGGAATTCGTTTCAAAAAATAACGAGAAGTAAAATAAAATATCTTTCCTCTTTAAAATAAATGTAGCTTCGGACAGTGGAAAGGTAAGATACAACGTTAAAAATGTAAAAGAATGTGACATGAACGGGTAAATATATTAATTCAACAATCGCCTTTCAAGACGACAAGGACAGCACGAAACTTTGGGAAGCGCCTTTAAGTTGGTACACTCGTTGAAAAAGTGAAGTTCCATTAAGGTACAAAGGTACAAAAAAAAAACAGTCGTACGTTGAAAAGATAAATTTATGAATTATATGAAACTGACATATACGAAAAATACCTCGCAATATTGTAAAAATAAATAGAGAACCATTCAATATACATTCCGCAGAAAAGAAGATCGGCTTCTAGCCGTGCTCGTTCGTGACAAGTCAGTCCCGTTGGTAGAGCGCCAACTTCCGACGCAGACAGTCCTAGGTTCGTTTCCAACTAAGTCCAAACGGGCGTTTTTCCGGATCTTTTGAGAAAATTTCCCCAGCTCAGTGCTATACTTCAGAAGTTTCGTAAGGAGAAGAAAAAAGTAGTTGAAGCTTCGGGAAAGTGCGGTTATCCTTTTCTTTTATTTTTTTTTTTTATGGCTACTACTGGGGAATTGGCGAACAAGATTCGGCAAGCCATTAGTTACGTCACGTGATTGACGGCTGCCAATGTCGGGAAACTATCGGACCACATTAGGCTAGCCATCATTTATGGCACGTGCTTGCACGGCCACTTGTGGCAGCTACTGCCTGTGATGGATAACTGATGGCCCTGTTGTGGCATATGACAACTGATGTGGGTGCAAACTGTTGGCCTGAACTGCTCGCCCTTCTGTTGGCCGCCCGGACATTTTATTGACGGTTCGGCAGCGGCAACATAGTGCTGGGCCATTGCTGGCAGTACTGGACCCCAGCAAGACCGTTTTTGCTTTGGAAGTATTGTTTCGGAGACATTTGAAGCGTTCTTTAAAATACCGTTTTTTTTAATTTGAAAAATTAAACCTGGTCAAAATTTGGGTCACGAACACCTGGACCCGACCCGTTTAAGTCGCAAGAAATCGTCGGATCGGAGACCAGTTGACCCTCTGACCCGTTCCCATCTCTGGTGTGCAGCTCAGTGGAGAATATGTAGAGTAAATAATTTCTTTCAATCCCGTAGTTTGCTTTCTTTACAAAGCCAGACTTATCAACGCCTCGTCGTAAAATAGAAATAAGAATATTTGACATTTCTTTTGCCAATTATAAAGTTCTCTTGTCTTTCGAATAACATTAGATTTGCTTATGAAAGAACAAATATTCTTATTCGTACGTTATTTCGTCTAGTTCTCTCTCTCTCTCACTGTTGGTAGGTAGCATTTTTTCCGAGGAACCTCACAGATGTAATCGGATAAGAGATTACATTCTTCCAGCAAGAGCTGGAAGATGTAGAATTCATTAGATTTTTCATCGAAGCTTCTTTTGCAACGCCGAGTACTTTCGTATTGAGAGCAGAAATAAAAAACATGAACTTAGTTTTTTTTTTTTTTTTTGGCTTTTCTGAAGACTTACCCTCTTTCTTCTTCGTAACTGCTTTTACAAATATTCCAGCACACGTCCTTCGAGGATTAGAGAGAATGTGTTAAAAATAATTATCGTACTTCGGGCGTGTTTTTAGAAATTTCGATTCTGAGCTGATTATACAGAGTATCTATAAATGAAGTGTACAACTTCAATATCCTAATAAAATAATATAGAAAAAAAATTACTTTAAACGCCAAGAGGTGTGGCAAGTGTTAAAGTTTGCGAAGTTAAATGATAGATGGCGCCAGGTTCTCATGTAATCGAAAATCTCGTGAAACACGGAATACAACAGACATGGCTTCCCCAGTGGTGAAAACAGCGTGTGTCTTTTGCTTTGCGGAGTCAAAATCTCTAACAGCAGTTCAGCGTAACGGTGAATAAACATTACCCGAATCTGAAGCACGGTAAATCCCCATGTAGTCGTAGCACACGAGAGAGACAGCTCGAAGGTTAATGCCTGGGATGACCTAATGGGAGACAGAGTGGTAGGACCCCTTTTCTTTGCTGTACCGATCGTTATTGGCATCATCAAACAGAAGCCATCGCTCTTTCCTCGTTTATAAGTGAGTCACGGAAATATTCTCATCGGCCTCCACCGGGAATCGAACACAGGATCTTCCAGTTACGCGCCGGACATGCTTCCATTGCAGCACAGCGGCCTTGAATTCTAAAGGCTCACATACACTAACTGCCAACCACATAAACGTGGAAAGAACGATGACTTCTGTTTGATGTTTCTAATCCACAACTCAAGACATCATTTTCCAGCAAGATGGAGCCCCTGCGCCCTGATATTTGGATGCAAGCAGATCTTTGGACCACCGTTTTCAGGGCGTTGGATTGGACGTGGGGATTCATCAGCATGGCCACCCCATACTCCTAATATTATCCAATGCGAGTTTTTCTTTGGAGGTTTATTAAGGACATTGTGTACCAGAAATTGTTACATTTATCACTGAGCTCTAAGAACGCGCAGCCTTCCTATTTGTTACACTTGACATTTTGCAGCGTACGTGGGTGGAACTGGATTATCGTTTAAATATCCTCCAATACAGCACAAAACGTTTCTGATATGTATCAATTATGTCAAAATCTCTCATTTTTGTTGCTCTTTCACAGATATCTTATATTAGGAGAATTCAAATTCGTGCAGAAATAGTCCAAAGTAATCGAGTTAGTTGCCTTCAATGCACGATCTTAATAACAAGAGTCACTCACAATACAAATTTAAATTCGTTGGCTGAATTTAAAGATTTTATTGTATTAGAACTTTCGGGTTTCCCTAGAACCCATCATCAGATACAGGAGAAAGAATAAGTTTAAATAAAGTGTTACGTGAACATAATATAGATATCAGATATTAATATGACATAATATCACGTGGCATCAATCATATTAATATCTGATATCTATATTATGTTCACGTAACACTTTATTTAAACTTATCCCTTCTTCTGTATCTAATGATGAGTTCTAGGGAAACCCCAAATTTCTAATACAATAAAATCTTCAAATTCAGCCAACTAATTTAAATTTGTATTGTGAGTGACTCTTGTTATTAAGATCGTGCATTGAAGGCAACTACCTCGATTACTTTGGAGATATCTTATATTTACTTTTCAGCAACATCTATTTTGGAACATAACTCTTTGTTCATTGCGGTTACGTTAAAAATAGCATTCACGGATATTACGGTTTTAGTTTCCATTGTACACAATTGCTACCTCGCTGTTGGTTTTTTTATTGGAGGTTTAACGACCACCCTAAGCAACTCAATTGGCTATAATCAGAAACCTGTTCCTAATTTAGGGCCACTGCTTCCAGGAAAGGGCCAGAGCCAGTGCCGTAAGACAAACACAATATCCATGCCTCACCGGGATTGGAACCCGGACCCCTTACGGAAGAATGATCAGAGGCCATCGCTTAGACCACTGCGCCATAGAGCGGCTTCCTCGATGTTACATTCCGCCGATATTTAAGGTTTTTGGTTTGGCAACGGCGTGGATGCGCATGCGCATTTATGCCATTTCACCGAAGCACTCTCGTAGTCGTATTTCCACATTCTACTGGGATATTCTTTGATGACACTCGAGTTAGTTACGTAGTTGATTTAATATTTCATCCTATTTTTTTGGGATTCAAGATCATCTGAAAGTAAGTGTTTTGATTATTATAATTTTTAAATTCTAAAAAGCGTTTTATGCAGTCTAAGTAGATGGCTGTGTTTTTGTATTAGTATACTATAACAGCATGGTTTTTATTTTACTTGAAGCAAGAGAAATTTCATATTGGTAGGTATTTAAAGAAACGACGAATTTGATTTTTCTTTCCTTCGCTGAAATATAGTCTATTCCACATGTATAATAATATATAAACGCCGCCACTGTTCCTAATGAACAGTGGACTGCGTTGAACCTGTTAAAAAGTAAACATCTCGTAATACGACGTTGTTGCATTTGAAACAGCTGTCGAGTGTAATAATTTGTATTGTGATTTTATAAAATTTTCTAAAACTATGATGTTCAACATAATAAATACGTAACAGTAATATGATGATGTCACAAATATATTTCAAATACTGTACGTAACAGTAATATCATGATGTCACAAATATATTTCAAATACTGTACGTAACAGTAATATCATGATGTCACAAATATCTTTTAAGTACGTAACAGTGTTATGATGATGTCATAAATATATTTCAAATACGTAACAGTAATGTAACGAAGTTACAAATATCTTTCAAATACGTAACAGTAATGTAACGAAGTTACAAATATCTTTCAAATACGTAACAGTAATGTAACGAAGTTACAAATATCTTTCAAATACGTAACAGTAATGTAACGAAGTTATAAATATCTTTCAAATACGTAACAGTAATGTAACGGAGTTACAAATATCTTTCAAATAGTAACAGTAACATAAAGTTGGTATGTTGAAGTTACAGAAACCTTTCACTTTACCGTATCGGTTATCTTTCAAAGTTATGTAACGTTTGAGGACATTTTGAAGTAAATGTAATGTTTCTGAAACATTACTGCTACATTGCGCAACGTATCTGAAAAGTCGCAATGTTTCAGCGTTACGTGCTTGTAACATACGTACGAAATATTCTGTGCCGTGTGGGCTGCGAGCAACCAACGGAGCACATGTGAAGACCTACTGGCATTAAAAAAAAAAAAACTTGCGCAGTTAATATGTATTTTAACATAAGATCATATCATATCATATATTGAGGTTTTTAGGAAGGGAGTGTCTGACCCCAGGTCTTAAACAACCCTAAGAAATAGGAAGCTAGAAGATTTGGGCTGGAGTGCCCAACAGGAAGCTTCACATGCGATCAGATCAGATCAGATCATATGTGGAGGTTTTTAGGAAGGGAGTGTCTGACCCCATATCTTAAACAACCCTTAGAAATAGGAAGCTAGGAGATTTGGGCTATAGTGCCCAACAGGAAGCTTCACATACGATCAGATCCGATCAGATCATATATAGAGGTTTTTAGGAAGAAAGTGTCTGACCCCATATCTTAAACAACCCTTAGAAATAGGAAGCTAGGAGATTTGGGCTGGAGCGCCCAACAGGAAGCTTCCCATACGATCAGATCAGATCAGATCATATATAGAGGTTTTTAGGAAGAAAGTGTCTGACCCCATATCTTAAACAATCCTTAGAAATAGGAAGCTAGGAGATTTGGGCTGGAGTGCCCAACAGGAAGCTTCACATGCGATCAGATCAGATCAGATCATATGTGGAGGATTTTAGGAAGGAAGTGTCTGACCCCATATCTTAAACAACCCTTAGAAATAGGAAGCTAGGAGATTTGGGCTAGAGTGCCGGATCGGAAAGTGGCACGGAAGCGAGACAGAAAGTGGAAGGAAGACGCCCCTATTTATTACAGGGGGGCCAGTAGCCGGGGTCCGACGGCTTAACGTGCCCATCCGACGCACGGCGGATATTTAGTGTCTCGAGCGTTCGTACCTGCCTGGAATCGAACCTGAGGTTATGTGTTTTGACATTAAAAGTAAGTTGCTATTTACTGTAGTTGTCTTTAAATGGCATACTGAAGTTGTACAAAGGTTTTCCAAAATAACGGAAACATCTTGAAACAATAGATGTTACGCAGCTAATATCGTGTGAGAGAACCCTTGGCTTTTAAAACTGCTTGAGTTCTCCTTGGAATGGATGCATACAAGTCCTGGATTGTGGTAAGTGGTACGTTGTACATACCATTCTTCCTGCAGAAACTACTCCAAATCCTTGAGAAACGCCTGAGGAGGATAACGGAATCGTACTCTGCTTTCCAACACAGACCAAAGGGGCTCCAATGATGTTTAAGTCCGGTGATTGTGCAGGCCAGGGAAGGTGTGTAACTTCATCCTTATGTTCCTCAAACCATGATTGAACAGTTCGACTTCTGTGAATAATCATCTTGAAAGGTGCAATCCCCTGACGGAAACAATGTCTGCGCAATTGAATGCACATGGTCTGCCAAAAGAGTGACATAGTCACCGCTAGTGATCCTTCCGTGTAAGGTGATAAGGGGACCTTCTGCAAACCACGAGATCATGGCCCAAACCATTACGGAACCTCCCCCATGCTTCACTGTAGGAAGGAGACAGTCTGGGTTGTAGGCTTCTGCAAGGGCTCTGCAAAGGTAAACCCGTCCTGTGGTGGGGAATAGTGAGAAACTTGATTCATCGCAAAACAAAACTTGTTTCCAATAATCCGCACTCAACGTTTTATGTTCCTGGCACCACTGTAGTCTCCGTTTCAGAGACTACAGTGTAGGAAGCAGACAGTCTGGGTTGTAGGCTTCTGCGAGGGTTCTCCACAGGTAAACCTGTCCTGTGGTGGGGAATAGTGAGAAACTTGATTCATCGGAAAACAAAACTTGTTTCCAATGATCCGCACTCAACGTTTTATGTTCCTGGCACCACTATGGTCTCCGTTTCAGAGACTACAGTGTAGGAAGGAGACAGTCTGGGTTGTAGGCTTCTGCGAGGGTTCTTCACAGGTAAACCTGTGCTGTGTTGTGGAATAGTGAGAAACTTGATTCATCGGAAAACAAAACTTGTTTCCAATGATCCGCACTCAACGTTTTATGTTCCTGGCAACACTGTAGTCTCCGTTTCAGAGACTACAGTGCAGAAAGGAGACAGTCTGGGTTGTAGGCTTCTGCGAGGGTTCTCCACAGGTAACCCCGTCCTGTGGTGGGGAGTAGTCAGAGACGTGATTCATCGGAAAACAAAACATGTTTCCAATGATCCGCACTCAACGTTTTATGTTCCTGGCACCACTGTAGTCTCCGTTTCATATTCACCTGTGACACCAGGGGTTTTTCCAATCACAGCACCGCCGTAAATATTGTGCTTATGCAATTCCTTTCGCACGGTATGTGTCGATGGGGGTTTTGGAGATGTGCATTAAGCTCAGCAGTCACTTTCGTCGCCGTGGTCTTCCTCCTTGAGGTCACAATCCTCTTTAATGTCCTCCTGTCTCTTGCAGTGAGTTAGGTTTTCGTTCCACAGTTGTGTCTCGCAAATGATGTTGTGCCGTGAATATTGAATGCTGTCATAACCTTCGACACGGTACCTCTCGATACCCCCAATACCTGTGCCACTGTGGTTACCGAAGCACCAACCAGACGGGCTGCACTCTTTCGAACTCCGGCAGGTCACTCACTCAGTGTGCCTTCACGTGGAACGAAATTATGCAAACACCGATTTACAACGCAATCACCCAGACCCTTGAGACTACAAGCAACGCTTTCTTACGCTTTCCAACCGTAGGTTGAAGAAGTGTATATGCTCCAGCTTTGTCCGTCCGTCTGTACGATAACTCACGTGAAAATGGTTGGATTTCGACGAAATTATAGTATGCGGTAGGGGACCACCTGGAGACGAACCTATTGAAAATTCGCGAAGCAGGGTCAAAGGTCAGGACATAGGATCGAGATCCATTCCATCGCTCTTATGCGTCATAACTAACGTAAAAATTGTTCGATTTCGATAAAATTTTAGTATGTGGTAGGGAACCACCTGGAGACGATCCCGATTGAAAATGGGTGAAATTGGGTCAAAGGTCAGGACATAGGAGCTGGATCCATCCCACTGCCTTTATGCGTCATAACTTGCGTAAAAATGGTTCGATTTCGATGAAATTTTTGTATGTTTTAGGGAGCCACTGGGGACAAACTATATTGAAAATGGGCGAAATTGGGTCAAAGTTCAGGAAACTGGAGTGGGATCCATTCCATTGCTATTGTGCATCATAACTTTCGTAAAATGTTTGGATTGCGACAAAACTTTATCATGTTGTTCCGGAGGTGAAGTGAACCGGTTCTGTTGAATGTGATCGAAATGGGGTCAAAGGTCAGGACACAGGAGCGAGATTTATTCCACAGCCATTATCCACATAACTTGAGTAATAATTTCTGGTATGTTGCAAAGCGTATCATAATCAATGCATTGCATGATTTTACTAATTTGTTTACCAAACAAAAATTGTAGCTACAAGTTCGTTTTACCCAAAAGGGGCACATACCAAAGTCACTCTTTTCAGCGAGGAATTTCCATTATTTTGAACAACCCCTGTATATATCGTTTATGGACATCCTGTATGTTTGTACAAAATGTGTTTTGCTTATGAGGAAAATTTAGATGCCTATTGGTTATTAAAATAGTTTTGCTTAGCAGAGAAATTTAATTTCGGTAAATGATTCCGATCATCTCTTTTCTGCACTGTAAGAAATAAGTGGTGTGGATTCACGGAAAATTCCCGAAAATAGCGTGCCAAAAATTCCGGTAAGTGTCTATTTTTTAACGAAACTTCTGTTTTTAAAAGTTCCCGTTCTTTTTAACCCGTTTTTTCACAGATTTTCCGTAGTTAGTAATTCCGTTTGCTTCAGAAAACTCCATTTAGGGTTATTCCGTATTTATAAAGAAATTGCGAAGATTGAAAAACCTGAATTTTTCACCTCTTACAATAAATACTCCTTTAGGGTAATATATGTCAAATACGTGGAGATAATGTAAATGGACGATGTCATCGCTCTTTCCACGTTATTTTTAAACAACGCATAGCGACTGAAAAATTGTATTCCGGCACCGCTGGGATCGAACCCCAGAACTCTCGATAACTAGTAGTAGACTAGTTATCGAGAGTTCTGGGGTTCGATCCCAGCGGTGCCGGACCACAATTTTTCAGTCGCTATGCGTTGTTTAAAAAATAACGTGGAAAGAGCGATGACATCGTCCATTTACTCCTTTAGGGAATCGGCACGAAGAAGTTTGGATTGGCTGAGCACAAACGTCGTGTCTTAACCACTGATACAGAAAGACTCGCAAATCGCCTTTACGTTCAAGGTAAAGCTCTAATTACGTGATAATGAAAACTTCTTTGGCATAAATGCGAGTTATTTATTCCATTAAATTTTTATTGGAGCTTATTATTTTTTTGAATACGTTTATACAACGGCCGTTCCATAATAACTGAGAGTAAAATCACACAAAATGAAGAAATATAGATACAACAAAATATCTATGTTATTCTTTCTCAAAGTATCTTCCCTCGGTTGATATATGCAAAGGTTCCATCGTTCAGTCCACTTTTCAAAGCATGTGGTGAAAGCATTTTGTGGAAGCTGCTTTAGCGACCCCTATGCAGCTTGAATAATGTCAGCATCCGTGTTGAATGTTGCGCCACGGAACTTCTTCTTCATTGTCGGAAACAACCAGAAATCGCACGGGGCGAGGTCAGGACTGTAGGCAGGCAGTAGCATGTTTTCAAAGTTGAAGAAATATTCTCCTCATAATACGTGGTAAATACGTCACGCTAATGAACACAGCAATCGGACATCCCGAATTGACTGTAATTACTGTTTCACACGTGAATTAAATCACATAAGAAAACTTGAAAATTTCATCGCCGTGGAGTGGGAATTTAAACCGCATCTCCCGATTTCCGTTCGAGCGCGCTATCCGTTGCACCACCCACGTGTTATGAGAAGAATATTTCTTCAACTTTGAATACCTAAACAACTGGAGATTTACTTAACAACGCTAGATGGTAGCAGAATCTGCATTGAACTAAATCGTGGTCGGAGAATATTCCGATGCTCTTAACACACAAATGATTGCGAATTCGCCGTCGTGAGTGGTGCAACGGATAGCGCGCTCGAACAGAAATCGGGAGAGATTTTTTTTTTTTTTTGATTGGAGGTTTTTTTTTTTTTTTTTTTTTTTTTGATTGGAGGTTTAACGACCACCGTGAGCAACTCAGATGGGCTATAAGCAGTCGCCCGTCCCTAATTTAGGGTCACTGGTTCCAGGGAAGGGAGAGAGCCAGCACCGTAAGACAAACACAACATCCATGCTTCACCGGGATTCGAACCCGGACCCCGTTCGGACGAATGATCAGAGGCCATCGCTAAGACCACTGCGCCACCGGGGCGGCCGGGAGAGTTTTCTGATGTGATTTAATTCACGTGTGAAACAATAATTACAGTCAATTGGGCGAATGTCCAATTCCTGTGTTAATTGGCTTGATTTTAATACTGTATTTCGTAAGAAACTGTTGAACACAAGCAGCCGCATGTGGGCGAGAGTTTTAACGATGTAGAGTCCACTTGCCTACCAGTTCCGGTCGCTCAACCGATATGTGTCGTCTCAGCCGCTTCAAGACTAAAATGTAATACTCAGCATTGATAGTAATTTGTGGAGGTACGGCATGCTGGTAGACTACACATCTATGATAAACGAAAAATATCATCCCCACCTTCCCAGCTGATTTGGTTTGGGGGAGGTTCTTCGAAGGAGGGGGAGCCATTGTGTTTCCTAACACTCGTTGCGCACTTCGTGAGGGGCTGAAATAGTGGACCCATGTTTCGTCGGCAGTTATTACTGTGCTTAGAAAGCCTGGATCCTTTGCAGTCATTTGTTTCCACGCATGGCACACCTGAACTCTGGCTAACAATCTTTCTCTCGTCACGTGATGAGGTACCCATCTGGAACACACGCGTTGCAGCAGTAGTTTGTCGAGTGCAATGCGGAAAGCCGACGTTTTTGAAATATTAGTTTACGCCGGTATGTCTTCACATGTCATTCGTTAATCTCCTTGCGGTATTACCCAAACAGTGTTAACAGTATTCTCCGTAACAAAACTTTCAGGTCGACCAGGCCTAGGAGCGAGTTCTGCGCACAACCGCCCTTTTTCGAAATCATGGTGCCATCTCAAAATCGTTGATTCACCCAAACCTTAATCTTAGTAAGCTTTCTTCATTAAATCAACTGTTTTTGGAGCCGCTTTACCCAAACGAAAACAAAATTTTATCGCACAGCTTATTTCACTTCTTAACTCTGAATCACTCACTTACCTGGCGAAATGCAGACGTACCTTACACAACTTCGCAATACCAAAACCAGAATCGTGTGCCACAACTAATAGCTGTTACCATAGGTACTTCCTTAATTCAGTTAGTCGTCCGCGTGGTAATTTTTCACTTTCGCACTGTTGCCAACTCAGAAAAAATAATCTCTGTTTCTTGGAACGGCTTTTGTAATAAGTTTATTTCCCCTGTAAGGGAATGTATCACAAATTAAGCATTTCTGTCATCGTGATTTTTCAAACAGAATGCTATGAAACTTGAGATCTATTTAAGCTAAACTGGCAATGATTTTTAATTATCTTTAAGAAAAGATGAAATGTACTGTTTTATAGCATTATCAGGTAATCCCAAAAATACTGTCGTTTTTTCAACGTGTGAAGAAAAGAAAAAAAAACGTTTCTGGAACTGATGCTTTAATCCATATAATAAGTGAGTTACAACCTTCTTCCCATCGATCGACAAGGTTTTGAATCCCAGACTTGTAGAATTCCATGGGTTTCGTTGCAAAAAAGGGAGAAAGGGTTCGCCGTACCTCCTTCACATTTGGAAGTGTAGTCCCAGCAAGATAATTTTGCAGGTTGCGAAAAAGGTGGTAGTCGGATGGGGCGATATCAGGAGAAAATATGCTGGATGCGGAAGTTTTCCCCATCCGAAGTCCTGCAACGTGGCACTGGCCATTTTCACTGTTTGTGGTTATGCGTTGTCCGATTGCAGAGCACGCCTTTACGATTCAGGAGTGCTGGACGTTTATGATGCAAAGCAGTGCGTAGACGCTGCAGCTGCTGACCGTAGACTTCCCCTGTAATGGTTTTGTTGGGTGGCAGCAGCTCGTAATGGATTATGCTTAGCATATCCCACCACACAGACATCAAAATCGTTTGTGGAAAACGTCCTGGTTTCGCCACTGTTGTAGGCACATTCCCTTTGGGAAGCCACTGCCGTTTACGCTTAGTATTGTGATAAACAATCCATTTTTCATCGCCCGTAAAATTCTGTGCAAACACGGGCCCCCTTTTTTTCTCGGGAGAACAAAGAAGTGGAAATGGCCACATGCTGTTGTGGAGTAAGATCATGGGGTACTCATTTATCCAGTTTCGGCACATAACCAAGGTCCTGCAGATGCCGGTGAACAGTGAAATTGGTTGAATGAACGAGTGTGGGCAATTCTTCGACTGTTGCCTGCGGATTTCCCTCAACAGCAGCTTTCAACACGTCTTTATCCAGCTCAACAGGCAGTCCGGGTTGCTGCACATATCCTTGAGGATGGTATCCGCCCTTCGAAATTTCTGGAACCAGAGTTGACATTTCCTGACCTCCAGGGTACACGGCACATATACGGCATTGATGTTTCGTGTTGCTACCGTCGCCTGAATGTCAATGGTGGAACTCACACAGCATAATGGGCCTAATGTGGTCTTCTGACACTGCCATTTCCTATGCGGTTTAAGTGCACAACGACTGCACCCAGAACTCCCGTTTGCGGTCTCAAGTGACTTGAAGGTCTGCTCGCGTGATCTCTCTTATACTCACCGTCGTCGACGTCATAGTCTGGGCGCCAGGGGACTCAGCACTGTTGGGCCTGCGCAAAGCGACATTACTTCTGGTTCGACCTGATATTTCATAGAACTCCTAATTATAATATTTTACTTTGAGAGGTATAAGAGTTTTCGTCTTAAGTACTCCGCACTCTGACACATAGACGTCGTACCATCACATGTACAATAATTTTCGTGCCCGATTTCTTACGATAACACTACGCAATAAAGTGGTGATCAAAATTCTGGAGAGGGAAGGAAATATTCTGCGTCACAATAACCGAAATTCATGCGATATACTATTCACAATATCCGATCTCGCTACAGAACTTCAAAATGAGATACTTTGACAGCCGATTGAGATCTAACATTTAATAAAACCTCCCGCGAATCTCTTAGCATTACAGGAAACGTTTCGTCGTATTCATACGGAAAAAGTGAAAACAGAATTTCTCTGTAAATATACGATAAGAATTTGGGAAAGTTCTTTTTGAAAATTCAGAATTTTCCGTTAACACGTCTTAATAAGATAGTGAAATCATGCAATGCATTAATTATGATACGCTTTCCAACATACCAGAAATCATCACTCAAGTTATTACTCAAGTTAAAGGGATAATGGCTGTGGAATAAATCTCACTCCTGTGCCCTGACCTTTGTCCCTATTTCTTCCATTTTCAATCCCCAAGAGGTCCCCTACGACATACTAAAAGTTCAACGAAATCACGGCATTTTTACGCAAGTTATGATGCATAAGGGCAATGGAATGGATCCCGTTCCTATGTCATGACCTTTGACCCCATTTCGTCTATTTTCAATAGGATTCGTCCCGAGGTAGTCCCCTACAGCATACTAACATTTCATCGAAATCGAACCATTTTTACGCCAGTTATCATGTTGGCAGACGGACGGACAGACAGACGGATATAGCTGGAGCATATACGCGTCTTCAAGCTACGGTTGAAAAGCGTAAACAACAGGAATTTACCATCCATATAAGAAAGGAATTGCTGAAAGGTTTGTGAAAATTCAGAATTTCCTCTCAACACTTCTTAGGAACGGAAATTTACCATCCGTATAAAAAAGGAATTGTTGAAATGTTTCTGTAAATTGAGAATTTTCAGTTACCACATCTTAAAAACGGCAATAGACTGAATATGAGAAAGAAAGTGCCGAACGATTTCAAAAAATTTGGAATTCTCCTTTAACACATCTTAAAAACAACAAGTTGCCATCGACATAAGAAAGGAAATCCGGAAAGATTTCTGAAAATTTAGAATTTTACAATAACATATCTGAAAAATGGAAATGTACCGTTAATATAAGAAAGTATTTGTATAAAGGTTTCTGAAAATTCAGAATTTCCTCTCAACACTTCTTAGAAACGGAAATTTACCATCCGTATAAAAAATGACATTGCTGAAAGGTTTCTGAAAATTGAGAATTTTCAGTTGCCACATCTTAAAAACGACAATAGACTGAATATGAGAAAGAAACTGCCCAAAGATTTCTAAAAATTTAGAATTTTCCTTTAACACTTCTTCAAAACAACCAGTGAAAAAGGAAATCCGGAAAGATTTCTGAAAATTTAGAATTTTACGCTAACACATCTTAAAAACGGAAATTTACGGTCAATATAAGAAAGGAATTGCCGAAAGGTTTCTAAAAATTCAGAATTTTCTCTTAACTCATGTCAAAAACGGGAATTTACCATCTATATAAGAAAGGAATTGCTGAAAGGTTCCTGAAGATTTAGAATTTTCCCTTACTACATCGTAAAAACGGCAGTTTACCATCAACATAAGAAAGGAATTGTGTACACGCTTCAGGAAATTGAGTATTTTCCGTTAACACATCTGAAACACGGGCATTTACCGTCAATATGAGAAAGTATTGCGAAATGGTTTACGAAAATTCAGAATTTTCCGTAACCACATCTTAAAAAAGGCAATTTACCATCAATATAAGAAAGGAATTTCGTGTTCTCTGAATAGTTCTTTACAAACGACGTAAATTTCATAATTTTGTGTTCAATACTTTTTGCGCAGCGGTACAGGTAAGCGTGAATGTCGCGAAACTTCTAAAACAGCTGCGGTAGTTACTTTTTTTTCAGAATAGAGAGATTATATTGCTGGAAAGGCGTTCTAAAATTATGTGAGTATTCTCCGTATAATTTTTAAATGGAAAATCCACGGATTATAAGACGAAAAATAATGTACACACTCGTGGTTTATTGCTCCATTTGATATTTTTAACTATATGCTGAATTCGGAATAAAGGAAATTGCGCCTCATTCAGTCGTTACTGAATGTTTAACTGACAGCAATTAATTTTCTGCTTTGTCCACCTAACATCTCGTTAAAAGCTAACTTATTCCATGAAGCGTGCAAAGCATCGTTTCAAGAAGAGTTCTATTTTAAAATGATTTATTTTTTGAAACCCGAAGATCAAACAACGCACATTGTGATTCCCGGCTGTCGAATTTACTTAATGATAATGAATAGACGTTCGCTTGTATCCGTAATGAGGATATATATTTTCAATTATCAATTAATCATCTTTTCCTAATGAGCAAAGTGAGACTATAAAACTGAAATAAGTCGTTACTGGAAGAACAATGTTTCAGGTTTCATATGCACTACATAACAAGGATTTCAATTAAAACATTGAAACCAACTGTATCTACGCATTTGCATATTGAAACAAATTATTATTTGCGGTAAATCTCATAAATAATTAACATATGCTTTCATTTTGACAAACTCTTTTACCAAATGAAGATGGCTGCTCCCTCTCAGGCATACGTTATTCAGTTCTCAAGAATTATTCAGATAGAAATAGCGAAAAAAAGAAGGGCCTAGTCCAGAAGAAATTGCAAAGAAAGAAAATATTTAACTGTTGCTGCTAGAAACATGTTTCATACACCACGTCCGAAATCCGCCCACGCAGAAGTTGTTAAAAACAGAAATTTTCAAAATGGCTGCCGAAAGCAGGAGAGTGTACTACATTTCTCTCTCTCTCTCTCTCTCTCTCTCTCTCTCTCTCTCTCTCTCTCACTCTCTCTCTCTCTCTCTCTATCTCTCTTCATAAATATAAGTATGGCATATTTTTATAGTTTAATGCTGTGTTTCGTAACTTTTTTGTATTTGTGGCCCCCTTTACCATATCTATTTTTATTACGCTCCCACACCACTTTCTCCCAATCCTTTTCCTTAGATGCTGACGAAACATCACACTTGTTACTTGGGTTAGTTAGCTATAGCTATATGAACACTTATAAAAATTGGGTTAGTTAGCTATTGCTATTGAAATATTTCTAATCAAAACTACATGAAAGGGATGATACCTGTACTGCAGACACTACGAAAAGTACCAGTGCCAGAGTTCTTCCAGTCCTCCCAGCAGAAGTTGCACAAGCAATCCAGAACATGAAAATGGGAAAAAACTCCAAGAGAAGGTGGAATTACTGTAGGCATCATACAAGAAGCAAGTGGAGAAATTGAAACAGTACTCTCCCAAGTTTTCACTCGATGCCTTAATGAAGGGAAGATACCTGAGGATTGGAACAATGCTACAATGATCCTGCTACACAAAAATGGTGACATTGAGGATCTCAGGAACTACAGACCTATCAGCCTCCTATCAGTGGTTTATAAAATCTTCACAAAAGTTCTTTCACACCGCTTGAAGGTAACACTGGACATGGCTCAACCGAGAGAACAAGCTGGATTCAGGAGTGGCTACAGCACAATAGATCATATCCACGTACTGAGAGAACTAATTGAAAGAGCGAAGAAATGTGAACTTCCGTTATGCATGGCTTTTAACAATTATGAAAAGGCCTTTGATTCGGTGAAACCATCAATAGTTCCAATGGCTTTAAAATCCTGTGGTATTGTAGATGCATACATTAATATTATTAATAACATCTATGAAAATGCAAATGCAAAGATTCAGCTATTTGAGAATACAGCACCCATAAAAATTGTAAAGGGAGTGAGACAAGGCGACACTATATCTCCCAAAGTCTTTAATGACACTTTGGAAAATGTCTCTCAATCACTGAACTAATAAAACAAAGGGAAAGAGATTAATGGAGATTATTTAACTCACCTTCGTTTTGCTGATGAAGTAGTCATTTTTGCAACTACCCCATCAGAGCTGTAGAGTGTGATCCAGGAACGTGCTGACAAGAGTAAAGAAGTGGGATTAAAAATGAACTTTCAGAAGACAAAAGTGATGTACAATGCTTTTACAAAAAATGAAGATTTATCGATTGATGGGGAAAAGCTAGAGACAACCGATACCTACATTTATCTTGGACAGCAGATATCAAGTGAAGGTTGCATTGATGAAAAAATTAATTGGCGTACAAAACTTGCCTGGAGAGCTTTTGGAAGAAACAGTATAATTTTCAAGAGCAATATGCCATTATGTCTTAAAAGAAAAGTGTTTGATCAATGCATCCTTCCAGTGCTTACGTATGGTGCAGATACGTGGACCTTAACTAAAAGAGACATACAAAGACTGCAGACAGCTCAAAGTAGCATGGAGAGGTGCATGCTTGGTGTAACAAGGAGAGATAAGAAAAAGAACTCGTGGATCAGAAAAATGACAAGAGTGGAAGACATTATGATCAGAGTAAAATCCCTGAAATGGCAATATCCTGGACATATTACCAGAAGGGCAGGCCATCGATGGACAGCCGAAATTTTAGACTGGATTCCAAGGGACAGGAAAAGACCCAAAAGAAGACCACGTGTAAGATGGGTGGATGAAATTCGAAAGTATGCTGGGGTGACATGGAAGAGACTGGCGCAAGACAACCGTTGTGGAAGAAACTAGGGGAGACCTTCGTCCAGCAGTGGATTGATAATGGTTGACAATGATGACGATGACGATATGAACACTCTAATTGCTTAATTGTAGTATAATTTTTACATTACACAATTTCTTTAGTATTGACCTGTTTAAACTATCTGTTCAAATCTACATATACTAGCCTGCAGTCCCAAGACGGTTGTCTTTAAGCTTTAAATAAATATTAATATATAGGGTATGTTGCTCGTCCTGTGACGGAGTGAAATATTTAATTGATCCAGATTGAAAATAAATTAATAACTCGACGGATTTCTGTAAGGAAACACAGTACAAACTTACACAGCTGGCCACCCAAAATGCAACACTAAGAAGGAAGCATCCAATTCGCCTAAAATTCGCAGCATGCGTCGCCCGTGAGAGGACATGCAAACGATTAGGATAGCAGGGCATATGCAAATCATGTGCTCCCGGCACGCCACCGAGATGCACTAAAAGAAGAGTGCACAGAATGCGGGGTGTAAGTAGTGGAAGTGTGTTGTGCTGCCGGACCTGTGCGTGGGAAGGTTCCTGATGCCTCGTGCCAGAATACGGCAGTCATTCCAGCACATTTCGGAGTTCGACAGAGGACGAATAGTGGCTTATCGCGACAGCGGTTTATCGTATCGAGACTTCAGCGCTCGTGTGGGACGACATCCAGCCACAGTGAGGCGAGTATGGATTCGGTGGAAGCAGGAGAGACGGACGGACCGACGTGAGCGATTGCCGCAGCCGCGGCACACCATCGGACGAGATGACCGGCATGTTGTGCTGCGGGCATTGACGGCTCGCACCGACACATCACGAACGTTAGCGCAGAAATTAGGTTGTGTTGCGCAACAACCTGTGTCAGCACGTACCGTTCGACGTCGTCTGCAGAAGCGGGGACCTGTCGCATGGCGCCCACTGCTCCGATATCCATTGACGTTATACCACTTTCGAGTGCGGCGGCAGTGGGCCGTTGAACGCCGCACCCGGACTACGGAATGGCACGACATTGTCTTCTCCGGCGAATCCCGTTTCTGTCTGCAACACTACGATGGTCGGATCTTTTGTGGTGGCACTGCAGCGAAAGACTGTATGACGCCGCCTGCATTATGCATCGCCATACCGGTCAGTCGCCTGGCGTTATGATTTGATGCTCAATTGGATATGACACCCACACCCCTCTGGTACGCATCGCCGGTACACTCTACAGCCACCGTTACATCTTCGACGTTTTGTAACTTGTAGTCCTCCCTTACCTGCAGGACCTGCCAGCGGCCATCGTTTCAACAGTTATTCACGGCCCACCAGGTGTCACTGCTGCCTTGGACCGCCTGTTTTCCCGATATGTCGCCCATCGAACACGTCTGGTCGGTGATCGGCAACCGAGTGGCCCGGCAAGCACCACCCGCAGCTACACCTGATGAATTGTGGCAACGACGGAACCAGCCTGGACCGACATACCCCAAGCCCACATCCAAAGCCTCTTTCGTTCCATGCCGCGGCGTGTAGCGGCTGTTATTGCCAGTCATGGTGGTCACACGAACTATTGCTGTCTGCGTGTTCCACAAGTCGCACGGGCCTGTAAGCTCAATCATTTGATCTTTGTATCTGTTGTTATGTGTCCAGTAAATCTAGCTTTGCGATCTCGTCTCCTTCTTGGTGTTGCGTTTTGGGTGGCCAGCAGTGTAGATCGATATTTTGCAAAATGTGTAATATAATCAGCACTGAACTCGGAAAGTTGTTTTCCTGTACACTTACCTTGGTAACTTTTTCTTTGATCTTTCGCGTTAGAATTAATTTTTCTCCTGCACACTTCTTATTCCCTTCATGGCTTGTTTTAGACTGTCCTATTCGACGGTTAGTATGAAACTTTATAACAAAGCATTTGCTGCAAAATAATGCGCCATCTGGTGTAACAAATCGGAACTATCTAAATTCTCGACAATGCGCTATCAGGATGACGCTTTTAGATGCAATCTTGCTCACGTTTACATCTCAAGATTTCAGTTTTTAAATTGCAGGTTACAGCGTTTAAATAGATTTATATTTTGCAAAATGTATAATGTAATCAGCACTAAACTCAGAAAGCTAGTTAAATTAAAAAAGTAAAAAAAATATTAAAGCGTACAAATTAATTTTAGAATTGTGCTAAATTAAATTAATATACAAACGCAACTTGCCGTGATATTTAGACTTTAATTTTAATTTTGTAGATCGGATAAATAGGATTCGAGTAATTGATAATCCAATTATTTTGAATTAGCACGAGATCACCTTGACTTCTAAAAGTGAGCGCGTGATATTATACACTGAGTGGCCACTTTATTATAACCATCCCCTCAGTACTTCGTTGGGCCACCTTTTGCCTTTAATACTGCGTCGATTCTTCGTGGCATGGACTCCACGAGATGTTGATAGGTGGCTTGTGGAATCTGACACCATGCTTGATGAATAGCACTTTGCAGGAGTGTGAGATTGCAGGGTTGTGGATCCAGCTGCCTGATGGCTCGTTCAACTTCATCCCACAAATTCTCAATGTGGTTTAGATCTGGAGATTGTGGGGGCCACCTAAGCAAAGTAAACTCACCGGCATGATCCTGAAACCAATCCCGTACAACACGAGCACTATGGCAGGACGCATTGTCTTGATGAAAGTAGCCTTCGCCATTGGGATAAACCATCCACATGACAAGATGCACTTGGTCCGCAACGATGTTTAGATATGATGTGCCAGTCAGACGTTGATCAACACGAATTAAAGGGCCCAAAGCATGCCAGGAAAACATTCCCCAAACCATAACGTTGACTCCACCAGCTTGAAGGTTTGTAGCAATGCATTTCGGGTCCATGTTTTCGTGCTGTTTCCACCAAATTCTCACTCGGCCATCAGCATGCTGCAACTGAAAACGTAATTCATCGGACCACATAATTTTTTTCCAATTATCGGCTGTCCAATCCTTCTACTCCTGTGCGAACTGGAGACGTTTTCTCTTGTTAATTTCCGACAGCAAAGGTGTTCGAACAGGCCTTCGGCTGCCATATCCCATCCGATTCACTGTACGGTGAACAGTGCGTGCAGAGATCATTTGAGTGGATCCTTGATTAAGATGGTCTGTAATTTGCTGCACTGTTGCTCGTCTGTTTTCTGTTACCAGTCTGGACACTCTCCGTTCCGTCAGAGCAGTCACTAGTCGATGACGACCAAACGTTGCACGTAGAGACCCAGTTTTTGGCTGACAGTCCAGTCTTTAAACACTTTAACAACAGCTGCTCTGGAACATTTCACAAAAGCTGCGGTTTCGGTGATACTCGCTCCTACAATCATCCCACCTTGAAAGTCCGTCAAATCGCATTTTTTACATATCTTGTCCCCCAAAAATCACTTGTACTACTGTCGCAAGCACTAAGCTTTCCCTTTTTATACTAGCCTCGCCCTCTGGCGGCAACAGCGTGCAGCCATAGCTCATTTGCTTAAAACTGTCAGGTGATCATAATAAAGTATGCATTCAGTTTATAGCAGGCAAGCATTTTGACATCACGAGAGCACCCTGGAAATGTTTGATAAGGGATGGCGAAACAATGCAGACGTTGCTATGACGTCAAGTATTCCTGACATATAGACAGATCTGGATATTTATATAGATTATGCAAAGATCGTTGCCCGCGTCGTAAAATATGCTTCGATGTGAATTCCTGATCGTCATCACTCGCCTACCGTATCGTGAATTCTCGCGCCAATTCTTCACGAGAACTCCCGAATGTTCTAAATATATGCAAATTTTAAGGATGACTATCCGTTTTTTGGTGTAAATATGTCAAGGGTAGTAAGTCAGATCATATCCGAAACTTGAACAGGCGTCTGCCTCTTAGCGCCCGGCTATGCTAATCACTATACCACCCAGAACGACAAAGTCTCAAATTTCCGATTAATTTGAATACAATCATCATAGGATTCGCTAGTCGAAGCAACCGGCATTCATGTTTAGCGAATCTGGAATATTAAGAATCCTATCCCGTGATTGCCCGGAAGAGCAGATATTAGGTGCTTGAATTAATTCCCGCTGGTTTTTTCCAACACAAACGCCTGTGTGTTGCCACAGAACGGTACAGAATAGTCTATTCAAAGTAGTGTCCATTGGCAGCTACGACCCTTTCCCACCGTTGGGGTAACAAATAAATTCCGCGGTAGAAAAATGCAGGTTCTTTCGAGGCGAACCATTCATCGAGCCATTTTTGAATATCCGCGACAGAAAGGAAGTGCTGCTCTGACAGGCCATGTTGTAGCGACCGGAACAAATGCAAGTCTGAGGGAGCAATGTCTTGGGAATAGGGCTGGAGGGATAAGAAGTTCCAGCCAAGTGCCTCCAAGAGTTTCTTCACGGATTTGGCGACATGAGGTCTAGCGTTGTCGTGGAGAGGAATAACCTTGTCATGTGGGATCCAGTTTCCGAGCTTCTGGATCATTCCCATTGCCTTTAAACGTTTGCTAACCGTTGACTCATCGACCCGTAGTGTTTCAGACAACTCGTGGAGCGTCTGACATAAATCCTCGTCCCATAAGGCCTCCAATGGGCCATCTTCGAACATTTTCGGCTGCCCAGGGCGCTCTTTGTCATTCACGTCATATTCGTTGGCTTTGAAGCGTCGGAACCACTCTGTGCATATTGTTTCTCATAGGGCATGCTCCGCATAGGCCTGCACTAGCAAACGATGACATTCCGCTGCAGATTTGTTGAGATGAAAGCAGAAGAGTAATGCTTCCCGCAAATGCTCCTTTTCTGGTACGAAACTCGACATCGTGAATGCGATACAAACTCGTGTTCTGTGCCCTCCGATCGCGTGTCACGCACTGCTTCGCCCATATTACGGACGGTACGTGCGTGTGCAAGGAGAGGTCACGTGTGGCCAGGGTCACAACGCACCACTACTGTGCTCTACTGGGCAACAGCGGGAATTAATTCAAGCACCTAATAAATATAATTATATGCAAATGTTATCTCATTTACCATCTTTGTCCGTATTTACACAAGAAAAAAAAAAAAAAAAAAAAAAAAACCGGCTTGTCATCTTCAAAATTTGCAATGTATGGTGTAATCCCGTATTCCATTCATGGTACACTGAAGAACAATTGAATTAGAGATACCTGTCTAGAAACGTGTAGCACCACCTTTCGTCCTGATGACGGCGGCGATTCGTCTCGGCATGGACTCGACAAGACACCAGAAGCGTTGGGAAGCCATACGGATCCACGACCCCTGAACAAGCTCCCACAGTTCACGAAGATTTGATGGAGGGGGGATGGAAGAGCCTCGAACATCTCTCTCGATGGCATCCCAGATGTGTTCGATTGGATTAAGGTCAGGGGATCTAGCTGGCCCAGGAAGTGAAATCACTTCGGTGGAGTGTTCATCCAAACATTCGGATACAATTCAGGAGCTGCATTGTCTTGTTGCAAGATGAGGTCCCCAGTGGGATGTTGAAGACAGACGCACGAACGGGAGCAAATGGTCATCCAGGATATCCCGGTAACGTTGACCTGTGAGGGACGATGTCACACGTACTAGGGGTCCCATTTCAGTTAACGTAAACAGTCGCCAGACCAGAATGCCACCCCCACCAGCTTGAAGAGTACCCTGCTGGCAAGAAGGATACACCGCTTCATGTGGTTTCCGCCGTACTCGTATCCTGCCATCCGCATGTACCAACGTGAATCTCGACTCATCAGTCCAGGCAAAATTTTTCGTTATGTCTAGGGTCCAGTGGCGATGTTTCCGCGCCCATGCAAATCTTTGCACCCTGTGATGTGCGGTCAGCAACGGTACTCTCGTAGGACGATAGCTTTTGTACCCCGTAGCGAGGTGATGGTTCTGGATGGTGTGGCTACTTACAGGTTTTGTGCACCAGCGTTAAATTGCCAAGTGATTTCTTGCACTGTGGCCCGTCTATTCGCTGTTACAATGCGAGATAGCCAACGATGACCCTGTTCACCCACACGCTGTTGTCCACGGCAGTTGGCCCTTGCTGGGATGGTTTTTACCGGATTCGATGTACTCACGGTGCACCCGTCAGACAGTGGCTTGTGAAAATCCCAGTGACTGCACAACTTCCGAGATGGAGTGACCCATTCGTCGGGCCCCGACAATTTGCCCACGGTTAAATGCGCTTAGAACCTTCGTATTACCCATATTGCGTCCGACTCTTACTGATTCCCGTCGCATCACTCTTTATACTGTCGGATCGCTGCATACGTCATGTCGTTTCCGTTTACATGGCCGCCCACAGCGCTACATTTGCATAACGCCAGCTGTCTCTAATTCAATTGCTCTTCAGCGTATATCTGCTCCTCCGGGCAATCACGGGATAGGATTGTTAGCCTCCAGATTAGCTAAACATTAATACCGGTGTCTTCGACTAGCGAATCCTGTGATGGTTATATTCAAATTAATCAGAAACTTGAGACTTGGTCGTTCTGGGTGGTGTAGTGGTTAGCATACCCCGGCGCTATCTGGGAGACGCGGGTTCGATTACCGATCCAGGTCGCCTTCATTTTCAAGTTTTCGGATATTATATGACTTACCATCTTTGTCATATTTACCCTCCAAAACAGATTGTTATCTTCAAAATTTGTATTGTATGGTGTAATCCCGTATTCCAGTCAAGATTCTGAAAATATTTCTACGAGAACCAATAAGGCTAGAAATGACGATGCGAGTATAATAAGGCTAGAAATTAAGATGCGTGTTTAATAAGGCTAGAAATGACGATATTTATGAAAGCATACCAAGTGATTTCAAGTGATACACTCCTAGCCACCCAAAATGGAACGCCAGGAAGGACACGAGATAGCAAAGCCGTATTTACTGGACTCATAACAACACATACAAAGATTAAACGATTGAGCTTACAGGCCCGTGCGACTTGCAAAACACGCAGATATCAATAGTTCGTGTAGCCCCCATGGCTGGCAATAACGGCCGCTATCGAACGAAAGAGGCTTTGGATGTGGGGTAGGTATGTCGGTCCAGGTTGCTTCCACACGTTGCGCCAGTTCGTCAGGCGTAGCCGCGGGTGGTGCTTGCCGGGCGACTCGGTTGCCGATCAGCGACCATACGTGTTCGATGGGCGACATATCGGGAGAACAGGCGGGCCACGGCAGCAGTGACACCTGGTGGACCGTGAAGAATTGTTGCACGATGCGTGCCACGTGCGGGCGCTCATTATCCTGTTGAAACGAAGCCGTTGGCAGGTCCTGCAGGTAAAGGAGGACTACAGGCTCAAAAACCGTCGGAGATGTAGCGGTGGCTGTTGAGTGTACCGGCGATGCGTACCAGAGGGGTGCGGGTGTCATATCCAATTGCGCCCCTAATCATAACGCCAGGTGACCGACCGGTATGGCGATGCATAATGCAGGCGTCATACAGTATCTCGCCGCGGTGCCGCCACACGCGGATCCTATCATCGTGGTGTTGCAGGCAGAAGCGGGATTCGTCGGAAAAAACAATGCCGTGGCATTCCGTAGTCCAGGTGCGGCATTCAACGGCCCACTGCCGCCGCACTCGCCGGTGGTGTAACGTCAATGGTAATCGGAGCAATGGGCGCCGTGAGACAAGTCCCCGCTCCTGCAGACGACTTCGAACGGTACGTGCTGACACAGGTTATTGCGCAACACACCTTAATTCCTCCGCTAACGTTCGTGAAGTGGCTGTGCGAGCCGTCAATGCCCGCCGCATATCATGCCGGTCCTCTCGTACGGTGGTGTGCCGCGGCTCTGGCAATCGCTCACGTCTGTCCGTCCGTCTCTCCTGCTCCCACTGAATCCTTACTCTCCTCACTGTGGCTGGATGTCGTCCCACACGAGCGCCGATGTCTCGGTACGATAAACAGCTGTCGCGATAAGCCACTATTCGTCCTCTGTCGAACTCCGAAACGTGCTGGAATGACTGCCGTATTCTGCGACGAGGCATCAGGAAGCTTCTCACGCACAGGTCCGGCAGCACAACACACTTCCACTACTTACACCCCGCCTTCTGTGCACCCTTCTTATAGTGCTTCTCGATGGCGTGATGGGTGCAAATGATTTGCATATGCCCTGCAATGCTAATCGTTTGCATGTCTTCTCGCGTGCGACGCATGCTCCGAATTTCCGGCCAATCGGATACTTCCTTCTTGGTGTTGCACTTTGGGTGGCCAGCAGTGTACTTTTCCCCATGGCAGAAGTAAATCAATTGGGTCATTTTTGTTACAGTTGTCCTCTTTAGTCTGTTCGATAATGATCGTCTCAGCGTAACGTATGGCACCTTGAGTTTTATTTCTGCATACAATTGCTATATTTTCAAAATCCGGTACTGCTTCTGTTTTACAGCAATATTCCATTAAGGACGTGCACATTTTTTTGTTTTTCCAATTATTTACATGCTGTCTGAATCGTTTACTTAATCGGTATTTAGTACTTCCTATATAATACTTATTTTCAATTCACAAGTTTTGGGTGGTGGGAATACGATATACACCTGATTGACCGAGAACTCTTGTTTTATCTCTATTTTTTAACACTAAATCTCTGTATGTGTTCAGAAACGTACCTATTCCTTTATTTTGGAGTTTACACTCTTTTCTTTAAGTAGTTACTTATTTTTGGAACATACGGGAAACTTTCACAATACTGAACATCAACCCTAGGATTATTTTTGGGATGTTTATATCGATAAATAAGTTTCCTTATGTAACGTACCAGGAGATGTGACGTACCTGCCAGCAGGACGCACACGACATAAAGGCAGATAGGAATCAGAATAAAACGTCCGCGTAGCTCAATTGGTAGAGCAACCTGTTCCGGAATGAGGGGATACGGGTTCGAATCCTGGCGTGGACAGAAATGGCGGAGATATTTACTTCGTTATACTTATTATTATAGATGATTGATACGCATGGATTTTTGCCTCTTGAAATATTCATTTCAACTTCTTATTTCGATACGAGTTTGTACTCTTTCCTTACCGCTTGTAACAACTACGCTTGGGGTGCGCGTACATCTATTGCCACGGGGAAGGTATTGTTTTATTTTAAGAATGTTATTTATTAGATTGATGCATAAGTTCATGCCGTTTTTTTCACCGTACTACAGGAATGTATTACATCAGAAGGGATAACGGAATCAATCAACTGTACACCCCCCCTCCAATAATTTACGATGGTGTCCCAACGTTTAAATAGGTCCCAGTCGAGTGCGTTCACATTTACAAACGAATTTGTGCGTTCGCATTTTTGTAAATCCGAACGCACTCGACTAGTTATCGAGAGATCTGGGGTTCAATCCGAGCTGTGTCGGATGAACAATTTTTTAGTTGCAATGCGTTGTTCATAAAATAACGTTGGCAGAGCGATGACATCGTCCATTTACTGCTGGATGAAATCTGTTGCTCACGATAAGGTAGTTATCCGTTGGTCGTAGCGCCATCAGTTGGAAGCCTACACTGAAGAGCAATTGAATTAGAGATACCTGTCTAGTAACGTGTAGCACCACCTTTCGCCCTGATGACGGCCGCGATTCGTCTCGGCATGGACTCGACAAGACACCGGAAGCGTTGGGAAGCCATACGGATCCACGACCTCTGAACAAGCTCCCAAAGTTCACGAAGATTTGATGGAGGGGGTCATCTCTCACGATGGCATCACAGATGTGCTCGATGGGATTGAGGTCAGGTAACCTAGTCGGACAAGGGAGCGAGGTCACGTCGGTGGAGTGTTCATCCAACCATTCGGATACAATTCGGGAGCTGCATTGTCTTGTTGCAGGGTGAGGTCCCCAGTGGGATGTTGAAGAAGCACAAACTGGAGCAGATGGTCGTCCAGGACATCCCAGTGACTTTGACCTGTGAGGGACGATGTCACACGTAACAGGGGTCCCTTTGAGTCCACGTAAACAGTCCCCAAACAAAAATGCCACCCCCACCCGCTTGAAGAGTACCCTGCTGGTAAGAAGGATCCATCGCTTCATGTGATTTGCGCCGTACTCGTATCCTGCCATCCACATGTACCAACGTGAACCTCGACTCATCAGTCCAGGCAACATAGGGTCCAGTGGCGATGTTCCCGCGCCCATGCTAATCTTTGCACCCTGTGATGTGCGGTCAGCAGCGGTACCCTCGTGGGACGATAACCTCTGTACCCCATAGCGAGGAGATGGTTCTGGATAGTGTGGCTGCCTACAAGTTTTTGTGCACCAGCGTTAAATTGCCGAGTGATTTCTTGCACTGTGGCCCGTCTATCCGCTGTTACAATGCGAGCTAGCTGACGATGACCCAGCTCATCCACACGCTGTTGTCCACGGCAGTAGGCCCTTGAAGGGATCGTTTTACCGGATTCGATGTACTCTCGTTGCGCCCGTGACACAGTGGCTCGTGAAAATCCCAGTGCCTGCATGACCTCCGAGATGGAGTGACCCATTCGTTGGGCCCCGACAAATTGCCCGCGATCAAATGAGCTTAGATCCGTCGTATTACCCATTCTGCGTCCTACTCTTACTGATTTCCGTCGTATCACTCCTTATATTGTTGGATCGCTGCATACGTCATGCCGTTTCCGTTTAGAGTGGCGCCGACAGCGCCACATTTGCATAACGCCAGCTGTCTAGAATTCAATTGCTCTTCAGTGTATATAAAACCATTGATAGACTGACGTATCGCTGTGAATTGCGGACTTCGAACCTAGCGCTACCGCCGGTCCAAGCCTGGCAACCGAAACAACTCCAACACGAGATGCAATTAGAGAGACAGCGCGTGAGCAAAAGCAACACATTCACAGGGTCTCCTGCCAGCTAGTTGACATTGAGGTCATTGTGTAATCGTAGCAGTAACTTCTTTCCTGAAGATAGTTACTTCTTTTTCTATTTCTTTGCCTGTTGACACACTTTGCAGTGTTTTGGTCTTCCCCTGTTTTTTCCAACTTCTTGGATCCTTAGCCTCAGTCTACCATCTGGCATCTCTAAATTTCTGAAGGTTATCTCCATATCTTGTTCTCTGGTGCTCCCTTCGTCTGTTTGCATTTATCGTTTGCCATTCTCTTATTAATCGTGTCCGTCTTTCAGTCTTCCAGTATGTCCAGCCCATCTCCACTTTGATTCATTTATTATTTTTATAATATATATTATTCCTGTTCTTTCTATTATAAGTTCATTTCTTACTCTGTCGCTTCGTGTTGTTTCCAACATTCTTCTCTCTAACTTTCTCACCAATACTCTTATTTTTTATCACGTCTTTTGTAAAAAAAGATCGTGCTTATGTTATCGGTTTGTCCGTCCGTCCGCCTGTGGACATCGTATCTCTACAGCTATTAGTCCGATCTGAAAAATTCTTTTGCATTGGGAAGCTTGAAATATGCAAATGATGATCCTTCATTTCGTTTTTCTTTACGATGTAAAATTTCGCCGCTAGAGGGCGTAAATACAGATGATATCGAATTCAAAATACATTTTTATTCCATATATTTACTTATAAACATCCGATTGAAAAAATTATTTTACCTTTCAATTCCATTTATGTCGAAGAATATTTTAGGTATAGTCACGTTTTCAAGTTACGCATAGATTTTCCGCTAGGGGGCTTAAAAGTAAATTATGTTTTCTCGATATCTCTACTTCTAAAATTCCAATTATTTTTTTTTATTCTTCAGCTGATACAGCTCCGGATGGGAAATCTTTTGCATATAGTTTTAAATATTTGGTAAAGAATTTGTTGGCTCCCAGGAAGCATAAGTCTTAATTTCTGTTGTTGATGTATTTACAGCAAAAACTGAGCTCCTGAAAACTCGATTGAAAAAATTATTTATTGGACAGATACCTCTCACGTCGGAAAACATTTTAAGAATACCTTCTTCGTAAAAGAATGCATGTTTTTTCCGCCAGGGGACCTAAATGCATATCTTATATTTGTCGATATCTCTGCCCCTAAGAGTCCGATTTGGATAATTCTTTCTTTGTTGGAGAGCGTTTCCGATGCGAAATGTTTTTTACATAGAGGGTGTCCGAGAAATATTGGTCATATTACAAAATTATATACAGAAAAAAAAAAACTATCAGCATTGTTTGTTTTTCTATATCACGTATTAACATGGTTTCTATATTTTTGTTTTGCAGTATTGTTATTCCCAGAATCCGATAGATGGCGCTAGGTGAGGCCTGATGAGGAATGTACAGCAGAAGGCGATGTGTGTTTTATGGCTTGCGGAATTAAAGTTTGTCATTAAAGTTAAAAGACGGTACCGTTTAGAGTATGGTTGCAATCCTCCGCCAACGAATTCAATTAAGCGGTGAATGAAACAGTTTAAATAAACTTGCAATGTGGAACATCGTGGAGGAGCCGGTAGGCCTAGCGTCAGCGGTGAGATGGTTGACCAAGTTAATGAAAGTTTCCGACGACCCAGAAATCCGTTCGTAAAGCAAGCAGAGAACTGTGCATTCCGAAATCGACAGGTCACGATATCTTTCACAAGAAACTAAAGTTTCATGCTTATAAAATTAAAATAGTGCAAAAGATGCATGCAAATGATCACACTCTGCGATACGTTTTCGCTGTGGATATGCTGAATCAAGTGGAAAACGACGAAAACTTTCTCGGTACTGTAAATTTTAGTGATGAATCCACATTTCATGTATCAGGTATTGTGAATCGTCAAAACTGTAGGATATGGGGCAGTAAATTGCCTCCTGCTGCTATTGAACTGGAACGTGATTCACCAAAAGTTAATGTGTTGTGCGCCCTATCAAAAAGAACTTATTGGCTCTTTCTTCTTCTGCGAAAAAAACATAAATGGTGACATGTACTTCAATATGCTAGAAAATTTTGCTTTACTTCAGATCAAAAGATATGACAACGTCGTTTTCCAACAAAACGGTGCGCCTCCGCATTGGTCAACGTGTGTACGTAAGTACCTAAATGAACATTTCCCCAACAGATGTATTGGGCGTGGTGGTCCATTCCGTGGCCTCCTCGCTCTCCAGATCTAACTCCATTGGATTATTTCATGTGGGGTTATGTGAAGGATCGTGTCTATCAGACGCCTTGTACTGATTTGCAGGAACTGAAGCAGCGTATCACAGCTGCTATTAATTCCATAACTCCTCAGATGCTTGCCAATACAAGGCATGCAATCGAGTATCGCTTGGACGTACTACGAGCAACCAAGGGATCTCACATCGAAATTTATTAACTTGTGTAGTTACATTGTAAGTTAGTACAGTCAGTTTCTTTCCATCTGTTTAATGTTTTGTTTTATGGCATGAAATCGAGTATCGCTTGGACGTACTACGAGCAACCAAGGGATCTCACATCGAAATTTATTAACTTGTTTAGTAACACTGTAAGTTAGTACAGTCAGTTTCTTTCTATCTGTTTAGTGTTTCGTTTTATATACTTTTGTAATGTGTCCAATAATTCTCGGACACCTTTCTTTTTTTTTTTTTTTTTTTTGATTGGAGGTTTAACGACCACCGTGAGCAACTCAATGGGCTATAAGCAGTCGCCCGTCCCTAATTTAGGGTCACTGGTTCCAGGGAAGGGAGAGAGCCAGTGCTGTAAGACAAACACAACATCCATGCCTCACCGGGATTCGAACCCGGACCCCTTACGGACGAATGATCAAAGACCAGCGCCTTAGACCACTGCGCCACCGGGGCAGCCTCGGACACCTTGTGTATTATAACCATAAGAATATGGTGGATTGTAATGTGCTGAAACTGTTAAACAAATGAAATGCATTATTCATACATTACTCGGATTACATACTCTATGCACATTTTATTCACACGCGGGGAGCAAAGCTCCATTCTGATGATGGCAACCGAAGCACGAGAATCAAATAACCTTTATAGTAATCAAATTGCACAGTCCAACACAGCTCTGTTGCCCAACACAGTTCTGTGTCACTCCAAAGCCAAGGACTCGCAAATGCAAGTTTAAATATGCAGGCAGTTTGATAGTTAAAATGTGTAAAAGGTCACGCCTAAGAGTATTTGGTGCAGCAGTATATAATAGATGAAAGATAAAAAGAAGAATTCTTTACTTGGTTAAAAACGTCGGAATTCTGCTTCTTCACAAAGTGTATCGCACAGTTGTTTTTTTAGCACGTCTTTTGTAAAAAAAAGATCGTGCTTCTGTTACCGGTTTGTCCGTCAGTCCGCCTGTACACACGATATCTCCGCAACTATTAGTCCGATTTGAAACATTCTTTTTACATTGGGAAGCTTGAAATATGCAAATGATGATCCTTTTTTTTTTTTTTTTTTTTTTTTTACGATGTGCAATTTCGCCAGTAGAGGGTGTAAAAGCAGATGATGTCGAATTCAAAAATACGTTTTATTCCACATATTTGCTTCTAAACATCCGTTTGAAAAAAAATTATCTTTCGATTCGATCTATGTGGAAGCGTATTTTAGATATAGTTACCTTTTCAAATTACGCATAGATTTTCCGCTAGGGGACGTAAAAGTAAATTACATTTTCTCCGATAACTCTTCTTCTAAAACTCCGATTTGAAAATTTTTTTTCTTCAGCGGATACATCTCCTGATGGAAAATCTTTTGCATATAATTTCAAATTTTTTGTATAGAATACTTTGGCCACCAAGGGGGCGTGAGTGTTAAGTTTTGCTTCTGATGTATAGCGATTGAAAAAATTATTTCGTGGACTGATGCCACTCACATTGATAAACCTTTTCGGAATATTTTCTTCTTAAAATATTCCACAGTTTCTCCGCCAGGGGACGTAGATGCAAATCCTATTTTTGCCAATATCTCTACTTCTAAGAGTCCGATTTGAAAAATTCCTTCTTTGTTGGATAGTGTTTTCCGTGTGACATGTTTTTCATATAATTTCAAAATTTTTAAGTAACTCGTAGACTTTCCGCTAGGGGGCGTAGCGGTAAATTGCGTCTCTCTCTATATATATCTGATTCTAAATCTCCGATTTGAAAAATTCTTTCTACACAGGATTCAACTCCTGATGGGAAATCGTTAGCAAATAATTTATAATTTCTGTAAAAAAATAGTTTGGCCACCAGGGGCGTAAATCTCAATTTCTGCTTCTGTTTCATTTGCAGCAAAATACGAGCGTCTAAATTCTCGATTGAAAAAAACCGTCGTTTTTTGACCTATACTACTCATGTCGACAAACCTTTTAAAAACATTTTCTTCTTAAAATAGTGCATGGTTTATACGTCAGGGGGCGTAGATGTATATCTTTTTTTTGTCAATATCTCTATTTCTAAGAGTCCGATTTGAAAAATTCCTTTTTTGTTGGATAGTGTTTCCGATGCGAAATGTTTTTCCTATGAATTTTAAATTTTCAAGTAAATCATAGACTTTTTGCTAGGGGGCATAATGATAAATTGCGTTTTCTGCGTTATTTCTGCTCCTAAAGCTCTGATTTGAAAAATTCTTCCTGTATCGCATACAAGACCTGATGGAAAATATTTTTCACATAATTTCTAATGTTTGGTAAGGAATGGTTTAGCCACCAGGTGTCATAAGTGCTAATTTCTTCTTCTGAAGTATTTATTGCAAAATCTGGGCTCTTGAAAACTCTACTAATTTTTTTTCTTGGACCGATACCGCTTATATGGATAAACCTTTTGAGAATACTTTCTTCCTAAAATAATGCATGGTTTTCCCACCAGGGAATGTAAAGTCACATCTTATTTTTGTCGATATCTCTGTTTCTAAGAGTTCGTAAGCTCACGATTCTGTTTACAGCAATATCTGAGGGATTAAAAACCCGATTAAAAATCTTCTTTATTTCGTCAGATCTATTGTTTTCCATACCAGTTTCGTTGACTTTGAATAGCTTTGATAAATTTAATTGGCGTCAGAACGGATTCAAAAGACGTGCTTATTACACCCGAAAATTCGGTGTCATCTTTCTTGTTGTACTTTGTGAAGAAGCGGAGTTCCGACGTTTAATCAAGTAAAGAATTATTTTTATACATAAAATAGATGAAAGATAACAAGAAGAATCATTTACTTGGTAAAAAACATCGGAACTCCGCTTCTTCACAAAGTATATCGCACAGGTGTTTGTTGTACTTTGTTAAGAAGCGGAGTTCAGACGATTTTAACCAAGTAAAAATTCTACTTTTTATCTTTCATCTATTTTATACTTTATGACGAAGTACATTTCTTCGTCATCTTTGTCCACGCCGGGTATCGAACGTGGGTCCCCTTCATTCCGGAATAAGTCGCTCTCTCAACTGAGCTACGCGGGCGTATACTCTCGCTGCTATCTGCCTGTATCTCATGTGCGTCCTGCGGTGCTGGCACTTCACAACTTCTGCACCAAATACTTTTAGCCGTGATATTTTAAACATTTTAACTATCAAACTGCCTGCACATTTAAACTTGCATTTGCGAGTCCTTGGCTTTGTAGTGATACAGAACTGTGTTGGGCAACGGCGCTCTGTATTGACTGTGCTAAATTTACACAGAACTGTGTTATCTCCTTCATGACTTGTGTTAATATTCTAGCACGCATACTGTTTGTCTTGCAAAGTGCTTCAATTCCATAACTTTCACCCCTTTCTTAAGTTATTTAAGGTCATTTGATTCTCGTGCTTTGGTTAACATCATCAGAACGGAACTTTACTCCTTACGCGTGAATAAAATGTGTGTAGAGCTTTTCATCCGAGTAATGTATGAATAATGCATTTCATTAGTTTTTCATAACGCACAAGTCTGCAACTAGAGGACGTCAGTTCCCCATTCGGTTTACATGAATATCTGTGGGATTAAAAACCCGACTGAAAAAATTCTTTCTTCTGTCAGATATTACTGGTTTTCATACGGGTTGACTTAGATCGGTTTTATAAATTTAATTTGCGTCAGAACGGATTCAAAAGAGCTGCACATTATATACCTGAAAAACTGGTGTCATATTTCTTCTTCACGTTGCCACTCTGTGATACTCCTTGTTTCGCTTCCATAAGTAAATATGGGGAGGATACGTACATTGAAGATTTTTCTTTTTAAACACGATGCAAGATTACAGGTTAAATAATCTTTAAGTCTCCAAAAGGCTGTAATACCTTGGATAATTATTCTATTGATTTATCCTTCTTGCCTTTCTTTAAACCTGATTGCTTGACCTAAATAAATGTATTCGTCTCCTTTTTCAATTTCTTTTCCTTCAATCGAAATCTTTACGATATTCTTTTCTATTATATAGTGCTCATATATTTAGTTTTTGCTGTGTTTATTTTGAGACTTTTTTTCAGGGTGTAGCGTCAAAATAACCAGGAAAAAACAACCCGCGTCGTAATAACCAGGTCAAAACATCCCGGCGTCTTAATTACCCAGCGTCACAATGACCCACCGTGAAAAAAAACTGGTAAAAAGGTACCCTGCGTCATAATAACCTCAGGGTCACAGTTATGGTACGTCAAAATAACCCGCGTCATAATGATCCACGCCCTAATAACCAGCGTCAAAATAACCCCGCCTTCTCACTTTCCGAATCGAAATGGGAAAGGGGATGTGAACAGTCCTCTCTCTAAAATCGAAGTAGGACGTACTGAGTAGATTTCAGTAGATCTCTCCAAAATCGAAGCAGGTCGGGTTATTTTTTGCGAGCTGTTTTGCCATGTAACCGAATGATCGAAAATATTTTTGTTTGAACCCTCTTAATTTTTAAATTATTTTAAAAGAAAAACATCATAGTTTGGGGTGCTGGTGAAACGACAATGATCCACCCACCTAGGGAAATTTTAAAGTGTTTTGACACCATTTATTTTTATCATGGTGTAGCCCCCTCTGGATTAATTAAGACTTCATGCAGTATTCTGGTCCAGAATGTGCAGGAAGGATTGGAGTATCCGGACCCAAATTTATATGCTTACTTAGGACTGATAAAATTTATGATTTAATTTCTCCTTCCCTCCATATAAATAGATAGAAGGTAGACAAAGTAAACTGCAAAACCGTGTGACTGCGTGTCTCACTGGTATCGGTAGCTCTAACTGCAGTTACGATACGAAATTTTGTGGCACATATGAAATATTTTTTTAATATCAAAATATTACTTTTAGGTGCATCTATTTTTAGCACGTCCTTTGTAAAAAAAGATCGTGCTTATGTTATCGGTTTGTCCGTCTGTACCCACGATATCTCTGGAAATATTAGTCCGATTTGAAAAATTCTTTTTGCATTGGGAAGCTTGAAATATGAGAATGATGATCCTTTATTACGATGTACAATTTCGCCGCTAGAGGGCGTAAATGCAGATGATGTCGAATTCAAAAATACGTTTTATTCCACAAATTTGCTTCTAAATATCCGATTGAAAAAAATATTTTATCTTTCTATTCCATTTATGTCGAAGAGTATTTTAGATATAGTTACCTTTTCAAATTACGCATAGATTTTCCGCTAGGGAGCGTAAAATTAAATTACATTTTCCCCGATAACTCTTCTTCTAAAGCTCTGATTTGAAAAATGTTTTCTTCAGCAGATACACCTCCTGATGGAAAATCTTTTGCAAATAATTTCTAATTTTGGGTAATAGATACTAAGGCCACCATGGGGCATAAGTGTGAATTTTTGCTTCTGATGTATTTGCCATAAAATATAAGCTTCCAAAAACCTCGATTGAAAAAGTTATTTCGTAGACGGATGCCACTCACATCGATAAAACCTTTCGGAATATTTTCTTCTTAAAATATTCCACAGTTTCTCCGCCATGGGGATGAAGAGACTCAGCTTCTTACCACGCACGAGCGTGCTCTTGAAGCTGAGTCTCTTTCCTGCAGAATGTGTAATCGAATGGTTCTCTCTTTAATTTTACAATACTGCGAGGTATTTTTCATAAATGTCAGTTTCAAATAATTCATAAATTTATTTTTTTAACGTTACGATAGTTTTATTTATTTTTTTACTTTAAGGGCACCTCACTCATTTTTAAGGAGTGTACCAACTTAAAGGCGCTTTCTAAAGTTTTGTGCCGTCCTTGTCGTCTTGAAAGGCGATTGTTGAATTAATATCTTTTTCTGTTACATTTTTAACCTTGTATTTTTCCTTTTCGTTGCATGAAGCTACATTTGCTTTATAGAGGAAATATATTTGAATTTATTTCTCGTTATTTTTAGAAGCGAATACCTCCAGTCTTGTGTATTCAACCCATGGATGTGTACATTATATTCATAAAGCGTTGCATTTTTTTTGTCTTTCAAATAATTGATAAATTTTGTACGCGTATAATTCTCTCTTTTTTTTTTTCCAACGAACGTTTTTTTAATGTTTTTCCAGGACTGTTGTTTCAAGCGGTTTCAAATTATTCTTTTTGTTATTCATGGGAATGGAGTGGGTGTATTTCACGGCGGTCATATAGTATTTCATGGCTTAATCTGATATCTTCGTCGACTTGGCATTTCATTAGGGTAATTATTCGCCTCTCTACATATGGCTTTATTTTCTTAACATCCACTAAAATAACACGGTGGCAATAGCGTCGTCTTCATCCAACTGGTACCACAAGAGACACAGCAGGTGTTGCATCAGTGCATGCGCAGTCCCGTTACTTCCACCTGGTGTCGGCGTAGCATTGGTTGCGAGCTAAGGGCAACTAGTGGTACTTGCGTGGAGGCCCGCAATTCACGGCGATGCTGCAGGGCCATCAATGGCTCGCCAACTGATGGCGCTGCCACCAACGGACCGTTACCGGCCCGTCAGCTGCAGATTTCAGCCGGAAGTGACCCACCACTGCCAGCTGGTGGCCAGCAGTTTCCCAACATTTCTGTTTGTGCTGGGGTGTTCGTGGCAAAACCTCGTCTGCGAAACACAAGAGCGGCAGTAAAACGACGCTGAGTGACAGAGACTGGAGAGCGTTAACAAGGATTCTTACCCGTAATATAAAGACCACAGCTCCCAAAATTACTAGGAGATCAATCTGCATCTCCAGACGAAAGCTGTGCTCAGGGACCAGCGTAAACGAGATATTCATGGCAGAGCTGCTAAAAACCTCTGGTAATCCCACTGAGTGCACAACGGCAACGGCAATAGTGTCAGGATCACACAACGTGGACTGCCAATGCACGGAAGCGTGTAATGTGGTCGGATGAATCCAGATTCACACAATTTCCCTACCGCATGACGTGTTTATGCGTGGAGAACACCGTCAAAAGCGTGCAACACAGACCGTCTGCTCCCAAATGTGTAGCATGCCAGTGGTTCTGCCATGCTCTGGGAGGTCATATCGTGGTTTTCAGCAGGTCCCATGATCATTTTGAAAGAACGCATGACTGGCAGGACACATGAAACCATTATAGCCGATCAAGTCCATCAAATGGCTCAGTCATTGTTTTATGCAGGGGATGCCATCTACCAAGATGATACCCTAATCACCTTGAATGGACGGATGACTGACAGGGCGTATGAAACCATTTTAGCCGACCAAGTAAATCCAATGGCACAGTCATTGTTTCCTGCAGGGGATGCCATCTACCAAGATGATACCCTGATCACCTTGAAAGGACGGATGACTGACAGGGCGTATGAAACCATTTTAGCCGACCAAGTCCATCCAATGGCACAGTCATTGTTTTATGCAGGGGATGCCATCTACCAAGATGATACCCTGATCACCTTGAAAGGACGGATGACTGACAGGGCGTATGAAACCATTTTAGCCGACCAAGTCCATCCAATGGCACAGTCATTGTTTTATGCAGGGGATGCCATCTACCAAGATGATTCCCTGATCACCTTGAAAAGACGGATGACTGACAGGGCGTATGAAACCATTTTGGCCGACCAAGTCCATCCAATGGCACAGTCATTGTTTTATGCAGGGGATGCCATCTACCAAGATGATCCCCTAATCACCTTGAAAGGACGGATGACTGACAGGGCGTATGAAACCATTTTGGCCGACCAAGTCCATCCAATGGCACAGTCATTGTTTTATGCAGGGGATGCCATTTACCAAGATGATCCCCTGATCACCTTGAATGGACGGATGACTGACAGGGCGTATGAAACCATTTTGGCCGACCAAGTCCATCCAACGGCTCAGTCATTGTTTTATGCAGGGGATGCCATTTACCAAGATGATCCCCTAATCACCTTGAATGGACGGATGACTGACAGGGCGTATGAAACCATTTTGGCCGACCAAGTCCATCCAATGGCTCAGTCATTGTTTTATGCAGGGGATGCCATCTACCAAGATGATCCCCTAATCACCTTGAATGGACGGATGACTGACAGGGCGTATGAAACCATTTTGGCCGACCAAGTCCATCCAACGGCTCAGTCATTGCTTTATGCAGGGGATGCCATCTACCAAGATGATACCCTGATCACCTTGAAAGGACGGATGACTGACAGAGGGTATGAAACCAATTTTAGCCGACCAAGTCCATCCAATGGCACAGTCATTGTTTTATGCAGGGGATGCCATCTACCAAGATGATCCCCTGATCACCTTGAAAGGACGGATGACTGGCAGGACGTATGAAACCATTTTGGCCGAACAAGTCCATCCAATTGCTCAGGCATTGTTTCCTGCAGGGGATGCCATCTGCCAAGATGATCCCCTGATCACCTTGAAAGGACGAATGACTGGCAGGGCGTATGAAACAATTTTGGCCGACCAAGTCCATCCAATGGCTCAGGCATTGTTTCCTGCAGGGGATGCCATCTACCAAGATGATACCCTAATCACCTTGAAAGGACGGATGACTGACAGAGGGTATGAAACCATTTTAGCCGACCAAGTCCATCCAATGGCACAGTCATTGTTTTATGCAGGGGATGCCATCTACCAAGATGATCCCCTGATCACCTTGAAAGGACGGATGACTGGCAGGGCGTATGAAACAATTTTGGCCGACCAAGTCCATCCAATGGCTCAGTCATTGTTTCCTGAGGGGAATGCCATCAATCAAGATGATAACGCCCCAATTCGCAGAGCTCGGAATGCCCAATCATGGTTTGAGGAACACGAGGACGAACTTCCATACCTTTCTTGGCCTCCCCAATCTCCCGATTTAAACACCATCGAGCCACTGTGGCATGTGTTGGAAAACAGAGTAAGATCCCGTTGTCCTTCTTCTGCAGCTCTCAAGGACCTGGAGCAGTTCTGCGTGAAGAATGGAGGAACATCCCACGAGCCACCATGCAGGATTTATATGCATCCATTTTAAGGAGGATTCAGGTGGTTTTGAATACCAAAGGTGGTCCCACACCCTTTTAAGTACGTAAAACTTTTTTCTTAGGTGTTCATATTATTTTCTCCAACCCATATATGTCGCTGTGCTCGAAACTAACCTTTAAGGTGGACGTCTAGTGATATTGTGTTTCCTATACTTCCAATGGGCAAACTTCTGTACATATTTTCTTCACAATTAATAGGTTCCCAAGGATTAAAATTTGAACATCGATTAAAATAAGTTCATATTATAACTTGGAATATTTAATATTTTCCAAAACATAACCATAATTATATTAAAAATCAATAACCTTTCCTTTGGTGGTGTTGAGACCAGAAAAAAGATGGCGCGACCTGTACATTGATGACGTCAGTAAACATAAAAATGTTGGATTGCTTAATTATGGTTATGTTTTAGAAAATATTAAGTACTCCAAGTTACACTGAAGTGCCAGAGAAACTGGTACACACCAGCTTATGCAAAATACATAGCAACGTTACCTATGCGCGTACTCGGTTGCGTCTGCAAGTGCGTATATAAAGCGATAGAAATCCTTGACAGCTGTCAGAGCTGTTTTCGGCATGAGAATGACAAGTAATGACGATTTAAGCGATTTTCAAAGCGGTATCATAGTTGGAGCTCGTGAGATGGGCTATAGTATTTCGGAGATAGAAACGGAGTTCGGATTTTCACGGACGACCATTGCAAAAGTGTACCGTGACTACAAGAATTCCGGCAAAACTTCCAACCAACGATACCAGTGTGGCCGTAAAAAGACATTGGGTGAACGTGACCCTCGTCGGCTGTCAAGAATCGTTTCACGCGATAGGGGTGCAACACTCTCGCAGGTAACATCGGAATTCAATGCTGGAGCCTCAACAAGCATCAGCTTCCAGACTGTGCAACGTACCCTGCACGATATGGGCTTTGGGAGCATACGCCCAACTCGAGTTCTTTTGATAGGTGCACAACACAGAGCTATGCGCCTCGCTTGGGTACGACAACACCGCCACTGGTCACTTGATGAGTGGAAACAAGTAGCCTGGTCTGACGAGTCGCATTTCCAACTGTATCGTACAGATGGAAGGATTCGTGTGTGGCACAAAACCCATGAAGCTATAGATCCCGCCTGTCAACACGGAACTGTACCGACTGGTGTGTGTGTGTGGGGGGGTCTGTAATCGTATGGGGTGTGTTTAGCTGGATTTCACTGGGACCACTGGTACGTCTACAAACGTCTGTGACAGACCAACGCTATGTGCGCATCCTTTCTGACGAAGTACACTCTTTCATGTCCTGCACTAATGCTGACGGGTTGGGCCTGTTTCAACAGGACAATATGCCTCCACACATGTGTCGGAACGCCACATTAGGGTTAGAGGAGCATTTATCTGAGTTTGGGATGTTGCCATTCCCACCCACGTCGCCATATCTGAACATGATAGAACACATTTGGGATGCCATGCAACGCGCTATCGAACAGAGGAATCCGAGACCTCGGAATGCACCCGAACTGTGGAACGCTCTGCAGGAAGTATGGCGTGCATTGCCTACAGCATGTTTCCAGAAGCTTGTGGGGTCCATGCCCGGTCGTATTTCAGCAATCCTGCGCTCCCGTGGGGGACCTACCAAGTATTAGACTGGTGTATAAGTTTTTCTGGCACTTCAGTGTATAATATGAAGTTATTTTAATCGATGTTCAAATTTTCATACTTGAGAACGCATTAATTGTGAAGAAAATGTGTACAGAAGTTTGCCCATTGGAAGTATAGGAAGCAAAATGACTAGATGTCCACCTTAAATGCTCTATAATTTAGAATATCATAAATTTCCCATTGCTTAACGCATACGTCTTCTCATGTGCGAACAGAAATGTGCTCCAGTTTTTTGCATAACGAACGAGAAAACGATTTCGAGATATTCAGGAAAATGTAAACATTCCATGCTCTTTAGTGTTTACAAAACGAATTGAAAAATGCGAACTTGCTTCCAAAGGTAAACATCGTGAATTCCAGTTTTACTGTTGATGTTTACGCACCGCAGTTTATGGACGAGGAAAACTTAAATCGAACTTTTTTTTTTTTTACTTCGTGATTTCTTTACCAGAAACGAAGTGGTAAAAAGGCCATACACCGTTAAGGAACGGAGAGAAAAATGTTCTAAAGTTTTTCGCTCAATCAACAAACTAACTTTAAAATTAAAATTTAAAGCAGCGCACACACGTCATCAGCGCTCTTTTTAACGTAAAAAATTCATGTACTTCATAAACAATTCTTTAAATATTCAAAACAGTCATGAGAAAATAAATGCGTTCGTGTCCCGAAGAAGTCCATTACACGAAGTGCTGTTGTTTTGTGTTTGCAAATTTACTCTCGCTAAATGTATGTCTACGGGTTTAAACCATCAATGGGCTGAAAGGAATTAACTCGAGGCTTGCAAAATAGACTGTAATCAGTTTGAAAGAACAAATTTGCTGTTTAAGAATTAGGTCGGGCCCTGCTGGAAAGAACCAATCTGCGCATTAGAAACCGTTGCTTTTCCCTTAGCTGTGTTATTGAAATCGCTCATTTAGGGAAATGATTGCCAGCAGCACACTGTAAAAAATAAGTGGTCTGAATTCACGAAAAAAATATATGGAAATTACGTGGAGCCAAGTAGACGGTAACTACACTGCTGGCCACCCAAAATGCAACACCAAGAAGGGCGCGAGATAGCAAAGCCAGATTTACTGGACACATAACAACAGATACAAAGATGAAGCGATTGAGCTTACAGGCCCGTGCGACTTACGGAACACGTAGACATCAATAGTTAGTGTGGCCCCCCATGGCTGGCAATAACGGCCGCTACACGCTGCGGCATCGAACGAAAGAGGCTTTGGATGTGGGCTTGGGGTATGTCGGTACAGGCTGCTTCCACACGTTGGAGCAGGTCATCAGGCGTATCCGCCGATGGTGCTTGCCGGGCCACTAGGTTGCCGAAAAGTGACCAGAAGCGTTCGATGGACGACATATCGGAAGAACAGACTGGCCACGGCAGCAATAACACCTGGTGGGCCGTGAAGAAATATTGCACGATGCGTGCCACGTGCAGGCGCGCATTGTCCTATTGAAACGTGGCCGCTGGCGGGTCCTGCAGGTAAGGCTCCAAAACGTCGGAGATGGTGTGGTGGCTGTTGAGTGTACAGGCGATGCGTACCGGGAGGGCGGGTGTCATATCCAATTGAGCCCTAAACCATAACGCCTGGCGACGGACCGGTATGGCTATGCATAATGCAGGCGTCATACAATCTCTTGCCACGGTGCCACCACGCGCAGATCCGGCCATCGTGGTGTTGCAGGCAGAAGCGGAATTCGTCGGAGAAGACAATGTCGTGCCATTCCGTGGTCCAGGTGTGGCGTCAAAGGGCCCACTGCTGCCGCACTCGCCGGTGGGGTAACATCAATGGTAATCGGAGATATGGGTGCCGTGCGACAGCTCCCCGCTCCTGCAGACGACGTCGAACGGTACGTGCTGACACAGGTTGTTGCGCAAAACACCCTAATTCCTGCGCTAACGTTCGTGATGTGGCAGTGCGAGCCGCCAATGCCCGCCGCACAACATGCCAGTCCTCTCGTTCGGTGGTGTGTCGCGGCCGCGGCAATCGCTCACGTCGGTCCGTCCGTCCCTTCTGCACCTAACGAATCCATACTCGCCTCACTGTGGCTGGATGTCTTCAAACACGGGCGCCGATGTCTCGGTACGATAAACCTCTGTCGCGATAAGCCACTGTTCGTCCTCTGTAGAACTCCGAAACGTGCTGGAATGACTGCCGTATTCTGCGACGAGGCATCAGGAAGCTTCCCACGCACAGGTCCGGCAGCACAACACACTTCCACTACTTACACCCCGCCTTCTGTGCACTTTTCTTATAATGATTCTCGGTGGCGTGCCGGGTGCATATGATTTGCATATGCCCTGCAATGCTAATCGTTTGCATGTCCTCTCGTGGGAGACGTATGCTGCGAATTACAGCCCAATTGGATGCTTCCTTCTTTGTGTTGCATTCTGGGTGACAAGCAGTGTATCAGACTTTTAAACGGAAATTTCCGTTTTTAAAACCACCCAGTTTTTTTTTTTTTTTTTTTTTTTTTTTTGGTTTTTATGAGCGGAACTCTCTTTACGAGACTCGAGACAATTAATTGTTCGGGCATATGTACGAGATGACACACGTTCACCGTGATTTGAATGGGATTTGTTGCCACAAGTTGTTATCAACAACCTAATTTACATTATGAGGGCTCGTCGTGCGACTTGTAAAGCTGTGCTGGGGGGCCACACTCTCTTTTAGCCAACATGTTCTCGAAATATGATGCATCATGTTTGGACCGCTTTTTGGTCTAATTTGCATATAGCACACAATTTACCTTCTGTTCATTTTGTTATGTTGCTATTGGATGTCTCATAGTATGAGACATCTATGTACCAAATTTCATTGCAATGAACCATTTAGTTTTCAAGATATCGCAGAAAACACCGAAGAGCAATTGAATTAGAGATACCTGTTTAGTAACATGTAGCACCACCTTTCGTCCTGATGACGGCTGCGATTCGTCTCGGCATGGACTCGACAAGACACCGGAAGCGTTGGGAAGCTATACGGATCCACGACCCCTTAACAAGCTCCCACAGTTCACGAAGATTTGATGGAGTGGTGTCAGAGCCTAGAACATCTCTCTCCCTGGCATCCCAGATGTGCTCGATGGGATTGAGATCAAGTGACATAGCTGGCCAAGAAAGCGAGGTCACGTCGATGCAGTGTTCATCCAACCATTCAGATTCAATTCGGGAGCGATGGCACGGTGCATTGTCTTGTTGCAGGATGAGGTCCCCAGTGTGATGTTGAAGACACACAAACGGAAGCAAATTGACGTCCAGGATATCCCGGTAACGCTGACCTGTAAATGACGATGTCACACGTACCACGGGTCCCATTTTATTTCACGTAAACAGTCCCCAGACGAGAATGCCACCCCCACCAGCTTGAAGAGCACCCTGCTGGCAAGGAAGGATCCATAGCTTCATGTGGTTTGCACCGTACTCGTATCCTGCCATCCGCATGTACCGACGTGAATCTCGAGTCATCAGTCCAGGTAGCATTTTTTAACATGTCTAGGGTCCAGTGGCGATGTTCCCGCGTCCATGCTAATCTTTGCACCCTGTGATGTGCTGTCTGTAGCGGTACCCTCGTGGGACGATGGCTTCTGTATTGCATAGCGAGGAGATGGTTCTGGATAGTGTGGCTGCTTACAAGCTTTTGTGCACCAGCGTTAAATTGCCGAGTGATTACTTGCACTGTGACCCATCTATCCGCTTTTACAACGCGAGCTAGCCGACGATGAGCCCTCTCATCCACACGCTGTTGTCCACGGCAGTTGGCCCTTGCAGGGATGGTTTTACCGGATTCGATGTACTCACGGTGCACCCGTGGCACAATGGCTCGTGAAAATCCCAGTGCCTGCACGACTTCCGAGATGGAGTGACCCATTCGTCGGGCCCCGACAATTTGCCCACGATCAAATGCGCTTAGATCCTTAGTTTTATCCATACTGCGTCCGACTCTTACTGTTTCCCGTCGCATCACTCCTTATATTGTCGATAGCTGCATACGTAACGTCGTTTCCGTTTACAGGTCCGCCCACAGCACCTCATTTGCATAACGCCAGCTGTCTCTAATTCAATTGCTTTTCAGTGTATATATTTGTCACCTTAATTTTGGACATCAGTGTATTTCAGCCCTTAAAACGACAGAATTCTTTTGCGCCGGTGGTGAGGATCCGGGACCGTTTAGGTTGAAGCCGCGTGTCTGAACCTCTGAGCGCGAGTGTTGCAGGAACCATCACTTCGGAACAGTGCAAAAAGAAAGTGGTGTGAATTCACGAAAAAATTCTAAAAATAACGTGCAGCGAATTTGCCAGAATTTCCCTTTTTGAAATTACCTGTTCATTTAACTTCTATTTTCTCACAGATTTTTCCGTACTCAGTAACTCCGTTTATTTAAAAAAAAACTCAGTTTGGGTTTTTATATATTTATAGAGAAACTTACTAAAATCGGAAAAATTGAATTTTTTTTTTGGAGGTTTAACGACCACCATGAGCAACTCAACAGGCTATAAGCAGTCGCCCATCCCTAATTTAAGGTCACTGCTTCCAGCGAAGAAAGAGAGCCAGGGCCGTAAGACAAACACAACATCCATGCCTCACCGGGATTTGAACCCGGACCCCTTTCCGACGAATGATCAGAAGCTATCGCTTTGACCACTGCACCACAGGGCGGTCTTCAATTTTTCACCTCTGACACCAGTTAATACTTTCGGCCCGGTGGTGAGGACCTAGCCCGGACCATTTAGGTTGAAGCCACACGTCCTAACAACTGAGACGGAATCCAACAGGAACCAGGCTTATGTTCAAGGTAAAACTTAATTACGCGATGGGGACTTTTTTACGCTTTCCAACCGTAGGTTGAAGAAGCGTATATGCTCCAGCTTTGTTCCTCTGTCTGTCCGTTGGTCTGTCCGCACGATAACTCACGTAAAAATGGTTCCATTTCAATGAAATTTTAGTATGTGGTAGGGGACCACCTCGATACAAACCCTATTGAAAATGGACGAAATGGGGTCAAAGGTCAGGACATAGGAGCTGGATCCATTCCATTGCCCTTATGCGTCATAACTTACGTAAAAATGCTTCGCTTGCTACAAAACGTTTTCTTGTTGTTCCGGAGATGAACTGGACCGGTTCTGTTGAATGTCATCGAAATGGGGTCAAAGGTCAGTGCACAGGACCGAGATTTGTTCCGCAGTCATTATCCTCATAACTTGAGTAGAAATGCTTCTATTTCTACAAAACTTTAGTATGTTGATCCAGAGATATACTGAACGACTTGGTTACGAACCCTATTGAAAATGGACGAAATGGGGTCAAAGGTCAGGACATAGGAGCTGGATCCATTCCATTGCCCTTATGCGTCATAACTTACGTAAAAATGCTTCGCTTGCTACAAAACGTTTTCTTGTTGTTCCGGAGATGAACTGGACCGGTTCTGTAGAATATCATCGAAATGGGGTCAAAGGTCAGTGCACAGGACCGAGATTTGTTCCGCAGTCATTATCCTCATAACTTGAGTAGAAATGCTTCTATTTCTACAAAACTTTAGTATGTTGATCCAGAGATATACTGAACGACTTGGTTACGAACCCTATTGAAAATGGACGAAATGGGGTCAAAGGTCAGGACATAGGAGCTGGATCCATTCCATTGCCCTTATGCGTCATAACTTACGTAAAAATGCTTCGCTTGCTACAAAACGTTTTCTTGTTGTTCCGGAGTTGAACTGGACCGGTTCTGTAGAATGTCATCGAAATGGGGTCAAAGGTCAGTGCACAGGACCGAGATTTGTTCCGCAGTCATTATCCTCATAACTTGAGTAGAAATGCTTCTATTTCTACAAAACTTTAGTATGTTGATCCAGAGATATACTGAACGACTTGGTTACGAACCCTATTGAAAATGGACGAAATGGGGTCAAAGGTCAGGACATAGGAGCTGGATCCATTCCATTGCCCTTATGCGTCATAACTTACGTAAAAATGCTTCGCTTGCTACAAAACGTTTTCTTGTTGTTCCGGAGATGAACTGGACCGGTTCTGTAGAATATCATCGAAATGGGGTCAAAGGTCAGTGCACAGGACCGAGATTTGTTCCGCAGTCATTATCCTCATAACTTGAGTAGAAATGCTTCTATTTCTACAAAACTTTAGTATGTTGATCCAGAGATATACTGAACGACTTGGTTACGAATCCTATTGAAAATGGACGAAATGGGGTCAAAGGTCAGGACATAGGAGCTGGATCCATTCCATTGCCCTTATGCATCATAACTTACGTAAAAATGCTTCGCTTGCTACAAAACGTTTTCTTGTTGTTCCGGAGATGAACTGGACCGGTTCTGTTGAATATCATCGAAATGGGGTCAAAGGTCAGTGCACAGGACCGAGATTTGTTCCGCAGTCATTATCCTCATAACTTGAGTAGAAATGCTTCTATTTCTACAAAACTTTAGTATGTTGATCCAGAGATATACTGAACGACTTGGTTACGAATCCTATTGAAAATGGACAAAATGGGGTCAAAGGTCAGGACATAGGAGCTGGATCCATTCCATTGCCCTTATGCGTCATAACTTACGTAAAAATGCTTCGCTTGCTACAAAACGTTTTCTTGTTGTTCCGGAGTTGAACTGCACCGGTTCTGTTGAATATCATCGAAATGGGGTCAAAGGTCAGTGCACAGGACCGAGATTTGTTCCGCAGTCATTATCCTCATAACTTGAGTAGAAATGCTTCTATTTCTACAAAACTTTAGTATGTTGATCCAGAGATATACTGAACGACTTGGTTACGAACCCTATTGAAAATGGACGAAATGGGGTCAAAGGTCAGGACATAGGAGCTGGATCCATTCCATTGCCCTTATGCGTCATAACTTACGTAAAAATGCTTCGCTTGCTACAAAACGTTTTCTTGTTGTTCCGGAGTTGAACTGGACTGGTTCTGTAGAATGTCATCGAAATGGGGTCAAAGGTCAGTGCACAGGACCGAGATTTGTTCCGCAGTCATTATCCTCATAACTTGAGTAGAAATGCTTCTATTTCTACAAAACTTTAGTATGTTGATCCAGAGATGTACTGAACGACTTGGTTACGAACCCTATTGAAAATGGACGAAATGGGGTCAAAGGTCAGGACATAGGAGCTGGATCCATTCCATTGCCCTTATGCGTCATAACTTACGTAAAAATGCTTCGCTTGCTACAAAACGTTTTCTTGTTGTTCCGGAGTTGAACTGGACTGGTTCTGTTGAATATCATCGAAATGGGGTCAAAGGTCAGTGCACAGGACCGAGATTTGTTCCGCAGTCATTATCCTCATAACTTGAGTAGAAATGCTTCTATTTCTACAAAACTTTAGTATGTTGATCCAGAGATATACTGAACGACTTGGTTACGAATCCTATTGAAAATGGACAAAATGGGGTCAAAGGTCAGGACATAGGAGCTGGATCCATTCCATTGCCCTTATGCGTCATAACTTACGTAAAAATGCTTCGCTTGCTACAAAACGTTTTCTTGTTGTTCCGGAGATGAACTGGACCGGTTCTGTAGAATATCATCGAAATGGGGTCAAAGGTCAGTGCACAGGACCGAGATTTGTTCCGCAGTCATTATCCTCATAACTTGAGTAGAAATGCTTCTATTTCTACAAAACTTTAGTATGTTGATCCAGAGATATACTGAACGACTTGGTTACGAACCCTATTGAAAATGGACGAAATGGGGTCAAAGGTCAGGACATAGGAGCTGGATCCATTCCATTGCCCTTATGCGTCATAACTTACGTAAAAATGCTTCGCTTGCTACAAAACGTTTTCTTGTTGTTCCGGAGTTGAACTGGACCGGTTCTGTAGAATATCATCGAAATGGGGTCAAAGGTCAGTGCACAGGACCGAGATTTGTTCCGCAGTCATTATCCTCATAACTTGAGTAGAAATGCTTCTATTTCTACAAAACTTTAGTATGTTGATCCAGAGATATACTGAACGACTTGGTTACGAATCCTATTGAAAATGGACAAAATGGGGTCAAAGGTCAGGACATAGGAGCTGGATCCATTCCATTGCCCTTATGCGTCATAACTTACGTAAAAATGCTTCGCTTGCTACAAAACGTTTTCTTGTTGTTCCGGAGTTGAACTGCACCGGTTCTGTAGAATATCATCGAAATGGGGTCAAAGGTCAGTGCACAGGACCGAGATTTGTTCCGCAGTCATTATCCTCATAACTTGAGTAGAAATGCTTCTATTTCTACAAAACTTTAGTATGTTGATCCAGAGATATACTGAACGACTTGGTTACGAACCCTATTGAAAATGGACGAAATGGGGTCAAAGGTCAGGACATAGGAGCTGGATCCATTCCATTGCCCTTATGCGTCATAACTTACGTAAAAATGCTTCGCTTGCTACAAAACGTTTTCTTGTTGTTCCGGAGTTGAACTGGACCGGTTCTGTAGAATATCATCGAAATGGGGTCAAAGGTCAGTGCACAGGACCGAGATTTGTTCCGCAGTCATTATCCTCATAATTTGAGTAGAAATGCTTCTATTTCTACAAAACTTTAGTATGTTGATCCAGAGATATACTGAACGACTTGGTTACGAACCCTATTGAAAATGGACGAAATGGGGTCAAAGGTCAGGACATAGGAGCTGGATCCATTCCATTGCCCTTATGCGTCATAACTTGCGTAAAAATGCTTCGCTTGCTACAAAACGTTTTCTTGTTGTTCCGGAGATGAACAGGACCGGTTCTGTTGAATATAATCGAAGTGGGGTCAAAGGTCAGTGCACAGGACCGAGATTTGTTCCGCAGTCATTATCCTCATAACTTGAGTAGAAATGCTTCTGTTTCTACAAAACTTTAGTATGATGATCCAGAGATATACTGAACGACTTGGATACGATCCCTATTGAAAATGGACGAAATGGGGTCAAAGGTCAGGACATAGGAACTGGATCCAACCCATTGCCCTTAAGCGCCATAACTTACGTAAAAATGCTTCGCTTGCTACTAAACGTTTTCATGTTGTTCCGGAGATGAACTGGACCGGTTCTGTTGAATATCACCAAAATGGGATCAAAGGTCAACGCCCAAGAGTGAGATTTATTCCGCAGCCATTATCCTCACAGCTTGAGTAATGATTTCTGGTATGTTGGAAAACGTATCATAATCAATGCATTGCATGATTTTACTAACTGGTTTTAATTTCTATTAGAGTGTGTTATTTTTTTGAATACGTTCCTAAGAAATTTTGTTTTCTGTACGAGGTCTTATTACAAATTATGTATTTTTTTTATCGAATGATTTGGAGTTTGTGATCTTTCTTTCAACTGACTATAAGTCACATTTTTTTAAAGAGAAGGTGCAATGTATTGCTTTATAATATTATTTCACAAAACTTCTAAGTACCAACTCAATGGGCTATAAGCAGTCGCCCGTCCCTGATTTAGAGCCACTGAATCCAAGGAAGGGGGGGGGGAGTTAGTGCCGTTAACCAAACACAACATCCATGTCTCACCGGGATTCGAATCCGGACCCATTTTGGAGGACTGATCAGGGACCATCACTTAGACCACTGCGCCATTGGAGTCAGAGATGGGAACTGGTCACGGGTCAACAGGTCATCGGATCGAAACTTTCTTGCGGGTCCAAGGGGTCAGGTCAAGGTGTTCCTGACCCGATTTTGACCCGGTTTTATTTCCGTTTTATTTTTGAAAAGAGAAAAATATATTCCAAAGAAAAATGCGCTTTGTGGAATTCTGTAGTCAATACTGATGCCCACTGAGTGAATAATGATTTGCCATGCAAAAATTTCGTCGTCTCTTTGTTAAAGCAACGAAGATTTCCACCGACCGAATTCAGACAACACACCGACCCCATATCGTAAAAAGATCCATTCCTTGCGTTTTTTTACAGTGTGACTGTCCAGGGCAAGGTACAGTCAAACGCCATTCTCTTGCTTCTCAGATGATTCACTCTCTCCGTGCGAAGTTCACTGTATGATTAAGAGTTACTTTTCGCATCGCATCTTTTACATTAGCTTTTCGATTGATGTGCTAACATCCCGCTCCCATGACATATCACGTCGAAATGAAATGTATGGATGGATTTAATATTAAGGAGGTTAAGAAGGACGTCGAAACCGGCTAATACGTGCTTGTTGAAAACCACAAAGGGAAGAATGAATAATGGAAATTGTTTCGTCTCATTTAGGACCCAGTGAATAATTCTGAGTTGGTTGGTCTTGCTTTTTGTTCAAAATGTGGAAAGTGTATAATTACAAAGAAAGATGTCGACGGTGTAATAAAAGATTATCGAACCAAAAATCTAACGGACTATATGAAAGTATGCGCACCTCCATCAAAGAGCGGAAAGTGTGAACAATCTAAATACATTTAAAAAAATGCACTCGTGCAATCGTAAATATTGATTCCCATTTGTAATATACTCATGGTCACGGTCATAATCAGCCATTATTTCTGGATTACACAAAATAGTGGCACTAAACATGGCAATAAAATTTAGCAAGTAACCAAATTTTATTATTAAAGCAAGTTAGTAAAATCATGCAATGCATTGATTATGATACGCTTTCCAACATACCAGAAATCATTACTCAAGTTATAAGGATAAAGGCTGTGGAATAAATCTCGGTCTTGTGCCCTGAACTTTGATCCCATTTCGATGATATTCTACAGAACTCGTTCAGTATACTTCCGAAATAACATGATAAAGTTTTGTCGGAATGGAAGCATTTTTACGTAAGTTATGACGCATAATGGCGATGGAATAGATTCCGCTCCTGTGGCCTAACCTTTGACATTATTTCGCACGTTTTCAATAGCATTCGTTGACCGCATTTCGCCCATTTAATAGGCAGGCCATTACAACATACTAACATTTCATCCTGATCGAAGACTTTTTACGTAAGTTATGACGCATAATGGCGATGGAATAGATTCCGCTCCTGTGGCCTAACCTTTGACCCTATTTCGCACGTTTTCAATAGCATTCGTTGACCGCATTTTGCCCATTTAATAGGCAGGCCATTACAACATACTAACATTTCATCCTGATCGAAGACGTTTTACGTAAGTTATGACGCATAATGGCGATGGAATAGATTCCGCTCCTGTGGCCTGACCTTTGACCCTATTTCGCACGTTTTCAATAGCATTCGTTGACCGCATTTCGCCCATTTAATAGGCAGGCCATTACAACATACTAACATTTCATCCTGATCGAAGACTTTTTACGTAAGTTATGACGCATAATGGCGATGGAATAGATTCCGCTCGTGTGGCCTAACCTTTGACCCTATTTCGCACGTTTTCAATAGCATTCGTTGACAGCATTTTGCCCATTTAATAGGCAGGCCATTACAACATACTAACATTTCATCTAGATCGAAGACTTTTTTACGTAAGTTATGACGCATAATGGCGATGGAATAGATTCCGCTCCTGTGGCCTAACCTTTGACCCTATTTCGCACGTTTTCAATAGCATTCGTTGACCGCATTTCGCCCATTTAATAGGCAGGCCATTACAACATACTAACATTTCATCCAGATCGAAGACTTTTTACGTAAGTTATGACGCATAATGGCGATGGAAGTGATTCCGCTCCTATGTACTGACCTTTGACCCATTGCGCCCATTTTAAATAGGGTTTGTCCCCAGGTGATCCCCTACCGTATACTAAAATTTAATCGAAATTGAACCTTTTTTACGTTAGTTATGACGCATAAGAGCAGTGAAATGGATCCCGCTGCTATGTGCTAACCTTTGACCCCATTTCCTTCACGTTCAATAGGGTTCCTTCCCAGGTGATCCCCTTCCCCATACTAAAAGTTCATCGAAATCGAGAGATTTTTACGCGAGTTATCGTGCGGACGAACATACGCAGTTACCCCCATTGAGTTACCACCCTGAGTAACTCAATGCGCTACAAGAAGTTCGCCCGTCCCTAACTTAGGGCCACTGAATCTAAGGAAGGCAGCGAGCAAGCGTTGTAAGACAAACACAACATCCACGTCTCACCGGGATTCGAATCCAGACCCATCTCGGAGGAATGATCAGAAACCATCACTTAGACCACTGCGCAATCGGGGCGACATTGTGCACCAAATTAAGAACCCGGTTTCTTACGGCAACATCATATACACTATATTGATAAAAGTCACGGAACATCCCTACAAAAGCAAATGAACGGATCCGCTGCGTTGTTAAGAGGCGCAGTATAGCTCAAAGGGTATATAAACAAGCCTGCAGCTGACCGCGATCATATCGTGAGGTTGAGTGAAAATGTCGCTGAACTGACTTTGAGAAAGGAAAGATTGTTGGATGTTATATTAGTGGGTTGTCCATAAGAGAAACCGAGAGGCGTTTAAACATACCCAAGTCAACTGTTTTGGATGTACTGAATAAGTGGAGGACACATGGCGTGCCTGAAGCAGCAAAACGTACAGGCAGACCAAAGAAAATCAGTGATAGAGGACTTCGAAGCCTCAGGAGAGTCATTACAGCTAATCGACGGAGTACTAAATAGGACCTTAGTGTACAGGTGAGTACAAATTCTGGAACCTCGGTATGTACACGTACCATTCGCAGAGAACTTCATTCCATGGGTTACCGTTGTCGTGCGACTTCTCATAAACCTTTCCTCTATACTCGGAATGCTACTCGTTGTTTAGCATGGTGTAAAGAACATTTATCGTGGACCGTAGATCAATGGAAACTGGTCCTATGGACTGATGAACCCAGATACACGATCCTTCAGTCTGATGGACGTGTGTGGGTCGTGTGGGTATGGAAGCAGCCGGTGGAACGCTATCAGAACGGATTCAAAAGACGTGCTTATTACACCCGAAAATCCGGTGTTATCTTTATTGTTTAAGTTGCAGTCGTTTAAGTAGATCCATGCTGTATATTTGAATAGTCACAATAAATTTGCAGCTGTGCCTATAGACAAAAAGCGGTGAATATGTTTTTTTTCAGATTCAAATCTTTGTTTATTAGCTTGTTTACAGTTGATACAGAGATCTTTAGCGATTGCGCTTTGGTTCTGTGTATTTTCATTTAAGACCAGAGAACATAATTTTGAAATAATCGTAAAACTAAGTACCTTTTTTGGATTTTCGTTTGGTGTTGTTTTTCCTGTTAAAAGCAATGCCAGACGATTTTTCCTTCTAGACTGCCGGACAGTTGCTAAGGACGGATGACAATAGCAACGATAGCAACCATAAAATGGAAGGCAGGAAAATGTGGAAATTAGCATAAGTGCGGGATACAGTAAGACGTGTTGTGCGTATCCAAATTTCGGATTGCCGAACTTGTTCGTGACGTCATACCACTGATAAGAGATATAAAGGATTTGACGCGTATTGACCGTTGTTGTTCAAACGCAAAGTTGAAAGGGAAATAATCAATTGACGAACTTGCAATTTTCAGTATGTCTTCCCGACATCACCTAGATGATTTTAGCGTGGCCGTATTATTGGCAAGATTGAAGAAGTGCGAAAAATAACAGATGTTGCCAGGGAGTTCGACGTCAGCCACAGTGTTGTTTCAAGGCTTTGGAAATCATTTCAAACAAATGGAGAGTGTAGCAAACGTCACGGGAGAGGTCGTGTTCGCAGTACGACACCTGCAAAAGATCGGTACATAGTGCTATCAACAAAAAGACACCGGCGTCAGCACAGCTAGTGAGGTAGCAAATCAGTTTATGGCTGCTACTGGCAAGAGGATCTCCAGAAAAACTTTCGCCAGACGTTTGCATGAAGGAGGACTATGCGCCCGCCGTCCTGTTGTGTGCATCCCATAGCCCAGACGTCACCGTACCGCCCGTTTGCAATGGTGCCATCAACATCGCAATTGGACTGATAACTACTGGTCTGCTGTCCTCTTCTCAGATGAGAGTAGATACAGTCTATCGTCTGATTGTCGACGACAACTGATCTGGCGTGATAGTGGTACTGCATATTGTCCAGCAAACATACAGCAAAGTGACCGATATCCGACATGTAGTGTCATGGTATGGGCTGGCATCATGATCAATGGCCGTACGTCCCTCTATGTGCTTCCAACTGGGACTATGACTGGCCAACGATAAATTAATGATGTTCCGCTACCTCATGTTTGCATGTTCCGTGGTGCTGTCGGTGGTAGATTCATTTTCATGGACGACAACGCAACATGTCATCGAACAGTCGCTGTCCAGGAATGTCTTGAGAGCGAGGATATTCAACGCCTCGTATGGCTAGCACTTTCTCCAGATGTGAATCTCATTGAAAATGTGTGGAATGCTTTGGGGAAGAATTTTGCTGGTCGCCAATGCCCTCCAATAAACAAGGACACCCTCATCCGTGCACTGACAGAGGAATGGGATAAATTGCCCCAACAGCTGCTGGATAATGTTGTGCAAAGCATGACACGACGTGTGGAATCTTGCATCGCCCTCAATGGTGGCCGTATATTGTATTGACATCTTACGCCGGAACGCCTGCGGACGGTAATTGCATTTTTTTCGCGTTTACGTATTCAGCACAAAATGGCCTGTTTGTCCCTTGAACACGTTCCAAAGCCTTCTGGATTTCAGAGCACAATAAATTGTCTTTCTTGTAATGTCCTGGCATTCTGGCATTATTTTATTTCACTTGGCATCCAACCACACTTACTTTTTAATGCGCTATATAGCCGTTTATGATACGTCCTTAGCAATTTTCCAGCAGTGTATTATTAATAGTATTTCTTATTTTACCCATATAAATGCTAACTACGTGATTTTCACATTTTTTTTAGTTACAGAATGCGAATATTTCTCTTCTTAAAGAGCAGAAACATAACCTTGAATCCACAGCTTGTTTACGTGCGCCATTTTCTTAGAAGAGGATACTGGGTAATTTCAGCAGAAATTTCTGGTGTGTTCATGTAAAACGCTGTTAACCATTTCAATCCTTGAATTTCTTTTATTTTCTGCAATTTCTTATCAAAAACATTCTAAAAATCTGTGATCATTCTTACAAGGGAACAGACCTGACCGTTTTCGCTAGATGTACAATGCTTGTTATATCATTTGACAGTACTGAAAGGGTAATGTATAATGGCAAACTTTTAGGTGTTACGGAATATAAATGATGAAGTTATAGGACATCAAAAACACTGGCAGAAACAATATTGATGGAATCTCCGATGCTCTTGCAGCCCGTATCGGAATGTTTTTGTTGTTTACGCTTTCCAACCGTAGGTTAAAGAAGCGTATATGCTCCAGCTTTGTCCGTCCGTCTGTCCGTCCGTCTGTCCGTCCGTCCGTCCGTCCGTCTGTCCGTCCGTCCGTCCGCACGATAACTCACGTTAAAATGGTTCGATTTCGACGAAATTTTAATATGTGGTAGGTGACCCTTTGGGGACGAACCCTATTGAAAATGGGTGAAACAGGGTCAAAGGTCAGGACATAGGACCGGGATTCATACCATTTCTGTTATGCGTCATAACTTGCGTAAAAATAGTTCGATTTCGATGAAATTTTAGTATGTGGTAGGGAACCACCTAGGGACGAAACCTATTGAAAATGGGTGAAATAGGGACAAAGACCAGGACATAAAAGCGAGATCCATTCCGTTGCCTTTATGTGTCATAACATGCGTAAATATCATTCGATTTTGATGAAATTTTAGTATGTGGTAGGGAACCACTGGGCACGAACCCTATTGAAAATGGGTGAAATAGGGTCTCAGGTCAGGCAGGGCATAAGAGCGGGATTTATTCCATTGCCCTTATGCGTCATAACTTGCGAGAAAATGGTTCGATTTCTATGAAATTTTAGTATGTGGTAAGGAACCACAAGGAAACGAACACTGTTGAAAATGGGCGAAATAAGGGTCAAAGGCCAGGACATAAAAGCGGGATCCATTCCATTGCCTTTATGCGTCATAACATGCGTAAATATGGTTAGATTTCGATGAAATTTTAGTACGTGGTAGGGAACCACCTGGGCACAAACCCTATTGAAAATGGGTGAAATGGGGTTAAAGCTCAGGACACTGGAGTGGGATCAATTTCATTGCCCTTGTGCATCATAACTTACCTGAAAATGTTTCGATTGCGACAAAACGTTATGATGTTGTTCCGGAGGTAAAGTGAACCGGTTCTGATGAATATCAACGAAATTGGGTCAAAGGTCATTGCACAAAAGCAAGATTTATTCCACAGCTATTATTCTCATAACTTGCGACAAACCTTTAGTATGCTATTCCTGAAGTATACTAAACCGGTCCTGTTGAATATCATCGAAATGGGGTGAAAGGTCAGGACACAGGAGCGAGATTTATTCCACAGCCATTATCGACATAACTTGAGTAATACTGTAATTTCTGCTATGTTGCAAAGCGTATCATAATCAATGCATTGCATGAGTTTACTAACTTGTTTTAAGAAATTGGTATACATTACAAAGTATTCATGAACGGATATACAATATAGCGTGTTCAGAAATGGATATACATTGCACTCACTTTTCATGTATATACGAGAAAAAATATGAAGATCTTTAATTATGGAATGATCCAAAAAATAAAGTAGTTCTCACAGTGAGCACATTTCATGAATGATATTTCCCCGCAACTTCTCTGCCACATTCCTCAAAATATTCCCGATATAAAGCAATACTGGAGAGGTCTTTGGAAGCATCCTGGGTTAGTAGTGACATAACTACGCTTATAAAATGCAAAGCGGATTAGGTTTTAAAATCGAGGCTGTGAAAACTGATAGTGAACAAAGGACTGCAGACGGAAAACGTGGTCTCTGTGGAAAAATTTCATGTCTGATTTTACCAACAGTTAAATCATGAAAGAAATAAGGGATTACGCCATATGATACAAATTTTGAAGATGACAATCCGATTTTTGGCGTAAATGTGACAAGGATGGTAAGTCAGATAATATTCAAAAACTTGAAAATTTTCATTGTTCTGGAGCAGGACTCGAAGCCGCGTCTCCCAGAAAACGCCCGGGTATAGTGGTTAGCATACCCGGGCGTTTTTTGGGAGACGCGGGTTCGAGTCCCGCTCCAGGACGATGAAAATTTTCAAGTTTTTGAATATTATCTGACTTACCATCCGTGTCACATTTACGCCAAAAATCGGATTGTCATCTTCAAAATGTGTTACCAACAGTGTTTGTTATGAATTTAACCATGATTTTATAGGGACTTCTTGCACTTATTTTTATAGAAAATAATTGTAAGAAGTTATACTATAACATTCATAATATACATACATTACATAATATAATGCTCATAAACAAGGCTCCAGTGTCGCCCCCAGTTGTCCATAGCAGTTCAAAGTTTGGATATAAACATATCTTATGATCCTCTATCTAAACAACATACTTTGGTTTTGCAATCAGCGACAACCACATGTCCGCTTCTTTGTTAGTAGCTACATTTTTAAAACCTAAGAACACTAAAACCTTTCCAAAGACTTAGCACACGGTGCAGGCTGATAACACGATAGCTCTTGCTTTCAATCTTATCGACCTTTTTTACGCTTTCCAACCGTAGGTTGAAGAAGCTTATATGCTATAGCTTTGTCCGTCTGTCTGTCCGTCCGTCCGCACGATAACTCCCGTAAGAATGGTCCGCTTTCGATGAAATGTTAGTATGTGGTGGGGAACCACCTAGGGATGGACCCTATTGAAAATGGACCAATTGGGGTCAAAGGTCATGACATAGGAGCTGGATCCATTCCATTGCCCTTATGCGTCATAACTTGCGTAAAAATCGTTTGATTTTGATAACATTTTAATGTGTGATAGGGGAGCACCTGGAAAATAAACTCTTGAAAAATGGACGAAATGGGGTCAAAGGTCAGGACATAGAAGCAGGATCCATTCCATTGCCCTTATGCGTCATGCCTTACGAAAACCTGCTTCGATTGCGACAAAGCTTTATCATGTTGTTCCGGAGGTATACTGAACCAATTTTGCTAAACATCATCGAAATGGGGTTAAAGGTCAGAACACAAGAGTGTGATTTATTCCACAGCCATTATCCTCAAAACTTGAGTAATAACTTGAGTAATGATTTCTAGTATGTTTGAAAGCGTATCATAATCAATTCATTACATGATTTTACTAACTTTTTTATAAAAAAGAACAATGGTAGCATCCCACATATGTTAATGACCATGAAATAACTATAGCGAATAATCAGAGAAACTAAGCGATTGCCAAACTCTGCAAAAATAAAGAGCTCCATGCGTAAGTAAAGACGCAGTTGCATGTTACGATACAGCCTATCCAGATATTATTGCATATTATTAGTTGCCACGTTTGAAAATACAACTGCGACCAGCTAGTAGATAGCCAGATGTACTTTCAAGAATAAAATGCGTCCGGCATAAGATTTCCAAAAACGAAATGAGGTCCTTTTTAGAACGCCATAGGTTTTCTTCAATAAATGTAAGCGCTTTTATTCAACTGTCATGCTTTGAAATGAACGGAAACGAAAGTGATAGGAAGCGAAGGGACGGATAAAGTGGATTGATGAAGTTCCGACGACAAGATGGAAAGAAAAATATCATATCCGTCCATGTTCAAGATTTATGATGAAAACTACTCTGACATTTCCAGATAAGAAAAAATCCCTTTTTAAATACGCCATTGATATTGTAAAATATTTCTGAAGGAAGAATATATTATGCAAAATCAGTGTGGTTACTAGCTTTTCATGTACGATGTGCAAGATCTTGCTTTTGAGCCCATTAGCTTTGTTTTAGGGGGAAGAAGAGAGGAAATAATTAAACAAATAAAATATATTGAATGGAATACGGGATTACACCACACAATACAAATTTTAAAGATGACAATCCGTTTTTATGTGTAAATGTGACAAAGATGGTAAGTCAGGTGATATCCGAAAACTTGAAAAACCCGTCATCCTGGAGCGGGATTCGAATCCGCGTCTCCCAGATAGCGCCCGGGTATGCTAACTAGAGATGAGTTCGGGCTAAATTTTAGGAGCACGGGCCTGCCAGTGCCCGGATTTTTGGAAAATTTTGCTTATCAAGGCTTGCATTTATGCATTAAACAGGCCAAAGATATGGCCCAAGCACGGATTAGTTTAAAAATCATTAGTTTCAAAAGTTTAGTTCAGTTAATCCACTTCACAATATTAATATGTTTTTAGAAATACTACGCATAAAGCCAAATGTACTAAAATGTGGATTTGAAAATAAGTAAATAAACAGCGTGCCCTTCGACCGTAAATCAGTAATTTTGGTAAAAGCTGAAGAAAAGAAAATCGTTTGGAAACAAAAAATTCCATTCGTTATTTCTTTTTGATTTCTAAATTTATTTATTTTTTGAAAAAAATTGACTCAAGAAAACTAATATTTGCAATGTAATTTACATATATGCTAATTGGTAAAGTTGGTTTAGAGTGATGTAGTAAAATATAAAAAAAAAACATGTAGGGAAATTTTCCAAAATTAAAAAAAAAAGAACTTGAGAGCATTCCAGACCAGATAATTCTGCGTTTTGTAACATTAACAAAGCTTTGCGCTTAATAGTATAATAATCACAATATTATCATATGTGTGTGCAGTTTCCAGATCAAGTTCATCATAAAACAAGTTAGTAAAATCATGCAATGCATTGATTATGATACGCTTTCCAACATACCAGAAATTATTACTCAATTTCTGTGGATAATGGCTGTGGAATAAATCTCGCTCCTGTGTCCTGACCTTTGACCCCATTTCGATGATGTTCAACAGAACCGGTTCACTATACCTCCGGAACAACATGATAAAGTTGTGTTGCAATAGAAGCAGTTTTACGCAAGTTATCATAATAATGGCTGTGGAATAAATCTTGATTTTGTGCAATGACCTTTGACCCCATTTCGTTGATATTCAACAGAACCGGTTCACTCTACCTCCGGAACAACATGATAATGTTTTGTCGCAATCCAAGCATTTTAGGTAAGTTATGATGAACAAGGGCAATGGAATGGATTCCACTCCAGTGTCCTGACCTTTGACCCCATTTCGCCCATTTTCAATAGGGCTCCCTACCACATACTAAAATTTCATCGCAATCGAACCATTTTTACGCACGCAAGTTATGACGCATAAGAGCAATGGAATATATCATGCTCTTATGCCCTGCCTGACCTTTGATCTCATTTCGCCTGCTTTCAATAGGGTTCGTACCCAGGTGGTTCCCTACCACATACTAAAATTTCATCGAAATCGAACCATTTTTACGCAAATTATGACGCATAAGGGCAATGGAATAAATTCCGCTCTTATGCCCTGCCTGACCTTTCACCCCATTTCGCCCATTTTCAATAGGGTTCGTGCCCAGGTGGTTCCCTACCACATACTGAAATTGCACCGTAATCGAACCATATTTACGCATGTTATGACGCATGAAGACAATGGAATGGATCCAGCTCCTATGTCCTGACCTTTGACCCAATTTCACCCATTTTCAATAGGGTTTGTCCCCAGGTGGTACTCTACCAAATACTAAAATTTCCTCGAAATTGAACCATTTCACGTGAGTTATCGAGCGGACGGACGGACGGAAGGACGGGCAGACGGACGGACAAAGCTGGAGCATATACGCTTCTTCAACCTACGGTTGGAAAGCGTAAAAAAGAGAGACAGAGAATGGCATCTAATGCCTCAGCGCTTCAACTTGGTCTTCTTTTCTCTAAAACTCGACTTGCTGCACTAAAAACCAACGTCACCCCAATAATCGCGGGAGTGAGGAAATTAAAAAAAATAAGTAACAACATTTCTAACTGCACAATTTTTGAAATTAATACATCATTTTAAAGATAAGATTCTTGATTTTTAATAAAATACAAAAAATGGGAATGTGATTTTCTTCCTGTTTTTTTATACCAGACGTTCTTAAACTAATCCTTGCTTGGGCCATAGCTTTGGACAATGCATAATGCAAGTCTTGCTAAGCAAAATTTGTCTTGCAATGGCAGCTAGCTTAGGAAATTGAAAATTCTTCCACCATGGTAACAAATCCAAAATGAAATTCAACACGTGTAATTCAACTGGGCTCGGAATTTACACATGCTGAATTAATTACAGTAATGAAATTCAAGACGTGTAATTCCGAGCCTGGGCCCAGCCGGGTCTCGGGTTTTTCGGTAGTTAATGAATTCTGAGCACATCCGAGCCCGGGCCCGAGTTGATCCCTAATGCTAACCACTACACCACCCAGAACGAAGTTTCCGCTTAATTTGAGTATAACCATCACAGGATTCGCTAGTCGAAGCAACCGGCAGTCATGTTTATCGAATCTGGAGGTTAAGACTCTTATCCCGTGATTTCCCGTAAGAGCAGATAAACCATAAATGGAATACGGGATTAAACCATGTAATACACATTTTGAAGTTCTAGTTCATCGACGTAATCTTATGCCTACCCTGTGCTCAGTGACGTCACAGGTACGGATGCTGAACCATAAAACCACATAAAAGGACCAGCAACTCCAAGAGATGTGTGTGCGTCTCATGATTACTTATTAAGTAACCTTGACGGGAGCTCTGGTCACATGAGGAAGGCAGAAAGTTGAGCTTTGGACGAGCCCTTGCTTCCTCACGTGACCGGGTGTGCATCTTTAAAAAGAACTCTTAAGCGTAATTTAAACAAGTTAGTAAAATCATGCAACGCATTGATTATAATATGCTTTCCAACGTACCAGAAATCATTACTCAAGTTATGAAGATAATGGCTGTGGAATAAATCTCGGTCCTGTGCGCTGACCTTTGATTCCATTTCAATTATATTTAACAGAACCGGTTCAGTATACCTCCGAAATAACATGATAACGTTTTGTCGCAATCGAAGCACTTTTACGTAAGTTACGATGCATAAGGGCTATGAAATAGATGCCGCTCTTGTGTCCTAACCTTTGACCCCATTTCGCCCACTTTCAATAGGATTCGTTTCCAGGCAGGCCCCTACATCATACTAACATTTCATCCAAATCGAAGCATTTTTACGTAAGTTATGACGCATAATGGCGATGGAAGTTATTCCGCTCCTATGTCCTGACCTTTGACCCCATTTCGCCCATTTTCAATAGGGTTTGTTCCCAGGTTGTCGCTTACCACATACTAAAATTAAATCGAAATCCAACCTTTTTTACGTTAGTTATAACGCATAAAATCAGTGGAATGGATCCCGCTCCAATGTCCTGCTCCGTGACCCCATTTCGTTCACTTTCTTTAGCCTTTCTTCCCAGGTGTTACGCTACCACATCCTGAAATTTCATCGAAATCGAACGATTTTTACGCGAGTTATCGTGCGGACGGCCATACGCACGCAACGCGTGACGTAATGAGGCAGATGGGAATCGCGACCATCTGCTCGCAAGAACGTAACGTCATAAAACTTTAATAGGATCCACACACGACGCGTGACGTAATGAGTGACCGAGCTCCAACATTTTCAATCGCGAGATTGTGATGTCATAAGATTTCTAAGCATGGGTAACATTAATGGGACTATGCCATGAATATAAAAACGTTATAATTCCTGGTGGTTATTTAACCCACCAAACGAATTTTCCTAAAGTTGAGATCAAGCTAAATCGATTTCTAGTACCAGAAAACGTTAGGTTAACGACTTTCATCAAAATCCTTAGAGCCATTTTCAAAATAAAATTAACATACGTACAAGAAGTGCTTCTTTAATAGTATGGGATAAGGACGATGGAATGGATCCCTATCCTATGTCCTGACCTTTGACCCCATTTCGTTAATTTGCAATATAGTTCGTCCCCAGGTGGTTCCCTACGACATACTAGAATTTCATCGAAATCGAACCATATTTACGCAAGTTATGATGCATAAGAGCAATGGAATGCATCCCGCTCCTATGTCCTTACCTTTAACCCCACTTAACCCATTTTGAATAGGGTTCCTTCCCAGGTGGTCCCCACCACATATAAAAATTTCATCGACATCGAACCATATTTAGGCAAGTTATGGCGCATAAGGGCAATAGAATGGATTCCGCTCCTATGTCGTGACCTTTGTCCCCATTTCGTCCATATTCAATAAGGTTCGCCCCCAGGTGGTCCCCTAGCACATACTAAAATGTCATCGAAATCGAACCATTTTTAGGCTAGTTATCGTTCCGACAGACAGACGGACAGACGGACGGACAAAGCTGGAGCATATACGCTTCTTCAACCTACGGTTGGAAAGCGTAAAAAAGATACTCTTCTAAGTATGACCGACTGATACAATACTACTGAATAGCAAACATTTGTAAATGAACGCAATGAAAAACATTTTTATCTGCTCACAAAATTTATTTATCCTGTCACATATTTTCACGAGACATTTTTTTTTATTTTGCCATTTCCATTTCAGGACCCCATTAGGTGTCTGCGCACTTGTTGAACTTGCCTACTTACGGCACTGTGGAGAATTATAAAAAGCTTGGAACTCAACTGAAATGAAAAATCAAAAGCATGTATGTACTGAAGATATGAAATTCAGGAACACTGTGAAATTCAGAAATCTCTCGGTGAACGGAATCGAAATCGCGCCTTCTCGCTCCGGAGCCAGCTGTTTTAACCGACAAAACTGCACCGACGGAATGTACAGCTGCAAGTTTGTCTGAACCTTAATTTTTTTTGTGCTTCACCTCTGAACTTTAATTATTTTTTGTGCTTCACCTCTGAACCTTAATTATTTTTTGTGCTTCACCTCTGAACCTTAATTTTTTTTGTTTCATCTCTGAACCTTAATTTTTTTTGTGATTCACCTCTGAACCTTAACTTTTTTGCGCTTAAACTCTGAACTTTATTTTTTTTTGTGCTTTATCTCTGAACCTTATTTTTTTTTTTTTGCGCTTCACCTTGAACCTTCATTTTTTTTGTTCTTCACCTCTGAACCTTAATTTTTTTGTGCTTCACCTCTGAACCTTATATATTTTTTGTGCTTCACCTCTGAACCTTAATTTTTGTGTGCTTTACCTCTCAACCTTAATTTTTTTTGGGCTTCACCTCTGAACCTTAATTTTTTTGCGCTTAACCGTTACTGAACCTTAATTTTTTTTTGTGCTTCACTTCTGAACCTTAAATTTTTTTGTGTTTCATCTCTGAACCTTAATTTTTTTTTTTTGCGCTTCACCTTGAACCTTCATTTTTTTTGTTCTTCCCCTCTGAACCTTAATTTTTTTTGTGCTTCATCTCTGAACTTTAAATTTTTTTTGCGCTTCACCTATAAACCTTAATTTTAGTGTGCTTCACCTCTGAACCTTAATTTTTTTTTGTTTCTTCTCTGAACCTTAATTTTTTTTCGTGCTTCCCCTGTGAACCTTAATTTTTTTTCTGTTTCACTTATTAACCTTAATTTTTTTTTGTGTTTCATATCTGAACACTAATTTTTTTTGTGTTTCATATCTGAACCCTAATTTTTTGTGCTTCACCTCTGAACCCTAATTTTTTCTGCGCTTAACCTCTGAACCTTAATTTTTGTTTGTGCTCCACCTCTCCTTTAATTTTATTTTTTTCGTTTTTGTATTTATCTTTGTATTTATTTATTTTTTATTTTTTATTATTATTTTTATTTACTTATTTATTATTTCTTCTTATTATTTTTATTATTATTTTTATTTATTTACTTTTATTTATTTATCTAATGAACAATTTCAAAATATTCCATCGAAATAGAATGCTGTCTAAGAAGGTCTGCATCAGTGTTGCAATTCTACTGATGTATGAGTAGATCTATGGATTTTGAATCATGTCGACTGATAGATTTCCGTAATCTACTGATTTTTCTCTCTTTTAAGACCACCTACACACTCAGGAGCATGTTGTCTAAGAATACTTGCGTCAGTGTTGTCATTCTACTCATGTATCTGTAGGTCTCGTGATTTTGAATCATGTCGACTGATAGAAATGTGCCATCGATCAGAAAAAGTGCTCATTCTTCGGACGACCAATTATTCTGATGTATGGCAGCAGATGGCTGGACACATCCATTTACTTCGATTTTATAAAATGCTTTTTAGAATTTAAAATTTATAATAATCAAAACAATTACTTACTTACAGATAACCTTGAATCACAAAAAAATGGTTGAAATATTAAATCAACTAACTATCTAACTCGAGTACGACAGTATCACCAATTAATATCCCAGTGGCATTTATATTGGCTAAGGCACGTTCTAAAGTTCGGGGGCCGGCCGCGAGTGGCCTAATGGTCAGCGTTCGTGACTGCCATGGAGATAACCTCAGGTTCGATTCTGGGCAGGTACGAACGTTCAAACCACTAAATACCCGCCGTGCGTCGGATGGGCACGTTAAGCCGTCGGACCTCGGGTACTGGCCCTCCGGTAATAAATAAGGGCGTCTTCCTCCCCCTTTCTACCTCGTTTCCGTGTGACTTTCCTATCGGGCACCCTAGCCCAAATCTCCTAGCTAACTATTTCTAAGGGTTGTTTAAGACCTGGGGTCAGACACTCCCTTTATGATATAAGGGTCGGGTTGGGCTAGCGTACCCGGATACCAAGGGTCGAAGTGGATTACCCTCTTTGTGAAGTTTATATTTACCAAACAGAACCTGCCTTAGCCAATTTTCTCACCCCCCCTCATTAATAATATATTTTCGGTCTCTATTACTGTTGCTGCTCTGCATCGGTCAAATTCATCAACCCTGGGGGATAAGCCATTTATTATGGCATCCCTCCACGTTTTTTTTTTTTTTTTTTTTTTGATTGGAGGTTTAACGACCAACGGGAGCAACTCAATGGGCTATAAGCAGTCGCCCGTCCCTAATTTACGGTCACTGGTTCCAGGGAAGGGAGAGAGCCAGTGCCGTAGGACAAAACACAACATCCATGCCTCACCGGGATTCGAACCCGGGCCCCTTACGGACGAATGATCAGAGGCCATCGCTTAGACCACCGGGGCGGCCCCTCGACGTTGTATCGATGTATCCTAACATCCCTATTGAGTTAGCGCATAATATTATTGATGGCAAATTATCTAGCATTCTGTCTATTACAGAATCTCAAGCCATTTTGTTCGACCTTGGGTTATTCTCCAACGGTTCGTATTTTAAGTTTGATAACACCATCTTTAAACAAACTCAAGGTGCCCCTATGCAGGCCTGACGAGAGGAGAGGGGGAGGTGGTGCTGAAGCACCGGGGCCCGGACCCCAAGGGTGCCCAGAGCCTGTTCCTAAAGTATTTTTTTATAATTATTTTATGGTGTCCAAATACTTTTCAAACTATACCGTCACCAAGGTTGGCAAGTTGCGCGTAAAAATGCGTAATTTATATCATAAATGTAAAAAATGTAATAAATTCAAAACTTGCTTTAAATCTAATAAAAAAAAAAGAAACGAAGTGTTTCATGTTACTCGAGTTGCCAAGCTAAGTGCAACACGTGCGTGGATTACTTGCGGCAAATCAAACAAGTTATCCATATCACGTTTTTCATTTCTTCTTACCTTTCCAACGACACGCCGACACCACACATTGGGTTCTCTGTGTTGCTTTGCTACTCTCCGACACAGATCATTGTGTATGATATACAACACTATTGCTAGTCATCAAAGGATGTAGACAATGATCGTCACGGGGATTTTGCCACTTTGTGTTTCTCACCAGAAGCCCGCAACTTTTGTCGTTTTATTTTATGTTCAACTCATTATTTCCGCATTGCGGCAATTTTCATAAATGCATATAGCGTCTTTGTGCGTAGTTCCGACTTCGTTTATTTCCCTTTATTCCGATGACCGATTAAGTCGTCCTGTTCACGGCGGCAACTTTAAAGAGAAAACACAAAATTTAATGTTTACTTGCGAGAACTCTTTGTGGATACTTTCCCAGAAAGTTCATCTCTACACGTATATTATACTCAAAAAATGAAGGTGAAAAATGTGATAATTATGAAAAAGTACTAAGAAAAACAAGAATGTCTGTCGGTAGATGGGGTTCAAAAGTTTTCTGAGAAAAATCCCTTCTTGAAAGGGAGGGTTCGACGGTTTGTTTACGAAGGGGAGAATATGAAAAATTATCCACCGCCAAAAAAAAAAAAAAGATTGAAGAGTTGCAATCGGTTGGGTTGTCGGGAAGTGAGGGAATGGTGGGTGGGGGATGGGTGAGGAAGCGGAAATATGGATTATGTGGTTGGTAGAGGAGCCGGGGGGGGGGGGATATCTTATTGCACTGGAGCCCGAGCTCGCTTTCCACGGCCCTGCCCCCGTGGGTTCCCCTTAGTCCCCTTTCCTCGAGGAACTTGTTCTCCACGAGTTAGAAAGAGCTGTCCTTCGCAACTATAACCCGCAGCCTTTATGTTTTCTCCATTATGTAGACGATATCCTCGTCCTTTGGCCTCATCCGCTTGATGAATTCCATACTTTTGTTTCTGTACTTTCTAATCACTATCCTACGATTAAATCCTCTGTCGAGCTTGAGGTGGACTGTTTTCTACCTTTTTAAGACTTTACCATTCTTAGAGATCCCCGAATCTAATACTATCCAAACTACATTGTACCGCAAACCCACTTTTTTTTTTGTTTTTTTTGTTTGGGGGTTTAACGACCACCGTGAGCAACTCAATGGGCTACAAGCAGTCACCCGTCCCTAATTTAGGGTCACTGGTCCCAGGGAACGCGAGAGAGCCAGTGCCATAAGACAAACACAACATCCATGCCTCACCGGGATTCGAACCCGGACCCCGTTCGGACGAATGATCAGAGGCCATCGCTTAGACCACTGCGCCACCGGGGCGGCCAAACCCACTTCTTCAGTTTGTTTGATACCCGCTGACTCTTTTCATCCTAAGAATTATAAACTGTCTTCAAACAAAGATCTTCGCTCTTTCCACGTTTATAAGTGAGTCACGGAACAGTTCTCATTGGCCGCCACCGGGAGTCGAACGCCCTGGGTTCGACTCCAGGTGGCGGCCAATGAGAATTTTTCCGTGACTCACTTATAAATGCGGAAAGAGCGAAGATTGTTTGATGTTCCTGGTCCATGTTAAATGTCTGTATAAATTGTCTTATTTACAATTCATGTCACGCAGAGCTATTTCCCACCGCTCCACTTCAGAACTTAGGCGTGGCCGCCCCGACGGCGCAGTGGTCTAAGGCGTTGGCCTCTGATCATTCGTCGGAAGGGGTCCGGGTTCGAATCCCGGTGAGGCATGGATGTTGTGTTTGTCTTACGGCACTGGCTCTCTCCTTTCCCTGGAACCAGTGACTCTATATTATGGACGGGCGACTGCTTATAGCCTATTGAGTAGCTCACGATGGTCGCTAAACCTCAAAAAAAAAAAAAGAACTTAGGCGTAAAGAAATTGCTACTTTTAAGGACATTGTCGTACAGTTTGGATATCCTGCAAGTGTTGTGTGACGCTGAACTCAAGAAGTTACTTAGAAGCACTTTCACAACCCTTGAATGTGATCCTTCAGAATAAAGGTGCATCGGCTCCATGGACTACATCATCATCATCATCATCATCGTCAACCATTATCAATCCACTGCTGGACGAAGGTCTCCCCAAGTTTCCTCCACAACGGTCTGTCTTGTGCCAGTCTCCTCCATGTCACTCCCGCATCCTTTGTAGTTCCTCTTCCAATTCAAGAAGCCTTGAATCAGAAGATAGGGAGCGTCCGTTGTAGGTAGCCAAGGTCAGCATCAAATGGCAGCCTAGTCCGGTCCTCCGGGGATTCTTAGCACCCTCTGCCTTCATGTCGCACTGGCCGCTGCCTTGGCCAGGTACATTCCAGCTGCCGGAGACTGAGGGCCAAGATTTAAGTTGTAGAGTCATTTTGGAGGTGTTTGGCCATAACTCACCACGCTGGCCAAGCGGGTTGGTGAGTGTGGGATAGCATTTCCTCTGATCCCGATGGTATAGTTATACCGCTATTGGCGGTCGTCAGAGCCCCTTTAGTGGGAACAGGATGCACCACGAGAAGGCGGGGTTGACATTTGTCAAGGAGAGGCTGTGATGTTACGCATCACCTGACCTTACATACCAAGTGTTAACTCAATACTGCGTAATGTTTGTCGTAAAAATAAACTTACTTTTCGTGTGAAAACAATAAACATCATTGCTTTGCTTAAACATGACATAGATCCCATTGACATTGGTAATAAAAGGGATATTTATTGTGTACCGTTGAACCCCGTGTATGTGAACAGCAGACAAAGTGTTTATATTGGATTCACGTTACGCACCTAGGTTACTCGTTTCGATGAATATAAATAAAATATAAAGATGGGTTCACGAAACACATCTCTAGCCAGCCTTGTTCACAGAGGTGAATATAGCCCAGATTGGGACAGTGTCACTGTCCTTGCGTCACCACCTTACGGGTTCTTGACTTTAATTACCGAAAGCTTGTACACACTGAGTGGCCACTTTCTCCTGACCACCTGACAGTTTTAAGCAAATGAGCTATGGCTGCACGCTGTTGCCTCCAGAGGGCGAGGCTAGTATAAAAAAAGGGAAAGCATAGTGGTTGCGACAGTAGTAGAAGTGATTTTAGGGTGACGAGATGGGTAAAAAATGCGATATGACGGACTTTCAACGTGGGATGATTGTAGGAGCTCGGAGCCATGGAGCGAGTATCACCGAAGCCGCCGCATTCGTGAAATGTTCCAGAGCAGCTCTTGCTAAAGTCTTTAAAGACTGGACTGTCAGCCAAAAAACTAGGTCTCTACGTGCAACGTTTGGTTGTCATCGACTAGTGACTGCTCGGGCGGAATGGAGAGTGTCGAGACTGGTAGCAGGCAACAGTGCAGCAAATTACAGACCATCTTAATCAAGGATCCCCTCAACTGATCTCTGCACGCACTGTTCGCCGTACACTGCATCGGATGGGATACGGCGAGAAAACGTCTCCAGTTCACACAGGAGCAGAAGGATTGGACAGTCGATAATTGGAAACATATTATGTGGTCCGATGAATCACGTTTTCAGTTGCACCATGCCGATGGCCGAGTGAGAATTTGGCGGAAACAGCACGAAAACATGGACCCTAAATGCATTGCTACAACCCTTCAAGTTGGTGGAGGCAACTTTATGGTTTGGGGAATGTTTTCCTGGCATGCTTTGGGCCCTTTAATTCGTGTTGACCAACGTCGTACTGGAACATCATAACTAAACATTGTTGCGGACCAAGTGCATCCTGTCATGTGGATGGTTTATCCGAATGGCGATGGCTACTTTCAACAAGATAATGCGTCCTGCCATAGTGCTCGTATTGTACAGGATAGGTTTGAGGAACATGCTGGTGAGTTTACTTTGCTTAGGTGGCCCCCACAATCACGAGATATCAACCTCATTGAGAATTTGTGGGAGGAAGTTGAACGAGCAATTAGACAGCTGGATCCACAACCCTGCAATCTCAAACTCCTGGAAAGTGCTATTCATCAAGCATGGTCTCAGATTCCACAAGCCACCTATCAACATCTCGTGGAGTCCATGCCACGAAGAATCGACGCAGTATTAAAGCCAAAAGGTGGCCCAACAAAGTACTGAGGGGGTGGTCATAATAAAGTGGCCAGTCAGTGTATATTACAACACAAAAAGAGCGCATGTAACGATGATTTTCACGATCGTGTTCCCTGCGCTTGGAAAATGCTCATAGACTGTGATGCATTAACTTAATTTTGTTTTGTGTTTACTATGTTTACAACAGTTACGTATCTTTGGTCCGTGACCTGTTCTATCTCACCCCCTCCCCACCCCCAGTACTGTTTTTTAAAAATTGCGAAGTTTATTTTTTAATTGTTAAGTAATAGAAGTAACATTTCTTTCTAAATTTGAGTTATATGCTATTGCTAACATGATACCAAATAATTATAAGGATTAGGATTTGAACCCTTATTTGTACATGAACTCCATTCTTCTTCTGAATACTTTATTTGTACATGAACTCCATTCTTCTTTCCTTTTGTGTGAACTTGAGTGTTACGTTTTCACAAAAATGTTTCTTCCGAGTACTTTTCGATATAAAAAAAAATGATTTTCTCTATTTACAAAACAGCCAAGTTTCTGGAACGTGCATGTCTTTTTGTGGCTCTAAGATATATCTTGATTCTTTTTAGTACGGAAAAACTTCTTTCGGCAGTTGTTAATGAACAGTTTCATATTAGATCTACTAATTTGTACACCTCAATAAACACTATGTCCAATTATTCCACTTTATCTAACAAGTAATGTGTCTTACTGATTTGTTTTGTATTCATCAAGAGAATAAAACACCTTCAGTTCAATTTTTAATCGAGATGTATCAAAATTCGAAGCATAGAGTTCTTTAAGCTCTGATAGTAGATGTTCAGGGAAGCTTTCTCAAAATTTATCAAACCAGTTCGAATACAACAAAGCCACGAAAATGTAATATCTCTGATTTTAATTCATTGACACTTCACACAAGCGAAACACGCGCTGTTTTAAAGGCGGAAGCATGGAGAGACTGAGGTAGTTCGAAGTCTTCTTTTTTCTCAGCGAACCCTTGCGCCAAGCAATGGTGCAATCAACTCCGGAGCTCATTCATGTTGTCATGGAAACGCTAGCAGGCGATAGTATTGAAGCTCTTCGCATAAGAACAGCGAAGGCGCTCGAAGACCAACTGCGTTATGCCATTGATCATCGCTCGCCAGACTGATTCTCGTAATCGAAAGAAACGAATCCGCTCGTGTTTTTTCGCACCGAAAGCATCGACATATCTTAATAACGTTGATAATTGATTTTTATTTGATTATACACTGGCGGAAAAGGAAAAAAGAACTCCAAGAAGGAGACGTCTGATACCAACGAAATTTATACAGCATAATAACGAAATACAGGGGATAGCGTGATCAAAACATTATGGCAAAATACATCTGTATTTGCTGGTAAACTGAAAAATAACATTTCCATGTAACAGGGTTAGCACGAAGGTTGAACCGCCAAGAACTGCGTCACACTGTGCAATTCTGGCATGGAGTCTGTCGTACCGATGTTGGATGTAAGTTTGGGGTATTGAGTTCCAAGCATCCTCAACCTGGACGCGTAAATCGGGGATGGTCGTGGCTGGCCGTGGAGACCGGATAAGTCGTTGTCCCATAAAATCCCACACGTACTCAATGGGGGACAAATCCGGTGAACGTGCAGGACATGGAAGTTGTCTCACACCCTGAAGTGCATGTTGTGTTTTGCTCGTGCTGTGTGTGGGCGTGCGTTATCTTGCTGGAAAACACCACGATGGACCGACCTTACAAATGGCACAACAACGGGCTGAATGATGTTGTTGATGTAGGAGGTGCTGTTTAACGTACCCGGTACAAACACTAGTTGTGTACGGGAGTGATAGATGATCGCTCCCCACACCAGGAGACCAGGTGTAGGCCCTGTGTGTCGCTGGAGGATGCAGAAAGGGTGGAGACGCTCCCCTGTGCGTCTGTGAACACGCATACGGCCATCGGAGGCTCCCAAGCAGAATCTGCTTTCTTCGGTGGACACGACAGATCGCCATTACGTTCTCCAGTTCAGACGTTGGCGACACCACTGCAGCCGTTCCTGACGGTGGGCTGGAGTCAGAGGTACACATGCCAGAGGCACACGCGCACGTAGTCCTGCATCCAGTAGACGGTTGCGGATTGTTCGCACAGTCACCTCAGACAACGGCAGCTCGGATTTGCGTCGCAGTGGATGTTCTGCTTGACAACGCCGCTCTTCTTATGCGTCGATCGGTCCGCTCATCAGTCCGTCTGTAACTCCCGATTCCACGTCTTCTCGTGTGGGAATGTTCCTCGGACCATCTACGCCACCATCGTACCACCACCGATACTTCCCGTCCAATTCGCTCCGCAATACGACGATACGACCACGCGGCCTCGCGGAGTCCACCTAGACGACCTCGCTCAAAGCCCGATAACTGCTGAAATCGTAAACGTCTTCCATGTCCAGGCTTTGCTGCTTCTTCGGGGTCTTCGCACGTGTCCGTACGCCGACGACTGATTGCATTCAGTTTGCCGTACTCCTTAAATACTACCGACGATAATTTGCATATTATGCCGTGCTGTGGCGTAAGCGCTCACCGGTTGGTCCCGAAATTAACATCACACCTACGTAAACTCGACACCATTAACATACATCTAAATTTCATGATCGTCCGCCAATTCCGTCTTGGTGTTCTTTTTTCACTTCCCGCCAGTGTATATCATCATCATCATTGTCAACCATTATCAATCCACTGCTTTACGAAGGTCTCCCCAAGTTTCCTCCACAACGGTCTGTCTTGTGCCAGTCTCCTCCATGTCACCCCTGCATACTTTCGAATTTCATCCACCCATCTCCCATGTGGTCTTCTTCTGGGTCTTTTCCTGTCCCTTGGAATCCAATCTAAAATTTCGGCTGTCCATCGATGATCTGTCCTTCTGGCAGTATGTCCAGCCCATTGCCATTTCAGGGATTTAACTCTGATTATGATGTCTTCCACTCTTGTCATTTTTCGGATCCACGAGTTCCTCTTCTTATCTCTCCTGGTTACACCAAGCATGCACCTCTCCATGCTACTTTGAGTTGTCTGCAGCCTTTGTATATCTCATTTAGTTAAGGTCCACGTCTCTGCACCATACGTAAGCACTGGAAGGATGCATTGATCAAACACTTTTCTTTTAAGACATAATGGCATATTGCTCTTGAAAATTATGCTGTTTCTTCCAAAAGCTCTCCAGGCAAGTTTTGTACGCCGATTAATTTCTTCGTCAATGTGACCCTCACTTGATATCTGCTGTCCAAGATAAACGTACGTGTCTGTTATCTCCAGCTTTTCTCCATCAATCGATAAATCCTCATTTCTTGTAAAAGCATTGAACATCACTTTTGTCTTCTGAAAGTTCATTTTTAATCCCACTTCTTTACTCTTGTCAGCAAGTTCCTGGATCATACTCTGCAGCTCTGATGGGGTAGTTGCAAAAATGACTACGTCATCAGCAAAACGAAGGTGGGTTAGATAATCTCCATTAATCTTTATCCCTGAATTTTATTTGTGCGTTCTCCGGGATTCACAGCTAGCCTCGAATGTACGCCACTGGACTTTACGATAAGATGTCCATCTCATTTTTTTGCTGGATTTGCGCATGTGTCAATTACTTACCCTGCGTCACTGATTTTTAACTATATAATTCAATTAGTTATCTCGCTCTGTTAGACACACATCTGAAGATGGGAGTCGCAGGTGACCCCGAAAGATCTCATGTTCATTTATCACTCATGTACTGTTTTTAACTATGATTAAAGTTTTAAATGTTATATGGTTTTAGATATCAGTATCATGAATCGTGCTTCGACGGCTATTTACTATTGATGTTCCAATCCAGTATGAAAGCCTGCTTTATTTTTCGCGTAACTATGTTGGCTCAAAAGGATGTACGTATTGCAGAGCTCCTTTCCCTAATAATGGATGTTCATTCTGCAGGGATAACCAACCTTCAGTCAATGTCGATGTTCTAGATTTGCTACGTAGAGCTTCATCTGCAGATATTTCAGTTAACCCATTCTTTTCTTTCAGAGTTAGTCTTGAGGAGGAATCAATAAAAGAGAAAGAAATGGCGACCCCAAGAAGGCTCCTGACCAAAATGTACGATAGATCCAAAAAAAAAAAAAAAAAAAATGGTTACAAGGGTCATAAAAAATGATTGATTAACAATAGACAGAAAATTCAAAAGGGAATTATGAGGCATACTTGCCAACCCCTTTTCCACATAATCACCAAATCTGTTCAGGCATTCATCGGAACGCATGACCAACTTGTTTAACCTGGCTCGGTAGAAATCCCGTCCCTGCCCATTGATCCAGTTCTCGGCAGCTGTTTTCACATCATTGTCGGAAGAGAACCTTCTTCCAGATAAAGTGTTCCTTCAATTTCGGAAAAAGGAAGTAGTCACTGGGTGCCAAATCTGGGCTGTATGGGGGGTGGCTCCAGACTTCCCACTTGAACATTTGCAGCAATTCTTGAGTTTTGCGTGCAGTATGGGGGCCTGGCATTGTCATGCAGGAAGATGACACCATCCCTCAACATGCCAGGCCGTTTGCGTCGGATGGCTTCACGTAACCTTGTCAAAGTGGCACAATAACGATCGGCATTAACGGTATGGCCACGCTCCAGATACTCGATAAGGATAACACCGCATGCATCCCAGAATATGGTTGCCATAACTTTACCGGCAGAGGGTGTAACTTTAAACTTGTTTTTCGTTGGTGATCCAGCGTGTTTCCACTCCATACTGGCTCTTTTGATTGTGGGGACGAAGTGATGAAGCCAAGTTTCGTCCCCAGTAACGATGTGATCAATGAACTGCTGGCCGTCGGCATGGTAACGCTGCAGAAACGTGAGGCTGCACATCATTCGTGTGGCTTTCTGCTCCTCGGATAACGCACGTGGTAACCAGCCGGCACAAACCTTGGAATATCCCAAAACATCAGAAACGATACGCTGAACGGTACCATAGCTGAGTTTCTGTCGATGACGAACTTGGACGGCCGCTCGCTGCCCTGTTGCGGTTTTCCACATCATCTCTGCCCGATTGAAAAGAGCGACAAAATTTCGCTACATGTTGTCGGCTGATTGCTTCTTCACCATAAACTTCCACTATTTGACTGTGAATTGCAGATGCGGACACATTCTTTGCCCATAAGAACCGAATTACGGCTCGCACTTCCAAGCGGGAACACTTTTCTAAACGTCTTGCCATTTCAATTGCTCTCACGCTTCTGCGAACTTGCACTAACTTCCCAAACAACCGCTGTCAGACAACTAGCGCCATCTGTCTCCACTCTAGGCAAAAAATGTACCCTCCACACTAATTACTTTTCCAATGCTGCTGCTTGTAACCTTTTTTTTTTTTTTTTTTTTTTTTTGGATCTATCCTCGCAGCACATCCCTAGTTTAAGCGATGGGAAATGACCATTCGTCTGAGATACGTCCGGGTTCGAATACCGGTGACGCATGGATGTCATGTTTGTCTTACGGCACTGGCTCTCTCCCTTCCCTGGAAGCAGTTGCCATAAATTAGGCACGTACTATTGCTTCATAACCACCTAAGTTCCTCACAGTGGTCATTAAATCGCCAATGAAAAAAAAATTATTTTCAGTCTAATTTTTTTAAGCCAAATTGTACAATAAAAATAGCCTAGATAAAAGAGAGAAATAAAAAAAATGCAGTTCGCGAAGGACATTAAACAAATTAGTAAAATAATGCAATGCATTGATTATGATACACGCTTTCCAACATGTACCAGTAATCATTACTAAAGTTAAGAGGATAATGGCTGTAGAATATATCTCGCTCCTATGACCTGACCTTTGACCCCATTTCGATGATATTCAACAGAACCGGTAAAATATACTTCCGGAATAACATGATAAACTTTTGTCTCAATCGAGGCATTTTTACGTAAGCTATAACGCATAAGAGTGATGGAATGGATCCCAATCCTATGTCCTGACCTTTGACCTCATTTCGTCCATTTCCAATAGTGTTCGTCCCCAGGTGGTCCCCTACCACATGCTAAAATCGCATTGAACTCGAACAATTTTTACCTAAGTTATGACGCATAAGGGTAATGGAATGCATCCCGCTCCTCTGTGCTGACCTTTGAACCTATTTCACCCATTTTTAACAGGATGATTCGTCCCCGGGTGTCATCTACCACATGCTAAAATTTCATCGAAATCGAACCATTTTTACGCAAGTTATGACGCATAAGGCCAATGGAATGCATCCCGCTCCTATGTCCTGACCTTTGACCTATTTCACCCATTTTTAACAGGATTCGTCCCGAGATAGTCGCCTAATACATCTAAAATTTCATTGAAATCGAACCATATGTACGCAAGTTATGACGCATAAGGGCAATGGAATGGATCTAGCTCCTATGTCGTGACCTTCGACCCAATTTGTCCCATTTCAAAAGGGTTCTTCCCCAGGTGGTCTCCTATCACATACTAAATTTTCATCGAAATCGAAGCATTTTCACTCGAGTTATCGTTCGGGCAGGTGTACGGACGGACAGACGGACAAAGCTGGAGCATATACGCTTCTTCAACCTACGGTTGGAAAAGCGTAAAAAATGTTTCCCGTTTGACAGTGGTACTTTTTTTCTGACCTTGTTTAGTCAGATTTGCAAATGAATGTTTGTGTAGTTATTTGAAATATTCATTTTATCTTTGTTCCAAAAACGCGATTAAAATTCCAAGAACGTCTCAAAATTTCTCTCTTTTGAACATTTTATTTCTCTAATACATTGTGTGGCTTTGTAACATCCTCTAAAGCGGAGGAAGGGCGATTAAAAATATCCCACTTCAAAATTCGTTAATTAAGAAAAGGTAGGCATATTTAAAACATTAACGTCAACGGAACGTATGAAAACTAATTACTTTCACATTAAGTTAGCTGAAATAGATGGTTTTAAAACACTAAACAGTGACATGTAGAACTGCTTCAGCGATGATGACAACAATCTAGATAAGGTACGGTTAGAAAAAAGAAAATGATCTTTTGAGACGCAAAAGCGCAATCTATCAAAATAAATTCTCGCCTGACAAGTCACTGATCCCGTAATTTCATAAGCAAAATTTTAACTTACAATTTCTTTTCTTCCCCGCTCTTATAAAGAAAGTGTTTTTGGAGGAAGGGATTTTATCGTCAAGGGAATGTATTAGTGCCTTTCAAACCCTTAGATATGCACATCCCTAAATACCTTTCATTTCGGGAAAGCATATTCACGATATGGGAGCATGAACAAGAGGTTACTTATAAAAGCTTCACAGCGGCAATAATGGCAACCGTATGTATAAATTTCCTTTTCAATAACACAAAAAAAAATGCTAAAATAAATTCACCAGCAAGGAAATAATAAATATCATAGAGTCAAACACTTTCGGTTCAGCGGAGTAGCTTTAAAAGATATTTCTCATCCTAAAATCCCAGAAAGAAAAAAAAAGTGCAGCTATGTGAATGAACCCTTTGAAATCCGGAACTGCATAAATTTCTTACGTAATTTAAGGAAATTAAGACAGGAATTCTGCTTCTTTATGCAAGATATACTTCGTTGCAATATGCATGTGCGTTCATAATGTATATCCGTGAATGCAAAGATAAACACAAACGAAGTGTTGAAAGTCATTCGCCAGGTCATTTGCCTGCCACGAATATATATATATATATATATATACCTTTCAAGAAAGAAAACTTGATTTTTCCTGAAACTTAAAGTGCGTTTGAGAATGTTTTATTAAATAAAGTCTTACCAAATCCAAATAAACATCAAATAAAATCTTTTAAAAACTGGTTATACACAGTGTGGCAAAGAATTTTTAAGACTTGGTTTCTAAAATGAAATAGCAACAAGAAATTATAATTTCTTTTGGTTTGTTATTCAAAATAAGTCCCTCCGGCTTCAATACACTTGTTACAGCGATTTAATAATGATTCGAATGTCTGTTCCAGTTCACTTTGCGGACCTGCTTCCAAAGCACGCGTCGAAGCTGTTTGTATGGTCGAAATATCATCGAAATAACACCCTTTTAATGTCATTTTAAGTTTCGGAACAAAGAAAAGTCGCAGGGTGCTAAATCAGGCGAATACGGTGGATGATTCAACACACAGACGTTGTTTTTTGCCAAAAATCTACGAACAAGAAGTGAGGTGTGACTGGGTGCATTGTCGTGCAACAAACACCAACTGTTTTCATCCCGATATTCTGGACGAATGCGACGAATTCTTTCCATCAAATGCCTCAAAACATTTAAATAAAACGCACCCGTAATTGTTTGTCTACTTGGAACAAATTCTTTGTGGATAATACCCTTACTATCTAGGAATGTAATGAGCATTGTTTTGATTTTCGATGGAACTTTTCTTGTGTTTTGACTTCCATTCCGCGCTTTGTTTTAGGATCATATTGAAAACACCATGTTTCATCACCTGTAACAATCGATTTTAAGAAGTTTGGATCATTTTCAGCGGCTGAAATGATGTCTCTGCAATGTGCACTTCTCCTTGATTTTTGTTCATTGGTTAACGTGTGTGGAACACATTCAGCACAGACTTTGTTTTGCCCAAATCTTCATGCAGGGTGGTTCGAATCGTTTCTTTGTTGATGTTTAAAGACTCTTCCATCATTCTTAGTGACGCACATCGATTGTTTGCCACGAAATCACGCACGTTTTCAATAATCTCAGGTGTCATAGATGAACTTGATCTTCCGGTATGCTTATCATCTTCTAGTGTATCTCTTCCGTCCAAAAATGTTTGTGCCACAGGAAAACATTTGATCTACTTAAACAAAACTCACCGTAAACTTGGTTCATCATTTGGCACGTTTCCGAGGCACTTTTACCAAGTTTTGCGTTAAATTTAATAACAGCCCTTTGTTCTTAATAATTCAACGTGAAAAAAATTTTACTTCTCTAATGAACGCCCGTTTCGTTTGAGTTAATTTAACAACTGCGTAATGCTTTTGGCAGAAAGCAAGCAGATGGTCACGGTTTATAACGCATTCGCGATTACACTGGTGGCGCCACCGTAGGCTGAAATCTAGCGCCTGTCTTAAAAATTATTTGACGCTCTGTGTAGGATTATTTATCCTTCGCAAATTCGCTTCAGAGAAAAACATTCGTAGCACCCTTTCGTTTGCTTTATCAGAGAGAAATTAACTCGAAATGAGAACAGATTGTAATCATCATCATCATCATCATCATCAGGAGTTTCCACTTCCAAGTGGATTTCCTCGACCACATAGTTCAACCAGCGTCTTCCTCCACTTCTCTCTATCCAAAGCCATCCCTTCAGGCAGACCATTATTTTTTAAACTTGATTTTATCTCCTTCATCCACCTTGTCCTTGGTCTTCCTCTTTCTTACTTTCCAGAAGCCTCCCACTCCATCAGAATTTTAGGAAGTCTCTCTGATGACATTATCCTTGCATGACCGAATCTCCGCATCTCAGTAGTTTAAAGAATGTCTACTTAAACATTCATAACATCTCGAATTTTTGTACTATGCATATTTCCACATCTGGATTTTCTCGCAGAACGCCTGCAAAAGTCCATCTATGTAGCCAACAATCTTTGTTGATGTCTTTTACTTAATGTCCGCACCGCATAAAATGATGCTCTGTAGAATCGCAGAAAAAAATGTGTCTTTTTACTCTTGGAAAGACATGGCTCCTCCAAAGAACAGGTTTCAAAACAGAAATAGCTTCATTGCCTTTCGCAGTTCTTCGATCAATGTCATAATAACATGCACCATCCTTATGTACAGTATCTACCAACAAGTAATTGGACACCAGTGATAGCAAAGGAAAACCAAGTTTATTCACCTTCAATAGTTGGTGGAGCCTCCACGAGCGGCGATTACAGCTACGACCCTCCGGGGCATACTCTCAACCAGGCGTTGTACGACGGCTAGCGGTATTTTCTTAGTGTTGGCTTGGCATGGGGTTAATCGAATGGACTGGCTTGCGCAGAGCCCGGACCTTAACCCTATCGTGCACCTCTGGGACGAGTTGGAGTGTCGACTTAAGGGGTGCCCCTACCGTCCGAAATCGGTGAAAGAGCTGACCTGTCTTCTCCAAGCCGAGTGGAAGAAAACCGATTTCGGACGGTAGGGGCACCCCTTAAGTCGACACTCCAACTCGTCCCAGAGGTGCACGATAGGGTTAAGGTCCGGGCTCTGCGCAAGCCAGTCCATTCGATTAACCCCATGCCAAGCCAAGGTGGACCTCGCAACATGACAGGTAGCATTGTCATCTTGAAAGTAACAAGGGTCCACCCCGTAAAACTGCCACAACGTAGGAAGCACATGGTCATCCAAAATGGTGCAGTAGGTCTCGGCGTTGAGTTTACCAGGAATTGTGACCAAGGGTCCCGTGCCATACCAGGAGAAACACCCCCATAGCATAATTCCACCGCCGCCGAACTTCACAGTTAGCACAATACATTACGGCAGGAGGCGTTCTCCAGACAGACGCCAAACCCAGACCCTGCCATCCGAACGGTAGAGCGTGAACCTTGATTCGTCGCTCCAAAGAACCTGTTTCCACTGTTCAACGGTCCACTGTCGACGTTCTATGCACCACGTTAACCGAGCAGCGTTATTGGACTTGGTGATCAAAGGCTTGTGGGCGGCCGCACGTCCATGATAACCGAGCAGATGGGTTTCCTTATGGAAGGTATTCATCGAAAGAACACTCCCGGATGCCCGTTGAAACTCCTCCCGGATGTGGCCCATCGATTTGGTACGGTTCTTCCGAATTTCTGTGGCCAGCACCCGTCGGTCTCTAACTCCCAGTTTTGTGGGTCTGCCAGGTCAGGGCACATTCCGAAAGTAACCTCTCATCTTTCACATGCCAATCACGTAGGCCACTGTCGATTTTGGGTATTTCAAGTGGCTGGATATGTCACGTATGGATCGGCCATTTCTGTGATACCCGACGATCACACCTTTCTCGAAATCAGAGAGCTCCGAACTGCGTGGCATCTTGCATGCGACTGGTTGCGTTGTTGTTTCCCACACGATATTTAACGGCGGCGGTCGTGACGTGTATCAGGACCGGAGATATCGTCGATTGCAGGGGTGTCGAATTACTTGTTGGTAGATAGTGTATTATGGATCCGAGGTATTTAAATTCCTCAACTGTTCGCAACGTAATATTATCTAATACTTAAATGAAGTCTCTGGGATCATAGGACAAGCTCTCAGTTCAATGTTCTTTCATTTTAACTCCCTAACAGTCATATTCAGAGTTCAGTTCACGGAACAGATAAACGTCGTACTCCTAATTTTCTGCCAAGATGACTTGATCATCCGCAAACCGCAAATGGTACACGAAATTAGCCTGAATCCATAAAATAATCCCAAGTTTCCGCACTTCGCTGACCATTCTCTGAGGCAAACCTCAATATAGATCTTAAAGGAACAGTAAACTTAAAAACAAAGGTCCTCATAATTATGAATATTTGCTGTCGTGTTATGCGAGTGACGGGATGATGCTCATAGATCTGAAATTTGTTTCCCTACGGCAATTGGGAGCTCAGCAAACAGCCGACAGAGTTTCTGGTGATGACGTCACACTAAACGAGCGGTTGTCACACCATTTTTCTTACCAGCAGCATCTGTGTACTCGGCGCGGTAGGTGTGAGGAAAAGTAACAGGTAATTAGCGTCAGCGATTTCTCTCCTTGTGGTGCACGTGTCCTGTTCGTTAGTCATCCTAATTTATGCTGCAATTTACACAACTGGAATCCATTTTTACGGATGCCGCTGAAACCTTTGATTTACAATCACTCAGCAGCACTACTTTTTGCGAAGTGGTGAATTTTTATTTGGGCCAATAATCAAGTTTACGTGGCACAGTATGAAAAAACAAATTACTGATGATCTGAAATTATGCGATTCCGAAATTTGGGAGAGCGGAGATGGACAGTTTGATTCGTCAGGTTTTTGCTCCTAGGGGAATCAAACTGTCCATTTCCGCTCATCCAAATTTCGTACATATTCCATTATTGAAGTTTGTTTGTCGTCCTAAAATGGTGTTTTTGGCTGGAACTTAAAAACCGATGCGTGCGATTTATTACTCTCAGGCCTCTATGAAGAAATAAAGATATCCGTTTTTATTTATCAGATACACAAAGAAGCATTCTTGCCTTCATGAAGAATAAATATCTCGAAATTGATCATCAGTTCGCCTCCCCGGTGACGCAGTGTTCCAAGGCGCTGGCTTGTGACTATTCTCCCTAGTTGGGTCCGGGTTCAAATCCCGTGAGGCATGCATGTTTGTGTTTGTCTTTCGGCATTGTCTCTCAAGATGTTACTTGATCAGCACTGGCTCTCTGTGTGCATTGGTCATTTAGCATACTGTGTGCCCCTGTTTTAGGTGTGCTTGTTCCTAATGTGTTACTGGATCAACACTGGCTCTCTCTGTATACTGGTCATTTAGCATAATGTAAACCCTTGTTTGATGTGTACTTGTTACTTGACCAACACTGGATCTCTGTGTGCATTGGTCATTTAGCATATTGTAAAATACATGCTTGATGTGTACTTGTTCACAATGTGTTACTTGATCAACACTGGCTATCTGTGTGCATTGGTCATTTAGCATATTGTAAAATACATGCTTGATGTGTACTTGTTCACAATGTGTTACTTGATCAACACTGGCTATCTGTGTGCATTGGTCATTTAGCATATTGTAAAATACATGCTTGATGTGTACTTCTTCACAATGTGTTACTTGATCAACACTGGCTATCTGTGTGCATTGGTCATTTAGCATACTGTATACCCTTGTTTGAGGTGTACTTGTTCCTAATGTGTTACTGGATCAACACTCTCTCTCTCTCTGTATATTGGTCATTCAGCATAATGTAAACCTTTGTTTGATGTGTACCTGTTACTTGACCAACACTGGCTCTCTGTGTGCATTGGTCATTTAGCATACTGTAAAATCCATGTTTCATGTGCAGTTGTTCACAATATATTACTTGATCAACACTGGCTCTCTGTGCACATTGGTCATTTAGCATATTGTAAAATCCATGTTTGATGTGTACTTGTTTTCAATATATTACTTGATCAACACTGGCTCTCTGTGTGCATTGGTCATTTAGCATATTGTAAAATCCATGCTTGATGTGTACTTGTTCACAATGTGTTACTTGATCAACACTGGCTCTCTGTGTACATTGGTCATTTAGCATACTGTATACCCTTGCTTGAGGTGTACTTGTTCCTAATATGTTACTGGATCAACACTCGCTCTCTCTAGATATTGGTCATTTAGTATAATGTAAACCCTTGTTTGATGTGTACTTGTTACTTGACCAACACTGGCTCTCTGTGTGCATTGGTCATTTAGCATACTGTAAAATCCATGTTTCATGTGCAGTTGTTCACAATATATTACTTGATCAACACTGGCTCTCTGTGCACATTGGTCATTTAGCATATTGTAAAATCCATGTTTGATGTGTACTTGTTTACAATATATTACTTGATCAACACTGGCTCTCTGTGTACATTGGCCATTTAGCATACTGTAAAATGCATGTGTGATGTGTACGTGTTCGCAATATATTACTTGATCAACACTGGCTCTCTGTGTACATTGGTAATTTAGCATACTGTAAAATACATGTTTGATGTGTACGTGTTCACAATATATTACTTGATCAACACTGGCTCTGTACATTGGCCATTTAGCATACTGTAAAATCCATGTGTGATGTGTACTTGTCCACAATATATTACATGATCAACACTGGCTCTCTGTGTGCATTGGTCATTTAGCATACTGTATACCCTTGTTTGATGTGTAGTTGTTCCTAATATGTTACTTGATCAACACTGCCTCTCTTTGTACATTGGTCATTTAGCATACAATAAACGCTTGTTTGACTTGTACCTGCTCTTAATGTGTTATTTGATCAACACTGGCTCTTAAATTTCCGTGCCGGTGATTTTGACCTCAACGATGCTCCTCGAACCGGGAGGCCCACCGAGGTTGATGAAGACCAAATCAAAGCATTGATCGAATCAAACCCACGTTACACGACACGAGAGATTCCTGACACATTGCACATCATCATTCAAGCGTTTACGACCTCCTGAAGAAGCTGGGATACTTAAACAAGCTCGATTTGTGGGTTACTCATGAACACAAAGCTCAATTGACGGCGCGTATAAAAATCTGCGATATGCTCATTAAACGTGAGGAAAACAATCTTTTTTTGAAGCGACTGATAACTGGTGACGAAAAGTGGATTATGTACAACAATGTTATGCGCAAACGGTTTTAGTCCCGACGTTCTGCCTTGCCTCAAACGAAATCCAAAGCAGACATTCATCAGCGGAAGGTTCTGGTCTCAGTGCGGTGGGATATTAAAGGTATCGTGTTTTTCGAGCTCCTACCACGGAACCAAATAATCAATTCGAATGTGTGTTGTCGGCAATTGTACAGTTTGAACGAATCCATCATCTAGAAAAGTCCAGAGCTCGTTCATCGTAAATTTGTGTTCCATCACGACAACGCGAGACCACGCACAAGTTTGATCACCCACCAAAAATTATTGAAGCTTGGGTGGGATGTGTTGCCATGCCCAACATACTCGCCTGATCTTGCGCCGTCAGACTTACACTTGTTTCGCTCACTTCAACAGTCCTTGCGTGGTATAACGTTCAATTCAGATGAGGCTGTAAATCAGCAGTTTGTACAGTTTTTCGCCACGAAAGACAGGTCCTTCTTTAAACGAAGCATTCTGCAGCTAACTGAAAGATGGCAAAAGGTTATCGAACAAAACGGGCATTACATCATTGATTGATCTTTGTTCTTTCCATCAATAAATGGCCTTTTCAAATCATGGGTAAAATACGTCATGACGTTTCTGACAACCCAATACGTAGACGGAACGCATCGCTGTAGATTTGTCGCCTTCATACGTGTTTTACCTTTGTAGTATGTGACACCGTTCAGAACAATGTTTGTCAAAGTCGTGTTCATTCCAGCTTGGTGGTATACTGTCGTGGTTTGCACGTTTTCATAGGCCCTTGCATATGCCTATGAAAAATCTTTGCAAGCAGTCATCTTATTTCGGACGTACTGTATTACCACGCCCTCGACTGTGGATGTGAACCACTGTGTTGTTGATTCGCCACAATAGAATATTTATTACTATTAAATACTTCTGGAATTTACATGTTAAATTAAAATGAAATCGCCTAGAGAATTAACAACTTTGAAGTCGGATTTCCTATTCCTTATAGGAATTCCGTGTTCGAAGGTGCGAACAAATTACGCGCTGTGTTTCACCTAAATCGTAGCGGGTGTTCCGCTTAAACTTAGGTGCCGCGAATGTTTTATTTTTATGGAGGTTTAACGACCACCGTGAGCAACTCAATGGTCTATAAGCAGTCGCCCGTCCCTAATTTAGGGTCACTTTTTCCAGGGAAGGGAGAGAGCCAGCGCCGTAAGACAAACACAACATTCATGCCTCACCGGGATTCGAACCCGGACCCCTTACGGATGAATGATCAGAGGCCAGCGCCTTAGACCACTGCGCCACCGGGGCGGCCCGCGAATATTAAGTTAAGGTCAGCAGATGGCACGCTACCAGAACGTAAATACACATACATATTATGCGCAGCATAAAAAGTGAAAAAAAAAACTGCAGATAAAGAATTTACGAGAAAAGGTTAACGTTTAAATAAAATGTTTATTCTGAATAAATGCTGCTTAAAACTAATACATGTTTTCGGTGGAAGTGATTAATTTATTTAAAGCATTTTATAAAGAGTTATTTGTTTTCATATAAAATCTCAAAATGCAACTTTTATTCCATCTCGTGCTCCACTTCCTTCGTCTCCACAAGCGTGAGAGAAACTCCTCACAGTCAGTTCCCCATTAGACACCGGATGCACGGTTATTTACTAAGACAACATTTGCTGTATGTCTAGTATTTGCACTTTGTATGTTGAATGGAGATTCAGGTTTCAATTTCAATGGTGCCGACTAATGCAATAGCCCTCACATTTTACTTTGAGGCTAAAGATTTACCGAGGGCAATGTGTTTTCTTCTCACGGGGAATTTTGGGATCTAGAGGTTTAGGAAGCTAGCGGTCACGAAAAGAAACGACGGGGTATTTGCCCCAGGCGAGGCCAATTGTTAACAAGTTCATGAAAGGAATACGGGATTACGCCATATAATACAAATTTTGAACATGACAATCCGATTTTGGGCGTAAATGAGACAAGGATGGTAAGTCAGATAATATCCGAAAACTTGAAAATTTTCATCGTCCTGGAGCGGGACTCGAATCCGCGTCTCTCAGATAGCGCCCCGGTATGATAGCCGGGCAATCACGGGATAGGATTCTTAACATCCAGATTCGCTAAACATGAATGCCGGTTGCTTCGACTAGCGAATCCTGTGATGGTTATATTCAAATTGATCGGAAACTTGGCCGTTCTGGGTGGTGTAGTGGTTATCATACCCGGGCTCTATCTGGGAGACGCGGGTTCGAGTCCCGCTCCTGGACGATGAAGATTTTCCAGTTTTCGGATATTATCTGACTTACCATCCTTGTCACATTTACGTCAAAAATCGGATTGTCATCTTCAAAATTTGTATTATATGGCGTAATCCCGTATTTCTTTCATGATTTATCTGCTTCTCCGGGCAATCACGGGATAGTATTCTTAACATCCAGATTCGCTAAACATTAATGCCGGTTGCTTCGACTAGCGAATCCTATGATGGTTATATTCAAATTGATTGGGAACTTGAAACTTGGTCGTTCTGGTTGGTGCAGTGGTTAGCATACCCGGGCGTATTGTGGGAGACGCGGGTTCGAGGCCCGCTCCAGGACGATGAAAATTTGAAAGTTTTCGGATATCATCTGACTTACCATCCTTGTCACATTTACGCCAAAAATCGGATTGTCATCTACAAAATTTAAATGTCTAAGAAACTTTTATTCTTTTCTTCATTTAATTGCCTGCAAAGGTTGCCCGTTAGCTGTGCTATATTTCGTAACTCTCTCGCTTTCGATCATCGCTCGCGCTGTCGTGAAATCCCCTGACCTCCCTGTCCACCTAAGACCTTCGCGGCCTCGCCTGGGGCAAATAATTCGTCGTTTCTTTTCGTGACCGCTAGCTTCCTAAACCTCTAGTGTCCCTCGCCGCCTTCCCTTGTCTCCAAAAAATGCTTTTTAGCATATTCTAAAATTCCCCGTGAGAAAGAACCACACCGCTTCGGTAAATCTTAAGCCACAAAGTAAAATGTGAGGGCTAGTGCCTTAGTCGGCACCATTGAAATTGAAAGCTGAAAAGCATCAAAAGAGACGCGATAGAGTTAATTTCCATTCAACATACATAGTGCAAATACTACGCATAGACCAAATGTCGTCTTAGTAAATAACCATGCATCCGGGGTCTAATAGGGAACTGACTCTGAGAAATTTCTCTCACGCTTTGTGGAGACGAAGGAACTGGAGCACGAGATGAAATAAAAGTTGCATTTTGAGATTTTATATGAAATATTAAAACCCAGTATAAAATCTCTGTAACATATTACTTTTAAAGTTATTACTGTCTTGACTTCTAGCAAACTTTCAGTTACAATTTTGTCATGGTGCACGTATTGAGAAATTTTCCATTTAAGATGGGAAGGGATATGATTTCTTTCACAGAACATGCAGGATAGGGAAACTGACAGTGAAAATTCATCTTACCCAATGTCTAGGTCGTTGACGTCTCGAAGGTCTTCCAATAGAGTGTTTTCCACGTAAAAATTTAAAACAACTCCCAAGTTTTACTTCTTTGTTCACATCACATCGTCTCTCCCATGCATGCCTCTACTCTCCATACCTATTAAAAAAAACTCTGCCGAAAAGACTTTCTCTGTCTCCCTCTATCTCTTTCTTTCTCTCTTCCTAATTCTTTTTCTTTTTTCTTTAAAACCCATTCCCTGGTATTTCCTTATTTCTCAGTTTCGCTTCTACAAAGGGGAGGGGTTAAATTTGTGGGTGTTACCGAGAATTTTGATTGGAAGTTACCTTCTATGGCATTCCAAAGGGGTACAAGGGTGTCGGTCGCTATTTATCTGGTCTGTCACCTAACGTAATTTTTCCTGTTGTGGAATTTTGGGAATTTAAACGGCCTGTCACCCTTAACAATAGAAAAGAGCCCCTTTTTTTCGTTTGCTTGAATCGAGTGCCTACGCTGGGTGAAATGGAAAGTGTCACTACATTGTTATTTCGCTGTTTAGTGAAGGAGTCAATGGCTGCTCCTTCATAGCCCTTCCCTGTCCAAGCAATCTCTGGGCGATAGTCAACTTTTGTTCGTGCCACGTACACGGTTTCCTGTGTTTTTGTTGTTGTGTTTCTTGGCGCTCAAGAAGTAAACGATGTTATATGGGTATGATAGCTGCGCACCTTAACGAGTAACTAACCGGGACTTCGGGGTTTTTAGAAACGAAAGAAAAAAAAAGTGTTTCAACATTTCTTCTCCGGGCCTAATGCAAAACTAATAATAATGATAACAAAATTGAGAGTGCTTAAATTTAGTCTTTCCTATCTGTGAGAGCAAACATGCTGATCTCCCACGTGGACCCGTCCAAAACAATTAAACTTCTGTGGCGTCCACGCTATAGGCTCATTTTACAGTCAATGGAAATATTTCAAAGGTTCGTTCGTCAGAACTTACCCAAACTGTGATTGGGTGAACAGACGAAATCTCCCCCGCTTTTCTATATTTGATTATCTGCGAATCAGGTAGGTAGATTGAGATCGCTGAAACTCCAAGTATAAATTACTCACGTTATATAATGACACAGGGGGATTGGTTTCAAACTTAAAACAGTTTATTATGGATAAAAACTGAAGTTGGAACGTCAGTCTGTCAGTAGGAATACCGCTTTCTGGATGTCGATCAGACGTCCTTCAACTAATGCAGACCTAGTAAATAGTCAAAGTAAACTTGACGTCTCTATCACGATAATACGTTCCTACACTTAGGAGAGAGTCCTTCTCGTCCGAGAAGCGACCTGTATCTCCCGATAAAGATTCTTATCCCCGAATCCTATCTAACTCCGCTCTGCGCTTAGTCTTCCCGGTTTTGGTAGAAATATCCCTATCTGGATAATTAAATAAAGCCCCTGAGATTCCCTAAGTCAGGGACCTATATCACGGCTGGGAAACTTATCTTCGCAAAGATACTCCGACCCCGTTCAGTACATCGACTATACTCTTAGACCCATAACGCTAGGTGTCCGACAACCCGAATACTTTCAAGCTCTGTCTCCCGGTGAACTTTCCCCTGCAAATCCCAAAAACAGACTAACGCACTCAGTCTTCTCATACGCCTACCTCTCCCGACTTTGGTTGGCGCTGCTCAACTCCCATGCGCGCTCCTGCCCTGAAGCGTCCCACTCCCTCTTTGCTCTCTCTCTCTCTCTGCTGGCGTCGACGTCACGATGCCAGCACATCTCTTTCTCCATTAACCGGCGTCGCCCTTCCTGTCTCTCAATTCCTCGCTTTTTGTAGTAGGTGATCGACATTTCTGACGTTTCCATGAGCGGTAATCTTAACTTTCCGCAAAGTACAAAAACCATCGGATATAATGCATACTGGTCACATGGATACAATGAATAACTTCTATGTTCCCAGACATTCAGGCGTCTGCTCTCTGTTTGACAACACCAGCGGATGTCGCCTGATTATTTGCTGATACGTATTTTCTTGGGAACGGCATCCTATTCCCAGAGCGTGAGAATCTCAGAATCTCTTTGTCATACACCAATACTTGGTAAAAATATTCTGGAATAATCCATTGCTCTGTCACGCATTTGAACCATTTTGAGTATATTTAAACAATTACATACACTGAAGAGCAATTGAATTAGAAACAGCTGGCGTTATGCAAATGTGGCGCTGTGCGCGGCCCTGTAAACGAAAACGACATGACGTACACAGCGAACCGACAATATAAGGGGTGATGCGGCCGGAATCAGTAAGAGTCGCACGCAGTATGGGTAAGAGGAAGGATCTAAACGCATTTGATCGTGGGCAAATTGTCAGGGCCCGCCGAATGAGTCACTCCATCTCGGAAGTCGTGCAGTCACTGGGATTTTCACGAGCCACTGTGTCACGGGTGCACCGTGAGTACATCGAATCCCGTAAAACCATTCCTGCAAGGGCCAACTGCCGTGGACAACAGCGTGTGAATGAGCCGGGTCATCGTCGACTAGCTCGAATTGTAACAGCGGATAGACGGGCCACAGTGCAAGAAATCACTCGGCAATTTAACGCCTGTGCACAAAAACGTGTAAGCAGACACACCATCCAGAACCATCTCCTCGCTTTGGGGTACAGAAGCCATCGTCCCACGAGGGTACCGCTGCTGACCGCACATCACAGGGTGCAAAGATTAGCATGGGCGCGGGAACATCGCCACTGGACCCTAGACATGTGGGAAAATGTTGCCTGGACTGATGAGTCGAGATTCACGTTGGTACATGCGGATGGCAGGATACGAGTACTCTTCTAGCTGGTGGAATGGCATTCTCGTCTGGGGAGTTTTACATGGACGGAAATGGGACCCCTGGTACGTGTGACATGTCCCTCACAGGTCAACGTTACCGGGATATCCTGGATGACCATTTGCTCCCGTTTGTGCGTCTTCAACATCCCACTGGGGACCTCATCCTGCGACAAGACAATGCACCGTGCCATCGCTCCCGAAATGCATTCGATTAGTTGGATGAACACTCCACCAACGTGATCTCGCTTCCTTGGCCAGCTAGGTTACCTGAACCCAATCCCATCGAGCACATCTGGGATGCAATCGAGGTAGATGTTCGAGGCTCTGACCCCCTCCATCAAATCTTCGTGAATTCTGGGGGCTTGTTCAGGGGTCGTGGATCCGTATGGCTTCCCAACGTTTCCGGTGTCTTGTCGAGTCCATGCCGAGACGAATCGCCGCCGTCATCAGGACGAAAGGTGGTGCGACACGTTACTAGACAGGTATCTCTAAATGAATTACTTCATCCTAAGTCCGTCAGAAAACACATGAGCATGAAATTGAATAAACATAATATTCTTCGTATTAGTCTAGTAATGTATGTTTTAATAATATAATAGTTAGAATGTTCGGTTTATTATTTTGTTGGGCATAAATAATGCGCCCGCTTTCACACTATCAATGAATAAAAATGGAAAACAGGTTGTTTAAATTAAATTATGAATTCCGTGGTGTGAGTTCCTTAAGAAAACCGAAAGTTGGGACATCAAATATTTAAATTGCAGGTTACGAGGAATCGTGATGAATATATAAATTACTTGTTAATTGCAAATCGTGAGGTTTCACGGTAACAACCGTATTCTTGAATTTGTATTTGGCACTTTAATTTAGTCACCAGTGTACATTATTAGGGAGAGTGTGTATCAACGTGGAGTGCTATTTTGCAAAGTGCACAGGAATACCTCTAATTGCTATCATTCTGCATAATATGCGGTAATACGTGAAAGGTCTTTTAACGCGTTAATCTTAAGCACAGTATTTTAAAAAGTTGTTGTTCATTCGTCTTTCCTTGCGAAGTGACATGTTAACGGTCAGATTTACAGAAACATTTTTTCTAAATATATTTTGTTTAATAAACGCGTTTTAAGCTATTCCCCAGATTTTAAACAATGCAAAGGAAATGCCATTTACGCATCTTTTGTTTTCTCTTGGGAATTTCGCAAACGTTGGTGAACGCGTTTATTTTTAAAGTGCGTTCAACTTTAGGAGCTTTTAAAAGATTGTTTCTAAAGGTTTTAGAATTTCTCGCTACAACGGCGAATTGAGGCTTAAAGCCAAGGGAAGCTTCACACGGAAAAGGTTATTTTAAATTAAAAGTAAACACGGTTGAATTTAAGCTTTAGAAATCACAGCTTGTCAAACATGCAAGAACTGTTGCGAAGGCACAAATATTTTGCGGAAGTTTACGTAATCAATAAATTAAACGCAGCGGAAAATTCGCTTATATTATGCGATAATCCTTACGAGATTATACTAAATTATTTCCACTTCAAATAAAAGCTATTTTAGGTTGTTCTGAGATGAATGTCTGTTACCTTGTAGAAAAAAAGGAACAGCAACATGAAAGTCCAGGGGAGATAATTCTCTATACGTAAAAATGCTGAAGGTTTCAGCGAGAAATACATCCTTCATCGTTGTAAAGAAGAAATATTGGGAATTAGAGCGGATCATATTTACCTGCAAGAGCATACGCACTAATTTCAAAATTGTTAGCAACCATGAACAAGAGTATTGCTATTGGTGTACAAATAAGTTTTAAAGCATTTTTTGTGTGACGTATACTGCTAATTGTTTTTAAAAATTGGAAAGGGAGTGAGACAAGGTGACACCATATCACCGAAGCTCTTTAACGCCACATTGGAAAATGTCTTTCAATCACTGAACTGGGAAAACAATGGGATAAAGATTACTGGAGATTATCTAACCCACCTTCGTTTTGCTGATGACATAGTCATTTTTGCAACTACCCCATCAGAGCTGCAGAGTATGATCCAAGAACTTGCTGACAAGAGTAAAGAAGTGGGATTAAAAATGAACTTTCAGAAGACAAAAGTGATGTTCAATGCTTTTACACGAAATGAAGATTTATCGATTGATGGAGAAAAGCTGGAGATAACAGATACGTACGTTTATCTTGGACAGCAGATATCAAGTGAGGGTCACATTGATGAAGAAATTAATCGGCGTACAAAACTTGCCTGGAGAGCTTTTGGAAGAAACAACATAATTTTCAAGAGCAATATGCTATTATGTCTTAAAAGAAAAGTGTTTGATCAATGCATCCTTCCTATGCTTACGTATGGTACAGAGACGTGGACCTTAACTAAAAGAGACATACAAAGGCTGCAGACAACTCAGAGAAGCATGGAGAGGTGCATGCTTGGTGTAGCCAGGAGAGATAAGAAGAGGAACTCGTGGATCCGAAAAATGACAAGAGTGGAAGACATCATGATCAGAGTTAAATCCCTGAAATGGCAATGGGCTGAACATACTTCCAGAAGGACAGACCATCGATGGACAGCCGAAATTTTAGATTGGATTCCAAGGGACAGGAAAAGACCCAGAAGAAGACCAAATGGGAGATGAGTGGATGAAATTTGAAAGTATGCGGCAGTGACATGGAGGAGACTGGCACAAGACAGACCGTTGTGGAGTAAACTTGGGGAGACCTTCGTCCATCATTGTCAAAAATTATCAATCCAGCAGTGGATTGATAATGGTTGACAATGATGATGATGATACCGCTAATTTGCCTATCCGTCATTTTTTTTTTTTTTTTTTGATAAGAGGTTTAACGACCACCGTGAGCAACTCAGTGGGATATAAGCAGTCGCCCGTCCCTAATTTAGGGTCACTGGTTCCAGGGAAGGGAGAGAGCCAGTGCCGTAAGACAAACACAACATCCATGCCTCACCGGGATTCGAACCCGGACCCTGTTCGGACGAATGATCAGAGGCCATCGCTTAGACCACTGCGCCTTCCGGGGCGGTCTATATCCGTCATTCCCCAACGTTGTTGTCTTGTTACAGTAACTGGTCCACGGTATAAAATGTGACACAGACGTTTGCCCATCAGTTAAACGCACTTGCACATCGGTAAGTGAAAGATGGCAAGCGACACTGTAATTTATTCGACACTGCATTCGTTACGAATTTCATCAAGAAAAAGTTTTGCAAAAGCATGTGCATCGATCTGCTCTGTTTTGGGGGAGAATATTGTTTCGAAAAGCACCTGTGAGGTTTGGTTCATACGGCTCAAAGCAGGTGTTTTTGATTTCAGCGATCGAGAATGTAGCGGAAGGTTGCGCATAAGGAACTGCAAGCATTGCTGGATGAAGATTCGTCTCAAACGCAAAAAGAACTAGCTGAACAACTAGGGGTAACTCAACACACCATTTCCAATCGTTTACACGAAATGGGAAAGATTCAGAAGGAAAGAAAATGGGTGCCACATGACCTGAGCCAGAGGAACAAGGATGAGCGTGTCATGAAGTGCTTGAATCTGTTGAATAAACAACACAGAAAATAATATTTTCTGTGGAAAATTGTTACGAGTGATGAAAAGTAAATATCGTACAACAATCCAAAACGCAAAAAAAAAAAAAAAAAACTGGGGAGACCACGGTGAAGCAAAGACTTCGACACCGAAACGCAATATTCACTCCAAGGAAGTTCTGCTGTGCATCTGATGAGGTATGAAGGGTCTGCTCTATTATGAACTATTGGAACAGGGTCCTATTATGAACTATTGGAACAGGGTCCTATTATGAACTATTGGAACAGGGTCCTATTATGAACTATTGGAACAGGGTCCTATTATGAACTATTGGAACAGGGTCAAACTGTTCCTGCTGATCGCTACAAGCAACACTTCTAGCGATTGGACCAGGAAATCTGTCGGAAACGTCCATTCACAGGCAAAGCATTGCATCCCGTGAAATTACTGCATGACAACGCTATGTCATGATCTCGGTCAAGGAAACGTTATTGACGCTTGGCTGCGAAGATGTGGAGCACCCGGCGTATAGGCCCGACGTAGCCCTTACAGACTATGATTTGTTCCGATCTATGCAACATGGTTTGTCTGCTGTACGGTTCCGGACATGTGACGAAGTGCAAAAATGGGTTGAGGACTTCATCGCCTCACACAACGAAGTACTCTTCATGGCTCTAATCCGTCAGCTGCCCGACCGATGGCGGAAGGTGATAGATAATGACGGCGCATATTTTGATTCGTAAAGGTATTGTTGTTTTCTCTCAAACTACATTTCGCTTTGTCTTAAAACGCTTTAAAACTTATTTGTACACCTAATACACTATGTGCTCAAAAGTATTCGGTTACTTGCCTAACCACAAACTCTCTGTAAAACCAAAGGAATTAGTATGGAGTTATTCCGTCCTTTGCTGCTATCATCATCATCATTGTCAACCATTATCAGTCCACTGCTGGACGAAGGTCTCCCCAAGTTTCTTCCACAACGGTCTGCCTTGTGCCAGTCTCCTCCATGTTACCCCGGCAAACTTTCGAACTCCATCCACCCATCTCACATGTGGTCTTCTTCTGGCTCTTTTCCTGTCCCGTGGAATCCAGTCTGAAATTTCAGCTGTCCATCGATGGTCTGTCCTGGCAATATGTCCTGCCCATTGCCATTTCAGGGATTTAACTCTGATCATGATGTCTTCCACTCTTGTCATTTTTCTGATCCACGAGTTCCTCTTGTTATATCTCCTGGTTACACCAAGCATGCATCTCTCCATGCTTCTCTGAGTTGTTTGCCGTCTTTGTATGTCTCTTTTAGTTAATGTCCAAAGTCTCTGCACCATATGTAAGCACTGGAAGGATGCATTGATCAAACAATTTTCTTTTAAGACATAATGGCATATTGCTCTTGAAAATTATACTGTTTCTCTCAAACGCTCTCGAGGCAAGTTTTGTACTCCGATTAATTTCTTCATCAATGTGACCCTGACTTGATATATGCTGTCCAAGATAAATGTAGGCATTGGTTATCTCCAGCTTTTCCCGATTAATCGATAAATCTTCATTTCTTGTAAAAGCATTGTACATCACTTTTGTCTTCTGAAAGTTCATTTTTAATCCCACTTCTTTACTCTTGTCAGCAAGTTCCAAGATCATATTCTACAGTTCTGATGGGGTAGTTGCAAAAATGACTACGTCATCAGCAAAACGAAGGGTAGTTAAATAATCTCCATTAATTTTTATCGTTTGGTTTCGCAGTTCAGTGATTGAAAGACATTTTCCAATATGGCATTAAAGAGTTTGGGAGATATTGTGCCACCTTGTCTCACTCCCTTTCCCATTTTTATGGGTGCTGTATTCTAAAACAGCCGAATCTTTGCACTTGCATTTTCATAGATGTTATGAATAATATTAATGTATGCATCTTCAATACCGCAGGATTTCAAAGCCATTGTAACTGCTGATGGTTTCACCGAATCAAAGGCCTTTTCATAATCGGTAAAAGCCATTGTAACGTATACTCTAGATTCAGTTTCCTTTTGATTTTACTATCTCTGGTTATTTTATTTTCCTACGTAAATTATCTTCTTAGTTAACGAGATGTTATTTCTCCCGCTGAATGATATGTGGCAATGAGTGTAAGTCATGACGTGGTGGTAGGTAGTATAAATAGGCGCGTTCAACGATACCAGAAGAGAAGAGCTTTGTTTTATGTGTAGGAGAGCTTCGTTTATGTGAGTAGAGCTTCGTTCATGTGCAAGGAGCTACGTTTTATGTGATTAGGTTCTTCTTCATTATTGTGATGCGATTCAACGAAAGTTCGGATATTGAGTACTTGTGTGATCTGTGAAGTGTGTGTTGGATAATACCAAGAGTTCTCTAATAAAAGGTTTTTTTTTAAGTAAGTACGTTTTTCTCAGTTCATAGTATTGTCAGACCTCTGTCTGGCTGTTAGGTCTCTTTCATTAAGTGTTACTATTAACAACCAGCATAAGACTTTATTCATCATAATTACTACAACATAACAATTAGTAGTAAAACCTTATTCATTATACCATGCATAATGGAAGTTCATATTCCCTCACTCTTTCAATTACTTCTCTCAGTACGTGGATAGGATCTATAGTGCTGTATCCATTCCTGAATCCCACTTGTTCTCTTGGTTGAGCCGTGTATAGTGTCACCTTCGAGCGGTGTGAAGATTTTATAAAACCATTGATAGGAGGCTGATACGTTTCTAATTCCTGAGATGTCACCTTTTTTATGTAGCAGGATCATTGTATCACTCTTCCAATCCTCAGGAATCTTCCCTTCATTAAGGCATCGAGTGAAAACTTGGACGAGTACTGTTTCAATTTCTCCACTTGCTTCTTGTATGATGTCTACGGCAATTCCATCTTCTCCTGGAGCTTTTCCCCGCTTCGTGTTCTTGATTGCATGTGCAACTTCTGCTGGGAGGACTGGAAGAACCTCTGGTACCTTTTGTAATGCCTGGAGTACATGCATCATCTCTTTCATGCAGTTTATAGTAGACAATTTTCCCTCTTGTCACAATTTCGGCTCTATTTCTTGTTACAGAACCATCTTCTTTTCTCAGAGCTATAATCTGCTTTCTTCCCTTACTGAGACATCCCTTTGCTATCTTTAGGCTTTGGTTGTTTTCAATTGCTTTCCTCACTAGTTCATAGTTGAATTTCCTTACATTTTCAGTGATACTTTTCTTTGCTGCTATTCATTGCGGTAAATAAGTAATAAGATCGAATTTCTTAAAAAAAAATGGAAACGTAGGAAAACCTTTGTGAATATATTTTAATCGAAGTACTGGGTGTTTTACTCGCTCTCTTGGCACTGTTGTACCCTTATGACTTGCAAACTAATGGACGTAATTCAGTGAACTTTGACACGGATCTACCTTGGTGCATAAGAAGCAAGGTCAACCAATTGCCGAGGACGGCAAACATGATCGGCCTTCACTTGGTGCACGTGCGACACATGAGCTAGAGAGTGGCAGCGCTACTCTCTAACTAGCGTCTGGCGACAGCGATATCTACACATCTCATTGGTAGCAATAAAACTGGCACCCACCAATCGGTGACCGGCACTGCGGAACGCTAGAACAGCTCCGCGAGCAATCTACTGTTTTCGATCTCGCAACGCTCTATTACCGTTCCCTGTCGGGTATCAGCAAACCACTACTACGTCTTATTCGCCGTAGTGGGTAAAAGTTAAAAAGGTCAAAATTCAATGCTAATCAATTCACCCCCAAAATTTCGCCTAGTGGTGTCAACAATGAATTTGGATTCCCTAACTAAGGGTCTCCAAGCTCAGGGTCGACAAATGCATCGCGTTGTGTTTCATATGAATGAGCATGGGGTTTCCATGCTCATTCATATGCCGCAAAGAAGTTAAAATAAAAATTTGCATGAATAACAATAATAAAATCACAAATTGAACTCTAATGAGATTTGGAGAAATGATCTGAGTGACACGTGAATTAAAATTTACCTGTTTATTTCTTTTTAAATATGGTCTTAAAGCTAGGTACAATGTACCGGTGAGGTTGCTTGCTATAGCTAAACAATTTAGTTTTAATTTCAAACGGGTATAATGCACTTAATATTATATAACTGACTTTAAACTTTAGTTACTGGTTCAAACTCGGTGCGGTGCGCCAGAAGAAAAAATTGTTAATGCACTATGTGAGAGACTTTCGGGTAACTGGTCCTGCATAGCACATGCAAAGCTATGAAGCACGAATCAGAAATGTGTAAGACAAATGTCATCATACCCTCTTTTCCTTGAGAAGCCCCGATCGCGAATCTGGGTTGCCGGCTGGTCGTAGAGTCAACTCTCCATCTTAACTAGTGGTATCTATCGACTAAACTCTAAAATATTTACTACCTCATTTCTCTATCTTGGAAACATCTCTCCTCCGAAACCGCTGAGACCTCTCTTATGCTCATACTGCAATTCTCCAGTGCTCCCTCTGTCGTTATTTTGGAATATGTGTGTAGTCGTCTCTCCTCTTAGTCTTCATTCAGTTCATAATTTTCTTTTTCCCGTGTCCGGTGTCCATCTTGGGGCGTGACGGCCCGGCCGTCCGAATCGCGTCGGGTTATGTCATTGGCCCTCACAGATAGCCCTGCTATGCGATTCGCTGGCCATCCGTTCAGTTCGGGTCACTTTCCCAAAAATTATGTCTTCTTTCAGCTGTCAACTTGTCCTCGCACCTTTTTGGTTAATTGACCTCGCCTAGCTACTTAGAAGCGAAGATTGTCACGTAGGTATTTCCGGCGACGTGACTTATCTCAAATTTGGTCGCTACCCTGGACAATGCAGAGATGCTCGCAAGCGTTGCTTGAGAAAAGGGGTGACGCCCCCAAAAAGATTTATTGCGTTCCTGCTATTCTCTTCAGTTTCTTTGAGTTTCGTGAGAAAAAAAAACTGTGAATGTCTTCTTTTCTCTTCCTTCCCATCTGGGATTTTCATCAAGTTTCCGTGAGAAAAAAAAATATAATTTTCCCCTTTTCATTTGGCTGGAGTGCAATTAGACTGATTTAATTATCAACCTAAACTTTCGGGTAGCCTGGCTCAGCTTCACCGGAAAATATTTTTTAATCATTGATATTCTATTTTGGCAATTTAAATATTTATTTCACACCGCCTTAGAGTAAAAATAAAAAAATAATAATAAATGATCAAAATTATACGGATGAAATTTAAATGTTACGGGGATATAGAAAATTCCGCGGTAACAGCTCAGTAAATATTAAGTTGTCCATATTACCCTTCGATAGTATTAAAATTTCATGAAGTTGTCGTTGAATTGGTCTGTTGTATTTTATAATGCGTCAAAGGAATTTGTATAGTCTCGTTAACGATGTCGTACGAGATAGAAAAATATGCATAACATGGTGTGAAAGATATGGTTCGCTACCCAACCTTGAAATAATAAGGAATCACGAATGATCGCTGCTTTTCTTCTTTAATTGTCTTTTGCTATATATTTCTCAGCACGAATTAAAATACTTACTGTAAATAAGAAAGTATAATTTTTTATCAGTTTCCCAACGTATATATCGGTAAGATCGTTCTTTTCTTTTCTTTTTTTCGGATATTGAGTACTTGTGTGATCTGTGAAGTGTGTGTTGGATAATACCAAGAGTTCTCTAATAAAAGGTTTTTAAGTAAGTACGTTTTTCTCAGTTCATAGTATTGTCAGACCTCTGTCTGGCTGTTAGGTCTCTTTCATTAAGTGTTACTATTAACAACCAGCATAAGACTTTATTCATCATAATTACTACAACATAACAATTAGTAGTAAAACCTTATTCATTATACCATGCATAATGGAAGTTCATATTCCCTCGCTCTTTCAATTACTTCTCTCAGTACGTGGATAGGATCTATAGTGCTGTATCCATTCCTGAATCCCACTTGTTCTCTTGGTTGAGCCGTGTACAGTGTCACCTTCGAGCGGTGTGAAGATTTTATAAAACCATTGATAGGAGGCTGATACGTTTCTAATTCCTGAGATGTCACCTTTTTTATGTAGCAGGATCATTGTATCACTGTTCCAATCCTCAGGAATCTTCCCTTCATTAAGGCATCGAGTGAAAACTTGGACGAGTACTGTTTCAATTTCTCCACTTGCTTCTTGTATGATGTCTACGGCAATTCCATCTTCTCCTGGAGCTTTTCCCCGCTTCGTGTTCTTGATTGCATGTGCAACTTCTGCTGGGAGGACTGGAAGAACCTCTGGTACCTTTTGTAATGCCTGGAGTACATGCATCATCTCTTTCATGCAGTTTATAGTAGACAATTTTCCCTCTTGTCACAATTTCGGCTCTATTTCTTGTTGCAGAACCATCTTCTTTTCTCAGAGCCATAATCTGCTTTCTTCCCTTACTGAGACATCCCTTTGCTATCTTTAGGCTTTGGTTGTTTTCAATTGCTTTCCTCACTAGTTCATAGTTGAATTTCCTTACATTTTCAGTGATACTTTTCTTTGCTGCTATTCATTGCGGTAAATAAGTAATAAGATCGAATTTCTTAAAAAAAAATGGAAACGTAGGAAAACCTTTGTGAATATATTTTAATCGAAGTACTGGGTGTTTTACTCGCTCTCTTGGCACTGTTGTACCCTTATGACTTGCAAACTAATGGACGTAATTCAGTGAACTTTGACACGGATCTACCTTGGTGCATAAGAAGCAAGGTCAACCAATTGCCGAGGACGGCAAACATGATCGGCCTTCACTTGGTGCACGTGCGACACATGAGCTAGAGAGTGGCAGCGCTACTCTCTAACTAGCGTCTGGCGACAGCGATATCTACACATCTCATTGGTAGCAATAAAACTGGCACCCACCAATCGGTGACCGGCACTGCGGAACGCTAGAACAGCTCCGCGAGCAATCTACTGTTTTCGATCTCGCAACGCTCTATTACCGTTCCCTGTCGGGTATCAGCAAACCACTACTACGTCTTATTCGCCGTAGTGGGTAAAAGTTAAAAAGGTCAAAATTCAATACTAATCAATTCACCCCCAAAATTTCGCCTAGTGGTGTCAACAATGAATTTGGATTCCCTAACTAAGGGTCTCCAAGCTCAGGGTCGACAAATGCATCGCGTTGTGTTTCATATGAATGTGCATGGGGTTTCCATGCTCATTCATATGCCGCAAAGAAGTTAAAATAAAAATTTGCATGAATAACAATAATAAAATCACAAATTGAACTCTAATGAGATGTGGAGAAATGATCTGAGTGACACGTGAATTAAAATTTACCTGTTTATTTCTTTTTAAAATATGGTCTTAAAGCTAGGTACAATGTACCGGTGAGGTTGCTTGCTTTAGCTAAACAATTTAGTTTTAATTTCAAACGGGTATAATGCACTTAATATTATATAACTGACTTTAAACTTTAGTTACTGGTTCAAACTCGGTGCGGTGCGCCAGAAGAAAAAATTGTTAATGCACTATGTGAGAGACTTTCGGGTAACTGGTCCTGCATAGCACATGCAAAGCTATGAAGCACGAATCAGAAATGTGTAAGACAAATGTCATCATACCCTCTTTTCCTTGAGAAGCCCCGATCGCGAATCTGGGTTGCCGGCTGGTCGTAGAGTCAACTCTCCATCTTAACTAGTGGTATCTATCGACTAAACTCTAAAATATTTACTACCTCATTTCTCTATCTTGGAAACATCTCTCCTCCGAAACCGCTGAGACCACTCTTATGCTCATACTGCAATTCTCCAGTGCTCCCTCTGTCGTTATTTTAGAATATGTGTGTAGTCGTCTCTCCTCTTAGTCTTCATTCAGTTCATAATTTTCTTTTTCCCGTGTCCGGTGTCCATCTTGGGGCGTGACGGCCCGGCCGTCCGAATCGCGTCGGGTTATGTCATTGGCCCTCACAGATAGCCCTGCTATGCGATTCGCTGGCCATCCGTTCAGTTCGGGTCACTTTCCCAAAAATTATGTCTTCTTTCAGCTGTCAACTTGTCCTCGCACCTTTTTGGTTAATTGACCTCGCCTAGCTACTTAGAAGCGAAGATTGTCACGTAGGTATTTCCGGCGACGTGACTTATCTCAAATTTGGTCGCTACCCTGGACAATGCAGAGATGCTCGCAAGCGTTGCTTGAGAAAAGGAGTGACGCCCACAAAAAGATTTATTGCGTTCCTGCTATTCTCTTCAGTTTCTTTGAGTTTCGTGAGAAAAAAAACTGTGAATGTCTTCTTTTCTCTTCCTTCCCATCTGGGATTTTCATCAAGTTTCCGTGAGAAAAAAAAAATATAATTTTCCCCTTTTCATTTGGCTGGAGTGCAATTAGACTGATTTAATTATCAACCTAAACTTTCGGGTAGCCTGGCTCAGCTTCACCGGAAAATATTTTTTAATCATTGATATTCTATTTTGGCAATTTAAATATTTATTTCACACCGCCTTAGAGTAAAAATAAAAAAATAATAATAAATGATCAAAATTATACGGATGAAATTTAAATGTTACGGGGATATAGAAAATTCCGCGGTAACAGCTCAGTAAATATTAAGTTGTCCATATTACCCTTCGATAGTATTAAAATTTCATGAAGTTGTCGTTGAATTGGTCTGTTGTATTTTATAATGCGTCAAAGGAATTTGTATAGTCTCGTTAACGATGTCGTACGAGATAGAAAAATATGCATAACATGGTGTGAAAGATATGGTTCGCTACCCAACCTTGAAATAATAAGGAATCACGAATGATCGCTGCTTTTCTTCTTTAATTGTCTTTTGCTATATATTTCTCAGCACGAATTAAAATACTTACTGTAAATAAGAAAGTATAATTTTTTATCAGTTTCCCAACGTATATATCGGTAAGATCGTTCTTTTCTTTTCTTTTTTCTTTAGTTCTTTTTCAACATCTCAGTTATAGTTTTCATTTAGTACACGAAATATTTTTTTTGATGAAACCAACGTTAGTCATCATGATGAATAAAAAAAAAAAAAAGAATGCAAAGATAACCACCCATAATGTTTGCATTCGAATGTAAACAACAACAGATGCGTGCCGCCCCGGTGGCGCAGTGGTCTAAGCGATGGCCTCTGATCATTCGTCCGAACGGGGTCCGGGTTCGAATCCCGGTGAGGCATGGATGTTGTGTTTGTCTTTCGGCACTGGCTCTCTCTCCCTTCCCTGGAACCAGTGACCCTAAATTAGGGACGGGCGACTGCCTATAGCCCATTGAGTTGCTCACGGTGGTCGTTAAACCTCCAATCAAAAAAAAAAAAAAAAAAAAAAAAGAACAGATGCGTTGCCAGATCGAAAACAGTAGCTTGCTCGCGGAGCTGTTCTAGCGTTCCGCTGTCTTAGCTGTGAGAAATGAAGAATGCGCCCGTTTGTGGAAGAATAGCCATTTTTTATTTTTGGATGGATAGTGCAAACAGATTAAGTTGTTCGATTTGTGCCAACAGCCGCCAATGAAGAAATTAATATTAACTTAAATGTAAACAACCTGTGTCACGACTTCGACGACGTATATGAACTACAAATGCCGTTTCAGTGCCGGTCGCCAATTGGTGGGTGCCGGTTTTATTGCTGCCAATGAGATGTGTGTATTTCGCTGTCGCCAGACGCTAGTCCACTCTCTAACTCGAGTGTCGCGCCTGCGCATAGTGAAGGCCGATTGCGTGTTCGCAGTTCTCGGCATTTGGTGTGACGCATCTGACTGTGCTTCTGCTACGGGATTGTCAGCAGTCATCGTGCCTTTGTGTTACGAGCAATAACAGTATGAACCGTAACATATTGGAACGTCACGTGTTTATCGTCCGCGCGTACTGGAAAACTGCGTCGATAGAGGGGTGCCCCAAAGACAATTTATTGCGCAGTTTTGGGGTTCTCAAACCACCGGCAATATCCTCCGTTCAGTATGTGGTTAAGAAACTGGAAACCTAGAGAACACTGTTGGATGCCATTTCATTTCATTTCATTTATTGGTCTTGCTGTTACATATTAAAGTTAATAATGCTGAACAGTTGTGCATAAACATATAAATAACAGCAGGGAAGAACAAGGAAAAGGCCTGGAAAAAACCTGACTTGGCCTTGATCTCCCTAGGTATAAGTAAAGCCAAGTGCATTTATATAACAGCAAAAAATAAAACATAGATATAAAGAGAAAACGAAGAAAGAAAAGAAAAACACAAAGTAAGATAGAGTAACATATCTGAGAAAAAGATCAGCTAGCGCCCGGGCCCGGACGGGCTCATAATTCATTAACTACCGAAGAACCCGGGCCCCGGCTGGGCCGGGCTCGGAATTACACGTCTTGAATTTCATTACTCTAATTTTTTCAACACGTGTAATTCCGAGCCCGGTTGAATTACACGTGTTGAATTTCATTGTGGATTTGTTACCATGGTGGAAGGATTTTCAATTTCCTAAGCTAGCTGCCATTGCAAGACAAATTTTGCTTAGCAAGACTTGCATTATGCATTGTCCAAAGCTATGGCCCAAGCAAGGATTAGTTTAAAGAGGTCTGGTATCGAAAAACTGGGAAAAAATCACATTCCCATTTTTTGTATTTTATTAAAAATCAAGAATCTTATCTTTAAAATGTTGTCATAATTTCCAAAATTGTGCAGTTAGAAGTATTGCTATTTATTTTTTAAATTTCCTCACTCCCGCGAATTTTAGGGTGACGTTGTTTTCTAGTGCAGCAGGTCGAGTTTTACAGAAAAGAAGATCAAGTTGAAGCGCTGAAGCATTAGATGAAATTCTCTCTCTCTTTTTTCATGATGAACTTGATCTGGAAACTGCACACGCATATGATAATATTGTGATTATTATACTATTAAGCGCAAAGCTTTGTTAATGTTACAAAATGCAGAATAATCTGGTCTGGAATGCTTTTACGTTCTTTTTTTTTTTTTTAATTTTGGAAATTTCCCGACATGCTTTTTTTGCATTCTACTACATCACTCTAAACTACCTTTACCAATTAGCATATATGTAAATTATATTGCAAGGATTAGTTTTCTAGAGTCAACATTTCAAACACTTGCAACTGTCTGTACGGCGTTGTACGTTTTTTAATGCAACTTATTCAAAATAAAAGTAAATTTAGAAATCAAAAAGAAATAACGAATGGAATTGTTTTGTTTCTAAACGATTTTCTTTTCTTCAGCTTTTACCAAAATTACTGATTCCCCTGATACGCTCGAAGGGCACGCTGATTATTTATTCATTTTCAAATCCACATTTTAGAACATTTGGCTTTATGCGTAGGATTTCTAAAAACATATTAATATTATGAAGTGGATTAACTGAACTAAACTTTTTAAACTAATGATTTTTAAACTAATCCGTGCTTGGGCCATATCTTTGGCCAGTGTATAATGTATAAATTCAAGCCTTGATAAGCAAAATTTTCCAAGTATCCGGGCCCGGGTGGGCCCAGGCTCAGCAAACACATGTAATCAAAGAAAGCGGGCTGGGCCCGGGCTCCTAAAATTGAGACCGAACTCATCTCTATTCTGAGATATGACATGTTAACTAAATTAAATATGTAAGATAATATTTAATTGACAGTATATCGAGGCAAATATAATGTTAAAGTAATGCAAATTATGAATTGCCCCACCCCTACCCAATCATCATTAAATAAATCCTCCTTCCCCCTGTCACCAAATCCTCACTTGGTAAGTCGCCCTGCCTTCCCCCCTTCAGTCGAATAATCCCTGTATCAATCAAACTCCTACCTTGCATTTTTGAATGAGTATTAGTTGTTAAGTAGGTAGTGTTTTAATTTCTTTTTAAACAAATTGAAATTATTAATAGATGTTAATTCTGCACGCAATGTGTTCCAGAACTCTGAACCAGAATAATATAACTCTGGATCAGAATAATATATGCTTTGTTTAGCAGTTTGTGTTCTAGGTGTAGTAAATATCAGCAAAGCTTGCTTTCGAATACTATATCGGTATGTACCAGCATTAATTTCTACGAGCTCTGTTCAAACTTCATTTTAATTCCTTTATACATAATTTTCCCTAAGTAAAACAGTTGCTGAATTGTTAGAATATTATATTTGTTCGCGATGGCTCTGGAATATCTGAACATATTTTGTCCTGGTAAATTGCCTCCATTTAAGTTATGTTTAAGATCTATTAATCTAATATATTTATTAGGTGCTTGAATTAATTCCTGCTGTTGTCAAATAGAGCGCAGCAGTGGTGGGATGCGATCCAGGCCACACGTGACCTCCTTGCGGCCGCACGTACCGTCCGTAGTCTGGGCGAAGCAGTGTGCGACACGCGATCGGAGGGCACAGAACACAAGTTTGTATCGCATTCACGAGAAGCATTACTCTTCTGCTTTCATCTCAAGAAATCTGCAAAGGAAAGTCATCGTTTGCTAGTGCAGGCTTATGGGGAACATGTCCTATCTGAAACTACATGCTTCCGACGCTTCAAAGATAACGAATATGACGTGAAGGACAAAGAGCGCCCTGGGCAGCCGAAAAAGTTCGAAGATGGCGCATTGGAGGCCTTATTGGACGAGGATTCATGTCACACGCTTCAAGAGTTGTCTGAAACACTACGGGTCGATGAGTCAACGGTGAGCAAAGGTTTAAAGGCAATGGGAATGATCCAGAAGCTCGGAAACTGGATCCCACATGACAAGGTTGTTGTTCTCCACGACAACGCTAGACCTCATGTCGCCAAATCCGTGAAGGAACTCTTGGAGGCACTTGGCTGGGACTTCTTACCCCAACCGCCTTATTCCCCGGACATTGCTCCCTCGGACTTTCTTTTTTTTTTTTTTTTTTTTTTTTTTTGATTGGAGGTTTAACGACCACCGTGAGCAACTCAATGGGCTATAAGCAGTCGCCCGTCCCTAATTTAGGGTCACTGGTTCCAGGGAAGGAAGAGAGCCAGTGCCGTAAGACAAACACAACATCCATGCCTGACCGGGATTCGAACCCGGACCCCTTACGGACAAATGATCAGAGGCCAGCGCCTTAGACCACTGCGCCACCGGGGCGGCCCTCGGACTACCATTTGTTCCGGTCGCTACAACATGGCCTGTCAGAGCAGCACTTCCTTTCCGTCGCGAATACCAAAAAATGGCTCGATGAATGGTTCGCCTCGAAAGAATCTGCATTTTTCTACCGCGGAATCCATTTGTTACCCCAACGGTGGGAAAGGGTCGTAGCTGCCAATGGACACTACTTTAAATAGACTATCCTGTACCGTTCTGTGGCAACACATAGGTGTTTGTGTGGCAATAAACAGCGGGAATCAACTCAAGCACCTAATATTTTGAAGAATTTGTAATTGATTGATGTTAGTATGAGTTGTTTGACCCAGGATAGTAAACAGTAATCGAAATGTGGATGAATTAATGCAGATAATAATAATTTTAATGTTTTAACAGATAGGTTTGTTAGAATATGACTAATTATTCCTTTATTTCTGGATATTTTTTTTATAAAATTTCTATATGTAGATTCTGTTATAAGTCATTGTGGAAAGCAATACCCAGATAGGTAAGATTAAATTGTGGACAAAGTTCAGTATCTTGGTGTTTGGTTTGATGAATTCTTTAACTGGAATACGCATGTTCAGTTTGCATTAACAAAGTTTCCTTACAGGTTGGCCTGCTTGGTAAAATTAAGCATCTCTTCCCTATCAATGTCCTAAAAACATTTTACTATGCTTTTATTTATACCCATCTCTCCTATTGTCTCGAATCTTGGTATGCAAATATAAGTGCTAACAATAAGTTATGCTTGCACAAATTACAGAAGAAATCTGTTCGCTATGTCCGAAAACAGATTACATGTCTCATTCAAAACCATTATTTCTAAAACTAAATATTCTAAAAATTCATGAAATTTTTACCTTGAAACTAGGTATCATGTTTTCTAAAATAATGCATCTTAAACTGCCTATTTTTCAATCTGACATCAAATATCTGGATTATTCTATCTTCACGAGATCTGTTGCTAACAACAAATTATGTCAACCGTGTGTTAGACTTAATTATGGTTTAAATAGCATACTGTATAAAGCCATTGTCCTATGGAATAATCTCCCAGAGAGCATCAGATCCCTGGAAAATATCAAAAAGTGTTCCTTGTTTCTACGAATTTACATTGCAAATCACCCTGATCTCCATAACGAATCTCAACTCTATCATTAAATTGTAGTTCCAAGCATGCTGCTAACAGTGGTGCTTCTGTTGTAACCATCTTACTTGCTTTCATATATGCCATATGTTTTATTCTTTTTCTTACATCTGATAGGGAGAATCGCCTTACAACCAATGTGTTCAGATTCCTCCTGGTGTATTGCATTTTCATATAACTCTAAGTTTTAAATGTGTGCAATAAGTATTTGTATTGTATTGTATAATCTGACTATTATTAAGAGAAAATTGGATGTTCACGAAATAGGACAGTCAGAACCTGCAAGAAGCCACGGTGTAGGAAGTGAAAAATATACTGTTGCACTCCCCACAGAAGTTTTTGCGTAATCTGTCTCAGGAGATGGGGGTTTTCAGAAGCTCATGTCAATGAGCTGCAAAACAAGCAAAGCTACACGCATATCCAGCTACTGCTGTGCAAGAAATGAAACTTCCCGTTTAACCGAAGTATCTAAATTACTATCGTTAGTTCCAACAGTTTGTCAATGCACATCTGGGAATACTGGACTACACGTGGTTCTCCGACGAGGCGAGGTTTCACCTAAGTGGGCACGTCAATTCCCAGAACAGCGGTAATCGTGCTAGTGAGAATCCTAGCACCGTGCATGGGACACATCTTCGTGATGAAAAAAGGTTGGAGTGTAGTGTGCTCTGTCGTCGGGCCCCATTATTGCCCCAATCTTCTTCCATACAACGGTGGATACCGTAGTCTACATGGAAATCTTCCATGAGTTTCTGAATCAGTTGGACGACGTGGAACTCCTTACTGGCTATTCTCAACAGGATGGTGCCACTTGCCACACCTCTAATGTTTCTCCTCTTCATGATGAAAACAGTTTGGAGTGTAGTGTGCTCCGTCGCGACGCCCCATTATTGCCCCAATATTCTTCCATACAGCCGTCGATACCGTAGTCTACATGGAAATCTTCCATGAGTTTCTGAATCAGTTGGACGACGTGGAACTCCTTACTGGCTATTCTCAACAGGATGGTGCCACTTGCAACACCTCTAATGTCAGCATGGCTGAAACCATTTCCTTCTTTGAAGATTGTGTCCTTTCTAAGGGACTTTGGTCATCAAGGATCTACCCCACCGCATTTCTTCCTTTGGGGCATGCTGAAAGCAAAGTGCATAGCACCAAGCCACGGAAACTCATACAACTGAAGGAAAGAATTCAGAGGGAATGGAAGATGTCATCGCTCTGTCCACCTTGTTTTATAAACAACGCATAGCAACTGGAAAAATTGTGTTGCGACGCCGCTGGGATCGAACCGCATATCGCACGATAACTGTACTTCAATTCACTCTAAAAGTGTACTACTGGGAAAGGCGGGAAAGCCTAGTCACATCTCGTCGTGGAACGCAACAACAGTATCCATCCGCGTCAATGTGCTCTTCCTCTGTTTCCTTTCTGATCCCCCCCCACACACACACACATCTCACATGCCGTGGGGATCTGGTGGAGGCCGGACTGCTTCCCTTACTGCCTGTTTAAGTAACACACCCTTTAAGTTTCCCCCGGTGTCGCACGATTGGTCAACATAACGATTGATCGAATTAAAATTGGTCGAGATAATGATTGGTCGAAATACGATTGGTCAACATAACGGTTGGTCGAATTACGTTTGGTCGACATAACGGTAGGTCGAATTACGATTGGTCGGCATAACGATCAATCGTCACCCGATTGGTCGACAGTAACGATTGGTCGGCAGCATGATTGGTCGACATAACGATCAGTAGACCATAGGGACTAGTCGACAGTAACGACTGGTCGACGTAACGAACAGTAGACCGTAACGACTAGACGACAATAACGACTGGTCGACAGCGCGACTGGTCAAGATAACCATTGGTTCAGAGGATTATGGTTTACATTCGCAGCGGTAATTCTCATAACGTAACGTTCCTTTTTGGAAGTAATATCTTTTAGAATGTTGTCCTGAGAACGTACAGCATTATAACGTATTATTTCCAAATAGGCCCACGTGTCATTTTTTGTACTCTTAAGTGAAATCTATATGGAGGGCCTTCTGAACGATGTTATTTCCGAAAGGGCCCCGGGGCACTTTAGGTATAGGCACCTTGGGGAAACTGCCACACATAATTCGGAAACTCGGAAAATTGCCACATTCAAAGCGTTTTTTGGACGAACAGCGATTTGTGCTCGCCCCCTTAATGAAAACCATGTGGCAATTTTCCGGTGGGGCAATATTCCGGGTTGCTAAAAAATGTGTGGCAGTCTTCCGGTGGGGCAATTTACCGCCAAACTGTTTGCACTTATTCAAGTTTTTTGTCCAAGTTCCGTTGACCATTTTATGTCGACCAATCGTTATATCGACCAGTCGTTACTGTCGACCAATCGTTATATCGACCAGTCGTTGCTGTCGATCAATCGTTATGTCGATCAAACGTGTTATCGACCAATCCTTACTGTCGACTAACCATTACTGTCGACCAATCGTTATGTAGAATAATCAATTCTGTCGACCAATCGTTACTGTCGGCCAATCGTTACATACCCGTTTCTTCGTTTGTCAATTCCCCGCACGGGGATAACTGGTTTACCAGTTATTTGGGGAGCGGCGCCCCCACGGCCCGAGCTGACCTTGTGACGGATCAATTTATCTTTTCGTCTTGAACGATTATGTAACCGAAGGGACAGCTGTTCATCCAGCTGCTGGGGGATGGCGTCCCCACGGCCCGAGCCGACTTGAACTAGATGTGAATTTTCACATTTTTTATGTTTTTTGTTTTTTCACTTGACACGCTCCCGCCTCAGTTGTAGGTTGCTGAGGTTGTGATTATGCGCCAGCTCTGGATTTGAGTTTATATTTTTCTTTCCTGTCTTCTCCGTTTTATGTTCCTTTTGTTTTTCCGAGCTGGTTAGCTAGACCTGCCTGCACGTTTGCCGTGTGCGGTGACCCGTAAGGTGGAAAAGGGGATGCTGGAGGCTGAGGTTTCTGGAGGCCTGGGCGTTGTTGTCGCCAGTTGCCAACACTCCTCTTTGCCCCCTGCTTCACCCTAAACGGGCGGCTGGGAACTAACCCACTCCTAGTCAATGAGGTCTGTGGCAGAGTGGAGCCCAGACCTCTAACGGCTTGTCGTCTCGTACGACTGGGTGAGTCTGGGGATAGGGTGGGCATGCCAAAGGGGTGTTCCCCAGGCATGGGAAAGTCTGGGTGCACGCCGAGCGTATGTCTGCCCTATCAACTTGCTATATCCGCTTGCTATCCCTAGAGCCGTGTCCTGCGTCCACTTGGGCTTGCGGACCTCCGGCTCTCCCTCGTTGGGCTCGATTGTGGGTGGGGAAGTCGGCGGACGAATTCTAAAAACTTTTTATGGCTCAAAATGAAATTTCCCACGAACCTAAAACCAAAAGAGGTATTGAGGAAGGCTTAGCTCCTTCCGCTAAAAAGCATGTGCCCGATTGCTCGAATGCCAGATTCTTTTTTGTGCACTCATTTGACCCTTCAAAGCCTTTGAGTGCCAAAAGTCCATTTTGGATTAACAAAGCACTGCAATCCATAGCAAGTTCTCCCAAGAGCGTAAAGAAGCTCCAATCTGGAGATCTTCTTGTAGAGATGTCCACTGTGGCCTACAGTACCACACTTATTAACACCACCACGCTGCTTGAGACTCCTGTCAAAATAACACCCCATGGATACCTAAATTCATCTCGAGGCGTTGTCTCCTCTCAGGACCTCGTTGAGTGTACTGAGGAAGAGCTATTAGAAGAACTGAGGAGTCAACAAGTTACGGGTGTGCGGCGTATACTCTTTAGGCGGAATGGGCAGTCCGTCCCATCCCGCAACATCATTTTAACGTTTGATAGCCCTTCGCTGCCTACGTCCATCAAGGCAGGGTATCTTCACCTAGAGGTACGCCCGTACATCCCTAACCCTTTGAGATGTTTTAGGTGCCAGTCTTATGGCCATTCTCAGCAGTCGTGCAGGAGCAATCCCCGGTGTGCACGCTGTGGTGCCACAGAGCATCTTCTGCAGGAATGTGTGGCCGAGGCTGAGTTTTGTGTGAACTGCAAGGGTTCACACGCGGCATCAGCCAAAGATTGTCCCAAGTGGAAGGAGGAGAAGGAAATCCAAAGGATCAAAACGGTGGAAAATATTTCCTATCCTGAGGCCAGAAGAAAAGTGGTTCCTGTTACATCTGATCGGCGATCATACGCTTCAGTGGTGGTTGCCAAATCTACGGTTGCCACTCAGACCGACATTGAGATCCCCCTTAAATGTCCATTCAATGTTAACGACATCATCGCAGCCGGACTGGAGGCACTCCAGTCTCGAGCTAGGGGTCTGAAAGCGCCACCCACCACTTCGCCGAAGCAGACTCATCCCACCCCCAACAAGGGAACTCAGGCCACTTCTTCTAACAAAAAGACCAAAGCCCAGGATAAGAAACGCATTTCTTCTCCTACAAAATCTCAGGAAACGACTCAACGTCGTGCGCCTCCCGGTACGACACTTGGGACAAAACATGCTCCGATCTTAGCCCCTGGTCACACGCCTCCAGATCTGGGGGAACCCCCAGCAGAGGCGATGGAGCCGGACTTTGTTTGATCATTTTCATTTTCATTTCACTAATAACCATGGCTTCAATCATTCAGTGGAACTGTCGAGGTTTTCGGACGAACTTTGATGACGTGAAACATCTGCTTTCATTCTACTCTCCGGTGTGCCTTTGTCTACAGGAGACGAAGCTTAAACCATCGGACCTGCTTTCAGTTCGAGGCTACAGTGCATTTCGGACTGATAACTCGTCTGGAAATATAGCCTGTGGGGAGTCTCTATTCTCGTCCCTCACAGGGTTCCGGTATCTTCCGTCGCGGTTTCCACAACTGTGCAGGCCGTGGCGGTTCGTATTTCTATGCCTGTACCTCTTACTGTCTGCAGTGTCTATCTGCCGCCGGACGAGAACGTGAGCGTCTCTGTACTGGAGAGATTGGTTGATCAGCTGCCTTCACCCTTTCTAATACTAGGTGACTTCAATGCCCATCATCATTTGTGGGGTAGTGTCAGCATCAGCACGAGAGGTCGTCGCATAGAGTCTCTTCTGTCCTCGGCCTCTTTGTGCCTTTTTAACACCGGTGCTGACACGTACTTCCATGAACCGACACGATCCTTCAGTGCGATCGATTTGACCTTGGGATCACCATCAATTATTGCTGACTGGTCGTGGGCGGTGTGTAACGACCTCCACGGGAGCGACCACTTTCCCATTGTCCTCTCGCATCATGCCAACCAGCCAACTTCTGCCTCCCGCCCTCCTCGTTGGAGGATGGAGCGTGCGAGATGGGAGGTCTTCACGCCGTCAGCTTTGATTTCTTCTGCAATGGTGACCCAAGAGTCAATCGACGCAGCGGTTCTTGAAGTCACAAATTGTATTCTTCAGGCAGCTGATCTTTCTATCCCAAAAACATCGACGACACTCTCCAGAAGTCCGAAGCCTTGGTGGACCCCTGAATGCGCAGCGGCTAGGAGAGCTCAACATAAGGCCTGGTCTACGTTTCGGCGTTATCCGACCGATGCTAATTTCGTTAAATTCAAACGAGCAAAATCCTATGCTCGGTTGGTGCGTCGACGTAGCAAGAGGGAGTCTTGGATCCAGTATGTGTCATCTCTCACTTCACGTGCCAGTTCGAAAAGTGTGTGGGACAAGATTCGTAAGATCCGGGGTAACTACAGCTCTCACCGGATATCCATTCTCGAGAGCAACGGCTGCACATATGCTGGAGTAGGGGAGATTGCTGATTGTTTGGGGGAGGCGTTTGCCTCCGTGTCGAGTGACCTGGCGTATCCTTCCTCCTTTCTGAGGATTAAATCCACTGCGGAACGCCAGAGAATCTCCTTTGCGCCTTTTCTCGACACTGGATATAACTCCCCCTTCAGCATGGTTGAACTCAGAGTAGCTCTGCATCGGTCCGGCGCTACATCTGTCGGTCCCGATGGAATCCATTATGATATGCTCCGTCATCTCTCGCAGTCGTCTCTCGAGAATCTCTTAATCTTGTATAATCGTATTTGGTCGGAGCACAGTTTCCCGGAATCTTGGCGAAACGCTTTTGTTCTGCCTTTTCCCAAACCTGGCAAGGATCCCAAGTCTCCCTCTAGTTATCGTCCAATTGCTCTCACTAGCTGTCTGTGTAAAGTTCTTGAACGCATGGTTAATTCCCGGTTAATTCATTTTTTAGAATATCATCAAGTACTTTCACCATCACAAAGCGGCTTTCGCCGTCATCGTTCACCTCACGATCATCTCCTGCACCTTGAGACATCTGTACGCGAGGCGTTCGTGCGTAGGCAGCACCTGGTTTCTGTATTTTTTGATATTGAAAAAGCTTATGATCGAGCGTGGCGGCACGGTATTATCCGTGACCTCCACGCATGCGGATTGCGAGGAAATCTTCCGACATTTATTTTAAATTTTCTTCGCAATCGGGTGTTCCAGGTGCGCCAGGGTACGACGCTATCTGCAACATTCCATCAAGAACAAGGTGTTCCTCAAGGTTGCATTTTATCTGTCACATTGTTCATCCTTCGCATTAATTGTCTCCTCACAAATCTTCCTCCTGCGGTTTCGGCTACTGTGTATGTTGATGATTTACACATTTTCTGCTCGTCATCCAGCATGAATTTTATTGAAAGGCAGTTGCAGTCTGCAATTAATCAGATCTTTAAATCGGCGAATAGCAATGGTTTCGTTCTTTCTCCCGACAAGACAGCGTGTGTCCATTTCTGCCGGAGGCGTGGCCTCCATCCTGACCCAGAGCTGTTTTTAGACCGTGCAGCCATACCAGTTTTGCCGGAGGCCAAGTTCCTTGGTCTGACCGTCGACCGTGCGCTTACGTTCCGTGCGCACGTTCGGCGGCTCAAGATTTCCTGTCTGCGGGCTCTATCTATTCTTAAGATCCTTTCGAGTCTCGTGGGGCGCAGACAGGACGTCTTTGATTCGTATTTACCATTCCTTAATCCGGTCGAAACTGGATTATGGTTGTATCGTGTATGGCTCTGCTCGTCGTTCCGTTCTCCGGCCTTTGGACACTATTCACCATCAAGCACTGCGTCTTTGTTCGGGAGCATTTCGAACGTCTCCGATTCCCAGCCTTTACGCTGACGCGAACGAACCATCGCTTGAATTACGCCGTCTGCAGCTGTCTATTCAATTCTACCTGAAACTTAGATCTCTTCCAGGCCATCCTTTATACGATGCAGTTTTTCATCCCCAGCATGCTCGTTTATTCGGGAACCGGCCCTCGTGCGTTTCAACCTTCGGTCTTCGTATGGCGGCCGTAGCCCGTGATGTAGGGCTCGACTTGTCACTTGTTGGAGAGACCAGGGGCTTTGGGGATCCGCCATGGCACCCACTTGGTGTCATGGTTGATACCACCTTTACATCTTTCGATAAATCCTCAACCCCTGCGTCAGTGTACCAGCAGCTGTTCGCTGAGCACCGTGACCTAAATTCTGACTTCACTCGTATTTTTACTGATGGCTCCAAAATGCACGGAGTCGTTGGATCCGCGGCTGTCTGTGTAGATGACGTTTCAGTAGCGTGGATCCCAGCTGAGGCCACGGTGTTTTCAGCGGAGATGCATGCTGTGTATCTCGCTCTTCTCCATGTTCAGTCGAGTTCTCATCATCGTGCTATGGTCTATACGGATTCCTTGAGTGTCTTGCAGTCACTGTCATCGTTGGACTGCTGTGACCACCCCTTTCTTCTTTCCGTACGAAGGCTTCTTCGTTCCTTGCTCGAGGCCGGTGTCCAGATACAATTTCGTTGGATCCCCGGGCATGTTGGAATCTCGGGTAACGAGTGTGCTGATGCGGCTGCTAGATCTGCTTCCTCTTTGGTCGTCACACCCTTGCCACTGTTTCACCGGGATTTCCGCTTTCTGGTACGCGACCATATTAAGCGAACGTGGCAAGGTCTGTGGGACCAACAGGTGGAAAATAAACTGCATCGTATTAAACCTAATCTTGAAGTCTGGAAATCATCATATCGTCGGAACCGTAGGGAAGAAGTGGTGCTTGCGCGTCTCCGCATTGGGCATTGTCGTTTCACTCACCGCTTTTTGCTGTGTGGCGACACTGCGCCGCTGTGTGAGACGTGCAACTGCCGACTCACTGTCACTCATCTTCTGTGTACCTGTGTTCGTTTTCGTGATGTACGTTTTCATTTCTTTCATTCTCATTTGTTGACCGAGAACGCCGCTACACTGCAGCGGCTCCTCAATGACCACTGTGACTCTGTTGCCGTGTTTTCATTTTTTAAAGAAATTGACTATTTTAAACGTGTCTAGATTTTAGCCTTATCATCATCCTCATTTTTCAGTTTTAATGAATCAGCTAGATTTTAATCATTGTATCATGTTTTTAATACTGTTTGTTCCATTTTCTTTTTTAGCCCCTCCATCGTTCTCATTTTTCAGTTTTACATGATCAGTCATATTTTAAGCTTTTTACCACATTTTTAATACTATTTGTTTGTCTTGTTTCTGGCGCTCTTTGGCCAACCATGGCCCTTGCGCCATAAAAATCAACCAACCAACCAAGAAACCATCGTTTGTCAATTTATTGTCTCTGTGTTGTTAATGTTGGGAGAGGCATTCCACCCCTTCCCCCTGTCCGAGTTGTATCCCAAGTGGGCAACAATAGCCGAAAGTGCGAAGCTCTTGATTCAGCAACTTCTCAGAACAAACTGATTTATAAAAGAGCTCTAACTTCTACAATTTGTTTTAAAATAGCAATTTTGTGTGATCAACTGTTGAGCAAACAAAAATTAATTCTAAGCAATAATTCTGATGCTTTTCGCTCTAAACGATAGGCACTATTTTTCGTAGCGGAGGTAGCTATTTCGTACCCTTCATAGTGGCTCACTCTTAGGTTGACTCGGAGTGTAGTCGAGTGCGTTCGCATTCACGCTACAGTGCCAACAATTTTCAGGGCCGTGCGTGGTTTATCAGTCAGCATCTGACTACACAAATCCGTATTGATGGTCTTAGCAACTGAGATGTCGTCATCTGGTGGCATGTGACACAACACCTATTTAATTGTAGCTGATAAATCCAAAGGGAGATAGAAATGATGAATATACAAGGTTATTCAGAAAGAATCATCCGATTTTAAAAATTTATATTTCGAAAAATTAACAACACTGAATGATAAATAATACATCAATGTAAAGGGCAAAATGTGTGAGTTTTAGATTATGCACAATAGATGGCGCTACTGTGTCGTTTATAAAGCTCTTTTGGCGAAGAAGTGAAAATGGCGTCTAGTCAGCAGAAAGCTTTTTTGTGTGCTCTCATTTGCAAGATGTCAGTCGGTAATCACCGTGAATTTCGCAGAAAGTACCAAACTAAACCACCGACGGGTCAGATTATTCGCAGGTGGTATCATCAGTTCGAGGACACTGGATATCTTTGTAAAGGAAAAAGCCCAGGGCAACCAGGCGTATTTGCAGAGTATGCTGAAAGAGTGAGAGATATTTTTCTACGCAGCCCGAAGAAATCGACGAGTCGCGATAATCGAGAACTGGGGATTTTTCAGCTTACTGTTTGGCATGTGTTGAGGAAAAAATTGCGTTACAAGCCTTACAGATTGCATAACTTGCAAGCACTGAAGCCTTGTGATGAGATACAACGACTGTTCCACTCTGACCAATCCCGCAGTTGGATTGGTCGGATTGAACCAGATGACTTGGTGTTACACAGCTGGTCCTGACTTTACACCTTGTGACCTTTTCCTTTACGTACCCGAACAGGAAAACGTCACAAGATGTTAAGTCAGGACTTCTGGATGGCCATTGGGTCAGATGCGTGCTGTAGTCCGCGGCTCGCCCGATCCATCTCTGAGGAAGATGTTCATCGAGATAATCTCGCACGTCGCCTGACCAGTGCGGTGGTGCACCATCCAATTGGAGAATAAAGTTGTCACTGTCGTCCTGCAACTGTGGCATCAACCAAAGACTTACCATATCTCTCACACTGCTTTGGAGAAAATTCTGAATTGTTTGTGCAGTCTACAGGATGTTTCTTATGTACTCCATTCGTGCATGCTTCTGGTCATCTGACAAAGCATGCGGAACAAAACGAGAACATCCCCCTTCCAAATCTAACACTAAAATTTGACGAATTGTTCTTATTAACATTGATCTCACATTCCAGCATTCTTAAGGTTACGGAAAGATAATTTTTAGCTCATCGCTTGTAAATAATAATAAAAAAAGATGGTTGTTTACGCTTTCCAACCGTAGATTGAAGAACCGTATATGCTCCAACTATGTCCGTCAGTCCGTTAGCACAATAACACGCGTAAAAATGATTCGATTTCGATGAAATTTTAGTGCCGCCCCAGTGGCGCAGTGGTCTAAGCGATGGCCTCTGATCATTCGTCCGAAAGGGGTCCGGGTTCGAATCCCGGTGAGGCACAGATGTTGTGTTTGTCTTATGGCACTGGCTCTCTCCCTTCCCTGGAACCAGTGACCCTAAATTAGGGACGGGCGACTGCTTGTAGCCCATTGAGTTGCTCACGGTGGTCGTTAAACCTCCAATCAAAAAAAAAAAAATAAATTTAGTGATTGGTACTTTACCACCTGGGGACGAACCCTATTGGAAATGGGTAAAATATGGTCAAAGATCCGGACATAGGAGCGTGATCCATTCCATTGCCCTTATGCGTTATACCTTACGTAAAAGTGCTTCGATTGCGACAAAACGTTTAGTTCTGTCGGCCATGCCTCTTTCCAGCTCTTGATTTTGTGCCTCATACTGATGGAATAGGGTCTCCTTAATTCGTGTGAGTGGTTTTCTCCAGCTTGTAAAGCTCATGTGTATAGTTCATGCGACTTGTTTTGCCCAGTAATTTCCAATATATTTCATATTCAACGTATTTTCTTATCTAGTGCTAAACCCTCGTCGTGTACTCCGGTAAACATCGTGACTTACCTTGACTATCTCCAGTTTCTTTATCAGCGTTCCTATACGCAGCCTTCTAAGCTCCTATTCCGGTGCTTAACTCCGCACCTCCCGTATCGCGTCGCCTTCTGCTAGAGTTCATCCAGTGACGTCATGTACTCTTCACTTTGCACCACCCGCCTGTAGCGCCTCTTCTTGTGACGTCATCGCTCGACTTTCTGCCTTCGTTCATCTGTTCATCGCGCCTTCACCACTTCCAACGTCTACCATTTTCGGTATTGTGATTTTCTACTCAACTGCTCATGGCCTGTGCTACATCTCCTGATTATTTTTCACCGATGACGCCTCCTCCTGATGTTCTGTTTCAAGATCAACTTCATCTCTTCGCCTACCGCCACTTCCATACACACTGCTCTTTTGACATCCTGCTTGGAATTCACTGTTTCTCGTCATGATACACCTCGAACCGCTCACATTCCCGAGTCTTTACTACGAGGTGAGTCCTTACTTGCCTCTTTAACCTTGGGTGTGAAATATATTGCCCTCCCTGATACTAAACCCAATGTGTATACACAACTCTTCACGAGTTTGTTCCCCCTGATGAAATTACCCATATCGCACAAAAATCCCGCTGTGTGCTTGCTTATTTTACCTCTCCCGCTCAGGTTGTGCGGGTCATTTCTTCCCCCATTTCCGTAAGTGATCGAAGTCTGTTCGCCATTCCTTTAGCACAGTGTCCCATTCTTTTCAGCATGTCACCTGTTCCTCTGGAAATCTCCGATGATATCCTGCATAGTTTTCTCTCGCGTTGTGGTCATGTACTATACCGTGCAAATTAATTGGGACAAGCTATTTTATTCTCCGAATTGTTATGTGATCGCCAGTTGATGTCGGAAAACCACGTAAACCGGTTTTATCAGCTGTGAGGTGGTGTGACTGTTAGAACTTGATACTAAGAATGTGGTTTGACCGGTTTTAAACAGGAAATAGGCACTTCAGCTTCAGTTGTGAGATTTCGTGTGCGACAGGTGGATGTTAGTTTTATTTCTCTGTGAGTACGTGTTGCTTTCGTGTATTGAAAAATGGGTATTTCCCTAAGAAAGCGTGCAAAAATAATTGCTCTGAAGGATCACACTTCTATGACAGTGAGAGACATCGCTTCTGCAGTTGGTGTAGGCAAATCAAGTGTATCAAGACTGCTTACGCGATACAACGCATCTGGATCCTCGTCTACAAAAAGGAGAGGTAAATGTGGAAGAATACGAAAAACATCTCTACGAATCGATAAATATCTAATCAGAAATAATAAAATGAATCCAAAAAAAAAAAAAAAAAAAAAAAAAAAAGAAGCACCGACCTTCAACGAAATTTATTGGCTAGTGGTTGTGATGTTACTGATTCAACTGTACGCCGTAGGCTTCTAGAAGTTGGCCGGAAGGCAAGAAGACCAACGAAAAAACAATATTTTAAGGCGAAAATGAAGATAAAAGGTTGAGCATGGGCCAAAAAAATATAGATCATGGACTGCTGACGACTGGGAAAAGGTAATTTCCGTGATGAAACTCATTTATTTGTGCTGGGTTAGCAAGCAAATGTCGTTAGACGAAGCAACTGTGAACCCTTAAGACCTGAGCATGTCAAACGAACTGTAAAACACCGTCTGAAACAGATGTTTTGGGGTTTTTTCACATCAAATGGCACTGGAAGCTTAGTTCCTGTTCAAGGTATGATGAATTCAGCCAAGTACGTAGAAATATTACAACGTAGGATTGTTCCATTCTTGAAAACTTTTGACGGGACATTTCAACATGATTTGGCCCCATGTCACAATTCGAAATTGGTGAAGAATTTCATGCTGGAAAATCAAATTCATTTGGCCTGAAAATTCACCAGACTTAAATCCCATAGAAAACTTGTGGAATATTTTGAAGAGACGTTTAGGTGAAATGTACTGTACAACCAAAGAACGCATGATAACGAATGCTATAAAAGTGGAGTTCCACGATTATGAAGTCAAAAATGTGTGCACTCAATTAGTGGAGTCAATGCCAAAACGAATTCAAGAGGTCATTTCTGCTAAAACAGGACATACTTCATACTAATACGGGTATTTAGCAGTGTATATCAAGGCATAGAATGATATAAAGGCATAGTTTGTGAAAAAAGAGTGATTTTTTACTTTGTCCTAATTAATTTGCACAGTACAGTAATTGGCCCAATTCGCACATTACCAGCAGCGTCGGACGAGCAAGGTGCTCGTCCTTATCTTAGTTTCCGACGAGAGGCCCTCGTCGTGTTTCCAGATGAAACCTTCATTACTTCCGGTCCCACCACATTCCAAGTAGTCTGTGACCGTCACATTCACACTATTCATGTCTATACTGCTCTTCATTGTTTTATTTGCAAATCGTCAGCTCAATTATGTGCTGCCTGCGCATAAAGGCATTGCTCATGCTTTGGATTCATCTGTTGGTACTCCTACTTCTGCCTTACAGCCTGTCAGACCCTCACAATTGGGGTCACGGCCCGGTTCGGGGGGATTGTTCCGGGCCCCTGAATTTTCTTCATCTCTTATCCCTGAGAACACCATGTTATCTACTCATCTACTCTCGTTTTCTCTCCTGGATGTTACTTCTTCAGCCACCACCACGCCAAATTGTTCGCCTCCATCAAGCCCATCTTCCACCAAGACTTTCTTAAAGCTCCCAATGTCTTCTTCCTCGTCGCATTCTTCTCCTGCCACTGTATGTCTTCTATCTTTACCAATGGACACTGTCTCTACATCTGAGGTCCAGCTCTACGGTGTTACCAGAGACCGTTCTATCCAGTTGTCCCTTGTCTGCTGCCTCCACCAGCTCCCAGTGCATCATACCTGTTAGTGTGTTACTTATTGCAAAACAACAGACAAAATCTAATCCAAGGAAGCTGAGGAGTTTCTTTTGCTTGTGTCAGTTAAAGCTATAAAAGCTATCATTGTTGCTAAACAACTACCAAACTCCAATCCAGGGAAAACTGAAGAGTTGCTTTTGCTTTGGTCAGTTAGAGCTTTAAAAGTTTCTCTTATTGCAAAGCATTTATAGAATACAAGTCCAGATGATACTGAAGAATTGTTTTACCTTGGGTCTGGTACAGTTTTTTAAGCTGCCCATAAGCAAAGCAATTAGAAGAAGTTCCAATTGATATAGTATTCCCTTTTGCGTTGGGTCTGTAAGAGCTTTAAAAGTTGCCCGTATTGCAAAGCAACTGACGAAATCCAATCCTGGGGAAGCTGAAGAGTTTCTTTTGCTTAGGTTTGTAAGAGCTTTAAGATCTACTCTTATTGCAAAACAACTGACAAAATCCAATTCAGGAGAACCTAAAGAGTTGCTTTTGCATAGGTCTGTTAGAGCTTTAAAAGCGGCCGTTATGGCAAAGCAATGAGAAAATTCAATTTACGAATTTTTTACTGAATTTACTATTGATTTGAAGGCTGCAATTTGTCTTTCTTTGCAGAAGACAAGCAAGTATATTTCATATATTGTATATTCTTTTCATTTATTTTTTTCTGTGTTCGCTTTTGTAGTTTCTTGCTAAGATTATCTTTGTGTGTGTGTGTGAAAAACATTTAGCTATCACCAGGTACTTCTCTGACTTCATACATATTATTATTTCAGTTTTGTTTTTCCTGCACTCACATTTGGATGCTGTACTTATTAGTTTCCTTTCGACACAATTTTTCTACATTCACTATTTGGATATTGCACATACACTGCTGGCCACACAAAATGCAACACCAAATAGGAAGCATGCGATTGGCCTGAAATTCGCAGCATGCGTCGCCCGCGAGAGGACATGCAAACGATTAACATTGCAGGGCATATGCAAATCATGTGCGCCCGGCACGCCACCGAGAAGCACTATAAGAAGGGTGCACAGAAGGCGGGGTGTAAGTAGTGGAACTGTGTTGTGCTGCCGGACCTGTTCGTGGGAAGCTTCCTGATGCCTCGTCGCAGAATACGGCAGTCATTCCAGCACGTTTCGGAGTTTGACAGAAGAAGAATAGTGGCTTATCGCGACAGATGTTTATCGTACCGAGACATCAGCGCCCGTGTGGGACGGCATCCAGCCACAGTGAGGCGAGTATGGATTCGTTAGGTGCAAAAGGGACGGACGGACCGACGTGAGCGATTGCGGCAGCCGCGGCACACCACCGAACGAGAGGACTGGCATGTTGTGCGGCGGGCATTGACGGATCGCACTGCCACATCATGAACGTTAGCGCAGGAATTAGGGTGTGTTGTGCAACAACCTGTGTCAGCACGGACCGTTCGACATCGTCTACAGGAGCCGGGACTTGGCGCACGGCGCCTATTGCTCCGATTACCATTGACGTTACACCACCGGCGAGTGCGGCGGCAGTGGGCCGTTGAACGCCGCACCTGGACTACAGAATGGTACGACATTGTCTTCTTCGACGAGTCCCGCTTCTGCCTGCAACACCACGATGGTCGGATCCGCGTGTGGCCGGCACCGGGGCGAGAGACTGTATGACGCCTACATTATGCATCGCTATGCCGGTCCGTCACCTGGCGTTATGGTATGGGGCGCAATTGAATATGACACCCGCACCTTTCTGGTACGTATCGCCGGTACACTCAACAGCCACCGCCACATCTCCGACGTTTTGGATCCTGTAGTCCTCCCTTACCTGCAAGACCTGCCAGCGGCCACGTTTCAACAGGACAATGCGCGCCCGCATGTGGCACGCTTCGTGCAAAAATTCTTCACGGCACACCAGGTGTCACTGCTGCCGTGGCCCGACTGTTCTCCCGATATGTCACCCATCGAACACGTCTGGTCGCTGATCGGCAACCGAGTGGCCCAGCAAGCACCGCTCGCGGTGCCGACAGAGGAACTGTGGCAACGTGTGGAAGCAGCCTGGACCGACATACCCCAAGTCCACATCCAAAGCCTCTTTCGTTTGATGCCGCGGCGTGTAGTGGCCGTTATTGCCAGCCATGGGGGCTACAGAAACTATTGATGTCTTTTTGTGTTCCGCAAGACGCACGGGCCTGTAACCTTAATCGTTTCATCTTTGTATCAGTTGTTATGTGTCCAGTAAATCTGGCTTTGATGTCTCGTGTCCTTCTTGGTGTTGCATTTTGGGTGGCCAGCAGTGTATTAGCTTACTTTACTTTCTGCACATTACTTCATGTTGTACGCAAATCGCTGCACAGATTTAATAGAGCCTACTTTATCGGTGACTCTGTTAGAGCTTTAAAGGTAGCCCTTATTGCATAGAATATGAAGAAAACAAGTCCAGATGAATTAGAAGAATTGCTTTGACTTGGGTCTGTAAGAGCTTTTTAAGCTGCCCTTATTGCAAAACACTTGACGAAATGAAGTTCAGAGTAGGTCGAACAGGGTGTCTTTTGCGTTTGGTTTGTGAGAACTTCAGAAGCTGCCCTTATTGCAAAGCAATTGAAGAAATAACGAAATGTAATCCAGAGGAAGCTGAAGAAATACTTTTGTGTTTGATGTGTCAGAGCTTTAAAAGCTGCCCTTATGCAAAGCAATTGACGAATTGAAACATAGATTAAGCTGGAGAGCTGTTTTTCCCTTCGATTTGTTAGAGCTAAAACCACATAGTTGTAGATCTTAATTTTAAAAGGCTCGTCATACAGTGGAGCAAACTTTTTTTTTTTTTTTTTTTTTTTTTTGATTGGAGGTTTAACGACCACCGTGAGCAACTCAATGGGCTATAAGCAGTCGCCCGTCCCTAATTTAGGGTCACTGGTTCCAGGGAAGGGAGAGAGCCAGTGCCGTAAGACAAACACAACATCCATGCCTCACCGGGATTCGAACCCGGACCCCTTCGGACGAATGATCAGAGGCCAACGCCTTAGACCACTGCGCCACTGGGGCGGCGGAGGAGCAAACTTCTTAACCACACTATGAGCGATTGAGGATTGAAAATGTGTTTCAAGTAATGCCAAATCACCAACCTTCAGATCCGGTTCTCCACTCATTTTATCATAATTACGAGCCTGTGCTGCATGAGAACGCATCATTTGCTGCCTGTGCTTTAGCTGCTAAAATGCGTACAGAGTCAGGAGTTGATCTTTGATTAATTTCATTGATAATTACTGTAAGATTTTCAAATGGGGTGCGAATTTTACGACTCAATAGGACTTCTGCGAGAATAAGTTTGGTACTTTCATGAATGGATGAGCGAAAGGCAAAATAAGAAAGATCAAGATGTTTGCCCCAACGCTCGTGATAATTTTTAACAAAAGTAGCAGTAATTTTAATAAGAGTGCGGTTTATCCTCTCGGCAGTATTAGCTTGAGCATGATAAGGAGAAATAAATTTATGCTTAATTTACAATCTCGCACACATTCGACAAAATGAAACCCAGCGGAAGCTGAAGATTTACTTTTGTGTTTGGTCTTCCAGAGCTTTAAAAACTGCCCTTATTGCAGAGTAGTTGATGAACGAAGTCCGGAAGAAGCCGAAGAGTTACTTTTGCGTTGGTTCTGTTAGAGTTTAAAAGTCGCCCTTATGCAAAGCAATTGACGAAATGACAAAATGAAGTGCAGAGGAAGCTGTAGAGTGCTTTGCGTTTGGTCTCTGAGAGCTTTAAAGGCTACGCTTATTGCAAAGCAATTGACGAAGTGAAGTCCAAAGGAAGCTGAACAGTTGTTTTTGCGTTGGGTCTGTTACAGCTTAAAGGCTACGCTAATTGCAAAGCAATTGGGTCTGTTAGAGTTTTAAAGGCTACGCTTATTGCAAAGCAATTGATGAAATGAAGTCTAAAGGAAGCTGAATAGTTGTTTTTGCGTTGGGTCTGTTAGAGCTTTAAAGGCTACGCTTATTGCAAAGCAATTGACGAAATGACAAAATGAAGTCCAGAGGAAGCTGTAAAGTTGCTTTGCGTTGAGTCTGTTAGAATTTAAAAGCTACTTTAATTGCAAATCAATTGACGAAATGACAAAATGAAGTGCAGAGGAAGCTGTAGAGTTGCTTTGCGTTGGGTCTGTTAGAGCTTTAAAGGCTACGCTAATTGCAAAGCAACTGACGAAATGAAGTTCAAAGGGAGCTGAAGAGTTGTATTTGCGTTTGGTATGTTAGAGCTTCAAAAGCTGCCCTTATGCAAAGCAGTTGACGAAATGAAGTCCAGAGGAAGATGAAGAGTTGCTTTTTCGTTGGGTCTGTTAGAGCTTTAAAGGCTACGCTCATTGCAATGACAAAATTAAGTTCAGAGGAAGCTGTAGAGTTGCTTTGCGTTGAGTCTGTTAGAGCTTTACAGGCTACGCTAATTGCAAAGCAATTGACGAAATGAAGCTCAAAGGAAGCTGAAGAGTTGCTTTTGCGTTGGGTCTGTTAGAGCTCTAAAAGCTGCCCTTTGCAAAGCAATTGACGAAATGACGAAATAAAGTCCAGAGGAAGCGGAAGAGTTGCTCTTGCATTAGGTATGTTAGAGCTTTAAAGGCTACGCTTATTGCAAAGCATTTGAAAAAATGACGAAATGAAGTCCAGAGGAAGGTGAATAGTTGTTTTTGCGTTGGGTCTGTTAGAGCTTTACAGGCTACGCTAATTGCAAAGCAATTGACGAAATGAAGCTCAAAGGAAGCTGAAGAGTTGCTTTTGCGTTGGGTCTGTGAGAGCTCTAAAAGCTGCCCTTTGCAAAGCAATTGACGAAATGACGAAATAAAGTCCAGAGGAAGCGGAATAGTTGCTCTTGCATTAGGTATGTTAGAGCTTTAAAGGCTACGCGTATTGCAAAGCATTTGACAAAATGACGAAATGAAGTCCAGAGGAAGGTGAATAGTTGTTTTTGCGTTGCGTCTGTTAGAGCTTTAATGGCTACGCTTATTGTAAAGCAATTGACGAAATGACAAAATGAAGTCCAGAGGAAGCTGTAAAGTTGCTTTGCGTTGAGTCTGTTAGAATTTAAAAGCTACTTTAATTGCAAATCAATTGACGAAATGACAAAATGAAGTGCAGAGGAAGCTGTAGAGTTGCTTTGCGTTGGGTCTGTTAGAGCTTCAAAAGCTGCCCTTATGCAAAGCAGTTGACGAAATGAAGTCCAGAGGAAGATGAAGAGTTGCTTTTTCGTTGGGTCTGTTAGAGCTTTAAAGGCTACGCTCATTGCAATGACAAAATGACAAAATGAAGTCCAGAGGAAGCTGTAGAGTTGCTTTGCGTTGAGTCTGTTAGAGCTTTACAGGCTACGCTAATTGCAAAGCAATTGACGAAATGAAGCTCAAAGGAAGCTGAATAGTTGTTTTTGTGTTAAGTATGTTAGAGCTTTAAAAGCTGCCTTTGTTGCAAAGCAATTGACGAAATCCAATCCATAGAAAGCTGAAGAGTTGCTTTGGTCACTTAGAGCTTTCTAAGTTGCTTTAATACCGACAATTACAGACACGTAACAATCTTAAGTCGTTTCCTAGATCGCATGGAGACGCAAGTGACCACGAATTTTGCATATACCTTGAGTAAGTGATATTTCGTACATCTGCATAAAGACTAATTCGGTGGTTTGAGTGTGTACAATCCACAGCAAAAGTGCTACCCCTCTGTATTCCCTAAAATTTAGCTCTAACACGTACATTTTAAATGACCCTTGCATACGACTAAACTACTCGTAATTCCCTTTGTTTGCGAGTAAATGCATATTGCTAAAGCGCAATATTTAATTTTATTCCTCTTCTCTTAGGCTTTGGATCATTATTCGTAGAATGCTTCCCGAAAAAATTTGAAAACATATATGAGTAGTTAGGAACTTTACACGAAATAATTTTCTCGGGTTTGTTTCCTTCGCGGGAGCTCGAAAGTGTTCTGATAATCAGCAGATGCAGCGAAGCAGAAAAGTCAATTAGAACTATTTGCCTTTGTCCTGTACGCCGACGGAAAAAGTACAAAATACCGCCGCGTGCATTTAATGCAAACAGCAGATACTGTTTAAATAATGCTGTATGAGAACACTGTAGTTCCGTGAAGCCGAATCCAGATGAGTTCAAATACGTTCCCACTCTCATTGGAGTTTTTGTTTCGCAACTTTGTTTGCGTCGTATTATTTACTCTTCAGGAACAAGCATTTAAATGTTTATTCTAACTGCAGAGATTAGAAGGGAGTTTTATGTAGGCTGTATTTACGTCTGCTTTATTTTATTTATTATTTTTTGCACCAGTGTAAATATTCAGATTGTATAACAGATATCCTGATCTTTTTGAGCATTTCATGCTCCTTAACGTAGAAAAAACATATGCACATTTCAACTATAATTCCGAATTTAAGTGTTTCGGTAACAGCGTTTATTTAAAGATGATCTTGAGTGCGTTCAAGTATGTTTTTCTTTTCTTTTTTTTTTTTTTTTTTTTTGGTGGAAGCAAAACGTGCAGGCTTGTAAAACAAGAAAGCTTTCTTAACGAATAAACAAAGACGTGGCTCTTTCCACGTTTAGCAACGCACAGCAGCGCGAAAATTGTTATTCGGACGCCACCGGGGAATTGAATCCCAGATCTCTCGATATCTAGCCTAGGGTGTTAGCCTTACACAACGGTGGCCAACAATTCACGGCGCTATGTGTGTTTTTCTGTCGGCATTTCACATTATAAATTCGCAGTAAGATCTCAGCTACTGAGACGTCTCCATCTGGTGGGCATTAACGGCACTGTCTATATACAGGGTGATCCAAAAGTCTTCCACATTCTGAAAACGTAATAACTCGCGGAGGTTTGAGAGTAGGGCAACGCGGTTTGCGTAGAAATGGTCAGAATGACATCGGATCTTTTATGAAATCACATAAAAGTTTACTCATTTTACTTACATTTTTCATCGCCAGATGGCGCAGCAACCACAGCTTGGAAGTGTCGAGAAAAATAGGCACCTGATTGCACCAGGTTGGACACCTCGAAATTTTTCACCATTCGCCGCAGCGCAGCACTTTCCATGGTCCTTTCCCACTGCGATCACCTTTCAGTGACCGCTAGGCTCTCAACGCAGCACTCGCACATTCAGCGTTGCAATACAACAATTTCACAAAGAGCGCGCACGGACCGCTGTGACAGTGCCCGATAAGAAAGTGACACGGAAGCGAGGTAGAAAGGGGGAGGAAGACGCCCTTATTTATTACCGGGAGCCCAGTACCAGGGGTCCGACAGCTTAACGTGCCCATCCTACGCACGGCGGATATTTAGTGGATCGAGCGTTCGTACCCTGCCTGGGATCGAACCTGAGGTCTATTCCGTGGAAGACACGAACGTTGCCCCCTAGGCCACCCGCGGCCTGATTTTTGGGGGATCATCATATCATCATAAGTAGAGGATTTTTTAGGAAGGGAGTGTCTGACCCCAGGTCTTAAACAACCCTTAGAAAAAGGAAGCTAGGAGATTTGGGCTGGAGGGCCCGATAGGAAAGTGACACGGAAGCGAAGTAGAAAGGGGAGGAAGAAGCCCTTATTTATTACCGGGGAGGGGCAGTACCCCGGGTCCGACGGCTTAACGTGCCCATCCGACGCACGGCGGGTATTTAGTGGATCGAGCGTTCGTACCCTGCCTGGGAGCGAACCTAAGGTCTATTCCGTGGCAGACACGAACGTTGCCCCCTAGGCCACCCGCGGCCTGATTATTGGGGGATCATCATATCATCATAAGTAGAGGATTTTTTAGGAAGGGAGTGTCTGACCCCAGGTCTTAAACAACCTTTAGAAATAGGAAGCTACGAGATTTGGACTAGAGTGCCCAATAGGAAAGTGACACGGAAGCGAAATAGAAAGGGGGATGAAGACGCCCTTATTTATTACCGGGGGGGGGGGCAGTACCCCGGGTCCGACGGCTTAACGTGCCCATACGACGCACGGCGGACATTTTGTGGATCGAGCGTTCGGACCTGCCTGGGATCGAACCCGATGTCCTTTCCTTGACAGTCACGAACGTTGCCCACTTGGCCACCCGCGTCCCGATTTTTGTGGGACTTCTCAGCTGTTGCTTTATACCCACTATCCCAGACCTGTTCGCCTATGGTGCCATCTGGCGATGAAAATGTAAGTAAAATGAGAAAAAATTATGTGATTTCATAAAAAACCCGGTATTAATTATAGCAGTTAAATCCAAAGTCAAAATCCTCCAAATACGTGGGGTCAGTGAATAAATAAAGACATCGCTCTTTCCGCTTTTAGCAACGCACAGCATGCGAAATATTGTTATTCAACTTACGGATTTATAATGTCAGATGCTGACAGAAAAACACACATAACTACTTCAGCACATGCCTAATGAGAAACAAAATGCTTGAGCTGCTGAAAGGCAGATAGCCCAAGAGATCGAATGCAAATTCTTCAGTGTACGATTGAAGAAATGCTGGTGACGTCATTTCTCCAGTTGGAAGAAAGAAAGAAATTATCACTTTCGTTAAAATTTGACGATTAAGCTACAGGCGATGTGACGTACTACCGAGGTAAATCACGTGTTAAGACGACAAATTTGCAGCGAAACATTCCGTCCGTGTTGATTATTTGGGAGAGCAACGTACTCCGGAGTGAGGGGGCCTGACTTCGATCTTCGTGACGAACAAATTTGTGCTTTCAAAGTGCACTTCATATTACTGGTGACCACTCCATCAAAAGAAGATTTTATCGAAATGATCACTTTACCGAAGGATTGCTTCACCGAGAGCTTCAGTTAATCGAAGCTATCACTTTCTCGGAGGATGGTTTCACTAGGAGTTCCAGCTTATCAAAGGCATCACCTTTCAGAAGCATTCTTTCATCCAGAGGCTCGGTTTATCGAAATGATTATTTTACCGGAGGGTTGTTTCACCAAAATACCGACTTTACCAAGATTGTCGCTTTAAAGAATTGCTCATGGCACCAGCAGGTCAAGCTACAGAACGACCATTTTACGGAATTGCTTATCCCATCTACAGGTCATCTTATTTTTTTTTTTTTTTTGAGGTTTAACGACCACCGTGAGAGGGTTATAAGCATTCGCCGCTATAAGCAGTAGCCCGTCCCTAATTTAGGGTCACTGGTTCCAGGGAAGGGAGAGAGCCAGTGCCGTAAGACAAACACAACATCCATGCCTCATCGGGATTCGAACCCGGACCCCGTTCAGACGAATGATCAGAGGCCGTCGCTTAGACCACTGCGCCACCTGGGCGGCCATCTACAGGTCATGATAAAGAGCGATCACTTTGCCGCCCCGGTGGCGCAGTGGTCTAAGCGATGGCCTCTGATCATTCGTCTGAACGGGGTCCGGGTTCGAATCCCGGTGAGGCATGGATGTTGTGTTTGTCTTACGGCACTGGCTCTCTCCCTTCCCTGGAACCAGTGACCCTAAATTAGGGACGGGCGACTGCTTATAGCCCATTGAGTTGCTCACGGTGGTCGTTAAATCTCAAAAAAAAAAAAAAAAAAAAATGTACGAAAAAATGAATTCGTCAAGTACGCGTAAACCAAATAATACCACAGGAGTTATAGTATCAAGTACTGACTTTAAAACTTCAAAATCTAAAATATGTACACACATAAGTACTTTTGGTCCACCGAGTGGACCATCTTCAGATGTACAAAGCGTTAGCAAATAACATGACTGTATATGAATATGTACACTGAAGTGCCAGAAAAACTAGCACACCAGTCTAATACATGGTAGGTCCCCCACGGGAGCGCAGGACTGCAGAAATACGACGGGGCATGGACTCCACTAGCTTCTAGAAATATGCTGTAGGCAATGCACACCATACTTCCTGCAGAGCGTTCCACAATTCGGGTGTATTCCGAGGTCTCGGATTCCTGTGTTCGATAGCGCGTTGCATGGCATCCCGAATGTGTTCTATCACGTTCAGATCTGGAAACTTGGGTAGAAATGGCAACACCCCAAACCCAGATGAATGCTCCTCTAACAATAATGTGGCATCCCGACACTTGTGTAGTAGTGTATTGCCCTGTTGGAACAGGCTCAACCCATCAGCATGAATGCAGGACATGAACGGATGTACCTCGTCAGAAAGGACGCGCACATAGCGTTAGCCGGTCACAGACGTTTGTAGATGTATCAGGGGTCCCAGTGAAGTGCATCTAAACACACCCCATAACATTACGGACCCCCTCCCCTCCCCCACCACCAGCCGGTACAATTCCATGTTGACAGGCGGGATCCATGGCTTCATGCGGTTGTTGCGCCCCACACGAATCCTTCCATCTGCCCGATACAGTTGGAAACGCGACTCGTCAGACCAGGCTCCTTGTTTCCAGTCATCAAGCGTCCAGTGGCGGTGTAACCGAGGTAGCACAGGGTCAAATATGCAAATGAATTAGCAATAGGTGTCACGAGGTCCCAACATAATTGCAAGCGTTCAGGCCGTTAATTAGGTCACTAAAGTTTGAATAATGTCCTTCCAGACTATGGGTAGATTGTAAGATATGCTGTCGTTGCAACAAGCATCACCATATGTACAGATAAGTATACTTTCCGTGATGTGAAGGGAATACTTGTATTTTGGAGTAGTCAAAGTTTTAATATTATCCCAATCTGAGTGCAATTCTCCTTCTGCGACAGCCCTGGATAGAGCTGAGCATTGGCTCCCTGCATGTTTTCCTTACAGAACGATCATTTTAGCAAATTTGCTCATTCCATCTCCACGTCATGCTACAGAACGATCATTTCACTAATTGTGCATTCTACCTACACATCATGCTGCACAATGATCATTTTACCGAATTGTTTACTCCATCTACAGGTTATGCTACAAAGCGATCATTTTAGCAAACTACTCATTCCGTCTCCAGGTCATGCTACATAGCGATAATTTCGGCAAACTGCTCATTCCATCTCCAGGTCATGCTACAGAACGATCATTTTACTAATTGTGCATTCTACCTACACATCATGCTGCACAATGATCATTTTACCGAATTGTTCACTCCATCTACAGGTTATGCTACAAAGCGATCATTTTAGCAAACTACTCATTCCGTCTCCAGGTCATGCTACATAGCGATAATTTCGGCAAACTGCTCATTCCATCTCCAGGTCATGCTACAGAACGATCACTTCAGGAATTGTGCATTCTACCTACAGATCATGCATTTTACCGAATTGTTCACTCCATCTACAGGTTATGCTACAAAGCGATCATTTTAGCAAACTGCTCATTCCGTCTCCAGGTCATGCTACATAACGAAAATTTTACCAAACTGTAAATTTCATCTACATGTCATGCTTCAGAACGATAACTTTACGAATTATGCATTCAACCTGCAGATCATGCTACGCTACACAATGATCATTTTACCGAATTGTTCACTCCATCTACAGGTCATGCTACAAAGCGATCATTTTATCGAACTGCTCATTCCGTCTCCAGGTCATGCTACATAGCGATCATTTCGGCAAACTGCTCATTCCATCTCCAGGTCATGCTACAGAACGATCACTTCACGAATTGTGCATTCTACCTACAGATCATGCATTTTACCGAATTGTTCACTCCATCTACAGGTCATGCTACAAAGCGATCATTTTATCGAACTGCTCATTCCGTCTCCAGGTCATGCTACATAGCGATCATTTCGGCAAACTTCTCATTCCATCTCCAGGTCATGCTACAGAACGATCACTTCAGGAATTGTGCATTCTACCTACAGATCATGCATTTTACCGAATTGTTCACTCCATCTACAGGTCATGCTACAAAGCGATCATTATACCGAATTAAGATCATGGATCAGATCATATGTAGAGGGTTTTAGGAAGGGAGTGTCTGTCCCCAGGTCTTAAAAAACCCTTATAAATAGGAAGCAAGGAGATTTGGCTAGAGTGCCTAACAGGAGAGTGGCACAGAAGCGAGGTAGAAAGGGGAGAAATACGCCCTTATTTATTAACGGGGGGGGGGGGCAGTACTTGGGGTCCGACGGCTTAACGTGCCCATTGGACGCACGGCGGATATTTAGTGGTTCGAGCGTTCTTACCTGCCGGGGATCAAACCTGAGGCTTCCCCGTAGCTGTCACGAACGTAGGCCACTATGCCATCCGCGGTCCCATTCTACCGAATTTCACATGCTACATTCCATCTGCATGTCATGCTACAGAGCGATAATTTATTCCGAATGGCTCATTCCCTCTGCAGGTCAAGTTACATAATGAACACTTTACCTAATTACATCTACAGGTCATGTTACAGAACGATCATTTTACCGGATTGGGAATTCCTTCTACAAATCATACTACACTTCTGGCCGCCCAAAATACACCACCAAGAAGGAAGCATGCGATTGGCCTGAAATTCGCAGCATGTGTCGCCCGCGAGAGAACATGCAAATGATTAGCACTGCAGGAAATATGAAAATCATGTGGGCCCGGTGCGCTACCGAGAAGCACTATAAAAAGGGTGCACAAAAGGCGGGGTGTAAGTAGGGGAAGTGTGTTGCCCTGCCGGACCTGTGCGTTGGAAGCTTCCTGATGCCTCATCGCAGAATACGGCAGTCATTCCAGCACGTTTCGGAGTTCTACAGAGGACAAATACGCGACAGCGGTTTATCGTACAGAGACATCGGCGTGTGACGACATCCAGCCACAGTGAGGCGAGTATGGATTCGGTGGGTGCAGGAGGGACGGACGGACCGACGTGAGCTATTGCCGCAGCCGCGGCACACCACTGATCGAGAGTACACGCATGTTGTTCCGCGGGCATTGACGGCTCGCACCGCCACATCACGAACGTTAGCGTAGGAATTAGGGTGTGTTGCGCAACAACATGTGTCAGCACGTACCGTTCGACGTCGTCTGCACGAGCGGGGACTTGTCGCACGGCGCCCATTGCTCCGACTACCATTGATGTTACACCACCGGCGAGTGCGGCGGCAGTGGGCAGTTGAATGCCGCACCTGGACTACGGAACGGCACGACATTGTCTTTTCCGACGAATCTCGCTTCTGCCTGCAACACCACAATAGTCGGATCCGCGTGTGGCGGCACCGCGGCGAGAGACTATATGACACCTGCGTTATAAATCGCCATACTGGTCCGTCGCCTGGCGTTATGGTTTAAGGCGCAGCTGGATATGACACCCGCACCCCTCTTGTACGCATCGCCGGTACACTCAACAGCCACCGCTACATCTCCGACGTTTTGGAGCCTCTAGTTCTCCCTTACTTGTAGGACCTGCCAGCGGGCACGTTTCAACAGGACAATGCGCGCCCGCACGAGGCTCGCAGCGTGCAACAATTCTTCACGGCCCAACAGGTGTCACTGCTGCCGTGGCCCGCCTGTTTTTCCGATATGTCGGCCATCGAAGACGTCTGGTCGCTGATCGGCAACCGAGTGGCCCGGCAAGCACCACCCGCGGCTACGCCTGATGAACTGTGGCAACGTATGAAAGCAGCCGACATACCCCAAGCCCACATCCAAAGCCTCTTTCGTTCGATGCCGCGGCGTGTAGCGGCTGTTATTGCCAGCCATGGGGGCCACACGAACTATTGATGTCTGCGTGTTCCGCAAGTCGCACGAGCGTGTAAGCTCAATCGTTTCATCTTTGTATCTGTTGTTATGTGTCCAATACATCGGGCTTTGCTATCTCGTGTCCTTCTTGGTGTTGCATTTTGGGTGGCTACCAGTGTATATAATGATCATTTTACCAAACTGCGAATTCTACCTACATGTCATGCTACAGAACGAGCAGTCTACCGAATTGCGTATTCCACATGCAAATCAAGCAACAGAACGATCATTTTGCCAAATGCATCATTCTATCTACATGTCATGTTACAGAGAGATAATTTTGTTTTCGAATTGCGCATTCCGTCTACAGGTGATGCTACATAACGATCATTTTACCAAATAGTTCAATTCACCTACAAGTCATGCCGAATTCACCTACAGTTTTTGCCGAATTTCGCATTCTTTCTGTAGGTCATACTACGGAGGGATCATTCTTCTGAATATAGCATTCCCTTTGCAGATCATGCAACATAACTATCATTTTACCTAATTGCTCATTCCACTTAGTTGTCATACTATCTCTGCTTCTCATCATCATCATCATCATTGTCAACCATTATCAATCCACTGCTGGACGAAGGTCTCCCCAAGTTTCCTCCACAACGGTCTGTCTTGTGCCAGTCTCCTCCATGTCACTCCCGCACACTTTCGAATTTCATCCACCCATCTCCCATGTGGTCTTCTTCTGGGTCTTTTTCTTTTCCTTGGAATCCAATCTAAAATTTCGGCTGTCCATCGATGGTCTGTCCTTCCGGCATTATGCCCAGCCCATTTCCATTTCAGGGATTTAACTGTGATCATGATGTCTTCCACTCTTGTCATTTGACTGATCCACGAGTTCCTCTTCTTATCTCTCCTGGTTACAATAAGCATGCACCTCTGCATGCTTCTTTGAGTTGTCTGCAGCTTTGTATGTCTCTTTTAGTTAAGGTCCACGTCTCTGCACCATATGTAAGCACTGGAAGGATGCATTGATCAAACACTTTTCTTTTAAGACATAATGGCATATTGCTCTTGAAAATTAGGCTGTTTCTTCCAAAAGCTCTTCAGGCAAGCTTTGTACGCCGATTAATTTCTTCATCAATGTGACCCTCACTTGATATCTGCTGTCCAAGATAAACGTACGTGTCTGTTATATCCAGCTTTTCTCCATCAATCGATAAATCTTCATTTCGTGTAAAAGCATTGAACATCCCTTTTGTCTTCTTAAAGTTTATTTTTAATCCCACTTCTTTACTCTTGTCAGCAAGTTCTTGGATCATACTCTGCAGCTCTGAAGGGGTAGTTGCAAAAATGACTATGTCATCAGCAAAACATCTTTGCTTCTAAGAGTCGCTATTTGAAAAATTCATTCTTTGTTGGAGAGCGTTTCCGCTGAGAAGTGTTTCTCGTGTAATTTAAAGTTTTCCTTAACGCTCAAGCCTGCCGCATACTAGAGGACGTATATTCACGTTTACGCTTATAGCAACATCTGGGGGACTAAAAACCGGATTTAAAAACTTCTTTCTTCGGTGAGATACTACAAACTATTCAAACTCTGTGTGCGTATTTTCTTCAAAAATAATGCACAATTTCTCCGTTAGGGGGCACAAACGCTTAATACGTTTTTCTCAATATCTCTGCTTCTACATGTGGGATTTAAAAAATTCTTTCAACAAAGGATGTCATTTACCTAGTAGAACATTTTAGGATATTATGAGAAATTTGTGGTGTACAGTTCTGCCGCTAGGTGGTGTTTGTGTACTTCAGTTTGCAGCTTATATCGCCACTTCTAAAAACACTATTGCGAAATTTCTTCTTTACTGTATGCCATTCGCCACACTTAGAGATGTGAAGCATTATCATCTTTGAATAATGCACAGATTTCCTCTAGGGGATGTAAAGATCGAAATCTTTTTACTGCTATTTCTACTTCGGGAACGTATTTGAAAAGTTAGTTTTCCTTAGCATAGCTTTATTCCATGCGGAATATTATTTCGCCTATTTAAAATTTTTCCAATATGCAAAACTCTTCCGCTAAAACGCAGATAATTATGTAATGTTTCCTTCTGTCGTGTATTTTTTCTCTTAACTGTTCGATTTGGAAATATTTTCGTCTCTGACACCTTCCTTGTGCTATGAGAAACTTTTTGTGCGCCATTTATTAATTTTCGTAACATGCTTTATAGCCGCTGTTGCAATTAATTACATGTTTCATAATTGGCCACTGAGGCAGGATACATCCCGGACCTGGTACATAGCTATGTCGAGAAAGTCAGAACCAGTCCTACTAATCTTTCTACGTCGCAACTACGCTACCTGGGCTCAATTCCATACATACCAAATGTTTCTTATTAGCTCAAGAACGCGCTCAAGAAATTGAACCTTGGTGTTAGCATCAAGTCTCCGACATCTTTATATGCCATGCTTCAGGGAAACTCTGACAAGTCCCCGCTTTCTAATGAGGCAGGTGTTTATGCCATCCCTTTACAATATCCGGACGGCTCCAAGCGATACTACACTGGAATGACCAAGCGTTCGTTTGGAACTAGAATCAACGAGCATAAAAGGGACATAAAGAACTGAAAAGTAGCAACAGCCCTATCCATAGAGGTCCAGCTCAAGTCCGCTACTCCTATGTGGGATGACGTAAAGAAATTAGCCTCCTACTCCACCCCAAAATCTACCGCCATTCGCGAAACTTTAGAGATAATCACCAACAGTAAATCATGCAATGACAACCTCTCGCTGGAGTTGCCACGAGTTTGGAACCAGTTCTTCAGATAATGAATGCCTTTCGCTTTCTTCTATGATTCCGCGTGTTAACGAGCAAGACGCCTCGAGTCTTTGGATGAATAATTACTTAGCGTCTGCTGGTTTATGTCAAGTCAAGTCACCGCGTTCAAATTGTTGAAGCGTTCTATTATTCAGTTTGCAGTTTGCTGTCTACCCATAAAGGAAGGATATATGGAGTTGACGCTGGCTGTATTAAGCTGAAACTCATGACGTCATGAAGTCGACTGCAGCGCGCCAGTGACCTAAAACAGAACTACAGTTGATTGACAACTGGTTTCCCAGGGAACACCCACGAACCACGTGATTTTTGTCCGTTAATGTCATGTTTTTTTACTTTGACTGTTGACTTTGGCTTGCTATCCGGCAGCGTTGAAGATTCTTTTTGGTTTTCATTTCCTCTAGCGTTCTAATAAGTGATATTATTTTGCTTATTACTTACTGATCGTACACTTTTCCTTACAGAATTCAAAGCTTTTGGATTTTTACGTGTCTGTTCATTTGATTGTTTCTTGCTTCACTTTCAATTCTAATTTGTATTCAATTGTCATCTGCTTCGACATCTACGTTATTGGCTTCGTTAGCTTTTTGGCTTTTCTTTTTTTACTCGGCGTTCGTGTAGCCTGTATTTCCATAATTGGCCAACATTTGTGAAAATTGTTTTCCATCTTCGAAATTTTTTTGTTATTTCTGAAGTAAAGACATGTCTTCCAAGATGATGCGGTGCCGCTGCTGTCGCCTGAGCTGGGTTGCCGTAGCAACTATTGCCGACGTCACTGGGTTACGTCACATTTTGCTTCTGTTTTAGGTCCGTGGGGGCGCCACTTTCTATGGGAGGAGTTTCCATGGACTTCTATGTCTGTTTCCACTCTATAGATCCTTCTTTTATGTGTCTACCTTCCTTGAGAAAGTCATCTGGTCGATGTGCGAATTGGAAACCTTGATTTGTATTCTACGCCAAGAAATTCGGATTACTAATATAGTTATACTATTTTAAGGGTGATTGGTGTACAGTTCCTTGCTACATGTTTCTATTTTTGGATGTTTTATCAATTGCTGAAATCGGTTGATTGTTTTCGCAATCGGTTCCATTACGTTTGAATAGCTTTGAAAAACTTAATTCGCGTAAGAACGGATTCAAAACACGTGTTCACTACAACCGAAAGTTCGGTGTCATCTTTTTTTGTTTAACTGAATCTCTCGAGAATTTTGAGAAGCGCGTTTCGTCCATTGCACCATATAGGTTTATATATTTTATACATATTTAACCTTGGCGTAGATATGTATAAAAGAATAAAGAATAATATCAATTGTGAAATAATTGATATCCATAGTGTTACACATACACTGAAGAGCAACTGAATTAGAAACAGCTGGCGTTATGCAAATGTGCCGCTGTGGGCGGCCCTGTAGACGGAAACGACATGACGTAAGCCGCGATCCGACAATATAAGGAGTGATGCGACGGGAATCAGTAAGAGTCGGACGCAGTATGGGTAAGACGAAGGATCTGAGCGCATTTGATCGTGGGCAAATTGTCGGGGCCCGACGATTGGGTCACTCCATCTCGGAAGTCGTGCAGGCACTGGGGATTTAACGAGCCACTGTGTCACGGGTGCACCGTGAGTACATCGAATCCGCTAAAACCGTCCCTGCAAGGGCCAACTGCCGTGGACAACAGCGTGTGGATGAGCGGGGTCCTCGTCGGCTAGCTCGCATTGTAACAGCGGATAGACGGGCCACAGTGCAAGAAATAACTCTGCAATTTAACGCTGGTGCACAAAAACGTGTAAGCTGCCAAATCATCGAGAACCATCTCCTCGCTATGGGGTACAGAAGCCATCGTCCCACAAGGGTACCGCTGCTGACCGCACATCAGAGGGTGCAACGATTAGCATGGGCGCGGGAACATCGCCACTGGACCCTAGACATGTGCAAAAATGCTGCCTTAACTGATGAGTCGAGATTCACGTTGGTACATGCGGATGGCATGATACGAGTACGGCGCAAACCACATGAAGCGATGGATCTTTCTTGCCAGCAGGGTACTCTTCAAGCTGGTGGGGGTGGCATTCTCGTCTGGGTACTATTTACGTGGACTGAAATGGGACCCCTGGTACGTGTGACATCGTTCGTCACAGGTCAACGTTACCGGGATATCCTGGACGACCATTTTCTCCCGCTTGTGCGTCTTCAACATCCCACTGCAGACCACATCTTGCAACAAGACAATGCACGCTCCCAAATTGTATCCGAATGGTTGGATTAACACTCCACCGACGTGACCTCGCTTCCTTGGCCAGCTAGGTCACCTGACCTCAATCCCGTCAAGCGCACCATCGAGAGAGATGTTCGAGGCTCTGACACCCCCCCCTCCATTAAATCTTCGTGAATTGTGGGAGCTTGTTCAGGGGTCTTGGATCCGTATGGCTTCCCAACGCTTCCGGTGTCTTGTCGAGTCCATGCCGAGACGAATCGCCGCCGTCATAAGGGCGAAAGGTGGTGCTACACGTTACTAGACAGGTATCTCTAATTCAATTGCTCTTAAGTGTAAATACGATACCAGAAAAAAGAGTCTTATTAAAACATATAAGCCAAAACCTGAAGTGATTAAGGAAAACATAAATTATCATGGTCCACACTATTGGAGTCATTTACCTTGTGAAATAACTGTAATTAATAATTACAATTTATTTAAAAAGAAACTAAAAAGCTTCTTACTTGCATACTAATAATCTTATTATTAATTTAAAAAAAGCGGGGGGGGGATGGGAGTAAACAAAAAGCCTGAAAAGGGTGGGTGAATAATGTAAAATGAACGTTGTCTTTTTCTTCCTGATAATTCGGTTTTCTTCTCAAGATCTGTCAAACGCTGGGCTCTATTTGACTATGACTTTGGGTTTTCAAGGCGAAGTCTATACCATTCACGGAGAATCAAGGAAATCCAGACCTGTTCCTTGATTTTCCGTGCTGTTTCATCATTTCCCAGATTGATATTTTAATAATTGTACTAATATTTTATTTAACAGCTAAGAATGAAAATAAGTAAATATCACGGCTTATCCACACAAACTGTATTATTGAAATCTCTGAGGGGAAACGTCTTCAGATCCCTTTGTTATTAGAGACTAACAGCCATTTTAAAATTAAATAAGTACTCCACTCCCAAAATGGCACAATTTTTTAATAAAATATAATCAAAGTCGCTCTGGCAGTCAGTTCAAATAACACTAAGAATAATTTGGAAGTTATTTTCTTTTTTATTCAGGAGATCGTATAATCTCAAGATAAGAACCGCATTCGATTTATGCGTTTATTTTTCTAGGTCTTACTTGGAGGAGGTGGAGGTTAACGAGGTATGGCTCTCGTATAAATCGAGAAGAACATGCGTGACATATTATTCCGCGTTACGGAATTTATGGGTATCAATTTCCTGTCTTTTGTGACTTCTCGGGTCTAGCAATTCCGAGGTAAATCTGTAATGCTATTTAAGCGTTTTGAAAATGGTAGAATGTGGACCTTAACAGTTACATTGTGGCGATGTCGTTTAATAAATAAATATAGCCTCAGTGGTGGAGATCAGCTTTACGATCAGGAGTAATACCACGACTTCGTAAAAATTGCAAGTGAAATCAAGTGCAAGCATTCTATTGAAAAACAGCTCCTTAATGAAGACAAATGTCCTTCTTTTAGACGAAAAGTACAGAAAACGGCTGAAAGAAGCGGCAAAAATTATCTTCGATCTACCATTTACTGCGTTCTTGATTCGCAAGTGATCCTTCTCGTTTTTACAGCAACCTATGAAAAGGCCGTTTTCCGGATCTCGTCGACTCACGGGAAGAAATTAAAGAAAAACAAAAGTAAAGGAAACGAGAATTAGCAGTGCCGTTGTAAAAAGTGGAGAAAGATTAACAAAAAAGGAGAAACAAAGGGAGAAAACCCTCCCTGGGGCAGTTTCCTGCAAATCGCACTTTCCGGAAATCGAGACTTAAACTCCTATTACCGAATGTTTTCTCGGATGGAGTTTTAATCAAAGTTATGTGAAGTTTCAATACAGGAAAGAACAAATCAAGCAATTTCGTCCAAACTTTGTTTTAAAAAAGGAAAACGTACGCGTATTGTCTGTTTTATTTTTCTATCACTGCTGAATTGTAAGACAGGCAAAATTATTCCTTCTAGACAGTGCTTTAAATTCAAAAAAAAATTTGTAAATTACTACACAATTCGAAGTATTTATTAGAAATTTAGATGACATTTGGTGTAGGGGATCATTATTACAAGGGTAGATGGAAAAGTAACGCATACTATTTTTAGCACGTCTTTTGTTAAAAAGGATCGTGCTTATGTTATCGGTTTGTTCGTCCGTCTGTACCCACGATATCTATCAGTCCGATTTGAAAAAATATTTTGCATTGGGAAGCTTGAAATGCTGTATGAGAATGACGATCCTTTATTTCGTTTTTTTTTACGGTGTACAATTTCGGCGCTGGAGGGCGTAGATACAGATGATGTCGAATTAAAAATACGTTTTATTCCACATATTTGCTTTTAAACATCCGATTAAAAAAATGATTTTATCTTTGAATTCCATTTATGTCGAACAGTATTTTAGATATAGTTACTTTTTTCAAATTACGCGTATATTTTCCGCTAGGGGTTGTAAAAGTAAATTACATTTTTTCGACAACTCTTCTTTTAAAGCTCCGATTTGAAAAAAAAAAAATTCTTCAGCGGATACACCTCCTGATGGAAAATCGTTTACAAATAATTTCAAATTTTGGGTAAAGAATACTTTAGCCACCAGTGGGCGTAAGTGTTAATTTCTGCTTCTGTTGTATTTGCACCAAAATATGAACTTCTGAATTCTCGATTGAAAAAAACGTCGTTTGTAGACAGATAGTACTCATATCGACAAAACTTTTAGAAACATTTTCTTCTTAAAATAATGCATGGTTTCTACGCCAGGGGGCGTAGATGAATATCTTATTTTTGTCAATATCTCTACTTCTAGGAGTCCGATTTGAAAAATTCCTTCTTTGTTGGATAGTGTCTCCGATGCGAAATGTTTTTCTTATAAATTCAAAATTTTCAAGTAAATTATAGACTTTCCGCCAGGGGGCACAAATGTAAATTGCGTTTTCTGCGTTCTTTCTGCTTCTAAAACTTTGGTAAAAGTGGATTAATTGCTCAGAAAGCCTGTATCGCGTTCAACACCTGATGGAAAATATTTTTCATATAATGTGTAGTGATTGGTAAAGACTGGTTTGGCTACCAGGGGGCATAAGTGTTAATTTCTGCTTCTGATGTTTTTGTAGCAAAATCTGGGCTTCTGAAAACTCGGCCAAATTTTCTTTTCTTGAACCGATACCGCTCATATGGAAAAACCTTTTCAGAATACATTCTTCCTAAAATAATGTATGGTTTTCCCACCAAAGTCACATCTTATTTTTGTCGTTTCTAAGAGTCTGATTTGAAAAATTCCTTCTGTGTTGGAGACCGTTTCCGGTAAGAAATATTTCTCATATAAATTTATGTTTTTCTTAACCCATAAGTCTGGCAATAGAGGGCGTAGGCTCAGGATTATGTTTACAGCAATATCTGAGGAATTAAAAACCCAATTGGAAAACATCTTTCTTCCGTCAGATACATTGTTTTCCATGCCGGTTCCATTGACTTTGAATATCTTTGATAAATTTAATTTGCCTCAGAACGGATTCAAAGGACGTGCTTATTACACCCGAAAATTCTGAGTCATCTTTCTTTTTCTCTTTCGCGAGTGTAATGGTACATCAGGACTCATCTCCCATCTCTACACCCGGCAGACGTTCACACAATTCTTCTGCGTAACACATCACGTATTCTAAGGATGACATCATCATTCTCTGTCACTTCTGGTTATCTGTTAGGTTCTTCGGCACCCATCGCGAATTGACCTTACCAAATTGCAATTTGTCATGCAATTCGTACGCTACACCATAAGAAATGTTGAACTTCTATGCCAATGTGATCAGATACATCCGTCAGTTACTCAGAATTGCCTGTTCAGTGCCTCTCTCAATGGCAGATGATGACGCAGTTACAGGTCGACCGAAACGTGGCAAATCGGTAAAGGTTGGTACGGCTCTTTGCAAAGACACTGCACCATCTGCAGATGTTGCTGCGGTTCATGCAATCAACATCATACACTTCGAAAATTCCTTTGAGAATTTCCGTTAGAGTTTTCCCTTTTGCACACAAAAATCGTACTACACCGTGTTGTTCTTTATTCGTAGAGGACGCTAACAAACGCGACATGTGTGTGCCGTCGTTCATACGGGGATGTAACGATTGGTCGACATAACGATTGGCCGAAACACGATTGGTCGACAGTAACGATTGGTCGACTTAACGATTGGTCGACAGAAATGATTAGTCGACATAGCGATTGTTCGACAGAAACGATTAGTCGACATAACGATTGGTCGACAAACGGTTGGTCGGCATAACGATTGGTCGACAGACATGATTAGTCGACAGTAACGATTGGTCGACAAACGGTTGGTCGGCATAACGATTTGTCAACAGAAAATGATTAGTCGACCGTAACGATTGGTCGGCAAACGGTTGGTCGACATAACGATTGCCCGACACACGATTGGCCGACTTAACGATTGGTCGGCATAACGATTGGTCGACAGAAATGATTAGGCGACAGTAACGATCGGTCGACAAACGGTTGGTCGACATAACGATTGGCCGACAGTAACGATTGGTCGACATAACGATTGGTCGGCATAACGATTGGTCGACAGAAATGATTAGTCGACATAACGATAAGTCGACAAACGGTTGGTCGGCATAACGACTGGTCGACAGACATGATTAGTCGACAGTAACGATTGGTCGGCAAACGGTTGGTCGAAATAACGATTGACCGGCACACGATTGGCCGACTTAACGATTGGTCGGCATAACGATTGGTCGACAGAAATGATTAGGCGACAGTAACGATTGGTCGACAAACGGTTGGTCGACATAACGATTGGCCGACAGTAACGATTGGTCGACATAACGATTGGTCGGCATAACGATTGGTCGACAGAAATGATTAGTCGACATAACGATAAGTCGACAAACGGTTGGTCGGCATAACGACTGGTCGACAGACATGATTAGTCGACAGTAGCGATTGGTCGGCAAACGGTTAGTCGACATAACGATTGACCGGCACACGATTGGCCGACTTAACGATTGGTCGGCATAACGATTGGTCGACAGAAATGATTAGGCGACAGTAACGATTGGTCGACAAACGGTTGGTCGACATAACGATTGGCCGACAGTAACGATTGGTCGAAATAACGATTGGTCGGCATAACGATTGGTCGACAGAAATTATTAGTCGACATAACGATAAGTCGACAAACGGTTGGTCGGCATAACGACTGGTCGACAGAAATGATTAGTCGACAGTAACGATTGGTCGACAAACGGTTGGTCGACATAACGATTGGCCGACACACGTATGGCCAATAGTAACGATTGGTCGGCATAACGATTGGCCGACAGAAAATATTAGTCGACATAACGATTGGTCGGCATAACGATTCGTCGACAGAAATGATTAGTCGACATAACGATTGGTCGACAGTAATGATTAGTCGATAGTAACGATTGGTCGACAATAGCGATTGGTCGACAGCATCGACATAAACATCGGTCGACAGCAACGACTGTTCGATATAACGATTAGTTGACATTGGTCGACATAAAATGGTCAAAGGAACTTGGATAACAAAAATTTGAATAAGTGCAAACAGTTTGGCGGTAAATTGTCCCACCGGAAAATTGCCCCACCGGAAGATTGCCACACATCTTTCAGCAACCCGGAAAATTGCCACACACAGAAAAATTACCCCACCGGAAAATTGCCACATGGTTTTCATTAAGGGGACGAGCACAAATCGCCGTTCGTCCGAGAAACGCTTTAAATGCGTGGCAATTTTCCGGTGGGGCAATTTTCCGAGTTTCCGAATTATGTTTGGCAGTTTCCCCAAGGTTATTTCCGAAAGTGCCCCTGGGCCCTTTCGGAAATAACATCGTTAAGAAGGCCCTCTATATAGATTTCACTTAGAGTACAAAAGATGACACGGGGGCCTATTTGGAAATAATATGTTATAATGCTGTACGTTCTGAGGACTACATTCTAAAAGATATTATTTCCAAAAAGGAACGTTACGTTTTGAGAGGTCAGTACGTTCTGAGAGGTACCGCTGCGAATGTAAACCATAATCCTCTAAACCAAGGGTTATCTCGACCAATCGTGCTGACGACTAATCGTTACTCTCGATTAGTCGTTACGGTCGACTGATCATAATGTCGACCAATCGTGGTGCCGACCAATTTGGTACTGTCGACCAATCGTTATTGGACCAATCGTGCGACACCGGTTCATATTGTCTTCCACCAAAATTCAAAACTCTCCCTGACCCAAAAGGTTGCGAATCGCATCGGAAAACCCCAAACCCAAAAACCTAAGAATTGCAGTGGAAAACCGCAAACTCTTCCAGACCCAAAAATGTACTAATGGCAGTGGAAAACCCGAAACTCTCCGATAACCAAAAAAGGTACGAATCTCAGTAGAAAACCCTAAACTCACCCAGACCAAGAAAGCTGCGAATCGCATCGGAAAGTTCCAAACCCAAAAACCTAAGAATTGCAGTGGAAAACCGCAAACTCTTCCAGACCCAAAAAGGTACTAATGGCAGTGGAAAACCCAAAACTCTCCGATAACCCAAAAGGTAGGAATCTCAGTAGAAAACCCTAAACTCACCCAGACCAAGAAAGCTGCGAATCGCATCGGAAAACTCCAAACCCAAAAATCTAAGATTTGCAGTGGAAAACCCCAAACTCTTCCAGGCCCAAAAAGGTACTAATGGCAGTGGAAAACCCGAAACTCTCCGATAACCCAAAAGGTACGAATCTCAGTAGAAAACCCCAAACTCACCGAGACCAAGAAAGCTGCGAATCGCATCGGAAAACTCCAAACCCAAAAACCTAAGAATTGCAGTGGAAAACTCCAAACCCAAAAATGTAAGACTTGCAGTGGAAAACCCCAAACTCTTCCAGGCCCAAAAAGGTACTAATGGCAGTGGAAAACCCGAAACTCTCCGATAACTCAAAAGGCACGAATCTCAGTAGAAAACCCCAAACTCACCGAGACCAAGGAAGCTGCGAATCACACTGGAAAACGCCAAGCTCACCCAGACTCAAAAGGAGAATCGCAGGAATGTCGATATCACGCTGTATTTTCGATCACGGGAGAATTGTGCATCATAAATAAGCTCCACTAGACCAGACAATCCACTAGGAATAGTACTGTCAAGTTTAGCGACGTTTGAGGGACGCAGTTCGTCGTGAAAATCTGGCATTGCGTGAGAGTGGCAACTTCACCACGACAACACATACACATCGCAACTTGTGCAGCAGTTTCTGTCTAAGCAACGCATTGCACAGCTCCGACAGTCAACTATTTTACATATCTCGCTCCTAGGTTCGACAGATCCTGCTACAAAAATCAAGTACCACTTGAAAGAAAAATGTTTAAAAGATATTCATGAGATTCAACAGAATTCGACGAAGCAGCTGTTCACTATTTCAGAATAAGGTTTCGAAAAATGCGTCCAGGAGTGGAAACAGCGTTGGGCTGAGTGTGCGGCTTCGGCAGGAGACTGCATCGAAAGCGATTATGTTTTAAATCTGTATTTTGTTCTTATTAAATGCAGCCTGGGTCATTTTTGATCGCACCTTGTACATCACATTATGATTAATTGAACTACTACATTGTCCAATGCTATGGAGATTTAGGGGCACAGAATCCAGCTAATTTGTCTCAATGCTTGGGGGCAGAGTGTCGATTAAGCATCAGAGCATTAGAAGCTGCTCACACAATCAGGGGTTGCCCTTACGTTAGCGAAATACGTCCTTGAAGCATTACTCTGCAATTCAGTCAAACAGCAGAAGTGCACGTAAACCAGGTACGCCTGATACTGAAAGCTTTACTAGGTCATATGACCCTTCTGCGATGTAATTAGCTATGGAATCACCGAAAATGTGTGTTGGTGAAACAACCTCTCCAACCTATATTAAGTGAAGATTCTCTCATGTATTAACTGACCAAAACACTGCTTCGAATATATTTCAACCACATCCCTTTACCGCAGTGTATACTTGTTCTGCCATACGAGACATCATATGAGGGGCATTCATCTGGGGTTATGACTGTGTAATATATCAAACAAGAAATTTGACACCGAATTCTCGGGTGTAATAAGCACTTCTTTTGAACCCGTTCTGACGCAAATTAAATTTATCAAAGCTATTCAAACTCAATGGAATCGGTATGGAAAACAGTAGATCTGACCAAAGAAAGAAGATTTTCAATCGGGTTTTTAATCCCTCTGTTAACGGAATCTTGAGCTTACTAACTCTTAGAAACAGAGATATCGACAAAAATAAGATGTGACTTAACGTCCCCTGGTGGGAAAACCATGCTTTATTTTAGGAAGAAAGTATTCTCAAAAGGTTTATCCGTATAAGCGGTATCGGTCGAAAAAAAAAAATTACTCGAGTTTTCAGGAGCCCAGATTTTGCAACAAATACTTCAGAAGCAGAAAGTAACCCTTATGACCCCTGGTGGCAAAACCATTCTTTACCAAACATTAGAAATTATGTGAAAAATATTTTCCATCGGGTCTTGTATGCGATACAGGAAGAATTTTTCAAATCAGAGCTTTAGGAGCAGAAATAACGCAGAAAACGCAATTTACCTTTGTACCCCCTAGCGCAAAGTCTATGATTTACTTGAAAATTTTGAATTTATAGGAAAAAACATTTCGCATCGGAAACACTATCCAACAAAGAAGGAATTTTTCAAATCGTACACTTAAAACTAAAGATATTGACAAAAATAAAATATACATCTACGCCACCTGGCTTAGAAACCATGCATTTTTTCTAGAAGAAATTTTTCCTAAAAGGTTTGTCGACATGAGTAGTATCGGTCAACAAACGACGTTTTTTTCAATCGAGAATTTAGAAGCTCATATTGTGCTGCAAATACAACAGAAGCGGAAATTAAGATTTACGCCCCCTGGTGGCCAAACTATTCTCTTAAAAAAATTAGAAATTATGTGCAAACGATTTTCCATCAGGAACTGTGTCCGGTGCAAAAAGAATTTTTCAAATCGGAGGTTTAGAAACAGAGATATATGGGGAAACGCAATTTACCGCTACGCCCCTAGCGGAAAGTCTATGAATTACTTGAAAATTTTGAAATTATATGAAAAACATGTCACACCGAAAACACTATCCAACAAAGAAGGAATTTTTCATATCGGACTCCTAGAAGCAGAGATATTGACAAAAATAAGATGTACATCTACGCCCCCTGGCGCAGAAACTGTGAAATATTTTACGAAGAAAATATTCCAAAAATGTTTATCGATGTGAGTGGCATCAGTCCACGAAAGAACTTTTCAATCGATATTTTAGAAGCTACGATTTTAGCCGCCCCGTTGGCACAGTGGTCTAAGGCGCTGGCCTCTGATCATTCGTCCGTCAGGGGTCCGGGTTCGAATCCCGGTCAGGCATGGATGTTGTGTTTGTCTTACGGCACTGGCTCTCTCCCTTCCCTGGAACCAGTGACCCTAAATTAGGGACGGGCGACTGCTTATAGCCCATTGAGTTGCTCACGGTGGTCGTTAAACCTCAAATTAAAAAAAAAAAAAAAAAAAAAAAGCTACGATTTTGTGGCAAATACATCAGAGCAAAAATTAACACTTACGCCCCCTGGTGGCCAAAGTATTCTTTACCAAAAATTTGAAATTATATGCAAAAGATTTTCCATCAGGAGATGTATCCGCTGAAGAAAAAATTTTCAAATCGGAGTTTTAGAAGAAGAGTTATCGGGGAAAATGTAATTTACTTTTACGCCCCCTAGCGGAAAATCTATGCGTAATTTGATAAAGCAACTATATCTAAAATACTCTTCGACATAAATTGAATCGAAAGACATAAGTTTTTTTTCAATCGGATGTTTAGAAGTAAATATGTGGAATAAAACGTACTATTGAATTCGACATCATCTGCATTTACGCCCTCTACCGGCGAAATTGTACATCGTAAAAAAAACGAGATAAAGGATAATTGTTTGCATATTTCAGGCTTCCCAATGCAATAAGAATTTTTCCAATATGACTAATAATTGCTGAGATATCGTGGGTACAGACGGACGGACGGACGGACAAACCGATAACAGAAGCACGATCTTTTTTTACAAAAGACGTGCTAAAAATTCTGCATACCGTAGGGTCAAAAGGATAAACGATAAAATTTATTTCAGTTTTCCAGAACATTCAAAATACTTAAACAATGGATTACGGTGAATCCACCTAAAATCTTTCCCTTGTGTTTCCGATGAGCAAACTTCTATAGCCATTTTCTGCACAATTAATACGTTCCCAAGGTTGAAAATTTGAACATCGATAGAACTTACTTTATTTTATAGCCTAGTATACTTAATATTTTCAAAAACGTAACCATAATTATATTAAAAATGAATAACTTTTCCTTTGGTGGTGTTGAGATCAGAAAATAGATGTACATTGATGATGTCAGTAGACAAACAAATGTTGTATTGCTTAATGATGGTTAAATTGTAGAAAATATCAAGTATACTAGGCTATAACACGAAGTCTTTTTTATCGATGTTCAGATTTTTATAATTGGGAATGCATTAATTGTGAAGAAAATGGCGACAGACATTGGAAATACAAGGCAAATATTTTTAGGTGCATCCACCTTAAAATGATCGTCTTGACAACACTTTTTGTTGCCAATTTTGAGAAGATATATGTGACGTAGTTAGAAGTTATTTTCATCACAGATACAAAGGTCGTTCCATAAAAAAAGAGAGTAATTTTGTTTGAGTTGGCAACAGTGCAAAGGGGGAAATAACCACGCAGACGACTAACTGAATTAAGGAAGCATCTATGGCAACAGTTATTAACCGTTGCAGACAATTCTGGATATGTTATTGCGCAGTTGTTTAAGGTATGTCTGCATTAGGCCATAGAGCTAGAGAGGTGCGTGATTCAGAGTTCAGAACTGAAATGCGTTGTGCGATAAAATTTTACTATCGTTTGGGTAAAAGGGCTCCAGGAACAGTTGAATTAAAGTAAAAAGCTTACAAAGATATATGTTTGGGTAAGGAAACTATTTTTAGATGGCACCATGATTTCAAAAAAGGCCGTTTTTCGGCAGAACTCGCTCCTAGGCTTGGTCGACCTGAAAGTGTTGCTACGAAGTGTATTGTTAACACTGGGCAATCGTGCAAGAATATCGACGAATGACGTGAGGAGACATAGCAGCGTCAACAAATATTTCCAAAGCGTCGGCATTCCGCATTGTACGCGAGAAATCACTGTTGCATCGCGTGTATTCCAGATGGATACCTCGTCACCTGACGACATAACAATTGTTAGCTAGATTTCAAGTGTGTCATGAGTAGAAACAACTGATTGAAATAGATCCAAACTTTCTAAACACAGTAATGGGTCTACTATTTCGACCCCCTCATGAAGCGCGCAAATGTCTATGCTGAGTATTACATTTCAGTATTGAAGCGCCTGCGACTACACATATCGAATAAGGCGACCGGAACTGGTGGGCAAGTGGACGCTATACCATGATAATGCCCGCCCACATGTGAACTCCTTGTTTTCAGCAGTTTCTTACGAAATGCAGTATTGAAATCATGCCTACAATCCTGACCTCGCCCCATGCGATTTCTGGTTGTTTCCAACAATGAAGGAAAAGTTCCTTGGAGCAACATTCAACACAGATGCTGACTTGATTCAAACTGTACAGGGGTCGCTAAAGCAGCTTCCACAAAACGCCTTCGCCACATGCTTTGAAAAGTGGACTGAACGATGGGGCCGTTTCATATCATCCGAGGGAAGACACTTCGAGAAAGAAAACCCATATATTTGCTGGAAGCTGTTGACTTGCTAAATTGGCAAGTTCTTTAAAATAGACTTTGGTGTATTAAGTATTAAGGAGAACAATACACAATACCTGGTGAGAATACACAATACACAATACCTGGTAATACCTGGTGAGAATACACAATACACAGTACCTGGTAATACCTGGTGAGAATACACAATACCTGGTGTGGATGAAGAATACACAATACCTGGTGAGGTATTGTGTGTACAGTAGGGTGGAGCGAAAAAAAATTTGGACAGTCGCTTTTGGGCGGTGTGGGAAAGTTGTTCTTAGACCACACAATAACAACTGTAAAAAAATTAATAATAAATTAAATTTCGTTATACTGCCCCAGCGCATCCAAAGTTTTGAAAAAAAAAGGCAAGATTGTCTAATAAAGAAGGGTTTTATAATGAAAGTAAACACTCAAATTACATTGCAATCTCATTGGCATCTTATGCAATTAGATTGGCAATCACAACACGTACAATCACATTACTTATACACTGAGTGGCCACTTTATAGTGACCACCGCCTCAGTACTTCGTTGGGCCACCTTCTGCCTTAAATACTGCGTCTATTCTTCTTGGCATGGATTCCACGAGATGTTGATAGGTGGTTTGTGGAATCTGAGACCATGCTTGATGAATAGCACTTTCCAGGATTGTGAGATTGCAGTTTTGTGGATCCAGCTGCCTGATGGCTCGTTCAACTTTATCCCACAAATTCTCAATGGGGTTGAGATCTGGAGATTGTGTGGGCCACCTAAGCAAAGTAAACTCACCGGCATGTTCCTGAAACCAATCATGTACAATACGAACACTATGGCAGGACGCATTATCTTGTTGAAGGTTGCCATCCCCATTGGGATAAACCATCCACATGATAGGATGCACTTGGTCCGCAACGATGTTTAGATATGATGTGCCAGTCAGACGTTGATCAACACGAATTAAAGGGCCCAAAGCATGCCAGAAAAACATTCCCCAAACCATAACGTTGGCTCAACCAGCTTGAAGGGTTGTAGCAATGCATTTGGGGTCCATACTTTCGCGCTGTTTCCGCCAAATTCTCACTCGGCCATCGGCATGGTGCAACTGAAAACGTAATTCAGCGGAATACATAATTTGTTTCCAATTATCGACTGTCCAATCCTTGTGCCCCTGTGCGAACTGGAGACGTTTTCTCTTGTTAACTGCAGACAGCAAAAGTGTTCGAACAGGCCTTCGGCTGCCATATCCCATCCGATGCAGTGTACGGCGAATCATTTGAAGGGATCCTTGATTAAGATGGCCTGTAATTTGCTGCACTGTTGCTCTTCTGTTGTCTGTTTCCAGTCTGGACACTCTCCGTTCCGCCCGAGCAATCACTAGTCGATGACGACCACATGTTTCACGTAGATACCCAGTTTTTTGGCTGACAGTCCAGTCTTTAAACACTTTAACAACAGCTGCTCTGGAACATTTCACGAATGCGACGGTTTCGGTGATACTCGCTACATGGCTCCGAGCTCCTACAATCATCCCACGTTGAAACTCCGTCAAATCGCATTTTTTACCCATCTCATTACCCAAAAATCACTTCTACTACTTTCGCAAGCACTAAGCTCTCTCATTTCTTAGGCTTAATCCTGTCACAGGCACCTTCTCGCTCTCATTTCTTAGGTATAATCCTGTCTCAAACATATCTTTTATTTCTTAGGTTTAATCCTGTCTCAAACATATCGCTCATTTCTTAGGTTTAATCCTGTCTTAAACATCTGTCTCGTTTCTTAGGTTCAATACTATCTCAGACATCTTCGCTCTCATTTCTCAGATTTAATATTGTCTCAAACATCTTTCTCATTTCTTAGGTTTAAGCCTGTCTCAAACGTCTGTCTCATTTCTTAGGTTTAAACCTATCTCAAACATCTTCTCGCTCATTTCATAGCTTTAATCATTTCTTAATTTCTTTTTTCTGCTCCATGACCCAAGGTGTTATGGGAAATATCTAGTCTCACCTGACACGGATATCATGCTATTGGGTAGATAAAAATAACTCAAACATCTCAGTCATTTCTAAGGTTTAATAATTTTACTGATGGTAAGCTCTTTTTTATAGTCCTTTATTTTCTGCTTCATGAGCCAAGGCATGACGGTGAAGCGCTAGTCCCCTTAATCCGGATATCATGCCAGTGCGTAGAAACAAGTAACTCAAACAGATCTCTCCTTTCTCAGGTTTTCTTTTCACTGATGATAAACTCTCTTCTAGTCTTTGATTCTCTACTGCATGACCCAAGGCATAGTAAGCAAAGTCAACTGCATGACACAAGGCATAATAAGGAAAGTCTACTGCATGACCCAAGTCATAATAAGGAAAGTCTACTGCATGACCCAAGGCATAATAAGCAAAGTCTACTGCATGACCCAAGGCATAATAAGGAAAGTCTACTGCATGACCCAAGGCATAATAAGCAAAGTCTACTACATGACCCAAGGCATAATAAGCAAAGTATACTGCATGACCCAAGTCATAATAAGGAAAGTCTACTGCATGACCCAAGGCATAATAAGCAAAGTCTACAGCATGACCCAAGGCATAATAAGCAAAGTATACTGCATGACCCAAGGCATAATAAGCAAAGTCTACTACATGACCCAAGGCATAATAAGCAAAGTCTACAGCATGACCCAAGTCATAATAAGGAAAGTATACTGCATGACCCAAGGCATAGTAAGCAAAGTCTACAGCATGACCCAAGGCATAATAAGCAAAGTATACTGCATGACCCAAGGCATAATAAGGAAAGTCTACTGCATGATCCAAGGCATAATAACCAAAGTCTACTGCATGACCCAAGGCATAATAAGCAAAGTCTACTGCATGACCCAAGGCATAATAAGCAAAGTCTACAGCATGACCCAAGGCATAATAAGCAAAGTCTATAGCATGATCCAAGGCATAATAAACAAAGTCTACTGCATGACCCAAGACATAATAAGCAAAATCTACTGCATGACCCAGGGCATAATACGCAAAGTCTACTGCATGATCCAGGGCATAATAACCAAAGTATACTGCATGACCCACGGTATAATAAGCAAAGTCTACTGCATGACCCAAGGCATAGTAAGCAAAGTCAACTGCATGACCCAAGTCATAATAAGGAAAGTCTACTGCATGACCCAAGGCATAATAAGCAAAGTCTACAGCATGATCCAAGGCATAATAACCAAAGTCTACTGCATGACCCAAGGCATAATAAGCAAAGTCTACTGCATGACCCAAGGCATAATAAGCAAAGTCTACAGCATGACCCAAGGCATAATAAGCAAAGTCTATAGCATGACCCAAGGCATAATAAACAAAGTCTACTGCATGACCTAAGACATAATAAGCAAAATCTACTGCATGACCCAGGGCATAATACGCAAAGTCTACTGCATGATCCAGGGCATAATAACCAAAGTATACTGCATGACCCACGGTATAATAAGCAAAGTCTACTGCATGACCCAAGGCGTAATAAACAAAGTCTACTGCATGACCCAAGGCGTAATAAGGAAAGTCTACTGCATGTCCCAAGGCATAATAAGCAAAGTCTACTGCATGACCCAAGGCATAATAAACAATATTCCCTGACACGGACAACATGCTTGAAGGTAGAAACAAGTGATTCAAACATCTTCTTCCTCCTCTTCAAGTTCGTCGCCATGGTCTTAACATTTTTACCAGATAATCAGTCAGTAAATGATTAGTGTCAATCCTACGTCTAAGTAACCTTTTTGAATATGAAATTAAGGAGAAAGCAACGCTTTTTGATGCGCAGGTTCACTCATTCCAGACGCGTTCGGCGCGCTTCTAAGACAATGAATACCTTTATTGGAACTGATTTCAGAACATTTTGATAGCACAAAGGTAATTCGTTCTAACCGGTTAAAGGGTTGATTATCAATTACACAAACAGATGCTAAGAGTCATTTTACAAAAAAAGAGAATATGTCTTGTGCCATATTCTCTTTTTCCAAGGACAGGACATGGAATTATTTTAAGTAATCTGATGAAAATGTGTTCATTGAGCGCAGAGGAAATTACAACAGAATTCTTCGTCAGAAATATTAATTCCATATATTAATATTATTGATCTCATTTGCCTGATAAGCAGTCAGAATGAATCTTTTATGCAAGGAGGAAAAATTAATATAGAGAACATGCACAGTCGGGAAAATCCTGAAATGAGAAAGAAAACGGTGCAGAGAATCTTGGATAATGAAATGTGAGTTTTTAAGATAGAGAAAAAAATGTATGAGATCTGTAAAAGTTATCTTAAGAAAATTGCTTTCCTATTCGCCTTAGGCGAAATCGTTAAATTGTGTCCAAGGTAAAAGTGGAATAATTGCTAAGAAATCAAATCAGGCAAACCGTTCGAAAAATATGAGCTGCCTAATGAAAAAAAGTAGAAATATATAAAATGAGAAGTCGGATGAATTGCGTGTTTAACAAGTTAGGAAAACATATTCGTTTTGGTAATATACACTGGCGGAAAGTGTAAAAAGGACACCAAGAAGGAATTGCCGGACGATCATGAAATTTACATATGTTAATGGGGTCGAGTTTACGTAGGTGTGATGTTAATTTCGGGACTAACCGGTGAGCGTTTACGCCACAGCACGGCATATTATGCAAATTATCGTCGGTGGTATTTAAGGAGTACGGCGAAGTGAATGTAATCAGTCGTCGGCGTACGGACACGTGCGAAGACCCTGAAGAAGCTGCAATGCCTGGACATGGAAGACGTGTACGATTTAAGCAGTTATCGGACTTTGAGCGAAGTCGTCTAGTCGGACTCCGCGAGGCCGGGGGTCGTATCGTCGTATTGCGGAGCAAATTGGATGTGAAGTATCGGTGGCGGTACGATGGTGGCGTAGATGGCCCACACGAGAAGACGTGGAACCGGGAGTTACAGACGGACTGATGAGCGGACCGATCGACGCATAAGAAGAGCGGCGTTGTCAAGCAGAACATCCACTGCGACGCAAATCCGAGCTGCCGTTGCACCTGAGGTGACTGTGTGAACAATCTGCAACAGTCTACTGAATGCCGGCTACGTGCACGTGTGTCTCTGGCATGTGCACCTCTGACTCCATCCCACCATCAGGAACGGCTGCAGTGGTGTCGCCAACGTCTGCACTGGAGAACGCAATGGCGATCTGTCGTGTTCAGCGATGAAAGCAGATTCTGCTTCGGAGCCTCCGATGGCCGTATGCGTGTTCGCAGACGCACAGGGGAGCGTCTCCACCCTTCTTGCATCCGCCAGCGACACACAGGGCCTACACCTGGTCTCCTGGTGTGGGGAGCGATCAGCTATCACTCCCGTACACAACTAGTGTTTGTACCGGGTACGTTAAACAACACCTCCTACATCAACAACATCATTCAGCCCGTTGTTGTGCCATTTGTAAGGTCGGTCCATCGTGGTGTTTTACAGCAAGAAAACGCACGCCCACACACGGCACGTGCAACGTAACATGCACTTCAGTGTATGAGACAACTTCCATGGCCTGCACGTTCACCAGATTTATCCCCCATTGAGCACTTGTGGGATTTTATGGGACAACGACTAATCCGGTCTCCACGACCATCCCCGATTTACGCGTCCAGATTGAGGATGCTTGGAACTCAATACCCCAAACTTACATCCAACATCTGTACAACAGACTCCATGCCAGAATTGCACAGTGTGACGCAGTTCATGGTGGTTCAACCTCGTACTAACCATGTTATATGGAAATTTTATTTTTAGTTTACCAGCAAATACAGCTGTATTTTGCCATAATGTTTTGATGACGTTATTCTTTGTATTCCGTTATTATGCCGTATAAATTTCGTTGGTATCAGACGTCTCCTTCTTGGTGTTCTTTTTTCACTTTGCGCCCGTGTATTTTCTTTTGAGAGTAATTTTACCGTATTTAACCTTATGATATAGCACAGAATATCAAAATCTGTAGATAACTGCTTTTAGTGTAGTTCAGAACTCCCTCTTTGTAAAAATACAGCGCTTTTTTGCTGGTGATGGGATTCTCCGACATATTTCCTCGCTCCGGAGCAAGTTATACTTCCAACTTAACAAAACCGATTTTGGCTTATCGCTGCAACTTGCTGTTTGTATTCTTACGTCACCTCAGTTGTGCGTTACACAGTCCACCCCACTTCGAGATAGGTAGGATCACAAAATCGGAGAAATAGGGGTCTGCCATTAACCATGTTTGATGGAGAGCGCACTGTAGAAGATTATCTATTATTAATTCCAGATGACATGTGGAAGAAGCCTAATACGTTTTTCGGGTTAAAGAAATTCTAAAGAATTCCAAACGATATGTTGATAAAGCACCACATATTTTTTGAAGGGGAGAAGAAGTAATTATCATTAATTCCAGATGAAGCGTGGAAGAATCATTGCAAATTTTTCAAAGCGTAGAAGAAGAAATTTTGATTAATTCCAGACGATTTGTGGAAAGAAGCATCACACTTTTTCGATGAGTAGAAGGAATTCTGATTGATTCCAGGTGATGTGTAGAAAAACATCGAATCCTAGAAGAAGAAATCCTCATTCATTCCAGACGACGTGTGGAAGAATTACACATTTTTTGAAATATAGAAGAAGCAATTGTCATTAATTCCTTATGATGTGGGGAAGAATCATCAATATTTTTTCGAAGTGTAGGAGAAGGAATTTTCATTCATTGAAGATGATGCGTTTAAGAAGCGTCACACATTTTTTGAAGTGCTGAAGAAAAAATTCTCATGAATTCCAGACGAAGTCTGGAAAAAGCATCACACATTTTTGAAGTGCAGAAGAAGGAATTCTCATTAATTTCGTATGATGTGTGGAAGAAGCGTCACACAAATTTCGAAGTGCTGAAGAAGAGCGTCAAACGTTTTTCGAAGTGCTGAAGAAGAGCATCACACATTTGTCAAAGTGCTGAAAAACTCCTATCAATAACGCTGGGAATTCAGTGACTCTTTCTCCAAGACTGGAAGCTCTGTATGCCAGCTGATCGTAATCTCAGACCAGACCAGTAGTCCACCACCTATAGTATGTTTAATTTTTACAATGTTTCTGGTGAAACACCTGGTGCGGGTTTCACGCCAGATGTACACTGAAGAGCAATTGAATTAGAGACAGCTGGCGTTATGCAAATGCGGCGCTGTGGGTAGCCCTGTGAACGGAAACGACATGTCGTATGCAGCGATCCGATAATATAAGGAGTGATGCGACGGGAATCAGTAAGAGTCGGACGCAATATGGGTAAGACGAAGGATCTAAGCGCATTTGATCGTGGGCAAATTGTAGAGGCCCGATGAATGGGTCACTCCATCTTGGAAGTCGTGTAGGCACTAGGATTTTCACGAGCCACTGTGTCAGGGGTGCACCGTGAGTACATCGAAACCGGTAAAACCATCCCTGCATGGGCCAACTGCCGTGGACAACAGCGTGTGAATGAGTGGGGTCATCGTCGGCTAGCTCGCATTGTAACAGCGGATAGACGGGCCACAGTGCAAGAAATCACTCGGCAATTTAACGCTGGTGCACAAAAACGTGTAAGCAGCCACACCATCCAGAACCATCTCCTCGCTATGGGGCACAGAAGCCATCGTCCCACGAGGGTAACGCTTCTGACCACACATCACAAGGTGCACAGAATAGCATGGGCGCGGGAACATCGCCACTGGACCCTAGACATGTGGAAAAATGTTGCCTGGACTGATGAGTCAAGATTCACGTTGGTACATGCGGATGGCAGGATACGAGTACGGCGCAAACCACATGAAGCGATGGATCCTTCTTGCCAACAAGATACTCTACAAGCTGGTGGGGGTGGCATTCTCGTCTGGGGACTATTTACGTGGACTGAAATGGGACAGCTGGTACGTGTGACATCGTCCCTCACACGTCAACGTTACCGGGATATCCTGGACGACCATTTGCTCCCGTTTGTGTGTCTTCAACATCCAACTGGGGACCTCATCCTGCAACAGGACAATGCAGCTCATGAATTGTATCCGGAAGGTTGTATGAACACTCCACCGACGTCACCTCGCTTCCTTGGCCAGTTTGGTCACCTGACCTCAATCACATCGAGCACATTTGGGATGCCATCGAGATAGATGTTCGAGGCTCTGACCCTTCTCCATCAAATCTTCGTGAATTCTGAGAGCTTGTTCAGGGGTCGTGGATCCGTATGGCTTGCCAACGCTTCCGGTGTCTTGTGGAGTCCATGCCGAGACGAATCGCCGCCGTCAGCAAGGGTGAAAGGGGGTGCTACATGTTACTAGACAGGTATCACTAATTCAATTGCTCTTCAGTGTATTGCCACCTAGAATCAGAGGAGAAGCCGAATCGGTTTTCGACTGTGAACAGAATATCAGTCATGTTCTCTACGCTCCGTGTGTAGTGTTCACGACACCATCGATAGAGATTCGGTTTGCGTGATGGAGTCAATTCTCAAGGCCACTTTCTTCCAATCATCCACGCTTTAATTTCGATGATTTTGGGCCCATTTCAAGCGTTGTTGGAGATGACGTGCAGTGATCATGGAGACCCGGCTAGGTCTTCGGCTACACAAGCCCATGCGCAGAAGGCTACAATGAACTGTGTGCTGTGACACATTGCTCTGATCACAACTGTTGTAGCTGCGAGTGATTTGTTGCACTGTGGTCTTGCGGTCGCTGTACACAATGCGCGGAAGTCTCTGCTTCCCTCTGACATCAATGAGCTGCAGACCACACGGTGCTGGACGACGGTTCGTCGTTTGGCCATCTGTGTACTAATTTTGATAAGTGTTCACTATAGCGGCACGTTAACAACCCGCAAACCGATTCCTTTCCGCGCCGTTCCATCAGAATTTGTCCTTTATCAAACTACGATAAATTGGCAGCTTTTCCCATTCTGACTCCGAACACTCTACTAACCGAAAGCCGGTCCTCGGGTTGTATATACAGGGTGATTCAAAAACAAGTATACAGTTTCCAGATGCTGTAAAACAGTAACAGTGGAAGACAAGGACCACAACTGCGAACCGTTAGGTAGATGTACTGATAAAGTTTGTGTCCCGCTACTGAGGAAAGTCGCTTAACCGACGTGCGAGTTTATCTCGATGAACATCTTTCTCACCGATGGATTGGACGAGCTGCGGACTACAACATGCCACTGACCCAATGGCCACCCAGAAGTCCTGACTTAACACCTTGTGAATTTTTCCTGTGGGGGTACGTAAAGGACAAGGTATTCGCCCCTCCCCTTCCTGTGGATCTAGCTGAGCTGAAACAGCGTATCACAGCCACTATCACTTCACTTGATTCAGATACCTTACCTCGCGTTTATGTGGAAATGGATTACCGCCTCGATGGATGTGTGTCGTGTGACTAAGGGTGCACACATAGAAGATACGTGACTGTCTCTAAAAAAACTTGAAACATTCCCCTACAATTCTGTTACAGGTAACAAAATATCTTACATTGTTTTTGTTTTATAGTGCGTTGAAACTGTATACTTCTTTATGAATCACCCTGTATACCAATCTGTGAATTTCACCTGTGCTACCGTTCGGTCTCCAGGCATGCTGATTTCTCTAGGCTGGGGGTTGTCATAATGTAATGTCTCGTCGGTGTAAGATATTGCCGAATAACATGTAAACTATACACATTTTGAAGATGACAATCCGATTTTTGGCGTAAATGTGACAAGGATGGTAAGTCAGATAATATCCGAAAACTTGAAAATTGTCATCGTCCTGGAGCGGGCCTCGAATCCGCGTCTCCCACAAAATTCCCGGGTATGTTAACCACTACACCACCCAGAACAACCAAGTTTCCGATTAACTTGAATATAACCGTCACAGGATTTGCTAGTCGAAGCGACCGGCATTCATGTTTAGCGAATCTGGAGGTTAAGAATATTATCCCGTGTTTGCCCGGAGAAGCAGATAAATCATGAAAGAAATACATGAAAATTTTCAAGTTTTCGAATATTATCTGGCCTTGTCACATTTACGCCAAAAATCAGATTGTCATCTTTAAAATTTGTATTATATGGCGTAATCCCGTATTTCTTTCATGATGTAATAAATATAACTGCTTATTTTCTAGCAGTTATTCAGTGCTATGTTTTGGCAATTATAATAAGATAACGATCTTGTGATGGAATAGTCTTTCGTTGTCGATCATTACTGAACCTTCTGGTAGCTATTCCATGTTCAGAAAATTGTTTCCAGATCAGTGGTACTACTTCCTGGGCAATTCCGAACTCTTTCGTTATGTCTGTTGTTGTCCACGCTTCTTCCAGTTTACCAAAAATTCTAGCACGGGTAAATTCTCCCAGATGAGTTCTTCGAGATGTACGACAAGTCGCTATAAACACAAAAAACCTTACGATAACTCGCATAAAAATTGGTCGATTTCAATGAAATTTTAGTATGTGGTAGGAGACCATCTGGATACGACACCTATTGAGAACGGTAAATGAGGGTCAAAGGTCAGAACATAAAAGAGGGATCCATTCCATTTCCCTTATGCGTCCTAACAAAAAAATGGTTCAATTCAATGAAATTTTAGTATGTGAATAGAGGACTACCTGGGGACGAACCCTATTGAAAATGGATGAAATGGGGTCAAAGGTCAGAACATAGGAAAGGGATCCATTCCACTGCCTTTATAAGTCATAACTTGACTTAAAAAGCTTCGATTGAGACAAAACGTTATTATGTTGCTCCGTAAGTATACGTAACCGGTTCTGTTGAATATCATCGAAATGGGATCGATGGTCAGGACACAGGGGCGAGATTTATTCCACAGCCATAATCCTCATAACTTGAGTAATAACTTGAGTAATGATCTCTTGTATGTTGGAAAGCATATAATAATGAATGCCTTGCATGACTTTACTAACTTGTTACCGCTAACCAACGTCTTGTAAGTCCCGAATTTAGCGTTTGTCATTGATATTCAATTTTCGGACATGAATGTATAAGTGGAGAGCAATATACATTGTACAAATTAAAGCCAGCAAGTCCACATACTCACAATTGATGCGAATGAAATATCCTGCAAAGGACCAGCACACGTGGACAGCGAGAACGGAAAAGTAGGACAACTTACCTAGGCAAAATAATCCACCTCGGCATCGACACATAGTTGCCATCTGTCCGGCAAAGGCCATGATCCCGGAACCAAAAAGTCTTGTGGCTGGGACCCAAGGATGTCATCAACTGCACATTGAACCTCGTTGTCTGTCGTGAACTCTTTGCCGAACAGGAAGTGATCCATGCGACGAAACGGATGATAGTTTGTCAGAGACAAGACCTAAGAAGAAGCAGGATAAGGCAGTGATTCATAGCCTAAGGCACTTATTGTCAGCATCGTTCGTTGAGCGACATGAGGGGGAACGTTTTCCTGGAGCAGAAGAACACAATGTCTGTTGTCCAAAGCCGGTTGTTTCTGCAGAAAGTTTGGGTGCATCTAGTGCAAATCAGCACAATAACGTTCTGTAGTGATGGTTTGGCCTCTTGCCAAGAAACTCCAATGGATTATCACGGCTGTGGACCACCAGACAAGGAGCATCATCTTCTTGTTGTGTAGGGGTGGCTTAGGATGCCATCCAGCAGGCTATGCCTTGCTTAACCATTGTACAGATCGTTTCCGATTATCATAAAGGACCCACTTCTCGTCGCAAGTGATGATTCGATGCAGCAGAAGTTCCTGTTTATTCCTGGCAAGCAGCGACGTGCGGACTTCCAAACGCTTAAACTTGTTGGCAGTTGTCAACTCATGAGGCTGCCACATGTCCAGATTTTTTACCTTAACCAGCGCAGCCAGACGCCGAACAACTGTCGTGTGATGGACACCTACCTCTGCCGCTATCTCACGACACGGTTTTCGGGGGTCCGCTTCAACCACACGTAATAGAACATCGTTAGAAACAGGAACAAGTCTGTGATCACGTGCTTCGTTTTGCAGGTGACTCTTCGAAACTTCGCAAACCATCGCCGAATGGTTCGTTCCTTAGCTGTATTCTCCCCAAACGCTTTGTTAACGTTTCGAGCGGCAATTCCTGCAGAATGGCCCAGATTAAATGCGTAGAGGACAATGACTCTCAAATCCGGCGTCTACATGTTTCCTTGGCAAGCCATGTTACGTCCAAACAAACCACGCCTGAACCTTGTTCTTCACACACGTGCTAGCTATTTATAGTAACTCTGTGACGTAATACCCGCAAAACCTGTGGGTGGTTCCATTACCCAGTGGTGGGGGGTCTGTCTCCACAGCTCGTTCGCGCCGGACATTTCGTTCTCACCAACCCAATAGATACCAAAATAAAATCGAACATGTTGAACAGCTTCATCCCCCCATCTCTAGCATACGGTTCTTAAACGTGGAACACCACACAAAAAGAGGAACTTAGTATTCAAACCACCCAGCATTCTATGGAAAGAAGAATCCTGGGGATGAATAAAAAAGTCGACATCACAAACACAACAATCAAAAATTTAACTAGAGTAAAGGATGTAGTAGAAATCATATATAAGAAGGCACAATTTCCAGACGTACTGAAAACAGGTGTACCTACCGTGCCACAATATCATATATCCAAGATCAACCTAGTGAAAACCCAGTAGTTCTCCAACTAGATGGGAAGACCCTTTAACTAGAGTGAAAGAAAACAATTGGACCAGTCTGGCTCAATATCTCACTCTCTGGAATCTTTGCGACCTGCATTGTCCACAATGTCTTGTTACTACCCTGTAATAAGAAATGTAAGTGAGCTATGTATATGTTGTATGATGTATATGTTAAGTTATATGTTGAGACATCCTGAAGCATCCAGTGGATCCGTTTGGGCTCCGTCATTCCCGTGTCAGAAAATAATTTTACGCTAGGTTCTGCGGAACATTTTCCGAAGCAGTTGCGAAGTGATGCGAGAGAAAGCACGTCTCACTGCTTGTTTAAGTTCATCATTGATTTGGTAGCGCTACTGTGCAACAACCTCCTTTATGAAATCCCAAAAGGCATTATCACGCGTTGAGAGATCTGGGCTTCGAGGTGGCCATTCAAGTGGAGCGGGCAGCACTGCCGAACCTCGGCCGATCCAACGATCCCGAAAGACCTCACCGAGGTATTCCCGAACAGCGATTGCGTAATGGGCGGGTGCCCCATCCTGTTGGAACCATACGTCAATCAGAATGCCAAGATTTCCAAGTCGTGGCACAAACCAGGTTTGCAGCATGTCCAGATAAGTTGTCTGATTCACTGGACAATCAAAGAAATAATGTCCAAACAGATGTCGACTATTCATTGCAGCCCATATCATGACATGCGGAGGACGATGTTCCAATTCTTCGACATAATGTGGGTTTTCCTTGGACCAGAACACAACGTTCCGTGATCGACAGCTGCGGTATATCGCACATTCATCACTGAAAATGACCTTTCCACGTTTTGGGATCGTGGCAAATGTCTGAAGCATCATTGCACATGCATCTCGTCTGCGGTTTAAATCGATGTCTGATAACTCCTGAACGAACAACGGGCGATATGCGTGCAAATTCAGGTCAATCTTCATGTGCTTATGCAGTGTCGATCGTGGTATTCCAAAGTCCGCTGATCGTTTTCGTCGGTGACCTGATAACTGATTCCTCGACCGCTTGACACTGTTGCACTCTGGTTGATGGTCTTCCCGTTCGTGGTTTATCCTTGATGTCGACTACTTCGAAGAGTTTATATTTCCACCGCACGAGAGTCTGTTTTGGAGGGGCCTCTTTGTCGAATCGTTGTTGGAAATCTGCACGCACGTCACGCATTGTCTTCCCTGTGTGTGGACGTTCGTGTACCCAGGCACTGACAACAATCCGCTGTTCCAGGGTGTATTCGCTGGTATCACACATGATTCCGGTACCTAATCTGTAAATAAACACAATACAGACCATAACTCAACATATACATCCTACAACAGATACATAGCTCACTTATATTTCTTATTACAGTGAGGGGGATAACAAGACGTTGTGCACACCCTGTAGTATGGAAGAATCAAAGGTTAGGGTGAAACGAAAGTTCCGGTTGGGTATAGCATTTCGTAGACGATATCCGTTAGTTGCCGAAGATGTGTTGCATAAATTTGCTGTGTCAGTCCTGAGTAAGACAGAACGCACTCTCATACAGCACTAGTAGAGCAATCTTGAGGATATTATCCTCTAAAGGTCGTAGAATCTCTTGAGGATATTATCCTCTAAAGGTCGTAGAATCTCTTGAGGATTTACGTGGGCCTTGCCACCCGGCTCATCGGAACTTACTCCTTGTGAATCATGGAGATTTCTAAAAGACAGGGTTTATCGGTTCGGCATACGCTTTCTCTCTCTCTCTCTCTCTCTCTCGATTTGAAAATGGACATCAGACGTGTAGTGGTCAGCATCAATCGCGACACGCTGCAAGCAGCAGTATAGCGTGCCTGTCTTTGCTTTTAGCATATCATCTCTAGTAATGGCCGGCATATTGAATAGATTTTGTCCTGAGGCGTTTGTCATATCGATAAACGGTAAATTCACGCAAATGTACGCTCTTTTCTTGCGTCTGCGGTGTTGCCGTTATTCCTTTAGCTGCGTAATCAACAATTTTATTTCCACTGAATCATTTCCCCACGCTTTTAATAAGTTATCTACCAAGTTTATTTAAGATATCTCGATTTCTCGCCTTTCTAGACATCAGAGAGTATGATAACTTTATAACCACCTGGTGCGTTTATGCTCACAAGTTTAGTGCGAACTATTGCAGAGACTAAGCAATTAGGCATACGTAAAGCTTAAACATAATGCTGCAGCTTTATAACAGCAGACTCATATGAACGTAAAATTTCCTTTAATATAGGGTAAACATAACACTCGGTATTTGCCGAGCTTTCCGTCTCCGGTCTCTGGTCTAGGCTTAATTTTCAGAGCTTAGAACTGTTGCTTTAGCGTTGTCTGTTACGGTTCTGAGTTCAGATAATTAAATGTAGACGAAACCTTCCAGCGAAATGTGAAACCTCGTCAACTACAGAGTGTTGTGTTTATGCCACATTAAACGAAACTTTAGACTTTGATAAGTTTGATTTTATAATATCCAGAGTTATTACAACTGAAACATACAGTTTAAAGATTTTAAAAAACGAAAATAAAACGTATAACATATGCTACGTCCCTTAACGCTCTGACGTAATTCAGTACTTGCTGCGCCATCTGTTTTTATCCGGCGGCCGAAATCAGAACTACCGCACGATACGTAAAATCAAGGAGAAATACAGGAAAATAAAATAAAGTTAGCAAGACAAACGAATTCATCTGTGGCAACACGCACGTGCTCGAACTGTCTGTGACGTTTGTGCTGTAACGTAGGTGTTATGTCGTGTTTTTATTTCGTTTTCTTCACACATCAGAGTAATTTCAAAAATGGAATACAATTGCAGAGTAATTTTATAAAATGGAATACAATTGCAGAGAAATTTCATAAAAAGGAATCAGCAATATTTTGCTTCATAAAATGGAATTCACGAAAAAATCAGCGTTATTTTATTTCATAAAAAGGAATTCATAAAAACGATTCAGTGTTATTTTATTTCATAAAAAAATGAACTCATAAAAAGGAATCAGTGTTATTTTATTTCATAAAATGGATTCAGCGTTATTTTATTTCATAAAAACGAATCAGCGTTATTTTATTTCATAAAACGGAATCAGCGTTTTTTTATTTAATAAAAAGGAATTCATAAAAAGTAACCAGCGTTATTTTATTTCATAAAAAGGAATTCATAAAAAGGAATCAGCGTTATTTTATTTCATAAAAAAATGAACTCATAAAAAGGAATCAAGGTTATTTTATTTCATAAAATAAAACTCATAAAATGGATTCAGCGTTATTTTATTTCATAAAAAGGAATCAGCGTTTTTTTATTTCATAAAAAGGAATTCATAAAAAGTAATCAGCGTCATTTTATTTCATAAAAAGGAATTCATAAAAAGGAATCAGCGTTATTTTATTTCATAAAAAGGAATTCATAAAAAGGAATCAGCGTTATTTTATTTCATAAAAAGGAATTCCTAAAAAGGAATCAGCGTCATTTTATTTCATAAAAAGGAATTCATAAAAAGGAATCAGCGTTATTTTATTTCATAAAAAGGAATTCATAAAAAGTAATCAGCGTCATTTTATTTCATAAAAAGGAATTCATAAAAAGGAATCAGCGTTATTTTATTTCATAAAAAGGAATTCATAAAAAGGAATCAGCGTTATTTTATTTCATAAAAAGGAATTCATAAAAAGGAATCAGCGTTATTTTATTTCATAAAAAGTAATCAGCGTTATTTTATTTCATAAAAAGTAATCAGCGTTATTTTATTTCATAAAAAGGAATTCATAAAAAGGAATCAGCGTCAATTTATTTCATAAAAAGGAATTCATAAAAAGGAATCAGCGTTATTTTATTTCATAAAAAGGAATTCATAAAAAGTAATCAGCGTCATTTTATTTCATAAAAAGGAATTCATAAAAAGGAATCAGCGTTATTTTATTTCATAAAAAGGAATTCATAAAAAGGAATCAGCGTTATTTTATTTCATAAAAATGAATTCATAAAAAGGAATCAGCGTTATTTTATTTCATAAAAAGTAATCAGCGTTATTTTATTTCATAAAAAGGAATTCATAAAAAGGAATCAGCGTTATTTTATTTCATAAAAAGGAATCAGCGGTCATTTATTTCATAAAAAGGAATCAGCCTTATTTTATTTCATAAAAAGGAATCAGCGTTATTTTATTTCATAACCAGTATTCAGCGTTATTTTATTTCATAAAAGGGAATAAGCTTTATTTTATTTCATAAAAAGGAATCAGCGTTATTTTATTTCATAAAATGGAATTCATTAAAAGGAATCAGCGGTATTTCATAAAAAGGAATCAGCGTTATTTTATTTCATAAAAAGGAATCAGCGTTATTTTATTTCATAAAAAGGAATCAGCGTTCATTTATTTCATAAAAAGGAATTCATAAAGGGAATCAGCGTTATTTTATTTCATAAAATGTATTCAGCGTTATTTTATTTCATAAAAAGGAATCAGCTTTATTTTATTTTATAATAAGTAATCAGCGTTATTTTATTTCATAAAAATTAATCAGCGGTATTTTATTTCATGAAAAAGAATCAGCGTTATTTTATTTCATAAAAAGGAATGAGCGTTATTTTATTTCTTAAAAAAATTATCAGCGTTATTTTATTTCATAAAAAGGAATTGATAAAGAGAAATCATCGTTATTTTATTTCATAAAATGGAATTCATAGAAAGGAATCAGCGTTCTTTTATTTCATAAAAAGTAATCAGCGTTATTTTATTTCATAAAAAGGAATTCATAAAAAGGAATCAGCGTTATTTTATTTCATAAAAAGGAATTCATAAAAAGGAATCAGCGTTATTTTATTTCATAAAAAGTAATCAGCGTTATTTTATTTCATAAAAAGTAATCAGCGTTATTTTATTTCATAAAAAGGAATTCATAAAAAGGAATCAGCGTCATTTTATTTCATAAAAAGGAATTCATAAAAAGGAATCAGCGTTATTTTATTTCATAAAAAGGAATTCATAAAAAGTAATCAGCGTCATTTTATTTCATAAAAAGGAATTCATAAAAAGGAATCAGCGTTATTTTATTTCATAAAAAGGAATTCATAAAAAGGAATCAGCGTTATTTTATTTCATAAAAAGGAATTCATAAAAAGGAATCAGCGTTATTTTATTTCATAAAAAGTAATCAGCGTTATTTTATTTCATAAAAAGTAATCAGCGTTATTTTATTTCATAAAAAGTAATCAGCGTTATTTTATTTCATAAAAAGTAATCAGCGTTATTTTATTTCATAAAAAGGAATTCATAAAAAGGAATCAGCGTTATTTTATTTCATAAAAAGGAATCAGCGGTCATTTATTTCATAAAAAGGATCAGCCTTATTTTATTTCATAAAAAGGAATCAGCGTTATTTTATTTCATAAACAGTATTCAGCGTTATTTTATTTCATAAAAGGGAATAAGCTTTATTTTATTTCATAAAAAGGAATCAGCGTTATTTTATTTCATAAAATGGAATTCATTAAAAGGAATCAGCGGTATTTCATAAAAAGGAATCAGCGTTATTTTATTTCATAAAAAGGAATTCATAAAAGGAATCAGCGTTATTTTATTTCATAAAAAGGAATCAGCGTTCATTTATTTCATAAAAAGGAATTCATAAAGGGAATCAGCGTTATTTTATTTCATAAAATGTATTCAGCGTTATTTTATTTCATAAAAAGGAATCAGCTTAATTTTATTTTATAAAAAGTAATCAGCGTTATTTTATTTCATAAAAATTAATCAGCGGTATTTTATTTCATGAAAAAGAATCAGCGTTATTTTATTTCATAAAAAGGAATGAGCGTTATTTTATTTCTTAAAAAAATTATCAGCGTTATTTTATTTCATAAAAAGGAATTGATAAAGAGAAATCATCGTTATTTTATTTCATAAAATGGAATTCATAGAAAGGAATCAGCGTTCTTTTATTTCATAAAAAGTAATCAGCGTTATTTTATTTCATGAAAAGGAATTCATAAAAAGTAATCTGCTTTATTTTATTTCATAGAAATGAATAATGATTATGTTATTTCATAAAAAGGAACAAGTAAAATTGTAAGAAAGTAACTGCATGCGTAGTTTTGATTTACTGCGATGGAAATTTAAAAAATTATCGATTCAATGGAATTTTTTCCTTGTAGTTCGAGATGGAAGAAGATAAAGCTGAAAGAAACCGTCGCTTAAATTGTACTGTATGTTTACCCCTAATTGTTTCTAGCTAGCTAAACACTACAAGTGCTAAATGTCAAGTTCACCAATAATGAATAAGGCGTTCACTCTAAATAAAATCATGGGTTGGCACTTACTAATCTTTTATTTCCATCCAACTTCAAAGAAGCATGGTATATTTCCACGTCGTTAATCCACCACTAGTAATCAATCAATAGAACATCACGCACACATTTACAGCATAGTTATGCAGACGCCAATAACAATACAAATTTACAAACCTAATACGCTCAGCAACGTTTCAACATCTCGACACAAACAACTACGTCGAAAATACACTATATTGACAAAGGTCACCGGACACCTGGAAGAGAAACACAACATAGCATTTATTGACATGCATTAGTACAGTGTCGGTCCACTTTTGGCCAAAATGCATGCAAGAACCCTTCGAGACATGCTTTCGACAAGATTTTGGAACACAGCGATAGGTATGCGCTTCCATTCAGTACATAATGCTGCCACTAGCTGTTGCTTAGTAGTAGGCATTGGTACTAAATTTCTTATGCTGCGCTCTAATTCCTCCCATATGTGCTCTATGGGATTAAGATCAGGGTTCTGTGCTGGCCAGTCCCCACATGATACTGAATTATCATCAAACCACGGCATAACAGTCCTTCCTCTATTGCCCGGTGCATTAACCTGCTGGTACCACAGAGTTGGTAGGGCATAATTGTCCAGAATATCGATGTAGACGTGCTGCTTAACAGGTTTGCCCACGATAACCAATGGGTCGGGACCATACCACGAAAAACACCCCCACACGAGTACACTGGCAGCTCCAAACCTGACCGTAGGAACAGCACACTGTGGTAACTAGCGTTACCCCGGCTGCCGCCATACCCACACACGGCCATCAGACTGATGGATCGTGTATCTGTATTCATCAGTCCATAGGACCCGATTCTATTGATCTACGGTCCACGATAAAGGGTCTTTACACCATGCTAAACGACGAGTATCGTTCGGAGTGTAGATGAAAGGCTTATGAGCAACCGCACGACCACGGTAACCCGTGGAATTAAGTTCTCCGCGAATGGTACGTGTACATACCGAGGTTCCAGCATTTTTACTCACCTGTATACTGAGGTCTTGAGTAGTACTCCGTCGAATAGCTGTAACGACTCTCCTGAGGCTTCGACGTCCTCTATCACTGATTTTCTTTGGTCTGCTGGTACGTTTTGCTGCTTCAGGCACGCCATGTGTCTTCCACTTATTCAGTACATCCAAAACAGTCGACTTGGGTGTGTTTAAACGCCTCTCGGTTTCTCTTATGAACTACCCACTAATATAACACCCAACAATCTTACCTTCCTCAAAGTCAGTTCTGCGACATTTTCACTCAAACTCACAGTGCAATATGATCGCGGTAAGCTGCAGGTTAGTTTGTATACCATTTGCAGCTGCACTACGCATCTTAACAACGCAGCGGATCAGTGCATTTGCTTTTAAAGGGGTGTGCGGTGACATTTGTCAATATAATGTATATATATCCTTTCTGGTTCTTATCACATGCATACGTCACTTACGTACTGACCTCAGGAATGTTTCCAAACCTCATTCATGCGAGATAGAAGATATAACGATAAGTTTGGAAAGTGCAAAAGAGGAAAAACTCAAATGTACATAAGAAAAAAAAATGAAAACGAAAGTTTAAATAGAATATACGTCACAAAATAGAGAACGACAACGGCGATGGAGTGCAAACCAATCCTCTAATATACGATTCGTGTTATAAAAATTATAATGAATAAAATTGCTCTCACTAGCTAATTATAATGAATATAGCTTCCTTCAATTATAATGTAATGAATTCAGCTTCTTCTAAGCTAACGCTTCTTCTAATGGTTGTTGTGTTATTAATTATGAATAAACTTTCCTGCTAGTAGTGTAGTAATAATAATAATAATGCTTATAACTGGTAGTAATGTTGTAGTAGTAATTAAGATGAATAAAGTCTTATGCTGGTTGTTGCTAATAACACTAAATGAAATAAACCTAACAGCCAGACAGAGGTCTGACAGTACTATGAACTGAGAAAGACGTACTTACGACAGCAATCTGTTATTTGGTCAACTTCTCGCTCTCACATAAACGAACTCTCTTTATACAGCACCAGCTTTCTGACACATAAACCACAGCTCACTTCGTACAACAACAAACGCTCTCTCTATACAACAACAAACGCTCTCCTCATACATCGTTGAACGCGCCTATTTATACTGGCTACCACCACGTCATGACTTACACTCATTGCCAGATCTCATTCAGCGGGTGAAATAACATCTCGTTCAGTAAGAAGATAATTTACATAGGAAAATAAAATAACCAGAGATAGTAAAAATCAAAAGGAAAGTGAATATAGAGTATACGTTACAAAATTTTAGGCACAACTTTTTCACCCGTGCATCGCACGGGCTACATTGGAAACAAAACATCGTCCCAGCATACACCCGACTCCGCTCCGTGTGAATGAACCTTTCCCGGTCGTTGCGTTACACGTGGCTTTGAGTAGAACACTGTGAAGGAGCTTCTGTTTTTGACCGCCTCTCAGTTGCGTCATGGATGTTACAGCTGAACAGCGTGCAGCTTTGAAGTTCTGTGCTCGTTTAGGGAAAAACAGTTCGGAAGCGTATGAAGTGTTGGTGCAAGCGTATGGTGAGAGTGTGATGCTACGTCGTACAGCACAGTGGTGGTTAATTTTTTTCGCAAAGGCCAAGAATCCTTTCACAAACCAACAGCCATTACTAATCAGATCGTAAGTCCTGAAACCGTGATCATTCGTGAGGAGCGTCGGTTCACAGTGAGACATTTACAGATTTCAGTTGGAAGTGTCTACACTATACTCAGTGAAAAAATATATGTGACATAAGTCATTGCAAGACGGATTCCTCGGTTACTGACGCCTGAACAAAGAAAAGGAAGTGCGTGTTGAGATGCGTGAATTTTTGAAGCACGAATTGGCTTCAAACGAGGACTACCTGAAGTCAGGGATTACAGGCGATGAAACTTTTCTTTATCACTACGATCCAGAAAGCAAACACAGACCTCTGAATGGAAAACTCCGTCCTCTAGAAAGGAAGATCTGAAAATTTTGACGGAAGGGTAATGGTGATCACTTTCTTTGATTACCAAGGAATGGTGTGCCAGAATGTCGTTCCGCCGAATACCACGGTCCATGGGGTTTAATTAAGTTTCTGTTTTCGCAAAGATGATCAGACATATCCGTAAGAAGCGTCCATACATTCACCAAAATGGTAGGAAACTCCACGATAATAACGCTCGTCCGAATGTTGCGCAAATAGTCACTACTTTCTTGGCTGAAAAAAACATTGGAACGCTTCCACACCCTCCATTCAGTCCAGATTTAGCACCCTGTGACTTTTTTCTTTTCAGAACTCAATAGGAACTTGCAAGCACGTAGGTTGCCGCCCCGTTGGCGCAGTGGTCTAAGCGATGGCCTCTGATCATTCGTCCGAAAGGGGTCCGGGTTCGAATCCCGGTGAGGCATGGATATTGTGTTTGTCTTACGGCACTGGCTTTTTCCCTTCCCTGTAACCTGTGACCCTAAATTAGGGACGGGAGACTGCTTATAGCCCATTGAGTTGCTCACGGTGGTCGTTAAACCTCCAAACAAAACAAAAAAACAAAAAAAAAGCACGTAGGTTGGCGGTTAACAGAAGAGATAGTCCAAGCTTCAGAGGTGGTTCTGAAAGGAATGCAGAAAGATGGCTTCCAGCACGTCTTTGAAGTTTAACAGCGAAGTTTGGTTCTGAAAGGGATGTAGAAAGATGGCTTCCAACGTCTTTGAGGTGTGGCAGCGAAGTTTGGCTCTGAAAGGGATGCAGAACGATGGCTACCAGCACGTCTTTGTGGTGTGGTAGTTAAGTTTGGCTATGAAAGGGATGCAGAAAGATGGTTTCCAGCACGTCTTTGAAGTTTGGCAGCGAAGTTTATTTCTGAAAGGGATGCAGAAAGATGGCTTCCAACACGTCTTTGAAGTGTGGTAGCGAAGCTTGGCTCTGTAAGGGATGCAGAACGATGGCTACCAGCACGTCTTTGAAGTGTAGTAGTTAAGTTTGGCTATGAAAGGGATGCAGAAAGATGGTTTCCAGCACGTCTTTGAGGTTTGGCAGCGAAATTTGGTTCTGAAATTGATGCAGAAAGACGGCTTCCAACATTGTGGCAGCGAAGTTTGGCTCCGAAAAGGATGCAGAATGATGGCTACCAGCACGTCTTTGAAGTGTGGTAGTTAAGTTTGGCTCTGAAAGGGATGCAGAACGATGGCAACCAGCACGTCTTTGAAGTGTGGTAGTTAAGTTTGGCTCTGAAAGGGATGCAGAACGATGGCAACCAGCACGTCTTTGAAGTGTGGTAGTTAAGTTTGGCTATGAAAGGGGTGCAGAACGATGGCAACCAGCACGTCTTTGAAGTGTGGTAGTTAAGTTTGGCTATGAAAGGGATGCAGAACGATGGCAACCAGCACGTCTTTGAAGTGTGGTAGTTAAGTTTGGCTATGAAAGGGATGCAGAACGATGGCAACCAGCACGTCTTTGAAGTGTGGTAGTTAAGTTTGGCTCTGAAAGGGATGCAGAACGATGGCAACCAGCACGTCTTTGAAGTGTGGTAGTTAAGTTTGGCTCTGAAAGGGATGCAGAACGATGGCAACCAGCACGTCTTTGAAGTGTGGTAGTTAAGTTTGGCTCTGAAAGGGATGCAGAACGATGGCAACCAGCACGTCTTTGAAGTGTGGTAGTTAAGTTTGGCTCTGAAAAGGATGCAGAATGATGGCTACCAGCACGTCTTTGAAGTGTGGTAGTTAAGTTTGGCTATGAAAGGGATGCAGAACGATGGCAACCAGCACGTCTTTGAAGTGTGGTAGTTAAGTTTGGCTATGAAAGGGATGCAGAACGATGGCAACCAGCACGTCTTTGAAGTGTGGTAGTTAAGTTTGGCTCTGAAAGGGATGCAGAACGATGGCAACCAGCACGTCTTTGAAGTGTGGTAGTTAAGTTTGGCTCTGAAAGGGATGCAGAACGATGGCAACCAGCACGTCTTTGAAGTGTGGTAGTTAAGTTTGGCTCTGAAAGGGATGCAGAACGATGGCAACCAGCACGTCTTTGAAGTGTGGTAGTTAAGTTTGGCTCTGAAAGGGATGCAGAACGATGGCAACCAGCACGTCTTTGAAGTGTGGTAGTTAAGTTTGGCTATGAAAGGGATGCAGAACGATGGCAACCAGCACGTCTTTGAAGTGTGGTAGTTAAGTTTGGCTATGAAAGGGATGCAGAACGATGGCAACCAGCACGTCTTTGAAGTGTGGTAGTTAAGTTTGGCTCTGAAAGGGATGCAGAATGATGGCTACCAGCACGTCTTTGAAGTGTGGTAGTTAAGTTTGGCTCTGAAAGGGATGCAGAACGATGGCAACCAGCACGTCTTTGAAGTGTGGTAGTTAAGTTTGGCTATGAAAGGGATGCAGAACGATGGCAACCAGCACGTCTTTGAAGTGTGGTAGTTAAGTTTGGCTATGAAAGGGATGCAGAACGATGGCAACCAGCACGTCTTTGAAGTGTGGTAGTTAAGTTTGGCTCTGAAAGGGATGCAGAACGATGGCAACCAGCACGTCTTTGAAGTGTGGTAGTTAAGTTTGGCTATGAAAGGGATGCAGAACGATGGCAACCAGCACGTCTTTGAAGTGTGGTAGTTAAGTTTGGCTCTGAAAAAGATGCAGAACGATGGCAACCAGCACGTCTTTGAAGTGTGGTAGTTAGGTTTGGCTCTGAAAGGGATGCAGAACGATGGCAACCAGCACGTCTTTGAAGTGTGGTAGTTAAGTTTGGCTCTGAAAGGGATGCAGAACGATGGCAACCAGCACGTCTTTGAAGTGTGGTAGTTAAGTTTGGCTCTGAAAGGGATGCAGAACGATGGCAACCAGCACGTCTTTGAAGTGTGGTATTTAAGTTTGGCTCTGAAAGGGATGCAGAACGATGGCAACCAGCACGTCTTTGAAGTGTGGTAGTTAAGTTTGGCTCTGAAAGGGATGCAGAACGATGGCAACCAGCACGTCTTTGAAGTGTGGTAGTTAAGTTTGGCTCTGAAAGGGATGCAGAACGATGGCAACCAGCACGTCTTTGAAGTGTGGTAGTTAAGTTTGGCTCTGAAAGGGATGCAGAACGATGGCAACCAGCACGTCTTTGAAGTGTGGTAGTTAAGTTTGGCTCTGAAAGGGATGCAGAACGATGGCAACCAGCACGTCTTTGAAGTGTGGTAGTTAAGTTTGGCTCTGAAAAGGGATGCAGAATGATGGCTACCAGCACGTCTTTGAAGTGTGGTAGTTAAGTTTGGCTCTGAAAGGGATGCAGAACGATGGCAACCAGCACGTCTTTGAAGTGTGGTAGTTAAGTTTGGCTCTGAAAGGGATGCAGAACGATGGCAACCAGCACGTCTTTGAAGTGTGGTAGTTAAGTTTGGCTCTGAAAGGGATGCAGAACGATGGCAACCAGCACGTCTTTGAAGTGTGGTAGTTAAGTTTGGCTCTGAAAGGGATGCAGAACGATGGCAACCAGCACGTCTTTGAAGTGTGGTAGTTAAGTTTGGCTCTGAAAGGGATGCAGAACGATGGCAACCAGCACGTCTTTGAAGTGTGGTAGTTAAGTTTGGCTCTGAAAGGGATGCAGAACGATGGCAACCAGCACGTCTTTGAAGTGTGGTAGTTAAGTTTGGCTCTGAAAAGGATGCAGAATGATGGCTACCAGCACGTCTTTGAAGTGTGGTAGTTAAGTTTGGCTATGAAAGGGATGCAGAACGATGACAACCAGCACGTCTTTGAAGTGTGGTAGTTAAGTTTGGCTATGAAAGGGATGCAGAACGATGGCAACCAGCACGTCTTTGAAGTGTGGTAGTTAAGTTTGGCTCTGAAAGGGATGCAGAACGATGGCAACCAGCACGTCTTTGAAGTGTGGTAGTTAAGTTTGGCTCTGAAAGGGATGCAGAACGATGGCAACCAGCACGTCTTTGAAGTGTGGTAGTTAAGTTTGGCTCTGAAAGGGATGCAGAACGATGGCAACCAGCACGTCTTTGAAGTGTGGTAGTTAAGTTTGGCTCTGAAAGGGATGCAGAACGATGGCAACCAGCACGTCTTTGAAGTGTGGTAGTTAAGTTTGGCTCTGAAAGGGATGCAGAACGATGGCAACCAGCACGTCTTTGAAGTGTGGTAGTTAAGTTTGGCTATGAAAGGGATGCAGAACGATGGCTACCAGCACGTCTTTGAAGTGTGGTAGTTAAGTTTGGCTCTGAAAGGGATGCAGAACGATGGCTACCAGCACGTCTTTGAAGTGTGGTAGTTAAGTTTGGCTCTGAAAGGGATGCAGAACGATGGCAACCAGCACGTCTTTGAAGTGTGGTAGTTAAGTTTGGCTATGAAAGGGATGCAGAACGATGGCAACCAGCACGTCTTTGAAGTGTGGTAGTTAAGTTTGGCTATGAAAGGGATGCAGAACGATGGCAACCAGCACGTCTTTGAAGTGTGGTAGTTAAGTTTGGCTATGAAAGGGATGAAGAACGATGGCAACCAGCACGTCTTTGAAGTGTGGTAGTTAAGTTTGGCTCTGAAAGGGATGCAGAACGATGGCAACCAGCACGTCTTTGAAGTGTGGTAGTTAAGTTTGGCTCTGAAAGGGATGCAGAACGATGGCAACCAGCACGTCTTTGAAGTGTGGTAGTTAAGTTTGGCTCTGAAAGGGATGCAGAACGATGGCAACCAGCACGTCTTTGAAGTGTGGTAGTTAAGTTTGGCTCTGAAAGGGATGCAGAACGATGGCAACCAGCACGTCTTTGAAGTGTGGTAGTTAAGTTTGGCTCTGAAAGGGATGCAGAACGATGGCAACCAGCACGTCTTTGAAGTGTGGTAGTTAAGTTTGGCTCTGAAAGGGATGCAGAACGATGGCAACCAGCACGTCTTTGAAGTGTGGTAGTTAAGTTTGGCTCTGAAAGGGATGCAGAACGATGGCAACCAGCACGTCTTTGAAGTGTGGTAGTTAAGTTTGGCTATGAAAGGGATGCAGAACGATGGCAACCAGCACGTCTTTGAAGTGTGGTAGTTAAGTTTGGCTCTGAAAGGGATGCAGAACGATGGCAACCAGCACGTCTTTGAAGTGTGGTAGTTAAGTTTGGCTATGAAAGGGATGAAGAACGATGGCAACCAGCACGTCTTTGAAGTGTGGTAGTTAAGTTTGGCTCTGAAAGGGATGCAGAACGATGGCAACCAGCACGTCTTTGAAGTGTGGTAGTTAAGTTTGGCTCTGAAAGGGATGCAGAACGATGGCAACCAGCACGTCTTTGAAGTGTGGTAGTTAAGTTTGGCTCTGAAAGGGATGCAGAACGATGGCAACCAGCACGTCTTTGAAGTGTGGTAGTTAAGTTTGGCTCTGAAAGGGATGCAGAACGATGGCAACCAGCACGTCTTTGAAGTGTGGTAGTTAAGTTTGGCTCTGAAAGGGATGCAGAACGATGGCAACCAGCACGTCTTTGAAGTGTGGTAGTTAAGTTTGGCTCTGAAAGGGATGCAGAACGATGGCAACCAGCACGTCTTTGAAGTGTGGTAGTTAAGTTTGGCTCTGAAAGGGATGCAGAACGATGGCAACCAGCACGTCTTTGAAGTGTGGTAGTTAAGTTTGGCTATGAAAGGGATGCAGAACGATGGCAACCAGCACGTCTTTGAAGTGTGGTAGTTAAGTTTGGCTCTGAAAGGGATGCAGAATGATGGCTACCAGCACGTCTTTGAGGTTTGGCAGCGAAATTTGGTTCTGAAATTGATGCAGAAAGACGGCTTCCAACATTGTGGCAGCGAAGTTTGGCTCTGAAAAGGATGCAGAATGATGGCTACCAGCACGTCTTTGAAGTGTGGTAGTTAAGTTTGGCTCTGAAACGGATGCAGAACGATGGCAACCAGCACGTCTTTGAAGTGTGGTAGTTAAGTTTGGCTCTGAAAGGGATGCAGAACGATGGCAACCAGCACGTCTTTGAAGTGTGGTAGTTAAGTTTGGCTATGAAAGGGATGCAGAAAGATGGTTTCCAGCACGTCTTTGAAGTGTGGTAGTTAAGTTTGGCTCTGAAAGGGATGCAGAATGATGGTTTCCAGCACGTCTTTGAGGTTTGGCAGCGAAATTTGGTTCTGAAATTGATGCAGAAAGACGGCTTCCAACATTGTGGCAGCGAAGTTTGGCTCTGAAAAGTATGCAGAATGATGGCTACCAGCACGTCTTTGAAGTGTGGAAGTGAAGTTTGGCTATTAAAGGGATGCAGAAAGATGGCTTTCAGCCCGTCTTTGAGAAGTGGCAACAACGTTTGCACAGGAGCATTATCTTCACAGGAGATTTCTTTGAAAAGGGCCACATCCATATGTAGTTCAGGTTCATACATGCATGTTTATAAATTTCTGCGCAAGTTTTTTTTGAGTGGGCCACTAAAATATTACACGTTTTTACCGTCACGTGACCACACAGACAAGATGGCCACAAATCCTGCGGATAAGGCATTCTTTTTGCCTCTCGGAAAAAGATGTATGCTACATCACCCCCTTTTGGGAAAGGCTAAATAGTACGTTACATCATATCTCTCATGGGAAGGGATGTAGGTTACGTCATCCCCCTCTTTGGAAAGACTACACTGTACGTTACATCATCCTCCTCTTCGGACAGGTTACATAGTAAATTACGTCATCCCTCTCTTGGGAAAGGATGTATGTTATTACGTTACATAATCCTCCTCTTGGTAAAGGATATACGTTGCATTGTCCCCTTCTTGGGAAAGGCTACATAGCACGTTACGTGATTCTTCCCTTGGGAAAGGATGTACATGTATGTTACTACGTTACATCATCCCCCTCTTGCTAAAGGATGTACGTTACAACATCCTCCTCTTGCGAAAGGCCACATAGTAGGTTACGACCTCCCTCTCTTGGGAAAGCATGCATGTTAAATCGTTCCCTTGTTGGAAATGCTACATAGCATCTTACATAATCCCCCTCCTTGTAAAGGATGTAGGTTGCATCGTCCCCTTCTTGGGAAAGGCTACATAACACGTAACGTGATTCTTCCCTTGGGAAAGGATGTACATGTATGTTACTACGTTACATCCTCACCCTCCGGCTAAAGGCTGTAGATTACATCATCCTCCTCTTGCGAACGGCTACATAGTAGGTTACGTCATCCCTCTCTGGGGAAAGGATGTATGTTAAATCGTTCCCTTGTTGGGAAAGGCTGCATATTACGCTACATCAACTCCGTCTTGGAAAATAATGTACTTTGCATCGTCCCCTTCTTGGGAAAGGCTACATAGCACATTATGTAATTCGTCTCTTGGGAAAGGATGTACATGTATGTTAATACGTTACATCATCCCCCTCTTGCTAAAGGTTGTACGTTACATCATCCTCCTCTTGCGAAAGGCTGCATAGGAGGTTACGTCCTCCCTCTCTTCGGAAAGGATGTATGTTAAATCGTCCCCTTGTTGGGAAAGACTGCATATTACGTTACATAATCACCCTCTTAGTAAAGGATGTACGTTGCATCGTCCCCTTCTTGGGATAGGCTACATAGCACGTTACGTGATTCGTTCGTTGGGAAAGGATGTACATGCATGTTACTACGTTATATCATCCCCCTCTTTCTAAAGGCTGTACAATACATCCTCCTCCTCTTGCGAAAGGTTACATAGTAGGTTACGTCATCCTTCTCTTGGGAAAGGATGCATGTTAAATCGTTCCCTTGTTGGAAAAGGCGGCATATTACGCTACATCATCTCCGTCTCGGGAAAGGATGTACTTTGCATCGTCTCCCTCTTGGAAAGGCTACATAGTACGTTACATCCTCTCCTAAGCGGAGATGATGTACGTCAAATCACACCCTCTTGAGAAAGGATGCACATTATTTTTATCCCTCTCTTGTGAAAAGATACGTAGTACGCTACATCGTCCCCCTCTTGGGAAGCGATGTAGGACCGCCCTGGTGCCGCAGTGGTCTAAGCGATGGCCGCTGATCAGTCGTCCGAAAGGGGCACAGTATCGAATCCCGGTGAGGCATGGATGTTGTGTTTGACTTACGGTGCTGGCTCTCTCCCTTCCCTGGAACCAGTGACCCTAATTTTGCTTACGGTGGTCCTTAAATTTCCAATAAAAAAAAGAAGCGATGTAGGCTTCTCTCTTGGAAAGCCTACATAGCGTTACCGTACATCATCCCCTCTTTGGAAAAGATTTACGTTAAATCATACCCTCTTGAGAAAGCATGTACGTTTAATCATCCCCTCGAGGGAGAGGCTGCATAGTGTGCTACATCATCCCCCTCTTGGAAAGCGATGCAGGCTACATAGTACGTTACATCATCAAGGAAAGGATGTATGTTAAACCATCGCTCTCTTTGAAAGGCAACATCATCCCCTTGTTGGGAACCGATGTAGGTTACATCATCTCTTTTTTGGCTAAAGCGGTGGCTGGAAATCGCAGGTTTGGTGTCAGCCTCCAGATATCCCCGAAGACCCATTCTATCGTATTAGATTGAATTGCTATTGAGTACGTGCGTCGTGCGGAATAATCATCACAAACAAATGTTTCAAACCTAACAGCTAAGATATTAACTTTCTTTCGCGTACCAATGTATCATAAAAGTCGAGCCACGACTCGGATTATTACAGGATATGTTCATTAGGTAATACAGAACAAATGGTTTTATGTCATACGTACCAGGTGCGTCTATGAAGATATTAATCGGTGTGGGCACCTCCTTCTTGTATTACGTGCTGTAAGATAGAAAGCATCGAATCAATTAAAGTGTGAATGGTGTCTTGTAGAATAGCCGTACTGGTTGGACTTTCCCTAGTCCAAAGTTCATCAAGAGTTGGTGGTGGACGTTCGTAGTGCCGCACCTGTCATTTGAGCATGTCCCAGAGATTTTCTATGAGTGACAGATCCGGCGATCCAGCTGTCCTCGGGAGAAGTGGAATGTTTTATTCCCTGAAAAAGACACGTGTTGTCGCTGCAACATGCAGTGTGGCATTGTCATGCTGAACTACAGCCAACGTCCTTTAGAAATGGAAGGGCAAACGGTCGTATAATGCCTTTGACGTAATGGGCACGCGTTTTGGTGGTACGCACTCTCGCGACAGGTGATCTGCTTTCGGACCCAATAGCACCGTACGTCATAATGCCTCATGTTTGGTGCGGTACGACTGGCACGAATACACTTTTCCCGACGTCTCTCCGCCTGTCGTCGGCGGATGGAGATGTGGCCATCATTTCTACATAAATAGAAGCGCATTTTGTCCGAAAACACGACATTAAGCCACCCATCACGCCACTCTCTCCATTTGATGCGCCATTGAAGCCTGGTAGTCCGTTGCTGCAGTGTTAAAAGTGGCCTGAGAAAGGGACGACCAGCTTACAGTCCGAATTGTAATAACTGGCGACGTAGTGACATGAGAGAATACGTTACAGTTCGCCGGTGTAGTTTTTATACAGAACGGTCACTCAAAGTGGTGTCGCACGATTGGTCGAACAACAATTGGTCGACACCCGATTGGTCGACAGCACGATTGGGCGACATAACGATCTGTCGACCGTAACGACTAGTCGACAGTAACGACTGCTCGAGATAACCATTGGTTCAGAGGATTATGGTTTACATTCGCAGCGGTGCCTCTTAGAACGTACTGACCTCTCAAAACGTAACGTTCCTTTTTGGAAATAATATCTTTCAGAATGTAGTCCTGAGAACATACATCATAATAACATATTATTTTCAATAAATCGAAAAAAAATGCCGTCTCCTGCAAGATAGACTTTAATAATAAAAACTATGTACAATTAAAATAAATATGTTTAAGGACTTTCAACGCCACAACGGCGTCATCCATAGACTACCAATTTGTGGAATCTATTCCATATACACTGAAGAGCAATTGAATTGGAGATACCTGTCTAGTAACGTGTAGCACCACCTTTCGCCCTGATGACGGCGGCGATTCGTCTCGGCATGGACTCGACAAGACACCAGAAGCGTTGGGAAGCCATACGGATCCACGACCCCTGACCAAGCTCCCACAGTTCACAAAGATTTGATGGAGGAGAGTCAGAGCCTCGAACATCTCTTTCGATGGCATCCCAGATGTGTTCGATGGGATTGAGGTCAGCTGACCTAGCTGGCCAAGGAAGCGAGGTCACGTCAGTGGAGTGTTCATCCAACCGTTCGGATACAATTCGGGAGCTGCATTGTCTTGTTGCAGGATGAGGTCCCCGGTGGGATATTGAAGACGCACAAACGGAAACAAATGGTAGTCCAGGATATCCCAGTAACGTTGACCTGTGAGGGACAATGACACACGTACGAGAGGTCCCATTTCAGTCCACGTAAACAGTCCCCAGACGAGAATGCCACCCCCCACCAGCTTGAACAGTACCCTGCTGGCAAGAAAGATCCATCGCTTCATGTGGTTTGCGCCGTACTCGAATCCTGCCATCCTCATGTACCAACGTGAATCTCGACTTATCAGTCCAGGCAACATTTTTCCACATTCTAGGGTCCAGTGGCGGTGTTCCCGCATCCATGCTAATCTTTGCACCCTATGATGTGCGGTCAGCAGCGGTACCCTCGTGGGACGATGGCTTCTGTATTCCATAGCGAGGAGATGGTTCTGGATGGTGTGGCTGCCTACACGTTTCTGTGCACCAGCGTCAAATTGCCGAGTGATTTCTTGCACTTCGGCCCGTCTATTCGCTGTTACAATGCGAGCTAGCCGATGATGATCCCTATCATCCACTCGCTGTTGTCCACAGCAGTTGGCCCTTGCAGTGATGGTTTTACCGGATTCGATGTACTCACGGTGCCCCCGTGACACAGTGGCCGGTGAAAATCTCAGTGCCTGCACGACTTCCGAGATGGAGTGACCCATTCGTCGGGCCCCGACAATTTGCCCACGATCAAATGCGCTTACTGCGTCCGACTCTTTCTGATTCTCCGATACTGCGTCCGACTCTTACTGATTCTCGTCGCATGACTCCTTATATTGTCGGATCGCTGCATAGGTCATGTCGTTTCCGTTTACAGGGCCGCCACCAGCGCCACATTTGCATAACGGCATCTGTTTCTAATTCAATTACTCTTCAGTGTATATCACCTGTGTGTGACATCTTAAAGAACATATGTCATGAGTACAAACTCAAGTTTGGTGTAAGGTCTCGTACTTTATATAATACTGTTAAAAAGGACAGAGACTGTGTTGAATGTGTGAACCGTCACGGTGTACACTTGGTTCCACTTAAATCTACTAACCCTGCAGAGCTCGTTTTATATTATGTGGGCTCTACCACTCGTAATTTGGGGGCCGCATTTACGAACATCAGTATAATCTCAGGACGCATTCTGGTGCTACATCTTTGTCGAGACTATGTTTAAACAGTTCTTTTCTACCATGTTGGAACGACACCATTATTCTGGATTCTCCGAGGAACCGTCGATCAACACTTTTCCGTGAAAGTATTCACATATTCGTCAATGGTGAAAGATGCTGTAACGATGAACCCCCGTGTTTATCCCCCTTCCTTGGAGAACACTTTTGTGGAAGGTCACGCCCTCCAACTACCACTGAACACTATTTGGATTTTGCCGATTATTGCACATGCGCTATAACTGCTATGTGTCTTGTACAGTATATAGGCTACTCACTTCTGTGCTCACTGCTGTACTGTTTCTGAGGATGACGCCGTTGTTGCGTTGAAAGTTCTTAAACATATTTATTTTCATTGTACATAGTTTTTATCATTAAAGCGTATCGTGCAGGAGACGGCATTTGTTTTCGATTTAATAGCTTTTGGTGCACGAGTTAATATCTTCCTATATTATTTCCAAATAGGCCCCCGTGTGATCTTTTGTACTCTAAGTGAAATCTTTATATAGGGCCTTCTGAATGATGTTTTTTCCGAAAGGGCCCTGGGACACTTTAGGTACACTTTAGGCATAAGCACCTTGGGGAAACTGCCACACATAATTCAGAAACTCGGAAAATTGCCCCACCGGAAAATTGCCACACATTCAAAGCGTTTCTCGGACGAACGGCGATTTGTGCCCGTCCCCTTAATGAAAACCATGTGGCAATTTTCAGTTGGGGCAATTTTTCTGTGTGTGGAAATCTTTTGGGTATTCTGTATACAAATGAAGTATCTCTGTATTCTGTATACAAATTAAGTATCTCTGTATTCTAAAAAAAAGTAACTGGCGTCGCTTTTTTAAAAATTTCGTGACAGCTTTGCTTTCCTAGCTCGCAGCGAAAAACCTATTGAACATACAAATATGAAATTTACATCGTTTGTAGAGAATTGTTTGGAGACCACGCTGAAATAAACCGTTTTTCGATTCTGGCGTTACTTCAAGTATTTCAAAGTTAAGGTTAGCAAAAAAAAAAAAAATGCTATCAGGTCGCGTTCCGTACACACTAACAGCAACAGAACCACGAAATTTTCTAGGCATGTAGTGCCATTACCTAATTTTTGCACCTCGTCGCTCTTTTTTTGAATTTCGATTTCGTTTACCAGAAATTAAATTTTAAAATTTCACAAAATTCTCGATTTTGCGATGGGATCCATTTAAAAAAAAACGGATATATGGCAAACTATAAATCATAACGCATTGCAATTCTTACAGCATAAACTTACAATTATCATCCCTTTTTTACAAAAAAAAATTAAGAAAAGTAATTTGCTAATTTTTAAGCATTTTTTAAAGACGCAAAGGAAAGAAACGAATGACTTGTCTGTATTCACGATAACCACAGAGGAACGTTCTGGTCCCGTGACCTGCTGACATGGTGATTCAGCTATTTTTAGTACTCTCTTCTCATTGGGTGAAAGGAGAGGTAACAATATCAAACTGGTAATGACGCAGTACTTAATGACGTAGCGACGCTTTTATTAAAGTTCGGTGTTTTCCGCCTGCATACATGAATATCTATGTAAATATCGGCTTTCGCCTCGTATGTAAAAAGCAACGAGGGAAAATGCGAACGTGTACGTCCGCGAATTGTTCGACTACTTCTAAATGACCTAGAGATATGAAAATTGGCATGGACTTCCCCCCCAAAAAAAAATCAAAATGGCGGCTTTGGAACGCTGTCTGTTTGAATTTTTCGCGAATTGTTCGACCACTTCTAAATGACCTAGAGATCTAAAAATTGGCCTGCATATAGTAGATCTTAAAATCCGAAAACAAAAAAACAAAAAAAACAAAAAATGGTGGCTTTGGAACATTGTTTGCTTGAAGATTTCGCGAATTGTCAGACCACTTGTAAATACTCTTGAGATCAAAGAATTGGCATGCTGGTAGGTCCTTGAATTCCGGATGCCTGCAAATGCCCGAAATCAAAAAAAAAAAAAAAAAAAACAGCGCTGTGAAACATTTTCTGCTTGAATTTTGCTACCACTTCTACACCCAGAAAAACATCTGGAAACCAAAAAATTCAAAAGGGTAGGTTGGCTTTACTGTTTCGAAATGCTTAAAGGTTTAAAGATAATTTTGTCAATCACTGAAATGCTTTGAAAATTTCAAATTTTGATTTAAAATTAAGAGGCGCCAAATCATGGAGGTAGGAATAAGGGGAAAAACACTCTCCGTTGTGTAACGTACCAGGAGATGTGACGTACCTGCCAGCAGGACGCACATGACATAAAGGCAGATAGGAATCAGAATACATGTCCGCGTAGCTTAATTGGTAGAGCAACTTATTCCGGAATGAGTGGACCCGGGTTCGAACCCCGGCGCGGATAAAAGTGACGGAGAAATTTACTTCGTTATAATGGCGCCCGAACTATCCGGATGACCCGACCGTTCAAAATCTCGCATTGGTGTGATGTTATTTCCACACCGCGAGATAGGAAAAATATGAGCAGCACTTCGAAAGAAAAAGAAAAATAAGGGGGAGATGATGTAACGTACCAGGAGATGTGACGTACCTGCCAGCAGGACGCACATGACATAAAGGCAGATAGGAATCAGAATACATGTCCGCGTAGCTTAATTGGTAGAGCAACTTATTCCGGAATGAGTGGACCCGGGTTCGAACCCCGGCGCGGATAAAAGTGACGGAGAAATTTACTTCGTTATAGTTGGCTCAATCGTTACCTCCGAGATCTTGAAGGCCTATCAAGTCGTAACGTCATTTTCAGTGACGTCACACCTCGTGGATCTGTGTCATCAAATCCCTATATAATTAAGAGTGTTCCTTTCCTGTGGTTTGCTTCAACTAACATTTTAATTACGGTTTTATATACCGGTAATTGAATGAGATAGGTAATTGATTATGCCACATCCGTCTTGTGTTCCCGGCTGTCCTGGAAATTATAACACAGGATCCATAGTTTGTGTGTATGGATTTCCAAAAGACCAAGATTTTGTGTTCTAAGTGTATTCGTGCTATTAAGAGGGATAACTTCACAGTTACATCACACAGTAAGGTATGTACCTCTGTGGTATGTACATAGAACATTTTTAATCGAATTTAAATACAAGAACCCAGTTAATAACAAAAGATCTTAATTAATTAATTTGGTCAAGCATTTGGAAAAAAAGCATTTTAGCAAATGGATATCGTTGAGGTCTAGTTTAAAAGTGAAATAATGTTTTTCATGCCGACTGCCCATTATGGTATAACAGTGAACACTTCTTGTTTCTTATTCATCTTCTGGAGGAATAATAATATATATATAGTTTTCATTACACTTAGTTCAGGTATTTTTATAACAGCTAAAAACAATAACGAGTCATTGAAAACATTCTCCTACGAACGTTCATTCCTGTTACTCAAGTTATTGACTGAAAAAGAGAAAAACATACGGAATCTGCATATTGATTTCCAGATTTAAAAAACGGGAGCTACAACAGTGTAATAATTTTATTTATCATTCTTTTAATTAAAAGAATAATTTAAGCATCTGCAGTGATATGTTACATTTGTGATACAATTTCTCACTGTAATACCGAAATCCTAACACAACGATCGTGACCACCGGATGATCCGATTCCAAAACATTCTTCCACGATCGCTGATTCCTGTTACTAAAGTTATTGATTGACAACAACAGCCAAAAAAGATACAGAATCCGCAAATTGATTTTCGGTTTTAAAAAACGGGGTTCTGACGCATAAGAGCAATGGAATGGATTCTGGTCCTATGTCCTGACCTTTGACCCTGCTTCTCCCATTTTCAATAGGGTTCGTCCCCAGGTGGTCCCCTACCACTTACTAAAATTACGTTAAGCATTCGCAGCGTTATGTTACATTTGTGATGCAATTTCTCACTGTAATATCAAAACTCTAAAACAACGATCGGGGCCATTGGAAATATACTACGATGCGCCTAGGCGCTCTCTCTCTCTCATCATTTCATGGGCTGCTACGATCCGCCGCATAACCATGGTCCACCGCGAGTGACGTCAGAAACCAGTGCGACGGCCTTGTCTTTCCGGGGGTCACGGCTCAATGCAAGTCAAGTGAAGCAAGCGAAACGTCACTCCTGTGATGTCGCGGCAGCCATCTTAAGACTAACATAAGCAGTTTATGGATTAGCTGTTAACGCTATGCGAAGCATGGATTTGGCAATTTCCATTTAATATTAATAAATGTGCCCTTCTTTATTATATTAATCGTTGATATACTGTTATGAAGGATATTATTAGTTGATTTATCAATGTTTAGGGCGTTACGGCTACTTCCAGGTATTTAGAATTTAGGAAACATTTCATGTTTCCTAAATTCTAAATTCCTGGAAGCATGCCCTGACAGATGTTTATTTCCGAGTTTCTACTAGAATTTTTTCCTCTGTTGGCACAACAAAATGTCATACTTTTCAGTGCCATTCTATCAATCAAAATGGGAAATTAAGCTGATCACATCTAAATTGACTTCATATAGGCTCTTGACTACTATCTGCTCTTCGGAGATTAAAAGATTTAATATTAAATATTTCTCCGTTACTTACCTGTGAAAGGTAACTCCAGGAGGTGGTAGTTCGAAATTGTTGTGACATCCGTAAGCGCAAGAACACACCATTGCTAAAATGAAAACAAACCTTAAATTTCGAAAATCAAACTTGTCACGTACGTTACTCAATGGCCCAAAACGACTATCAGAATCTTAAGACGGCCGTCACACCGTCAGCGTCGTATTCTAAGAAAGCTTCAAGTTTGTGACGTCATACTTTCTCCCCATATTCCTACCTCTAATTGCCAAAATCTGCTCTGTTTTACGTCAAACCGTATGCTGACGTCACAACGCTGTTCTAAATCGTAAAACAGTTACGGATTTTAAATTACTTTTCTTTCCCTTAATTGCTTTTCCCTTTCTTTAATTTTATGTTAAAAAATGATTTTCTAGATTCACCGTTAAGAGAATGAAAACAAGTTAGTAAAATCATGCAATGCATTGATTATGATACGCTTTCCAACATACCAGAAATTATTACTCAAGTTATGTGGATAATGGCTGTGGAATAAATCTCGCTCCTGTGTCCTGACCTTTGACCCCATTTCGATGATATTCAACAGAACCGGTTCACTATACCTCCGGAACAACATGATAAAGTTGTGTTGCAATAGAAGCAGTTTTGCGCAAGTTATGAGAATAATGGCTGTGGAATAAATCTGGCTTTTGTGCAATGACCTTTGACCCCATTTCGTTGATATTCCACAGAACCGGTTCACTATACCTCCGGAACAACATGATAAAGTTTTGTCGAAATCCAAGCATTTTAGGTAAGCTATGATGCACAAGGGCAATGGAATGGATACCACTCCAGTGTCCTGACCTTTGACCCCATTTCTCCCATTTTCAATAGGGTTCGTCCCCAGTGGCTCCCTACCACATACTAAAATTTCATCGAAATCGAACCATTTTTACTCAAGTTATGACGCATAAGGGCAATGGAATATATCCAGCTCTTATGCCCTGCCTAACCTTTGATCCCATTTCGCGTATTTTCAATGGGGTTCGTCCCCAGTGGTTCCCTACCACATACTAAAACTTCATCAAAATCGAACCATTTTTACGCAAGTTATGACGCATAAGGGTAATGGAATATATCCAGCTCTTATGCTCTGCCTGACCTTTGACCTCATTTCGCCCATTTTCAATAGGATTCGTGCCCAGGTGTTTCCTATCACACACTAAAATGTCATCGAAATCGAACCATTTTTACGCAGATTCTGACGCATAAGAGCAATGGAATGGATTCCGGTCCTATGTCCTGACCTTTGACCCTGCTTCTCCCATTTTCAATAGGGTTCGTCCCCAGGTGGTCCCCTACCACTTACTAAAATTTCTTCGAAATCGAACCATTTTCACGTGAGTTATCGTGCGGACGGGCTGACGGACGGACGGACGGACAGACGGACGGACGGACGGACAGACGGACGGACGGACAGACGGACAGATGGACGGACGGACCAAGCTGGAGCATATACGCTTCTTCAACCTACGGTTGGAAAGCGTAAATGATTGCCAGTGATATTAAAAAAAAGGTACAATAAATAAGAACTTACTTTTAATGTCAAAACACGTGGTAACTGTGAAAGTTTAGTTTTTAAATGTCAGTGGTTTTCTACGTGTGCTCCGTTGTTTTTTCGCAGGATGTCTAAATGGTAGTCCAGTTCCTCCCACGTGCGCTGCGGAATGGCAGACGTAACAAGGTGGAAGGCTGCAGTAAAATGTACTTTGACCTCAGTGATAGATGTAACCTTTTTCTCGTATACAGTGTCCTTAGTAAATCAAACAGAGGTCATCGCTCTTTCCACGTTTATAAGTGAATCACGGAAAAATTCTCATTGGCCGCCACCGGGAATGGAACCCAAGGTCTTCCAGTTACGCGCCGGATATGCTTCCTCTGCATTAAACTATAAGTAACTGGAAGACCCTGGGTTCGATTCCCGATGGCAGCCAATGAAAATTTCTCCGTGACTCACTTATAAACGTGGAAAGAGCGATGGCCTCTGTTTGATGTTCCTGGTCCACGTCAAATGTCTGTATTAAATATTCATTCACCTTCTGAATATTTGTTCAGTTGCTGCTTACCATCTTTGGTGAATATCCAGCATTGTGCGGGACTCCGAGAAGCAACCTCCCAATTTAGCTTGGCAGTTAGTGTGAGTGAGTCTGGAGGAATTCGAGGCCGCTGTGGTGCAGTGGAAGCATATCCTGCGCGTAAGTGGAAGAACCTGGGTTCAATTCCCGGTGGCGGCCAATGAGAATTTTTCGTGACTCACTAATAAACGTGGAAAGAGCGATGACCTCTGTTTCATGTTCCTGGTCCACGTCAAATGTCTGTGTTAAATATTCATTCCCCTTCTGGTTATTTATACAGTTGCTGCTTACCATCTTTGGTGAATCCCCAGCATTGTGCGGGGCTTCAAGAAGCAATCTTACAGTTAGTGTATGTGAGTCTGGAGGAATTCCAGGCCGCTAAGGTGCAGTGGGAGCATATTCTTCGCGTAAGTGGAAGAACCTGGATTCGATTCCCGGTGGCGGCCAATGATTATTTTCCGTGACTCACTTATAAACGTGGAAAGAGCGATGACATCTGTTTGATGTTCCTAGTTCACGTCAAATGTCTGTATTAATTATCTTTAGTAAAGCCTCGCATGGGGTAAGATCAGGAGAACGGGTTGGCGATGCCGTCGGATCTCCACATCCAATCCAACGCCCTGGAAAGTGGTGGTCTAAAGATCTGCGTACATCCAAAGACCAGTGTGGGAGGCGCTCCATGTTGCTGGAAAATGATGTCTTGAATATCCTGGAATAGGTGAATTACTAATTGTTTTAACAAATCCAGGTATACGTTATGCCAGTAAGGTTTGGTTCAGTGAAGAAAAAGGGCCCTATCAGTCTGCCTTCCATTAGGCCAGCCCAGACATTTACCTTCGGGCTGTATCTCTCGTGTGCTACGCCCACATGGGGATTTTCCGTGCCCCAGATGCGACAGTTATGTTTATTCACTCTGCCAGAAACATGGAATCTGGACTCATCGCTGAAACCTATCCGTGAAGTGAGTGGGGAGTCTTAGTCATTGCGATTAAGTATATCTACCGCAAATTCTTTTCGACGTGGTTGATCATTTGGTCGATTTTTTTGGACTAACTGCACTTTATACGCATATAGGCAGAGACGTTTTTCGAGGAATTTTGTAAACCATTGCTCGTGGTATACGACTGGCGACGCGGACGGTCTTCTTCATCCTCCTTAGATAAGCCTTACGCACGTCTTCCTCCTTTTAGTCTAAAACGAAGGTCTCCCAATGATTTTGCCTTTCAAGACACTATTATATTGTTTATTTATCCATTGTTCGATGCTTCTTCGTGCCGGTGGCTGTCTCCTGTACTCCGTTCTAAACTTACGCTGAACTGTTGTTACCGATTTTCAAACGAAAGCACACACGCTGCTTTCTTCACTGGGGAAGCCATGTCTGTTGTATGCCGTGTTTGACGAGATTTTTCATTACATGATACACCTGGCGCCATCTATCATCTGACTTAACAAACTTTAACACATACCACGTCTCTTGACGTTTAAAAATATTGTTTTTCTATCGTATTTTTTTTAATATCATATTGAAGTTGTATACTTCATTTAATCTGACTGAACACATCCTAATTCATCTTTCAGACCCTAATTTCTCAATCTAATTCCTCAACACACCCTAATTCCTGAATCTGACAGAACACACCCTAATTCCTCTTTCAGGGGGAGGACCTCTTTCATCGAACAATGTCACTTCAGGGGGAGGACCTCTTTCATCGAAAAAGGAAGAGGAGACATGGGGAGGACCGCTTTCATCGTGTATCTGGATTCATCAGTCCATAGGGGGAGGACAAATTCAGAAAGAGGACGTCTTTTATCGAAAAAAGGGATAAAGAGAGAGGACCTCTTTCATCGAACAATTGGTTGTTTATTTACTCATTGTTCGATGCTTCTTCGTGCCGGTGGCTGTTTCTTGTACTCCGTTCTAAACTTACGCGGAACTGTTGTTAGAGATTTTGACTTCGCAAACGAAAGCACACACGCTGCTTTCTTCACTTGGGAAGCCATGTCTGTTGTATGCCGTGTTTGACGAGATTTTTCATTACATGATACACCTGGCGCAATCTATCATCTCACTTAACAAACTTTAACACATACCACGTCTCTTGACGTTTACAAATATTTTTGTTTTCTATCGTATCTTCTTTAATATCATATTGAAGTTGTATATTTCATTTATAGACACACTGTAGTACTTCATGCCACATAGGCGTTACAAATGTACTCAACGAACATACGTTTATGAATAGTACAGTACACTCGGACCCATTTCATTCTGAAAATCCCCCAAATATGTAGCGTCAGTTAATAAACAAAGATTCTTTCCACGTTTTAGCACCACACAGCAACCGAAAAATTGTTATTCTGTGACTGCTGTGGAGGCAGTACCTAAAAAATATTTTTTCGGATGCTGTGATTCCCCAGCAGTAGGCGAATAACAATTTTTCGGTTGTTGTGTGTTGTTAAAACGTGGAAAGAGCGATGTCTTTGTTTATTCACTGACGCCACGTATTTGGAGGATTTTCACTTTGGATCTCGCCCTTTAGATTTAACTGCTGTAATTAATATATAGCCAGTGCCGTTAATGCCCACCCGATGGAGACGTCTCAGTAGCTGAGACCATCTGACAGATTTATGATGTCGGAAGCTGACAGAAAAACACACATAGCGCCGTGGATTGTTGGCCACCGTGGTGTAAGGCTAACGCGCTCTGCTAGATATCGAGAGATCCGGGATTCTATTCCCCAGTGGTGACCGAATAACAATTTTTCGGTTGCTGTGTGTTGCTAAGAGGTGGGAAGAGCGATGTCTTTGTTTATTCACTAACGCCACGTATTTGGAGGATTTTCACTTTGGATCTCGCCCTTTGGATTTAACTGCTATAATTAATATATAGCCTGTGCCGTTAATGCCCACCAGATGGAGACGTCTCAGTAGCTGAGACCATCTGACAGATTTATGATGTCGGAAGCTGACAGAAAAACACACATGGAGCCGTGGATTGTTGGCCACCGTAGGGTAAGGCTAACGCGCTCTGCTAGATATCGAGAGATCCGGGATTCTATTCCCCGGCGGTGACCGAATAACAATTTTTCGGTTACTGCGTGTTGCTAAAACGTGGAAAGAGAGATATGTCTTTGTTTATCCATTTTATTCTCTTGCGAAAAACTTCACGCGACGTTTCTCTGGTAATTTAAATTAAACCATACCTCTCAGCTGCAACAGCTTTGTTTTCTGTTAATAATTCAATTTCAGTGCTATAAATTCAGTCTTTAGATGAAGCGTTGTACCATTTTAAGATCTCCCTGGTAGTAAAATTGAGAATATATCTTGCGTTTAACAGCTCATCAGCCGTTGATCCTAGAAAGGATAACTTAAAGTGGGAGCATAAATTAGAGGCTCCTGTGCGTCACACTTGAACATTGCAGAACAGCTTCCTAATGCTCAGATTGCGAAAACACTCCTCTTGCAACGTGTAGTCAAGGAGTTTAAAAGCTATAACAAAGTCTCCCTAATACTTGCTAGGTAAAAGAGTTTAAGCAAATGCTTCAGAAGAAATATATTTCATTAAAGCTAGTGCAGTAAATTACCTCGAGAGAGAGAGAGAGAGAGAGAGAGATACATGTAAAATCATTCCAGAAAATAATAAAACGAAAATTGCTGAGGTCTGGAGCGAAGCAATCACCCCATTTCTCAAGAGCTCCTCTTTTAAATACTTCAGATCGTGAGTGGGATTTAAAGGATATCTGGAACTTAATGCAATTGGATGTTACGTTACCTAAATTGGGAAAGAAAAAGCTCTAAGTAAAGCACGTCTCCTAATAAGTGTTCTTATCAAGCCCGATTCTCGGGCTTCTCGATGTTCTATTAACAAAATTAGGATATTCCTCACCAAACGCAAAATTCCTGAAATGGAAACAAATTTCTAAGCGCTTTTGCATTTCGTTAAATGGGTTATAATTAACAACGCAAAAGGCCGGGAAATGTTTATAAGAAAAACAATGATTTGAATGTTGATACAACTGCGATCCTGGCTAATCAATTGAGATGAATATTCAAAATAGTGAAAAGCTCTATGCACATTGTTTTTCACGTCAGAAGCAAAGTCCAATTTTTTAATGGCTGTGAGCAAAGCGCGAGAATTGACACAAAATTATGAAAGTGAATGTTGCAAAACTGAAGTACTTTACACAAAATAAAACAATGTTAAAAAGGTACCTTAAGTCCGACAAGCAACATGGTTCTGCATAGATGTAATAGTAATCAACTCTGCTCCATTGTCCAATATATCGGATTAACACTTCAAAAAGGCTAGGACTCGATTGCAGGTCGAGGTTCACTGAAGAGCAATTGAATTAGCGATACCTGTCTAGTAACGTGTAGCACCACCTTTCGCCCTGATGACGGCGGCGATTCGTTTCGGCATTGACTCGACAAGACACCGGATACGTTGGGAAGCCATACGGATATCCACAACCCCTGAACAAGCTCCCACAGTTCACCAAGATTTGATGGAGAGGGTCATCTCTCTCGATGGCATCACAGATGTGCTCGATGGGATTGAGGTCAGGTGACCTAGCTGGCCAAAGAAGCGAGGTCACGTCGGTGGAGTGTTCATCCAACCAATCGGATACAATTCGGGAGCTGCATTGTCTTGTTGCAGGATGAGGTCCCCAGTGGGATGTTGAAATCGCACAAACGGGAGCAAACGGTCGTCCAGGATATACCGGTAGCGTTAACCTGTAAGGGACGATGTCACCCGTACCAGGAGTCCCATTTCAGTCCACGTTAACAGTCCCCAGACGAGAATGCCACTCCCACCAGCTTGAAGAGTACCCTGCTGCCAAGAAGGATCCTTCGCTTCATGTGGTTTGCGCCGTACTCGTATCCTGCCATCCGCAAATACCACCACGAATCTCGACTCATCAGTCCATGCAACATTTTCCCAGATGTCTAAGGTCCAGTGGCGACGTTCCTCCGCGGTACCCTCGTAGGACGATGGCCTCTGTACCCCATAGCGAGGAGATGGTTCTGCATGGTGTGGCTGCTTACAAGTTTTTGTGCACCAGCGTTAAAACGCCGAGTGATTTCTTGCACGGTGGCAAGTCTATTCGCTGTTACAATGCGAGCTAGCCGACGATGACACCGCTCATCCACACGCTGTTGTCCACAGCAGTTGGCCCTTGCAGGGATGGTTTTACCGGATTCGATGTACTCACGGTGCCCCCGTGCCACAGTGGCTCGTGAAAATCCCAGTGCTTGCACGACTTCCGAGATGGAGTGACCCATTCGTGCGGCCCCGACAATTTTCCCACGATTAAATATGCTTAGATCCTTCGTCTTACCCATTATGCGTCCAACTCTTACTGATTTCCGTCGCATCACTCCTTATATTGTCGGATCGCTGCATACGTCTTGTCGTTTCCGTTTACAGGGCCACCCACAGCGCCACAATTGCATAACGCCACCTGTCTCTAATTCAATTGCTCTTCAGTGTATATAGACAGTTCAAAAGACACATCTAAACTCACATTTAGTGTAAACGCATATAACGAATGAAAGGTGAACACAATTTAACTTCCGACTTGGCTATAGAAAAAAGAGACGGAAACCTCGCTTCTTCACAAAAATATAAGCAAACATCGTGTGATAGTAGGGCACATGCTATGCATTTCGGTACTTGTTCGTACCATTATCAAGCTGTGTACTGGTGGCTCTGCTGGAAGATCGGGTAAATATATCCGAAGACTGCCAATCTGTGGCTGTCATGCCACTGCCCACGTCATCCTCAAAGGTCACATGTTGAATTCGTCCGACCGAGCATTCCTCACGCTTTTCACAAAGGCGATTCAAGTTATTGTGGTAATTTTTATACAGTTAACAATTTCAGTTCAATGTTGCACCACAATATTCTGCAGCATCTGACACTTACATCATGATCTGGTGCAGCATCTGACACTTACATCATGATCGGCGAAAGAACTTTCATTAAAGAGCCTTGCAGGACTTTAGATTATGTAAGGCAGGTGGAGCATTGACGTTCGCCCCTACACCCTTTTTAAGAGTATGCCACATTGTATTCTGTCCGTCAAAAATACAATGGTGGCCACACAAAGTACTGATTTTGGACTTTTTGTGTTCTAAAGAATGTAAGTATTCATCTCTGGGATCATTTTTCAAAAATATCTCTGATTAGTAATTACACTGAAGAGCATTTGAATTAGAGACAGCTGGCGTTATGCAAATGTGGCCCTGTAGGCTGCCCTGTAAACGGAAACGACGTGACGTATGTAGTGATCCGACAATATAAGGAGTGATGCGACGAGAATCAGTAAGAGTCGGACGGAGTATAGGTAAGGCGAAGGATCTAAGCTCATTTGATCGTGGGAAAATTGCCGGTGCCCGACGAATGGGTCACTTCATCTCGGAAGTCACTGTGATTTTTACGAGCCACGGTTTCATGGGTGTACCGTGAGTACATCGAATCCGGTAAAAACCATCCCTCCAAGAGCCAACTGCCGGGGACAACAGCGTGTGGATGAGCGGGGTTATCGTCGTAAAGCTCGCATTGTAACAGCAGATAGACGGGCCACATTGCAAGAAATCACTCTCCAGTTTAACGCTGGTGCACAAAAACGTGTAAGCAGCCACACCATCCAGAACCACCTCCTCGCTATGGGGTAAAGAAGCCATCGTCCCACGAAGGTACGGCTGCTGACCGCACGTCACAAATTGCAAAGATTAGCATGGGCGCGGGAACATCGCCACTGGACCCTAGACATGTGGGAAAATGTTGCCTGGACTGATGAGTCGAGATTCACGTTGGTAAATGTAAAGTTTACCTGCTGTGTTACATGTTGGATCTACTGAAAGAGTAATGGACCAATAAAAGGTTATAGTAACCTGCTGTGTTACATGGTGTATCTACTGAAAGAGTGTTGGACCAATAAAAAGTTATAGTAACCTGCTGTGTTATATGCTGTATCTACTGAAAGGGTGCTGAACCGATAAAATGTTATGGTAACCTGCTGTGTTATATGTTGGATCTACTGAAAGAGTGCTGGACCAATAAAAGGCAATAGTAACCTGCTGTGTTGTATGTTGGATCTACTGAAAGAGTGCTGAACCGATAAAAGGTTATAGTAACTTGTTTTGTTATATGTTCGATGTACTGAAAGGGTGCTGGACCGATAAAATGTTATAGTAACCTGTTGTGTTATATGTTGCATCTACTGAAAGAGTGCTGGACCAATAAAAGGTTATAGTAACCTGCTGTGTTATATGTTGTATCTACTGAAAGACTGCTAGACCAATAAAAGTTTATAGTAACCTGCTGTGTTATATGTTGTATCTACTGAAAGAGTGCTAGACCAATAAAAGTTTATAGTAACCTGCTGTGTTATATGTTGGAACTTCTGAAAAAGTGCTGGACCAATAAAAGTTTATAGTAACCTGCTGTGTTATATGTTGTATCTACTGAAAGAGTGCTAGACCAATAAAAGTTTATAGTAACCTGCTGTGTTATATGTTGGATCTTCTGAAAAAGTGCTGGACCAATAAAAGTTTATAGTAACCTGCTGTGTTATATGTTGGATCTTCTGAAAGAGTGCTGGACCAATGGATGGTTATAGTAACCTGCTGTGTTATATGTTGCATCTACTGAAAGAGTGCTGGACCAATAAAAGGTTATCGTAAGTCTGACTTCTGTATATGTTCTTCTGGCCGTAAAAGCTTAATTAGGAACTATTGCATCGTAGTCTTATTCAGTTCAACCTTCCTTAGTCATTGTTTTACACATAGCGTAACACCAAACCTTGCTCACGAAAAAGACATTACGTTATACACTGTTTGGGCAATCGTGCAACAAGATCGACGAATGATGTGAGAAGACACAGCGGCTGTCAACTAATATTTTAAAAACATTCTGCGCAACAAATTACTGCTGCATCGTATGTGTTCCGGATGGGTACCTCGTCACCTGACAAGAGAAGAATTGTTAGGCAGATTTCAGGTGCGTCGTGAGGGGAAACAAATAATTGCAAAGGAACCATACTTCCTAATCTCAGTAATGTCTCCAGAAGGAACATGGGCCCACTATTTCCACCCCCACGCGAAGCACGCAACGAGGGACTCGAAACACACAGGCTCGCCTCCTCAGAAAAACGTCCACCAAACCAAATCAGCTGAGAAGGGGATGATGATCGTTTTCTTTGATCACAAAGGTGTAGTCTACCAACTAAATTTGAAGTGTCTGCGACGACACATATCGAGTAAGCGACTGTAACTGGTAAGCAAGTGGACACGAAACCATGATAACGCCCGACTACATGTGTATGCTTGGGTTCAACAGTTTCTTACGAAATGCAGTATTGAAATCATGCCACAGCCTGCCTACAGTCGGGACATCGCCCCGTGCTATTTCTGGTTGTTTCCAGCAATGAATAAGAAGTTCCGTGGCGCAATATTCAATACAGATGCTGACGTTATTCAAGCTGTACAGGGGTCGTTAAAGGAGCTTCCACAAAATGCCTTCGCCACATGCTTTGGAAAGTGGACTGAACGATGAGACCGTTGCATATCATCCGAGGGAAGATACTTTGAGAAAGAATAACATATATTTTGCTGTACCTATATTTCTTCATTTTGTGAGACTTTACTCTCAGTTTTTATGGAACGGACTTTGTATAATGCCTGTCCTTCCTATGATGGAGTAATCAGCCTCATTTAAATATAAAAGGCATAAAGATGACAATTTATTAAAAAAATCTACTGAAATACAACAAACCGCAATTAATTTTAACAAAGTCCACGAAATCTTCAACGCAATGTGAGTTCAAAACAAATTAATCTTCTCTGGAGATATTCTAAGCTCTCCTATCAACATTTATTCATGATATATATGCAGCCTAGTTGAGTTTTTGTTTTCCTATCGTTTTTTACTTGACATGCAAATACTTTCTCCAAATTTATCTTAATTATTGATCGCAATCAATTGAAATAGGCTGCTTTTTAAGATTCATTTACTCGAACGACACTGGAAATCCATCTCAGTTAACAAGGCACTTCTAAAATGGCATTTTCGACAGAAAGAAACGACGGGAAGAAATAAAAAAAAAATAAAAAAAAATAAAAATCAGATTGTTGATGATCGACTCGACGCATCTTCATAATGGAGTTGATGGCATTCCGTGCTTAAATGGATGAGCGCAGTACAGGAACACGCTGTGACCTCGAGCTGACGACTCTTCTAAAAGAATGCGTCAGCCATTAATGAAGCGGAGAATTTTTATTCCTTGTCATTGTTCAGCTGGGCTTATAAATAAGGGACGACAGCAACCTTCGTCTAGAGTTCCCCGAATTATAAAGGCATTGATTACTTACTCTGAGAGAGGTACTGAATTCGAGTTGCTGCGCAAATTTCTTTCAGCGTTCACAGCTTCAGCGAAAAAAGAATGTGTATATACTGATGAACAACAGAATAAGCAAGTAATATGAAAAACGATAAACTTTTTATCGATTGAACAAGGATTTTTCCAGTAAAAACATCTGATGGATTTTAAAGAAATCGATGCATAAAATTTAAGTCTGGTAAGTATTCGGACTTTTATTCCTATCGATACAAAACCGTGTGTCGAATCGTATGTATGCAAGAAACTATTACGCCTACTTTCAGTGAAGTGACGTCACAGCTGAGCTGCTTGATACAACACTGGCGTGCAAAAATTAAGGACGAGACGATTTTTCGAATGTAACTTCGTGCAGAAGTGCTCCACATCGACTCAAATCATACCATAAGATCCCCAAGATGTACGAATATGGGACAAGTTAGCAAAACCGTCCAAACTAGGAATCCATAGGATACAACGCACTTTATTGAAAAGGTTGCTTCGAGCACAACTGGACAGAAGACAGAAACATTCATGTGACAGGCGGTTGCCAAGAAAAATCCAGTCTTTAGTAGGGAACATGATTACCCCTGACTGCGGCTGCAGGATTTACAACATCTGTCCATGCTGAGGACGAGGTTGTCAAGGAGCTGTTGAGGCATTACGGCCCATTCCACTTGTAGCGCCAATCGCAGCTGCGGAATCGTTGCTGGCGGCTGGTGACGTGCTGCCAAGCGTCTCCCGAGAAGGTCCCACACGTGTTCGATTGGATTTAGGTCCGGGGACCTTGCGGGCTAATCCATGCGTTGAATATCTTCACTCTCCAACAGCTCTGAGACAGACACTGTACGATGATATGTAGCGTTGTCGTCCATGAAAAGGAACTCAGGACACACAGCACCTCTAAACAGACGCACGTAAGGCAGGGAGAACCTCAGTACAATAGCGGACACCAGTGATTGAACCTCCTTGGAAGATATGGAGATCAGTACGGCTACCAAGCATGATACCGCCCCAAACGAGAAGCCCGCCACCTCCAAACCGGTCCCTTTCGATGATGTTGGAGGTGTGATTGCGTGTTCCCTTTTCTCTCCAGATGTGTAGACGTCCAGAATCGCTCCTTAGACTAAATATGCTCTCATCCGTAAAGAGAACTCGACCCCATTGCTGATGTGTCCGGTTCTTGTGTTCCTGGCACCACGGAAACCGCCCTCTCCGATGAGCAGGCGGCGTTAATGGCACACACCGTACTGGTCGTCGTGCAGATAGACCACCTTTGTGCAGCCTCCTGGCCACGGTAAAACACGATAACTGACGTCCAGTTGTCTGTTGCATGTGCCTTGCGATTTCTCCCGCTGTTCGCCGTCTACCTCTTCTCGCCTGTAGGACAATATACCGGTCGTCGGCTGCCGTGGTTGCTCGTGGACGACCACTGCTAAACCCTCGGACAGCAGTTCCTTTCGTTTGAAATGCCCTCCAAAGTCGTGAAACTATGTTGTGAGCATTCTCGAACTCCTCGGCCACACTAGTCCCAATTCGACCTTCTTCAAACTTCCCAATGACGCGACCTCGGGTAAAGTCATCCAAATGTCGTCTACTGGATTGCCTGTTGGCCATATCACACGGTGGCAGTAACTCAATGTCGTTCAAACCGATGTACACCGTGCAATAGCTTTCACCGAATTGCTGATCATACACCGCCCGTGTGCTTGATAACCTTCCGACCCTTCCCCCGTCATGCTGTATATATTTGCATGCCCTACCATACGGGACGATCCTTTGGTCCGTTCTGCCCGCTCGTTCCGCTGTTATGCTAAGTTCTCCTCTTCGTCCTTAATTTTTGCACACCAGTGTATTAGGGGTATGCAAAAGTTTCTGCCGTTTTAAGGAGAAAGGAGACACGAACAATCAGGAAACCAGTACACATTTATTCAACGAAATGTTTGCCGCCAGCATCAATGACGTGCCATTTTTCAGGCAACAAATGGATGCCTCTTTGATAGAAGGACTCGGGTTTTGAGCTTGTAACGTATACTCTATATTCACTTTCCTTTTGATTTTACTATCTCTGGTTATTTTATTTTACTATGTAAATTATCTTCCTACTGAACGAAATATTATTTCACCCGCTGAATGAGATCTGGCAATGAGTGCAAGTCATGACGTGGTGGTAGCTAGTATATAGGCGCGTTCATCGAGACTTGAGTGTGGTTGAGTTGTGTAGTTGTGTTGTTGGTTGTTGCGTTGGTTGATGTGTTGGCGTTGCGAGGTGTTGTGATGAAAGTGTGTGTACTATAAGAGGAAAGTTTATTCATTATTATGTACAAGATATATGAGTGCCTTAGTTGACCAAGAGTCTTGGAAATAAACAAGTTTTTCAGTAAGTTCAGTCTTTCTCAATTCTTAGTTTTGTCAGACCTCTGTCTGGCTGTTAGGTTTATGACTTTGATTACTTAATATAAATAACCAGCGTTGAGACTTTGTTTAAGTTCATAATTAACGAGTAACAACACCCTTTTGGGAATTCATTATTTTGAAGCTTAGAGCATTATTCATTCATAATAATTAGCTTAGCAAAAGATTATAAAGCTAATTCATTATAAGCTGAAGAACGGAGTGAGAAGATTTTCCACCTCTGGAACTGTGGTGAACTGCTGTTGGCCTAGGGCATTTTGCACAGCCCGAACCAGATGAAAGTCTGAGGGTGCAATGTTCGGGGAGTAAGCCGGGTTCGGTAAAACCTCCCATTGTCCCTGTTCAAGGGTTGATTTCGTGGTGGCACCGATATGTGGTCTGGCATTATCTTGTAACACGATGTCTGGGCTGCGTCCTTTACTTGACCATGGGCGTTTTTTCTCGATAGCGGCCTTCAGTTTCATCAACTGATCGCTATATCGTTGTGCAGTGATTGTTCCGCGCAGTTTCAACCGTTCGAAGTACAGAACTCCATGCATATCCCACCACACACACACACACACACACACACACACACACACACACACACACACACACACACACACACACACACACACACACACAACAACACCTTTCCCCCGTGGATATCCTGTTTTGCAGTGGATGTTGATGCTGGCTTCTGGCGTTCCAGGATCGCTTGCTTACGGGGTTGTCGCAATAGACTCATTTTTCATCTCCGGTTGTAACCTTCCACGAGAAATTCTTTCCATGAAACCTCTTCAGCAACGACATGCGGATGCCCAATCGTTCACTAATATTACGCTCTGTGGCGTAGAAGCCTTGCCTTACTTCTACGTTAATTTAAGACATCAACATACTAAGAAATAGTTCCTAAATGAAAGAAAACCTTAACGGACAGACGAAGCATGTAAACAACAGAAGTCAAACTTACGGAAAACGATGCTTTATTCAGGATGTAGCAAATACATGGTAGCATAGAATATTGCACTAAACCCTCCACACACCACACAGCGCTCTTTTCAATAATCAGTTTACAACCCAACGCTCTCAAGTAATAGATTAGACGTGGTTTTTATCTCTTGTTCTTATCAAAACTCAGGCATATGTCGCGTTCATTCAACCCCAATTGTGTCGCCAAACGTATTTGTTTGAGAGAAAGATATCACGTTAAGAGTGAAGAATCCCAGAATAAACTCAAGATTTACATAGCGAAAGAAACTAAAAAAGGAAATTTAATTTAGAATATACGTCACAGCTCCGGTAAAGTATGCGGAACCCACTTATCAAACTTCTGTATCTTCTCCAAGACCTGTAGACGCCGTACCAGTGTCGATTCGGGCACTTTCAAACGTTTCGCCAGTTGAGTAGTGGATTATGTGGCATCCTCTTGCAACAGCGATTCCAGCTCTTCGTCTGTGAGTTCCAGCACGTGGCTTGTCTTCCAAGCTTAGGTCACCTTTCTTAAGCCTGGCTGGCAAACCATTCTCGACACGTCGGCTCATCCATAAACGTTTCACCATATGCCTGACATATTGAACCGTATGCTTCACTTGCACTTTTTTCTAAATTAATCATGAATAACAAACAGTGCCGCAAATTAACTTTATCGACCGCCATGCTTGGCTTCATGCACGAACAGAGAGCACGGGTTGCCGGTCGGTTCGACCCCTATAGTGCCCGCTAGCGGGGGCGGCGAAAACGTTTGCGTACCCCTAATGATATTAGGTAGCGCTGTCGATCTAAAAGAATGGCGGCTACGTTAAGTGTTCGGTTCGAGCAGCGAGCAGTAATGAAATATTTAACGAAATAAGCATAATTGCCGTGGACATGAAAAGATTTCGGACGGTGAATAGTATTGCGGATATGTTTCGTTTCAGTGTATACTAATGAGTTACGAAGTTCAAATCTGGCCACGATAACCTTAGATATGAGGCACGTTCAGGCAGGCCTAACCGGGCGCTGACTGATGAAACGATTAAGCAGTTTGACGACTTAATTGCAGACGCATTCGTGTTCGGAATATTGCCATGGAATCGGATATCAGTAAAGATTCTGTTGGACGAATTTTTCACGAACATATCAACTAGAGGAAGATCTGTGGCAGATGCGTAGCCCGAATATTTACAGCGGTGCAAATACGCCAAAGCCTAGACGTTTGCAATGAACTGGTCTAGAGCCAGAATGAGGAAGGCGTACAGATGGGTAATCACTAGAGATGAAACGTGGATTCATAGAGATGAAACGTGGATTCATAGAGATGAAACGTCGATTCATCATTTCGAACCGGAGACAAACCGGTAAAGTAAGCAATGGCGTCATCCGTATTCACCTCCAACAAAGAAGACCATCGGCAACAACACCTACACTTCGCAAAGGAACGACCGTCAGTGGATAGTGGACAAGTGGGAAAAGTTTGCCTTCTCCAACGATTGGAGTTTTCTGCTCCACAGAAGTGATGGGCGGTAGCAGATACGGCGTCAGACACACGAGAACCAACACACGGACGCGCTTGTCGGGGGCTCACGGTAGGAGTGTGAATGTCTGAGGTATGTTCTTTTTCATATGACCTGGAGCGCTGGTACCACTGGATGGGTGCCTGAACGCCAATGGCTACCTGTCCGTCCTCGCTGACCACATCCATCCCTTCATGTTGGATGTTTTCCTAGTATGACCTGGGTCTTCTGGTACCACTGGATGGGTCCCTGAACGCCAATGGCTACCTGTCCGTCCTTGCTGACCACATGCATCCCTTCATGTTGGATGTTTTCCTAGTATGGCCTGGGACAGCTGGTACCACTGGATGAGTCCCTGAACGCCAATGGCTACATGTCCGTCCTCGCTGACCACATGCATCCCTTCATGTTGGATGTTTTCCTAGTATGGCCTGGGACAGCTGGTACCACTGGATGAGTCCCTGAACGCCAATGGCTACATGTCCGTCCTCGCTGACCACATGCATCCCTTCATGTTGGATGTTTTCCTAGTATGACCTGGGATTGCTGGTACCACTGGATGAGCCCCTGAGCGCCAATGACTACTTGTCCGTCCTCGCTGACCACATGCATCCCTTCATGTTGGATGTTTTCCTAGTATGACCTGGGTCTTCTGGTACCACTGCGTGAGTCCCTGAAGCCCAATGACTACCTGTCCATCCTCGCTGACCACATGCCTTCCTTCATGTTGGATGTTTTAATAGTATGACCTGGGACTTTTGGTACCACTGGATGGGTCCCTAAACGCCAATGGCTACCTGTCCATCCTCGCTGACCACATGCCTCCCTTCATGTTGGATGTTTTCCTAGTATGACCTGGGACTGCTGGTACCACTGGATAGGTACCTGAACGCCAATGGGTACCTGTCTATCCTCGCTGACCACATGCATCCCTTCATGTTGGATGTTTTCCTAGTATGGCCTGGGACAGCTGGTACCACTGGATGAGTCCCTGAACGCCAATGGCTACATGTCCGTCCTCGCTGACCACATGCATCCCTTCATGTTGGATGTTTTCCTAGTATGGCCTGGGACAGCTGGTACCACTGGATGAGTCCCTGAACGCCAATGGCTACCTGTCCGTCCTCGCTGACCACATGCATCCCTTCATGTTGGATGTTTTCCTAGTATGACCTGGGATTGCTGGTACCACTGGATGAGCCCCTGAACGCCAATGACTACTTGTCCGTCCTCGCTGACCACATGCATCCCTTCATGTTGGATGTTTTCCTAGTATGACCTGGGTCTTCTGGTACCACTGCGTGAGTCCCTGAAGCCCAATGACTACCTGTCCATCCTCGCTGACCACATGCCTTCCTTCATGTTGGATATTTTAATAGTATGACCTGGGACTTTTGGTACCACTGGATGGGTCCCTAAACGCCAATGGCTACCTGTCCATCCTCGCTGACCACATGCCTCCCTTCATGTTGGATGTTTTCCTAGTATGACCTGGGACTGCTGGTACCACTGGATAGGTACCTGAACGCCAATGGGTACCTGTCTATCCTCGCTGACTACATGCCTTCCTTCATGTTGGATGTTTTCCTAGTATGACCTGGGACAGCTGGTACCACTGGATAGGTCCCCGAACGCCTATGGCTACCTGTCCATCCTCGTTGACCACATGCTTCCCTTCATATTGGATGTTTTCCTGGTATGGCATGGGACTGCTGGTGCCACTGGATAGGTACCTGAACGCCAATGACTACCTGTCCATCCTCGCTGACCACATGCCTGCCTTCATGTTCGATGTTTTCCTAGTATGGCGTGGGACTGCTGGTACCAATGGATGTGTCCCTAAACGCCAATGGCTACCTGTTCATCCTCGCTGACAACATGCCTCCCTTCATGTTGGATGTTTTCCTAGTATGACCTGGGACAGCTGGTACCACTGGATAGGTCCCTGAACGCCAATGGTTTCCTTTCCATTTTCTCTGACCACATGGATCTCTTCATGTTGGATATTTTCTTAGTATGGCCTGGTACTGCTGGTACCACTGGATAGGTACCTGAATGCCAATGCCTACCTGTCCATCCTCGCTGACCCATGCCTCCCTTCATGTTCGATGTTTTCCTAGTATGACCTGGGACTGCTGGTACCACTGGATGGGTACCTGAACGCCAAAGGCTCCCTGTCCATCTTCGCTGACAACATACATCCCTTCATGTTGGATGTTTTCCTAGTATGACCTGGGACTGCTGGTACCACTGGATGGGTCCCTGAACGCCAATGGCTACCTTTCCCTCTTCTCTGATTACATGGATCACTTCATGTTGGATGTTTTCTTAGTATGACCTGGGACTGCTGGTACCACTGGATGGGTACATGAACGCCAATGGCTACCTGTCTATCCTCGCTCACCCCATAGATCTCTTCATGTTGGAAGTTTACCCTTGTGGTTAAGGTGTCTACCAACAGAACAATCCGCCTTGCCACCTTTCTAAAGTGGTGCTTGACTGGTTCTAAGAACGACAAGTAGTGACAACAAACTGGTTTTAAGAACGACAAGTAGTGACGTACTGGTTCCACATGCATCCCTCCATGTTGGACGTTTTTCTAGTATGACCTGGAACTGCTGGTACCACTGGATGTGTCCCTGAATACCAATGGCTACCTGTCTATCCTCGCTTACCCCATAGATCCTTTTATGTTGGAGGTTTACTCCTGTGATGAAGGTGTCTACCAACAGAACAATGCGCCTTGCCACCTCTCTAAAGTGTTGCGTAACTGGTTCTAGGAACACGACACCGATGTCGCCGTTCCCTCTTGGCCGGCGAAATCGCCAGACCTCATTCCCATAGAGCATTTGTTGGACTATTTGTATCGACAGGTTCGACGTGCTGACCCACAATCATGTCATCGCTGAAACCACCGTGCTCTGCTGCAGTCCGAACGGGCACGTGTACCTCGGGCAACCTTTCAGGGCATCATGGCGTCCATGCCACGCCGTCGCGCCGCTGTCATCCTTAACAAGGTTAGCTGTTTCCATTATTAGGTAGGTGGCAGTGGCGTATATACGAGGCTAATTAGGCTAGCTGCGAATCCCAGAGAATGCACAAGTAAAAGCCAATTAAATATACTCAAATAAAAGTCAATTATCAACGTTATTAACATATGTCGATGCTTTCGCTTCGAAGAAAAAACACGAGCGGATTCGCTTCGTTCGATTATGAGAATTAGTCTGGCGTGCGATGATCAACGGCATCAACGTAACGCAAGTACAGTGTAGGTCTTCGCTGTTCTGATGCGAAGAGCTTCAATACTATTATCTGCTAGCGTTTCCATGACAACACGAATGAGCATATGGAACTTTACGCAACGGTTCGCTCAGAAATGAGAAGACTTCCGATTACCTCAGTCCCCCCATTCTCCCGCTTTTTACAGCGGGTGTTCCGCGAGAGTTGTTTCAGTTTGTGTGAAGTGTCAATGAATTGAGGTGGACGTCAAGTAATTATGCTTCCTATACTTAAAATGGAAAAACATTTTGTAAGCATTTCCTTCACATTTAGTGTGTTCCCAAGGATAAAAATTTGAACATCGGTTAAAATAACTTCGTACGTATTATAACTTGGAATACTTAATATTTTCTAAAACATAACAGTAATTATATTAAAAATCAATAGCTTTTCTTTTGGTGGTGTTGAAACCAGAAAAAAGATAGCGCGACCTGTACTTTGATGACGTCAGTAGACAAAAAAATGTTGGATTGCTTAGTTATGGTTATGTTTTAGAAAATATTAAATATTCCAAATTATAGAATGAAGCTTATTTAATCGGCGATCAAATTTTCATCCTTGGGAACGCATTGATTGTCCAGAAAAAAGATGGCGCGACCTGTACTTTGATGACGTCAGTAGACACACAAATGTTGGATTGCATAATTATGGTTATGTTTTAGAAAATATTAAATATTCCAAGTTATAAAATGAAGCTTATTTAATCGGCGATCAAATTTTCATCCTTGGGAACGCATTGATTGTCCAGAAAAAAGATGGCGCGACCTGTACTTTGATGACGTCAGTAGACAAACAAATGTTGGATTGAATAATTATGGTTATGTTTTAGAAAATATTAAGTATTCCAAATTATAGAATGAAGCTTATTTAATCGGCGATCAAATTTTCTTCCTTGGGAACGCATTAATTTTCCAGAAAAGAGATGGCACGACCTGTACTTTGATGACGTCAGTAGACAAACAAATGTTCGATTGCATAATTATGGTTATGTTTTAGAAAATATTAAATATTCCAAGTTATAAAATGAAGCTTATTTAATCGGCGATCAAATTTTCATCCTTGGGAACGCATTGATTGTCCAGAAAAAAGATGGCGCGACCTGTACTTTGATGACGTCAGTAGACAAACAAATGTTGGATTGCATAATTATGGTTATGTTTTAGAAAATATTAAGTATTCCAAATTATAGAATGAAGCTTATTTAATCGGCGATCAAATTTTCATCCTTGGGAACGCATTGATTGTCCAGAAAAAAGATGGCGCGACCTGTACTTTGATGACGTCAGTAGACAAACAAATGTTGGATTGAATAATTATGGTTATGTTTTAGAAAATATTAAGTATTCCAAATTATAGAATGAAGCTTATTTAATCGGCGATCAAATTTTCATCCTTGGGAACGCATTGATTGTCCAGAAAAAAGATGGCGCGACCTGTACTTTGATGACGTCAGTAGACAAACAAATGTTGGATTGAATAATTATGGTTATGTTTTAGAAAATATTAAGTATTCCAAATTATAGAATGAAGCTTATTTAATCGGCGATCAAATTTTCATCCTTGGGAACGCATTGATTGTCCAGAAAAAAGATGGCGCGACCTGTACTTTGATGACGTCAGTAGACAAACAAATGTTGGATTGCATAATTATGGTTATGTTTTAGAAAATATTAAGTATTCCAAATTATAGAATGAAGCTTATTTAATCGGCGATCAAATTTTCATCCTTGGGAACGCATTGATTGTCCAGAAAAAGATGGCGCGACCTGTACTTTGATGACGTCAGTAGACAAACAAATGTTGGATTGAATAATTATGGTTATGTTTTAGAAAATATTAAGTATTCCAAATTATAGAATGAAGCTTATTTAATCGGCGATCAAATTTTCATCCTTGGGAACGCATTGATTGTCCAGAAAAAAGATGGCGCGACCTGTACTTTGATGACGTCAGTAGACAAACAAATGTTGGATTGAATAATTATGGTTATGTTTTAGAAAATATTAAGTATTCCAAATTATAGAATGAAGCTTATTTAATCGGCGATCAAATTTTCATCCTTGGGAACGCATTGATTGTCCAGAAAAAAGATGGCGCGACCTGTACTTTGATGACGTCAGTAGACAAACAAATGTTGGATTGCATAATTATGGTTATGTTTTAGAAAATATTAAGTATTCTAAGCTATAAAATGAAGCTATTTTAATCGATGTTCAAATTTTCATCCTTGGGAACGCATTACCTGTGAAGAAAATGTGTTCAGAAGGTTTTCCATTGGAAGTGCAGGAAGCAAAATTACTTGGCATCCAGCTTAAAATCTGTGATATTATATCTTAAATTCGTGGCTTTGTTTGATTCGAACTGTACTTTGATGACGTCAGTAGACAAAAAAATGTTGGATTGCTTAATGATGGTTATGTTTTAGAAAATATTAAGTATTTCAAGTTCTAAAAGGAAGCTATTTTAATCGATGTTCAAATTTTCATCCTTGGGAGCGCATTATTTGTGAAGAAAATGTGTACAGAAGTTTTTTCATTGGAAGTACAAAAAGCAAAATTACTTGACATCCACCTTAAAATCTGTGATGTTATATCTGAAATTCGTGGCTTTGTTGGATTCGAACTGTTTTGATAAATTTTGTGAGAGCTTCCCTGAACATCTACTATCAGAGCTTAAAGAATTCTATGCTTGAAATTTTGATACAGCTGGATTAAGAATGAATAACTGGGCATAGTGTTTATTGAGGTGTACATATTAGCAAATCTAGTATTAAACTTTCCATGAACAACTGCAACTTCCGAAAAAAGTTTTTCTGTATTAACGGGAATCAAGATATATCTTAGAGCCAGACAAGGGCGTATGCATTCGAGCAACTTGGCTGCTTTGTTATAAGAGAAAAACATAATTTTAAATATGAAAAAATACTCGTAAGAAACATTTTTGTGAAAACGTAATACTCAAGTACACGCAATAGGAAAGAAGAATGGAGTCCATGCAAAAATAAGTGTTTAAATCCTAATCCTCATAATTGTTTAGTATCATGCTAGCAATAGCATGTACCTAAAATTTAGAAAAAGAAAGCTACTTCTGTTACTTAACAATTAAAAGTTAAACTTCGCATTTTTTTTAAGAAACAGCCCTGTGTGTGGGGGTTGGGGGGGATATAACCCAGATCTTCTTTTTTTTTTTTTTTTTAGATTGGAGGTTTAACGACCACCGTGAGCAACTCAATGGGCTATAAGCAGTCGCCTGTCCCTAATTTAGGGTCACTGGTTCCAGGGAAGGGAGAGAGCCAGTGCCGTAAGACAAACACAACATCCATGCCTAACCGGGATTCGAACCCGGACCCCTTTCGGACGAATGATCAGAGGCCATCGCTTAGACCACTGCACCACCGGGGAGGCCTAACCCAGATCTCGGACCCAAGGTACGCCACTGGCAGGTGTCCATATTATTTTGATACGACTGTACGTAATCATGGTACTCGCATTATTTTTTTCAAGCCCTGATTTCGAGTAATTGTTCTTTGTTTGTTTTGTAGCTCTTAATAACTCTCCAAATTGTGATCTGTCTAAAATATTTCGAACATTTGTACAAATGTTTGCCCTTGTCTTTTGTTTTCCAACATCTCACGTCTCACGATGCCCGAAATTTATTGATCAATGTTTGTTAATAGACGCACCTCATAAAATAAAATGCAGTCACGTACGTATTCAGGAGTGCTGAAATATCGCTCTACGCAATAGAAAGTATCTCTATTCCCTTTTTCAAAGAGGCATAAAAAACACTAACAGCAGAAAGGAGAAAGTACTTCGCAGACTTTCCCGCCGTTTTTATTCCTTTGTTGATTTTATTGGTACGACACAAAACAAAAAGTATATTACTACTTTTTGTGTTTTGTTCAAAGGGAAAAGGAAACAAAAATAATAACGTTGTTATCCGGCACTAGCACGTATTTCACCTTCGACAAATTCTTATGAACTTGGTGGAAGTGGAAACTTTTCCCTTCTTCCATCGATGTATTATTGATTTTGACATCTTAGATGTGGTAACAACAAAAGCACTATTGGGAGAACAGGTCACTGGGTCAGAAGCAAGAACCAGTATGGCGTGAGGCCACATGACTTCTTTTGCTTGGGTGTTTTTGCTGTATTTCGGAGAACATATTTCTCTTACCTAAATCCGAAATCAATATAAGTTTTAAGAGGCTGTTTAGGTTCTCCCTGTCATGGTCGAATCCATCGCTAAATTGATACAATTGACGACTGGGAAAAGATACATCTTGCTCGTTCGATTTAAAGAAAGATAAAAAAAGCAGTCTGTAATCCCCGAGAAATACAAGAACGTTCAATTTTACTAGGATGAAATGTACACAGAAGTGCCAAAAGTCATGGGATACCAGTGTGAAAATTTTTACCTGGCGCTGCTGTCAGAAAACGGCAAGACTTCGACGTATGCATTCATACATGCTGTCATTAACCGTCAGAAAACGGCAATGACTTTTGAATCTGGTATGCAGGGAATCGATTAATATATCCGCTGCACCCGGCCACATTACAGGCTGAGGCATACAGAACCAATGCAACCGGTTCCAGTATGTCTCGGCCATCTGGAACCGGTTTGCAATAAATTAGGCCTTAAACGCTCAACCATAGGCATAGCATAACTTTGTGTTCAAATCATCCTCTTTCTGGGACTGGTTCTTAATAGCTTTTTAGGATCTACCCGCTGCTTTCTCGTGCCAGAATTCCAGAAAAATATCCACTTTTTCATCATCCTACGCAGCACAGAATATTTCGTATATGTTACAAGTACGTAGCACTGAAACATTGAGACTTTTCAGATACGTTGTGTGACGTACCTGCCAGCAGGACGCACACGACATAAAGGCAGATAGGAATCAGAATAAATGTCTGCGTAGCTCAGTTGGTAGAGCGACTTGTTCCGGAATAAGCGGCCTCGGGTTCGAATCCCGGCGTAGACCAAAAATGACGGAGAAATTTACTTCGTTATAATGGCGCCCGAACTATCCGGATGACCCGGCCGTTCAAAATCTCGCATTGGTGTGATGTTATTTCCACACAGCGAGACAGGAAAAATCAGAGAATTCCTTCTCCAACGCTTCGAAAAAATAAAAATGTGTGATGTTGCATTCCACACAGCAGATTGACTGGGAGTTCCTAAGTGCACGTTCTACAGTGGATGGCTGTCTGCAACGATTCATGGTCACGGCTGACCCGTGGGCCATGCCCCCGGCCCTCTTTCGGGGGGGGGAGATGTGACGTACCTGCCAGCAGGACACACACGACATAAAGGCAGATAGGAATCAGAGTAAATGTCTGCGTAGCTCAGTTGGTAGAGCGACTTGTTCCGGAATAAGCGGCCTCGGGTTCGAATCCCGGCGTAGACCAAAAATGACGGAGAAATTTACTTCGTTATAGTTGCGCAAAGTAATGTTTCAGAAACCTTACGGTTACGTCAAAATGTCCTCAAACGTTACATAACTTTGAAACATAACTGATACGTTACAGTGAAAGGTCTTTGTAACTTCAACATACCAACTTCATGTTACTGTTACGTATATGAAAGGTATTTGTGACATAATCATATTACTGTTACTTATTTACTACTTTGAACATTACAGTTTTAACAAAATTTGTAAAATCACAATAAAAATTATTACACTGGACAGCTGTTTCAAAAGCAACAACAGTCGTATTAGGAGTTTGTAAATACACTGCTGGCCACCCAAAATGCAACACCAAGAAAGACACGAGATAGCAAAGCTAGGTTTACTGGACACATAACAACAGATACAAAGATGAAACGATTGAGCTTACAGGCCCGTGTGACTTGCGGAACACACAGACATCAATAGTTCGTGTAGCCCCCATGGCTGGCAATAACGGCCGCTACACGCCGCGGCATGGAACGAAAGAGACTTTGGATGTAGGCTTGGGGTATGTCGGTGCAGGCTGCTTCCACACGTTGCCACAGTTCATGAGGCGTAGCCGCTGGTGGTCCTTACCGGGCCACTCGGTTGCCGATCAGCGACCAGACGTTTTCGATAGGCGACATATCGGGAGAACAGTCGGGCCACGGCAGCAGTGACACCTGGTATGCCGTGAAGAATTGTTGCACGATGCGTGCCATGTGCGGGGGCGCATTGTCCTGTTGAAACGTGACCGCTGGCAGGTCCTGCAGGTGGTAAGGGAGGACTACAGGCTCCAAAATGTCGGAGATGTAGCGGTGGCTGTTGAGTGTACCGGTGATGCGCACCAGAAGGGTGCGGGTGTCACCCAATTGCGCCCAAAACCATAACGCCAGGCGATGGACCGGCATGGCGATGCATAATGCAGCGTCATACAGTCTCTCGCCGCGGTGCCGCCACACGCGGATCCGACCATCTAGGTGGTGCGGCAGAAGCGGGATTCGTCGGAGAAGACAATATCGCGCCATTCCGTAGTCCAGGTGCGGCGTTCAACAGACCACTTCCCCCGCACTCGTCGGTGGTGTAACATCAGTGGTAATCGGAAGAATGGGCGTCGTGCGGCAAGTCCCCGCTCCTGCAGACGACGTCGAACGGTACGTGCTGACACAGGTTGTTGCGCAATACACCCTAATTCCTGTGCTAACGTTCGTGATTAAGAAACGTGATTTGTAAATACAAAAACTCACAACAACTCGACTCACACAATACACAAAACAAGCCGTAGGAGCTCAGTGTTTACAAGATTACATCGCACGACACTGTACACTTGTGACGAATGACAGACAGACTAACGTGCACTGGTGGGTTTTCCCTGTGCTGTTGACTCACTAGTGACGCACTGCAGCTGGAAACAACCAATAATCGCACTAGGAGAGGGCGAGACTGTAGACAGGCTGTAGCATGATTTCAATGCTGCATTTCGCAAAAAAAACAAAAAAAAAACTGTTGAACACAAGCAGCCACATGTGGACGGGAGCTATCATGGCGTAGGGTCCACTTGCCCATACGTTACGATCGCTTAATCGATAAGTGTCGTCACAGACTCTTCAAGACTGAAATGTAACACTCAGTAATTTGTGGAGGAATGGCATGCTGGTAAACCGCACCTTTATGATCAAAGAAAATTATCATCATCCCCTTCCCATCTGATTTAGTTTGGCAGACGTTTTTAGGAGGAGGCGAGCCTGTGTGTTTCCAGACACTCGCTGCGCGCTTTGTGAGGGGTGATTGAAATAGTGGACCTATGTTTCATCGGCAGTTATTACAATGTTTAGAAAGATTTGCAATCATTTGTTTCCACTCATGATACACCTGAACTCTGGCTAACGATTGTTCTCTCGTCAGGTGATGAGGTACCCATCTGGAACACACACGATGCAGCAGTAATTTGACGCGTAGAATGCGGAATGCCGACGTTTCTGAAATATTATTTTGCGCCGTTATGTCTTCACACGTCATTCGTCGATCTTCCTGCAGGATTGCCCAGTGCTAACAATACGCTCAGTAACAACACTTTCAGGTCGACCAGGCCTAGTAGCGTGTTCTGCCCACAAAGGCATTTTCTTGAAATCATGGTGCCATCTAGAAATTGTTGACTCACCGATCATTTGTCATCACAAACATTTTTCATTAAATCAACTGTTTCTGGAGCCGTTTTACCCAAGCAAAGTTTTATCGCACAGGACATCTCACTTCTTAACTCTCAATCACTCACCACCACGGCTGTATGGCGAAATGCAGACGTACCTTAAACAACTTGTAACGTACCAGGAGATGTGACGTACCTGCCAGAAAGACGCACACGACATAAAGGCAGATAGGAATCAGAATAAAACGTCCGCGTAGCTCAATTTGTAGAGCAACTTATTCCGGAATGAGGGGACCCGGGTTCGAATCCTGACGCGGATAAAAAAGACGGAGAAATTTACTTCGTTATAATGGCGCCCGAACTATCCGGATGACCCGACCGTTCAAAATCTCGCATATTATTTCCACACCGCGAGATAGGAAAAATAAGAGAATCCTTTCTCCAGCACTTCGAAAAAAACAAAACAAAAAAAAAAAAGATAAGGGGGAGATGATGTAACGTACCAGGAGATGTGACGTACCTGCCAGAAGGACGCACACGACATAAAGGCAGATAGGAATCAGAATAAAACGTCCGCGTAGCTTAATTTGTAGAGCAACTTATTCCGGAATGAGGGGATCCGGGTTCCAATCCTGGCGCGGATAAAAAATGACGAAGAAATTTACATCGTTATAATGGCGCCCGAACTATCCGGATGACCCGACCGTTCAAAATCTCGCAATGGTGTGATGTTATTTCCACACCGCGAGATAGGAAAAATAAGAGAATCCCTTCTCCAGCACTTCGAAAAAAAAAATAAATAAGGGGGAGATGATGTAACGTACCAGGAGATGTGACGTACCTGCCAGAAGGACGCACACGACATAAAGGCAGATAGGAATCAGAATAAAACGTCCGCGTAGCTCAATTTGTAGAGCAACTTATTCCGGAATGAGAGGACCCGGGTTCCAATCCTGGCGCGGATAAAAAATGACGAAGAAATTTACATCGTTATAATGGCGCCCGAACTATCCGGATGACCCGACCGTTCAAAATCTCGCAATGGTGTGATGTTATTTCCACACCGCGAGATAGGAAAAATAAGAGAATCCCTTCTCCAGCACTTCGAAAAAAAAATAAATAAGGGGGAGATGATGTAACGTACCAGGAGATGTGACGTACCTGCCAGAAGGACGCACACGACATAAAGGCAGATAGGAATCAGAATAAAACGTCCGCGTAGCTCAATTGGTAGAGCAACTTATTCCGGAATGAGGGGACCCGGGTCGAGTCCTGGCGCGGATAAAAATGACGGAGAAATTTACTTCGTTATAAACTGCGCAATAGCAAAACCAGAATCGTATGCCACGACTAATAACTCTTGCTGTAGATACTTCCTTAATTCAGTTAGTCATCTGCGTGGTTATTTTCCCCCTTCAAAATGTTGCCACTCAAATTACTCTCAGTTTTTATGGAACGGCCTTTGCAGATTAACAGACGGAGCTTATTATTTTATGTGATATGTTTTCTATCATTTAAGATTAAAATTGTGTTAATTTTATTTAAAGCCGTATTGTCTTTTTCTAGAGTACTGTTTGTGAACCGCTCAGTGTTTCTTTGGAAAACAAAATCAAATAAAGCTGGGTAGTCCATGTAATTTAAGCGATACCGGATTTTATTGCATGACAGAATCTATCCATTCTGTATTTGTAGCGAGCAAAGAAGCACGTTTCTGAATAAAGGAGCATGTTGTCGAACGTATGTTAAGTGATTGTGCAAGGAGAAAGGGAAATCTTTGTTCGCGTCTCGGAGGAATGCTTGGGAAGTGAGGTGGGAAGTGAAGAACGTATGCCCAGAATGGACAGGAAAGGGAATGGCAAAGAAAAGAAGTGAAATTGGTGGAGAAAAAGGTTGAGTGTTGGCATTCGGGCCATTCCTGTTCTTTTATCAAATGCCGCTGAAACCATCGGAGGTGCCGTGTCGCACAAAAGGTCGGGTTCCGAGGTCGTTCCAAGAGACCATTTCGCCCTGCAGCGGATGTAGGAACTCATAGATCCTGCCAAAAATCGATGGGGGCAGACAGACTTGTTGATGGAACTCCTGCGTTTTTCGGTCTGCCTCTCACGAAATGAAACAAGAGACCGTGTCTTCTTTCGTTTCTTGTTTTACTTCTTTTGTTGAATAGTGATGTGGTTTCATTCCCTTTCTCTTGGATCTAAATCGTAAGTGCACTGAACTTCTGATTATCCGTGCAAATCAATGCACGTATGTGCATTGAAAGGGGAAATTATCTCGAGACTTAACACTTATTTTTAGAACGTCTTTTGTAAATCAAGTTAGTAAAATCATGCAATGCATTGATTATAATACGCTTTCCAACATATCAGAAATCATTATCAAGTTATGAGGATAATGGCTGTGGAATAAATCTCGCTCCTGTGTCCTGAGCTTTGACCCCATTTCGATGTTATACACTATCTACCAACAAATAATTGGACACCTGTGATAGCAAAGGAAAACGATGTTTATTCACCTTCAATAGTTGGTGGAGCCTCCACGAGCGGCGATTACAGCTGCGACCCTCCGTGGCATACTCTCAACCATACGACTGCTAGTGGTATCTCCTTCCACTCAGCTTGAAGAAAACAGGTCAGTTCCTTCACCGATTTCGGACGGTGGGGGCACCCCTTAAGTCGACGCTCCAACTCGTCCCAGAGGTACTAGATAGGGTTAAGGTCCGGGCTCTGCGCAGGCCAGTCCATTCGATTAACTCCATTGTCACCATACCAAGCCATGGTGGACCTCGCGACATGACAGGTGGCATTGTCATCCTGAAAGTAACATGGGTCCACCACGTAAAACTGCTACAACGTAAGAAGCGCGTGGTCATCCAAAATGGTGCAGTAGGTCTCGGCGTTCGTTGAGTCTACCAGGAATTGCGACCAAGGGTCCCGTGCCATACTAGGAGAAACACCCCCATAGCATAATTCCACCGCCGCCGAACTTCTCAGTTGGCACAATACATTCCGGCAGGAGGCGTTCTCCAGGCAGACGCCAAACCCACACCCTTCCATCCGAACGGTAGAGGGTGATCCTTGATTCGTCGCTCCAGAGAACCCGTTTCCACTGTTCAACAGTCGACGTTCTTTGCACCAAGTTAGCTGAGCAGCGCTATTGGACTTGGTGATCAAAGGCTTGTGGGCGGCAGCACGTCCATGATAACCGAGCAGATGGGCTTCCTTACGGATGGTATTCATCGAAAGAACACTCCCGGATGCCTGTTGAAACTCCTCGCGGATGTCGTCCATTGATTTGGTGCGGTTCTTTTGAATTTCTCTGGCTAGCACCCGTCGGTCTCTAACTCCCAGTTTTGGGGCTCTGCCGGGACGGGGCACATTCCGACAGTCACCTGTCATCTTCCACTTGCCAATCACGTAGGCCACTGTCGATTTTGGGTATTTCAACTTGCTGGATATGTCACGTATGGATTGACCATTTCTGTGATACGCGACGATTACACCTTTCTCGAAATATGACAGCTCCGAACTGCGTGGCATCTTGCATGAGACTGGTTGCGTTGTTGTTTCTCACACGATATTTAACGGCGGCGGCCGTGACGTGTATCAGGACCGCAGATATCGTCGATTGCAGGGGTGTCAAATTACTTGTTGGTAAATAGTGTATATTCAATTGAATTTGTTCAGTATACCACCCGAACAGCATGTTAAAGTATTGTCGCGATCGATGCATTGACGAAGTTATGACGCATAAGGGCAATGGAATGGATGCTGTTCCTATGTCCTGACCTTTGCCCCCGTTTCGCCCATTTCCAACAGGGTACGTTCCTATCACATACTAAAATTTCATCGAAATCGAACCATTTTTACGCGAGTTATTGTGCGGACGGACAGACAGACGGACAAAGCAGGAGCTTATACGCTTCTTTAACCTACGGTTGGAAAGCATAAAACAGATCGTGCTTATGTTATCGGTTTGTCCGTCCGTCCGTCTGTTGATACCATATCTATGCAACTATTAGTCTGATTTGAAAAATTCTTTTTAAATTGGGAAGCTTGAAATATGCGAAATATGATCCTTCATTTCGTTTTTCTTTTTATTACGATATACAATTTTACCGCTAGACGGCGTAAATGCAGATGATGTTGAACTCAAAATACATTTTGTTCCATATATTAACTTCTAAACATACAATTGAAAAAACTATTTTATTTTTTGATTCCATTTATGTCGAAGAGTATTTTGTATAGTTACTTTTTCAAGTTCCGTATAGATTTTTCGCTAGGGGGCGTAAAAGTAAATTACGTTGTCCTCGATATCTCTTCTTCTAAAATTCCGATTTAAAAAAAATTTTCTTCAGCAGAAACAGCTCGTGATGGAAAATATTTTGCATATAATTTCTAATTTTTAGTAAAGAATACTTTGGCCACCAGAGGGCGTACGTGTTAACTTTGGCTACTGGTGTATTTGCTATAATATCTGAGCTTCTAGAATCTAGTTTGAAAAAATACTTTGGTGGACAAATGTCAATTATGTCGATAAACCTTTTCGGAATATTTTCTTTTTAAAATATTGCATAGTTTATCCGCCAGGGGGCGTAGATGTATATCCTATTTTTCCCAATATCTCTATTTTTAGGTGTCCGATTTGAAAAATTCCTTCTTTGTTGGATAGTGTTTTCGAGCCGAAATGTTTTTCATATAATTTCAAAATTTTCAAGTAAATCATGAACTTTCCGCTAGAGGACGCAAGGTAAATTGTGTTTTCTGCATTAGTTCTGCTTCTAAAACTCCGAATTGAAAAATTCTTCCTATATCGCATACATCTCGTGACGGAATGTTTTTCGTGTATTTTCTAATATTTGGTAAAGAATGGTTCAGCCACTAGGGGGCATAAGTGTTAATTTCTGCTTCTGATGTATTTGCAGCAAAATCTAAGCTCCGGAAAACTCGGCAAAAAATGTGTTTTGCCTGTACCGATACCACTCACATCGGAAAACCTTCTGAGAACACTTTCTTCCTAAAATAGTCCATGGTTTTCCCGCCAGGAGTCGTTGATACATATCTTATATCTGTCCGTATCTCTGCTTTGAAAAGTCCGACTTGAAAAATTATTTCTTTGTTGAAGAGCGTTTCCGCAACGAAATGTTTCTCATATAAATTCAAATTTTTCTTAACGCACAGGTCTTCAACCAGAGGGCGTAAGCTCACGATTCTGTTTACAGCAATATCTGCGGGATTAAAAACCCCAGTAAAAACTTCTTTCTTCCGTCAGATATTATTGTTTTCCATACCGGCTCCATTGACTTTGAATAGCTTTGATAAATTTAATTTGCGTCAGTACGGATTCGAAAGACATGCTTATTACACCCGAATAATCGGTGTCATCTTTCTTGTTTTAATTAGCTTACGATTGCAAAGATACATTTCAATGAAATTAATGTAAAGCATACCTTGATCTATGTAAAACGTACATGGATTCTTTAAAAATGATTGGCCCAATGATAAGGCGTCCTGGCCACGCACACCAGACATAGATTTTCACTGGATGCAGTGGCTCTTCATGGATATTGTGGGGATTAACATAGGCACCCACACATGTATTTTTCGAGTTTACATAGACGAATAAATGGAACCAGGTTTCGCTGGTAAACCATGTTATGTCCAACAGGGCGAGGTTTCCAGCGAAAAAATTTGCAAACCATTGACAATATGCCAAACGCTTTGCAAAATCCGGTGACTAACTTGTTTACAGTCCTGATAGGGTACGGCTTAATCTGTTGAAGGTGCGGGGTTTCCTAATATACAAAATACAAAATTTCTGCACTCAATTGTTTCTCATACCGGGCTTTAACCCATTCGTCCAATAATCGTCTTCGAGACCTTGAAATGCCGCCCCAGTGGCGCAGTGGTCTAAGGCGCTGGCCTCTGATCATTCGTCAGTAAGGGGTCCGGGTTCGAATCCCGGTGAGGCATGGATGTTGTGTTTGTCTTACGGCACTGGCTCTCTCCCTTCCCTGGAACCAGTGACCCAAAATTAGGGACGGGTGACTGCTTATAGCCCATTGAGTTGCTCACGGTGGTCGTTAAACCTCCAATCAAAAAAAAAAAAAAAAAAAAAAAAAAAAAGATCTTGAAATTTCAAAAATAAAAGACCTTGCCAGGACTTATGGTTACCCTAACCATATCATTAACAAGTTAATTCGCCGTTCAGCTGAATTACCTCTCTCAACCCTTACCCCTGACAGAACCCCAGTTAAGTAAATGGGGTCAATTCAATATGTTCCAGTTGTTTGCAATATTCTTAAGAACGTTTATAAGAGGTGTGATATGAGTTTTGGTGTAAAAACTTGTAATTTATTATTGCAAATAAGAAAATGACAGAGATATAATGAATTTAGGCTATCGTCACGGAGTTTACTCCATTCCATTAAGGGCCATAGACTCCAATGAGAGAGACTATGTATATATAGGTTCTATATTGAACACAAATACCTGCGGCATTATCCAGATTATGCTCGGAGTAATAACGAACCACTATGGACCCTTACTACTATACTTTTGGCTCCAACAACACGCTTTGCTATTCTATTCTCTGAAACCTTATGGATTTACAAATATGGACCTAAATGCTGCAATGACTACACGCCTGTTCAGATACCTTCCCCTTGGAAATTTCTTTTTAAAACCGGAACCATAACTTCAAGTTGTTCAGAACTTTAATTAGTGTGTCCACTTTATGTAAATCTGACTTTTTGACATGCGTAATGTACCTGTATTACGACATCATCATTCTGTTTTTACGTCACCCAAATTTTCATTTCCATTACTCAGTATGTAAGACCTGATGAAGGGACCGACGCGGTCACAGACAGATTTCGTCCCTTTTTAATGTTTTTTATTGTGTTTTTCACATCATTCTTAAATATTAAAGAGTAGTTCTATCAGAAAAATCGTGCATCAGAAGGCTTATCCTGTGACTTCACTTACTTAGCACGAACACTTCACGATTTTATTCCTAATACCTCTATAGACTCTCTATCTGTTAAAATACATTAACCGAGTAAGATTGAATTGGAACACATGCTGCTAAATTGAGACTGAGACACTTTAACAAGAGCGAAAAATACACTGCTGGCCACCTAAAATACAACATCAAGAACGACACGAGATAGCAAAGCCAGATTTACTGGACACATAACAACAGATACAAAGATGAAACGATTGAGCTTACAGGCCCGTGCGACTTGCGGAACACGCAGACATCAATAGTTCGTGTGGCCCCCATGGCTGGCAATAACGGTCGCTACACGCCGCGGCATCGAAGAAAAGAGGTTTTGGATGTGGGCTTGGGGTATGTCGGTCCAGACTGTTTCAACACGTTGCCACAGTTCATCAGGTGTAGCCGCAGGTGGTGCTTGCCCGGCCACTCGGTTGCCGATCAGCGACCAGACGTGTTCGATAGGCGACATATCGGGAGAACAGGAGGGCCACGGAGCAGTGACACCTGGTGGGCCGTAAAGAAGTGCTACACGATGCGTGCCACGTGCGTTCGCGCATTGTCTTGTTGAAACGTGGCCGCTGGCAGGTCCTACAGGTAAGGGAGGACTACAGGCTCCAAAACGTCGAAGATGTAGCGGTGGCTGTTGAGTGTACTGGCGATGCGTACCAGAGGGGTGCGGGTGTCATATCGAATTGTGCCCCAAAAGATAACGCCAGGCGACTGACCGGTATGGCGATGCATAATGCAGCCGTCATACAGTTTCTCGCCGCGGTGCCGCCACACGCGGATCCAACCATTTGGTGTTGCAGGAAGAAGCGGGATTCGTCGGAGAAGACAATGTCGTGCCATTTCGTAGTCCAGGTGCGGCGTTCAACGGCCCACTGCCGCCGCACTTGCCGGTGGTGTAACGTCAATGGTAATCGGAGCAATCGGTGTCGTGCGACAAGTCCCCCACTCCTGCAGACCACGTCGAACGGTAGGTGCTGACACAGGTTGTTGCGCAACACACCCTAATTCCTGCGCTAACGTTCGTGATGTGGCGGTGCGAGTCGTCAATGCCCGCCTCACAACATTCCTGTCCTCTCGTTCTGTGGTGTGCCGCGGCTGCGGCAATCGCTCACGTCGTTCCGTCCGTCTCTCCGGCACCCACCGAATCCATACTTGCCTCACTGTGGCTGGATGTCGTCCCACACGGGCGCCGATGTTTCGGTACGATAAACCGCTGTCGCGATAAGCCACTATTCGTCCTCTGTCGAACTCCGAAACGTGCTGGAATGACTGCCGTATTCTGCGACGAGGCATCAGGAAGCTTTCCACGCACGGGTCCGGCAGCACAACACACTTCCACTACTTACTCCCTGCCTTCTGTGCACTCATTTTATAGTGCTTCTCGGTGGCGTGCCGGGCGCACACGATTTGCATATGCCCTGCAATGCTAATCGTTTGCATGTCCTCTCGCGGGTGACGCATACTGCGAATTTCAGGCCAATCAGATGCTTCCTTCTTGGTGTTGCATTTTGGGTGGCAAGCAGTGTAGATTTATCTGTAGCTTCACATGTTTGCAGTTAATGAAAATTTAAAGTTTCTTCAGTTCGGGAACTTTTGGCACACATTTCGGTACATTTAATGTAAATAAAAAAGTCATAAATAGTTTACGGCCGTTTTAGACCTATTTTAGTCCTTTTGACTAGCATTCTAATGTTGTTTGTATGTAGCAACATTGCTTAATGATCGGTTGAACTAACGAAAGACAAGTAACAGGACTTACTACTTGAAGATTCCCTTAATGTAGTTATAAAGATATAATACACTTTCTGTTCTGATGGACACCTCTGCATACTTCATGAATCAGTCACTCGTAGCAGGAGGTGAAATCCTTAACTGGGCCCTGGAATTGGAACCATTACTGCGAACTATCGAACTATAGACTTCAGCACATGAAGCTCACCCTCAGTCATGAAAGTTCGTCTTTTATACTGATTGACGACGGTGGTCATTATCACATGAGTTAACGATATTTGCATAAACGCGTCGATTTAAACGGGCGGGGAAGCACAGCAGGAACATGACTATTTCAACATAATTTTCGCCCATGTGGTTGCTCTTTGGCATGTCGAATACGGTCGAGCAGACTCTTGTGATAGCCACAGAATAGATGTTCGTGGGGAAGCCAATAACCGCTGCTTCTCGGCCTCTATGGTCGGGTCGTACGCCCGTATGCGGATCCGCCAAGCATCGCGTTCTCTCCAGCTTCTTCGCCAATTTCGAAATGGTGGTTCTGGTGGGCAGTTTACGCCCACAAATTTCTTCAGAAACTCATTCTGACATCGTTTGAAGGAACCGGTTACCCAGTACTGACGCACAATGAGCACACGCTCCTCAGTTGAGTACATCACATTCATTCGACATCCACGCTTTAACTGTCTGAGGAGACACGATATTCCCCCAAAACTCTTAGATAGATGTCTGCATCCAGCTGCCGGGGACACATTTTATTCACAGGTAATTCATGCCGACAGCTCCGGCAGGGAAGAAATAACCACTTAGTCCGGGTTTCACGCACATCGTATATTTCCCAAATCATATATTCCACATAACAAGTTTTTTTGTCCCGAGTGAATCCCCCTGTATATTCATAGATCTTAAATGACCTGTATATTACATACACTATGTGCAGAAAAGTGATTCGACACTGTAAGTAAACAGGAAAGCAGCACTGCATTTACATTAGAAGCAGGCGGTTCTTCATTTGCAGAGATTACAGCAGCCACCCGTCAACGTAAACTGTCCACAAGTCCATTGAGTACGGGGAGAGACGAATGTTCCCCCATTGCGCCTTGATTACATTGATTAACTCTGTAACTGAAGAAGGTTGTGTTGGTCTAGTCGAGGTAAAATTTCCACATGACCATTGAGTACGGGGAGAGCGGGATGTTCCTCCATTCCACCTTGATAATATCGAACAACTCTGTAACTGAAGAAGGTTGTGTTGGTCTAGTCGAGGTAAACTGTCCACAAGTCCATTGAGTACGGGGAGAGTGAGATGTTCCTCCATTCCACCTTGAGTACATCCACCAACTCTGTCGCTGAAGAAGGTTGTGTTGGTCTAGTCGAGGTACACTGCCCACAAGTCCATTGAGTGCAGGGAGAGTGGGATGTTCCTCCATTCCATCTTGAGTACATCGACCAACTCTGTCGCTGAAGAAGGTTGTGTTGCTCTAGTCGAGGTACACTGCCCACAAGTCCATTGAGTACAGGGAGAGTGGGATGTTCCTCCATTCCATCTTGAGTACATCGACCAACTCTGTCGCTGAAGAAGGTTGTGTTGGTCTAGTCGAGGTACACTGTCCACAAGTCCATTGAGTACAGGGAGAGTGGGATGTTCCTCCATTCCACCTTGAGTACATCGACCAACTCTGTCGCTGAAGAAGGTTGTGTTGGTCTAGTCGAGGTAAACTGTCCACAAGTTCATTGAGTACGGGGAGAGTGGGATGTTCCTCCATTCCACCTTGAGTACATCGACCAACTCTGTCGCTGAAGAAGGTTGTGTTGGTCTAGTCGAGGTACACTGTCCACAAGTTCATTGAGTACGGAGAGAACGGGAAGTTCCTCCATTCCACCTTGAGTACATCGACCAACTCTGTCGCTGAAGAAGGTTGTGTTGGTCTAGTCGAGGTAAACTGTCCACAAGTCCATTGAGTACGGGGAGAGTGAGATGTTCCTCCATTCCACCTTGAGTACATCCACCAACTCTGTCGCTGAAGAAGGTTGTGTTGGTCTAGTCGAGGTAAACTGCCCACAAACCCATTGAGTACAGGGAGAGTGGGATGTTCCTCCATTCCACCTTGAGTACATCGACCAACTCTGTCGCTGAAGAAGGTTGTGTTGGTCTAGTCGAGGTAAACTGTCCACAAGTCCATTGAGTACGGGGAGAGTGAGATGTTCCTCCATTCCACCTTGAGTACATCCACCAACTCTGTCGCTGAAGAAGGTTGTGTTGGTCTAGTCGAGGTACACTGCCCACAAGTCCATTGAGTACAGGGAGAGTGGGATGTTCCTCCATTCCACCTTGAGTACATCGACCAACTCTGTCGCTGAAGAAGGTTGTGTTGGTCTAGTCGAGGTAAACTGTCCACAAGTCCATTGAGTACGGGGAGAGTGAGATGTTCCTCCATTCCACCTTGAGTACATCCACCAACTCTGTCGCTGAAGAAGGTTGTGTTGGTCTAGTCGAGGTACACTGCCCACAAGTCCATTGAGTACAGGGAGAGTGGGATGTTCCTCCATTCCACCTTGAGTACATCGACCAACTCTGTCGCTGAAGAAGGTTGTGTTGGTCTAGTCGAGGTAAACTGTCCACAAGTCCATTGAGTACGGAGAGAGTGAGATGTTCCTCCATTCCACCTTGAGTACATCCACCAACTCTGTCGCTGAAGAAGGTTGTGTTGGTCTAGTCGAGGTACACTGCCCACAAGTCCATTGAGTACAGGGAGAGTGGGATGTTCCTCCATTCCACCTTGAGTACATCGACCAACTCTGTCGCTGAAGAAGGTTGTGTTGGTCTAGTCGAGGTACACTGTCCACAAGTTCATTGAGTACGGAGAGAACGGGAAGTTCCTCCATTCCACCTTGAGTACATCGACCAACTCTGTCGCTGACGAAGGTTGTGTTGGTCTAGTCGAGGTAAACTGTCCACAAGTCCCTTGAGTACGGGGAGAGTGGGATGTTCCTCCATTCCATCTTGAGTACATCGACCAACTCTGTCACTGAAGAAGGTTGTGTTGGTCTAGTCGAGGTAAACTGTCCACAAGTCCATTGAGTACGGGGAGAGTGGGATGTTCCTCCATTCCATCTTGAGTACATCGACCAACTCTGTCGCTGACGAAGGTTGTGTTGGTCTAGTCGAGGTAAACTGTCCACAAGTCCCTTGAGTACGGGGAGAGTGGGATATTCCTCCATTCCATCTTGAGTACATCGACCAACTCTGTCACTGAAGAAGGTTGTGTTGGTCTAGTCGAGGTAAACTGTCCACAAGTCCATTGAGTACGGGGAGAGTGGGATGTTTCTCCATTCCATCTTGAGTACATCGACCATCTCTGTCACTGAAGAAGGTTGTGTTGGTCTAATCGAGGTAAACTGTCCACAAGTCCATTGAGTACGGGGAGAGTGGGATATTCCTAAAGTCCATCTTGAGTACATCGACCAACTCTGTAACTGAAGAAGGTTGTGTTGGTCTAGTTGAGGTACACTGTCCACAAGTCCATTGAGTACGGAGATAGCGGGATGCTCCTCCATTCCACCTTGAGTACATCGACCAACTCTGTCACTGAAGAAGGTTGTGTTGGTCTAGTCGTGGTAAACTGTCCACAAGTCCATTGCGTACGGGGAGAGTGGGATGTTCCTCCATTCCAACTTGAGTACATCGACCAACTCTGTCACTGAAAAAGGTTGTGTTGGTCTAGTCGAGGTACACTGTCCACAATCCCATTGAGTACGGAGATAGCGCGATGTTCCTCCCTTCCACCTTGAGTACATCGACCACCTCTGTCGCTGAAGAAGGTTGTGTTGGTCTAATCGAGGTAAACTCTCCACAAGTCCATTGAGTACGGGGAGAGTGGGATGTTCCTCCAATCCACCTTGTGTACATGGACCAACTCTGTCACTGAAGATGGTTGTGTTGGTCTAGTCGAGGTAAACTGTACACGCATCCATTGAGTATGATAAGAGCGGGATGTTATTCCATTCCGCCTTGGTACATCGACCAACTGTTTCAGTGAAGAAGGTCGTGTTGGTATTGACCTCACTCCTCGTTCAAGTTAATTTCACAGGTGTTTAATGAGATTGAAGTTCGAGTTCTGGGCAGTCCAATCCATCCGGAAGACCTTATTTTCCTCATACCACCACATTTTGGCCCTGGGAACATGATAAGCAGCATTGTCGTCCTGGAAGAAACAGTCGTCGTGCCAGTAGAGCAGATACAGTGTTGAATGCATTGTGTCATGCAGAATATCTCTGCAGCATGGAGTTCATGATGCCATGGATCACAGCCTGTGGAACCCCACGGAAGCAGCTAAAACAGCCCCCGTACCATAACTCCATCGTCTCGCAGTCGGTATTGTACACTCCGGAAGCAGACGTGCTCCGGATAACCGCCAAACGCAGGCACGTCCACCCGATCTGAATAATGTGAAGCGGGATTCGTCGCTGCATAACACCTGCCGCCATTCCTACTTTGTGGTATTTTTGGGCAGTTGTTACCATTATAGCCGCATGGCTTTATTGATCTTTGTGATGAGAGGTTTATGAGTGGCTGCAGGTCCATGATTTCTGAGCCAATGGGCTTCTCATCGAGGATCCTTCGTGGAGATTATAACATCTGTGGTCATCTGGATCCTATGAGTTATGGCGTGCATTGGTCTGAATCTGGTTTATTGGCTGTCCATCTGCAGCAGTCACTGGACTGCAGTTATTTTGTGGGTCTTCCTGTGCGTGGGAAAATTCCTGTAATGCTCCTTCTTCTGCTGCATGTTGATATATATGCAATTATAACGCCCTTTTCAAACTCGGAGTGGTCTGTCCTGCTAGCCATTTTATCAGCGATTGACCTGAGAGTACTCCCGTTGCTGTTTCTGTACCTTATTGACTTCGTGTCTGCTGTGGGAGAACCCCATTGCGCCTGCGTTGTGTGTTCAAGCACTTTTGTCCACATAGTAACTTACGTATACACAGTTTTATAACTAGCGATTGCTGCATGTAATTAAAATAATAATAAAACAATAAATTTTCAGTGTTTCTTCTGGGAAAAAGTGTGTTATAATCCTTTGTTTGCAACACATGTTAACATTCTTTCGAACAATTTGGCGAATGTTACGCAAATCTATGGAGTCGTTAAACTCGAACACAATTTCGTGACCCATGTAGTCTAATAGCTTGTCTGCACATTCAAGAACCTCGCTGTGGCTCACCTTTCTTGTTTCATCTCACTTTTTTCTTCACACACTTCTACTGGCTACCTCTGAGTCACTGCATCCAGAATCTTTTGGTCTGAGAAAATCCTATAACCTTCATCATTCTTGTCTTTCTCCTTTCTTCTCTTACATATTCAAATCTTTGAACACCAGAAATGATTTCAGCATAGCTAGATGCTGTTACCTCTTCGTCGGCAGAACCTTTGGTATAAGGGATCAGTTTTCTCCAGCTACGAATTAGTGTTAAGCGTTTAACTTCATCATAAGCGCTAGCAATGAGATTTGCTGCATCAAAAAATGCGAGTTTCTTCCAAAAACTCACGTTTTTCACCTTCTCAAATATCAAAAATCGTGAGTTTCTTCAAACAACTCACGTTTTTCACGTTCTCAAATATCAAAAATCATGAGTTTCTTCAAACGCACGTTTTTCACCTTCTCCAAGTACCAAAAATCGCGAGTTTCTTCCCAAAACACAAGTTTTTACACCTTTTCCAAACATACCAAAATCGTGAGTGTCTTCTAAAATCACAAGTTTTTCACCTTTTTCAAGCACCAGTCTCGGAAGATTTTTTCATGTGAATTGCGGATATGATCACTTGATCAATTGGCTGGATTAGTGACGTCACATTAAGGTGTTGTCTGTTGACGGTAGTAAAACTTCCTTCTTCGCTGTTCATTATACACCACCTCTCTGCACACACACACACACACACACACAGCCAGGTATTACTTGTATAAAGTCATGGTTTTTTTCTAAGAGATTACAGCTCTCTCGGCTTTTTAAAGATTCTGTAAAGATGAAAAGCATATACACTGAGAAAAACGTTTTGTTAATTCAAAAAGAAAAATTTTGTCGATATACAGTCAACAAAAAATTTTGTTGAATTTGGAAAATTATTTTGGAAATTATTGTTGTTTTAACAAAATTTATTGTTATCACGGCAAAACGTTTTGTTCATTTAACAAACTCATTTGTCCAGTTTGGGGAATTTATTTGATCCAACAGAACATATTGTTATCATGACACAATGTTTTGTTGCTGCAACAGAACTTTGTGTCACGATAACAAATGTTTTGTTGCAGGAACAAAATCTATTGCCATGATAACAATATGTTTTGTTGGATCAAACAAATTCCCAAAAATCGGGAAATTATTTTGTTAAATGAACAAAACGTTTTGTCGTGATAACAATAAATTTTGTTAAATCAACAATAATTTTCAACAAAATAATTTTGCAAATTCAACCCAAAAATTTGTTGAGTGTATGTCGACAAAATTGTTTGTTGGTTTAACAAAATTTTGGTTGAATTAAAAAAAACGTTTTTCTCAGTGTAAAAGAAATTTGGCGCTGAAGGCACAAAAGTGATAAGGGGAAAAATACATACCGTTAAAAAACTTTTCTTCAATTGGTGATTAAAAATCGATTTCGAATTTCCTCAGCTACGTCGGCTATGGAAAGATTCAGATAAAAGAAGCGTCTGATAAATCGAGATTTTACTGTTCTTGGGAACTTTACTAATCCTAAGCTTTTTTTTTTTCGCAATGTACGGATAATGCTGAGAGTTACGTGTAATTAACGGTATACACGGTCCTATCAGAATAATATGACCAACCCCGGAATCACAGTGTATCCTCCCAGGCGGGTCAAAGAGAGCACATGGCAAGGCCGACCACATGGAGATATAAGCGGCCGGCCAGCACAGATAAGCCATAGTGTGTAACCTCAGAACAATGGGCATAGGTAGTGATTTACAGCAGACTTCGTAGGCTGTTCGCGAGGTATTGTAGTAAGGGTGTATCAAGAATGGACCTCTGGCACTCCGAGTACCTCCCGCCAACATAACTGTATAGCCCCAAAAGCCATCGGCGACACAGCAGAACGTCACCTCCGTCGACTGGCAAAGGGCAATCGACGCGCAACACTACAGCAATTGGTCTCGCAAATGAAAGCTAGGGCACCTGGTACGTGTCCCCTATAACAGTAGAGCGAACCCTTTTACACATGGGACTCCGGAGTCCATGCCGCGTCACGGAGCCCATGTTAACCCAGGTTCATCGGAAACGACGCCTGCAGTTCGTATGGGACTACCGTCATTGGACAGTGGAAGAGTGGGACATGTTCGCCTTCTCCGACGAATCGGGGTTTCTACCCCACAAAAGTCACAGGCCGTGGCGGATATGGCGTCAAACACACGAGTACTAAAACACAGACATGCTTGTCTGTCAAGAACAGGTCGGCGGTGACAGTGCGCACGTCTCGGTCATTTTTTTCCTCACGTGACCTGCGACCGCTGGTACCACTGAATGGGTCGCTGAACTCCAATGGCTACCTGTCAATCCTCGCTGACCACATGCATGTTGAACGCTCACCCTGGTGCTCATGGCGTCGACCAACTGGTTAATGCGCCGTGTCATGTCGCTAGTGAGGTGCGTTAATGATTCAAGGAACACGACTGCGATGTCTTCGTTCTCACTTTGCGGGAGAAATCGCCCGACCTCAATCCCATAGAGCACTTGTGGGACTATTTGCATCTACAGGTTTGACGTGCTGACCCACAATCACGTCATCTCCTGGACGTCCGTGCTCTGCTGCAGTCCGAATCGGCGTGTATGCCTTGGGCAACCTTCCAGGGCTTCATTGCATCCATGTCACGCGTCTCGCCGCTGCCACGTGTCTATCCGGGACAAGAGTGGTTATTCCTACTGTTGGGTAGATGGTCATTTTATTCTGATACGGCTGTGTACATGACGTACGACAGTTCTCTACAAATGATTTCGCCGGTAAGAATTGAATTGATCCTGATCCGACATATCCAAAGAGGGTAGTCTCTTTCTAAATTCTTCCACAATCCAGTGACGGTAGTCTCTTTCTAAATTACTTCATTGTCCAATGACGGTAGTCTCTTTCTAAATTCTTCCACTGTCAAACGACGGTAGTCTCTTTCTGAATTCTTCCACTGTCCAATGACGGTAGTCTCTTTCTAAATTCTTCCACTTTCAAACGACGGTAGTCTTTTTCTGAACTCTTCCACTGTCCAATGACGATAGTCTCTTTCTAAATTATTCGACTGTCCAATGACGGTAGTCTCTTTCTAAATTCTTTCACTGTCCAATGACGGTAGTCTCTTTCTAAATTCTTCCACTGTCAAACGACGGTAGTTTCTTTCTGAATTCTTCCACTGTCCAATGACGGTAGTTTCTTTCTAAATTATTACACTGTCAAACGACCGTAGTCTCTTTCTGAATTCTTCCACTATCCAATGACGATAGTCTCTTTCTAAATTATTCGACTGTCCAATGACGGTAGTCTCTTTTTGAATTCTTCCACTGTCCAATGACGGTAGTCTCTTTCTAAATTATTTCACTGTCCAACGACGGTAGTCTCTTTTTGAATTCTTCCACTGTCCAATGACGGTAGTCTCTTTCTAAATTCTTCCGCAATCCAATGACGGTAGTCTCTTTCCAAATTCTTCCATAGTCCAATGACGGTAGTCTCTTTCTAAATTACTCCAGTGTCCAATGACGGTAGTCTCTTTCTAAATTCTTCCACTGCCCAATGACGGTAATCTCTTTCAAAATTCTTCCAGTGTCCAATAACGGTAGTCTTTTTCTAAATTTTTTCACTGCCCAATGACGGTGATCTTTTTTTAATACTTCGATTGTCCAATGACGGTAGTCTCTTTCTAAATTCTTCCACTGTCCAATGACGGCAGTCTCTTTCTAAAGTCTTCCAGTATCCAGTGACGGTAGTCTTCTAAATTAAAGCGAGTTAGTTTGCTTTAACTCCTATAAAGTAACTTGAAAGTTTCTTGAATGTCAATACTACAAAAACTAATAAATAAAAATACTTGTGATAAATACAGATTTAGCATTGATTAAATCATAAAAACTATGTATTGCTACGATGATTAGGGTAAACGATCGGTCGACAGTTAACTTTTCTAACTGTTAACAGTATGAGGAAATGTATCACCTGACCGTTATACACCTTGACATTAAACAAACTATTTTGTAACACTAACGTCAGAAGGAAATGTCCGCATTATTGTGTAGACTTTTTAGCTCGTCTTTTGTGCTAAAAGTCTATGAAAAAAGCTTGAAATCTTCGAATGATGATTCTTGTGTTCGTTTTTTTCCGATGCAAAACTTCGCCGCTAGAGGACGTAAATGCAGATGATATCGAATTTAAAATACATTTTATTGCATATACAGGGTTACAAGAGGATTCCTTGTCCAATCCAATATATCACGAACTATGGCAGTTCAATTTAATTCAATCCAATTCATTTGTTTTGCTGAGCAGAAAACCAGTGTTACAAAAATATCAAATGAAAACAGCACAGCAAGGAAGCAGGGGGAGGGGGGAAAGGCCAGCAAGGCTGACTGGGTCCCATGCTCCCTACACAAAATTTACACTTAACTCAGGAGTTAAAGTTACAAACAAATCAGTGTTTCAAAAAAAAAAAAAAAAAGACTAATGATATGTAAGAAGATGATAAACATTGCAGGTGATACCATTGAAAATCAATTTACTTTAAGATATACAAGTCATAGTAATAATCACAGTCCCCCTCCACTGCAATCATCAATTTGAGGAGTCGCAATTCATTATGTAGTTTTTTTAATATTTTTTAGAAGAGATTAAAGTCATTTAAAGAAGTTAGTTCCGTCGGTAAAGAGTTCCAATAGTGTGGGTCAATGAAATTTATACCCTGCTTCATGGTCTCCGACTTCGGATGAATGGGCCGAATATGTAATTTAGTACGTGTGTCATGTGAGTGTATCTGTGGTACAATTTGTAGGATGTAAGTGTGTAAATTATTCTTAATTCACTTGAACATAATTTCCCCAATATTAAAGTCATATAGTTAGTTAATCGTAAGAATATTGTATTTATTTGGGAAAACGCTTGTGTTATTATACAGGGTGCCCACTAAAATCCTATAATCACTGGTGTCGCTATTGTACCGATGTTCTCCTGCCTCACGTGCGTCTGTTTACAGGTGCTGTGGGTCCTGAGTTCCTCTTCATGGACGACAACGCTACACCTCATCGTACAGTGGCTGTCGCAGAGCTGTTGGAGAGTGAAGATATTCAACGCATGGATTGGCTTGCAAGCTCTCGGGATCTTAATCCAATCGAACACGTGTGGGACCTTCTCGGGAGACGCTTGACAGCACGTCACCAGCTGCCAGCAACGATTCCGCAGCTGCTATTGGCGCTACAAAAGGAATGGGCCGCGATGCCTCAACAGCTCCTTGACAACCTCGTCCTCAGCATGGACAGATGTTGTAAATCCTGCAACGCAGTCAGGGGTGATCATATCCCCTACTAAAGACTGGATTTTTTGGCAGCCGCCTGTCACATGGACATTTTAGTCTTCTGTCCAGTTGTGCTCGAAGCTACCTTTTCAATAAAGTGCCTTTGTATCCTTTGGATTCCTTGTTTGGACGGTTTTGCTCATTTGTCCCATATTTTTACAACTTGGGGATCTTATGGTATGATTTGAGTCGATGTGGAGCACTTCTGCATGACGTTACATTCGAAAAACCGTCTCGTCTTTAATTTTTCCACGCCAGTGTACTTCTAAATATTCGATTGAAAAAACATATTTCTTCACTTAGATGCCGTTTATAACGGAGGCTATTTTGGGCACAGTTGTTTTTCCAAATAATGCATAAGGCGTAAAGATAAATTATTCCCTCGCCCCGGTATATCTGCCTTGAAATGTTCGATTTTAAAAATTCTACCTGCGCCAGAAACAGTTCCTTATGGCAAATGTTCTGCATATATTTCTAATTTTGGAAAATAATACTTTGGCCACCAGGCGACGTAAGTCTTATTTGCAGAAATATTTAAGCTTCTGGAATCTCGATTGAAAAACTTCTTCGTGGACCGATACGGCTCAACTCGAAAAACCTTTACAGAACACCTCCTGCTAAAATAGCTTACAGTTTTCCCACCATGGGGCGTAGATGTTTATTTCATTTTTGTCGATATCTCTGCTTCTAAGAGTCTGATTTGAAAATTCTTCCTCTGTTGGAGAGAGCTTCAGGTGCGAAATGCTTCTCATATACTTTCAAAAATTTCAAGTAAAGCATGGATTTCCTTCTAGGGGAGTAAATGTAATCGCGTTTTCCCCGATATCTCTGCTCCTAAAACTCCGATTTGAAAAAATCTTTCAGCAGCCGATACAGTCCCTGATGAGAAATGTTTGCCATATATTTCTAAGTTTTGATAAATAATGATTTAAACTTTTTTGCCGCAGTTGTAAGTAAGAAGCTGTTTCTACACTCAAGGACAATGAAATTTGTGCACCGAGAAGGAAGCATCGGATTGAATTAACATTTTATGGACGTAATGATACAGATAATGGCAAAAACAGAGCTGCAGGACAAATACAGAATGATCTGTGGCACCCAGTCCGGTCATCTTAAATAGCGCGTCGCATCGCCCCGTGTGGCGATACATGCAATCAGGCATGGAGGCGAACAGACGCCTGATGTTGTCCTGAGGCAGACTGGTCAACATATGTTGGACGGTGTGCTACAAATACCGGATAGTGCGGCATGGCAGCAGCTGGCGTTTCACCTGGTCCCACACATGCTCGATAGGGGACATTTCATTTCTGATGAGCGGGCAGGCCATGGAAGTGTCTGGACATGAGGTAGGCAGTCCTGGGCAATCCGAGCAGTGTGCGTGCGGGCATTATCCTGCTGATATAGCCCACCTGGAATCCTGGCCAGGAATGGGAGAAACTGTAGGATCTCATCCACATACTGCTGCCCCGTCAATGATCCACGTACCACTACTACAGCTGATTGGCTATCGTAAACAATGGCTTCCCAGACCATAATGCCTGCAGTGGGAGAGGTATGGCGCTCGATAGCGAGATTGGGGTTGTGTCAATGACCCGGGACCTCCACACCATGACACGATGATCATATGTCACCAAAACTAAGCGGCACTCATCGCTAAACACCACGCGTCGCAAGTCTGTAGCGTTCCACGTCGCTCTGGCTTGGAAACACTGCACACGGAGCCGGCGATGTTCCGGTGTAAATGGAAGCACACGTAAGAGGCGCTGGGAGCGCAGATTCGCTTCCGCGAGGCGTCGAGAAATGGTCCGTGAGTACACAGGAGCCGCTACATCTGGCTGTATAGTGGTCGAGGTCCCCGTCGGATCCGTTCGTGCCTGGCGCACAATCCGTCGATCCTCTGTACCGGTGGTCCTCCTGGTCCGTCCGAAGCCCCTCCGCCCGTGGCAATGCCGTCACCAACACAGTCGGACGGTATGGTCAGAAAGATCCACGTGGCTGGCAATACGGCGCGCTGACCACCCATCGGTTTCCAGCCCGATGATCCGGCCTTTTGATCTCAAAACCCGTAAATCGACGTCTCTGGCATCTACCAGGCATTCTTGGTACTCTGTACTCTTGCTTGCTTCGGCCGGTGCTTTTAACTTTCATAAAGCGTCGACTACACACCGGTTTATAAGGCCACCAGTTCGTGCTTGCAGCGCCACCACATGGCGTGCATTCGTGCTTGAAGCGCAACCGCAGGGCGGGCGGTCATGCGCATTCGCACCAAACGCTGATCATTTGCATACCAGCACACACTCTAGCTATTTGCTAAGTTTCGCGGCTGGAGAACGTTTTCTTCTAGGTGCGCCAATTTCATTGTCCGTGAGTGTATGTTTGGGTATTTTATCGACGGTAGAAATCCGGTTGAATTGTTTTCTATTCGGTTGCATTGACTTTGAGAAATTTAATTCGCGTCAAAAGTGATTCAAAAGACGCGCTCATTACATCCGAAAATTCGGTGTCATCTTTCTTGTTTACCTTGTGCTTTATAGTTCGTCTCCTAAATTGAATAAAGGGCTGCAATTTTTGTGATTTAAGTAAATTTTCTCCCAGTGAGATGAGGTACTTTACTTCCTGAAGCAAAGATTTTAACTCTCTCTCTACTGCATTGTCTCATTCCACGTGCAATTACACCGTGTGGCCATTTCCACTTTCGCTGCAAAAGCTGAGGGATTTATCAGCATGTTTCACATAATTAACATTTCCGTCAAGGTGCTCGCGATTCAGTTTAAATTTCCGTAAAGTACGCTAGGCTGCTATCACCTAATTAACTTGGAGCTATTAGGTCTAAGCGAAGTGTGTATGGGCCAATTTCGAAAACAATTTCTTTCCGGTTTTTTTTCTTTTCTCCATCATACTCAGGGAAATATCAGAGACGTTAGCTCATGGAAATTCTGAAGAAATTGAAGGTTCAAAAATGTTCAGAAGCCGTGTGAATATTTTCGGAAAGCGATGTTGTGAGAAAGGTTCTTGAGGCAGGCATTCTGCTCCCTCTTAATGGACTAGGTTGGCAAGAGTAATCCTCACAAGAGATTAACGCGTTTTGCCCAAATATTTAGCTAATTAACTTCAGCCTTTCCACTCAACTGAAATTCACGACGAGCTCTGACGTCGTCTTCTAAACGCCTCCCGTGTTGGCACGCAACAGAGTAACAATTTGCATCAATTTAAAATTCAGTTATTAGCCTACTATTACAAAGTCGCTAAGATGGCTTTTCGACTTTCCTTGCGAAACGCACTTTTCTGATTGAAATCGATCAGGAAATTGATTCATGTCGGCTGAACCGTGATAGTCTTAAATGAAGCGAAAATTTTCAGGAAAGGAGGTTACGCAGTCTTGGCTTACATATGTGCCCAAACTTCGACAGTGTGTTAAAAAAATGTTTTCACAAAATTGCGGCATTTTCATCAAAAGGTTATTTTTCGAGAACTAATCCAGAAAGTAATCTGTTAAGTGCATAATTTCAAGAAGTTTGTGTGCATGAAAGAGAAAATGTTTTTCGATTTGCACAACGTATTACTCCAAACTACAAGGGCAGCATGGAAAGTAATGCAAAAGTGGACATAACTTTTTTACGCTTTCCAACCGTAGGTTGAAGAAGCGTATATGCTCCAGCGTTGTCCATCTGTCTGTCCATCCGTCCGTCCGTCTGCCTGTTGGCACGGTAACTCGCGTAAAAATGGTTCGATTTCGATGAAATTTTAGTATGTAGTAGGGGACTACCCGGGGACGAATCCTATTGAAAATGGACGAAATCGGGTCATAGGTCACTGCATAGGAGCGGGATCCATTCCATTACCCTTATGCGTCATAACTTGCGTAAATATGGTTCGATGTCAACGAAATTTTAGCATATTGTAGGGGACTTCCTGGGGATGAAGCCTATTGAAAATTAGTGAAGTGGTGTCAAAGCTCACGGCATAGCAGCGGGATTCACTCCATTGCCCTTATGCGTCATAACGTTCGTAAATATGGTTCGATGTCGATGACATTTTAGTTTATTGCAGGGGACAATCTGGGAATGAACTCTGTTGAAAATGGGTGAACCGAGGTCAAAGGTCAATACATAGGAGTGGAATGCATTCCATTGCCTTTATGCTTCACAACGTGCGTAAAAATGGTTCGATTTCGATGAAATTTTATTATGTGGTACGGAACCACCTGGCGACGACCTTACGACGTCACAATCTCGCGCTTGCGATGTTGGCGCGCGGTTACGCCATCTGTCTCATTACGTCACGCGTCGTGTGTGGATCCTATTAAAGTTTTATGACGTCACACTCTTGTAAGCAGATGGTTGCGATTCCGATATGCCTCATTACGTCCCGGGTTGTGTGCGTATGCCTGTCCGCACGATAACTCGCGTAAAAATCGTTCGATTTCGATGAACGTTTGGTATGTGGAAGGGGATCACCTGGGAAGGAACTCTATTAAAAATGAACGAAATGGGGTCAAAGGTTAGGACATAGGAGCGGGATCCATTCCACTGCTCTTATGCGTCATAACTCACGTAAAAAGGTTCGATTTCGATTAAATTTTAGTATCTGGTAGGGACCACGTAGGGACAAACCCTATTGAAAATGGACGAAATGGGGTCAAAGGTTAGGACACAGGAGCGGAATCTATCCCATAGCCTTATACATCATAACTTACGCAAAATGCTTCTATTGCGACAAAACTTTATCATGTTATTTCGGAGGTATACTGAACCGGTTCTGTTAAATGTAATCGAAATGGGATCAAAGGTCAGGGCACATGACCGAGATTTATTCCAGAGCCATTTTCCTCATAACTTGAGTGATAACTTGAGTAATGATTTCTGGTATGTTGGAAAGCGTATTATAATCAATGCATTGCATAATCTTACTAACTTGTTTATTAACTGACAGATGTCTTTCAAATTGCACATGTTGGTAGAGTAACTCTTCCTCTATACAAAAGTGCTAATCAACATAGTCTCCATCACAGGCGATGCATTTGCACCGTCGTTGAACTCAACTCTAGAATCCTCCTTGAAAATATTCAGGTGTGGACTGTTGTCCCCACTTCTTCACATCCACTTTCACGTCGTCTGGGTCATCAAATCGTTGTTCCAGGAGATTGTCTTTCATTAGAACCGAACATGTGGAAGTCGCAGGGTTGCCAGATCTGGGATTTACGGTTGATGGAGAACCACCGACGAGCCTAATTTCCTGATTTGTTGCCAAAATGTGTGTGGTCTCGCATTGTCATGGTGAATGTCGATCATTTTCAGATTCTTCTTCGGTCTCTTCCATCTTACGGCTTCTGTAAGTTTCCTTAGAGTCTCAATGTACCGCACGCTGGTCGCGGCACGTCCACGTTTCAGAAAATCAAGTAGAATGTCACCCCTGTCACCCCCCGCTCCCCCGAAAACAACAGTCACCATGACTTTCCCTGCTGATAGCTGACTCTTGGACTCCTAAGCCTTAATGAAGAGGTTTGAAGCCATTCCATTGATTGATTCTTCGTTTCCGGATCGTAAAGATGCGCCCACGTTTCATTCCCAGTCACCACATCAGAAATAAACATATCTTCATTGGCTTTAAACGCTTCCAGCCAATCAGAGCCGACTTTTACACTTCTCTCCTTCACATCGTGTGCCAACTTCCGAATACCCACTTTGCACACATTTTTCGATATCCTAAATCTTTCACAATATGGCATTGTGACCACATTCCAGTTGTGCAACAAGCTCACGGATTGTGACTCGTCTCTCCGCGCGAATCAATTCATCGACTCGATAAGGACTCGTGTCAGTGGTAGCAGTTGTTGGTCTCCCACTGCGTGGTTTGTCTGCAATGCTAGTTTCCCCTTTTTTAAACTTCGTCATCCATCTCTGCGCCTTGCTCTTATGTATGATGTAATCTCCGTAAACATTCTGTAGCCTTCTGTGGATGTCAGACAGCCTGAACCCTTACTTCTTAAAGAACTCAATGACGGCACGTTGCTTCTGCTTGGAATCCATTATTTACCTGCAATGAAGAAGAAGGGTTACTGTAGGGTAAGAGTTACTCCACCAACATGTGCAATTTGAACGACCTCTGTCAGTTAATAAAAAAGTTATGCCCACTTTTGCATTACTTTTGGTACAACCCTCGTATTCACCTGCAATGAAGAAGGGTCACTATAGAAGAAGGGTTACTCTACGAACAGTGCAATTTGAACGACCTCTGTCAGTTAATATAAAAGTTATGCCCACTTTTGCATTACTTTCGGTACAACCCTGGTATTCACCTGCAATGAAGAAGGGTCACTATAGAAGAAGCGTTACTCTACGAACAGTGCAATTTGAACGACCTCTGTCAGTTAATATAAAAGTTATGCCCACTTTTGCATTACTTTCGGTACAACCCTTGTATTCACCCGCAATGAAGAAGGGTCACTATAGAAGAAGCGTTACTCTACGAACAGTGCAATTTGAACGACCTCTGTCAGTTAATAAAAACGTTATGCCCACTTTTGCATTACTTTCGGTACAACCCTCGTATTTACCTGCAATGAAGAAGAAGGGTTACTATAGAGGAAAAGTTACTCTACCAACATGTGCAATTTGAACTACCTCTGTCAGTTGATAAATAAGTTTTGCCACCTTATGCATCACTTTCGGTACAACCCTCGTATTTACCTTCAGTGAAGAAGAAGGGTTACTATAGAGGAAGAGTTACTCTACCAACATGTGCAATTTGAACGACCTCTGTCGGTTAATAAAAGATTTTTAAGCCCACTTTTGCATTACTTTCGGTACAACCCTTGTATTCACCTGCAATGAAGAAGGGTTACTATAGAAGAAGAGTTACTCTACGAACAGTGCAATTTGAACGACCTCTGTCAGTTAATAAAAACGTTATGCCCACTTTTGCATCACTTTCGGTATAACCCTCGTATTTACCTTCAGTGAAGAAGAAGGGTTACTATAGAGGAAGAGTTACTCTACCAACATGTGCAATTTGAACGACCTCTGTCGGTTAATAAAAGATTTTTAAGCATACTTTTGCATTACTTTCGGTACAACCCTTGTATTCACCTGCAATGAAGAAGGGTTACTATAGAAGAAGAGTTACTCTACGAACAGTGCAATTTGAACGACCTCTGTCAGTTAATAAAAACGTTATGCCCACTTTTGCATTACTTTCGGTACAACCCTCGTATTTACCTGCAATGAAGAAGAAGGGTTACTATAGAGGAAAAGTTACTCTACCAACATGTGCAATTTGAACTACCTCTGTCAGGTTATAAAAACGTTATGCCCAATTTTGCATTACTATCGGTACAACCCTCGTATTTACCTGCAATGAAGAAGAAGGGTTACTATAGAAGAAGAGTTACTCTACGAACAGTGCAATTTGAACGATCTCTGTCAGTTAATAAAAAAGTTATGCCCACGTTTGCATTACTTTCGGTACAACCCTTGTTTTCACCTGCAATGAAGAAGGGTTACTATAGAAGAAGAGTTACCCTACGAACAGTGCAATTTTAACGACATCTGCCAGTTAATAAAAACGTTATGCCCACTTTTGCATTACTTTCGGTACAACCCTTGTATTCACCTGCAATGAAGAAGGGTTACTATAGAAGAAGAGTTACTCTACGAACAGTGCAATTTGAACGACCTCTGTCAGTTAATAAAAAAGTTATGCCCAATTTTGCATTACTATCGGTACAACCCTCGTATTTACCTGCAATAAAGAAGAAGGGTTACTATAGAAGAAGAGTTACTCTACGAACAGTGCAATTTGAACGATCTCTGTCAGTTAATAAAAAAGTTATGCCCACGTTTGCATTACTTTCGGTACAACCCTCGTATTTACCTGCAATGAAGAAGAAGGGTTACTCATAGAAGAAGAATTACTCTACGAACAGTGCAATTTGAACGATCTCTGTCAGTTAATACAAAAGTTATGCCCACGTTTGCATTACTTTCGGTACAACCCTCGTATTTACCTGCAATGAAGAAGAAGGGTTACTCATAGAAGAAGAATTACTCTACGAACAGTGCAATTTAAACGATCTCTGTCAGTTAATAAAAAAGTTATGCCCACTTTTGCATTACTTTCGGTACAACCCTTGTTTTCACGTGCAATGAAGAAGGGTTACTATAGAAGAAGAGTTACTCTACGAACAGTGCAATTTTAGCGACATCTGTCAGTTAATAAAAAGGTTATGCCCACTTTTGTATTACTTTCGGTACAACCCTTGTATTCACCTGCAATGAAGAAGGGTTACTATAGAAGAAGAGTTACTCTACCAACATGTGCAATTTGAACTACCTCTGTCAGTTAATAAATAAGTTATGCCCACTTTTGCATTACTTTCGGTACAACCCTTGTATTCACCTGCAATGAAGAAGGGTTACTATAGAAGAAGAGTTACTCTACGAACAGTGCATTTTGAACGACCTCTGTCAGTTAATAAAAAAGTTATGCCCACTTTTGCATTACTTTCGGTACAACCCTCGTATTTACCTGCAATGAAGAAGAAGGGTTACTATAGAGGAAAAGTTACTCTACCAACATGTGCAATTTGAACTACCTCTGTCAGTTGATAAATAAGTTTTGCCACCTTATGCATCACTTTCGGTACAACCCTCGTATTTACCTTCAGTGAAGAAGAAGGGTTACTATAGAGGAAGAGTTACTCTACCAACATGTGCAATTTGAACGACCTCTGTCGGTTAATAAAAGATTTTTAAGCCCACTTTTGCATTACTTTCGGTACAACCCTTGTATTCACCTGCAATGAAGAAGGGTTACTATAGAAGAAGAGTTACTCTACGAACAGTGCAATTTGAACGACCTCTGTCAGTTAATAAAAATGTTATGCCCACTTTTGCATTACTTTCGGTATAACCCTCGTATTTACCTTCAGTGAAGAAGAAGGGTTACTATAGAGGAAGAGTTACTCTACCAACATGTGCAATTTGAACGACCTCTGTCGGTTAATAAAAGATTTTTAAGCCCACTTTTGCATTACTTTCGGTACAACCCTTGTATTCACCTGCAATGAAGAAGGGTTACTATAGAAGAAGAGTTACTCTACGAACAGTGCAATTTGAACGACCTCTGTCAGTTAATAAAAACGTTATGCCCACTTTTGCATTACTTTCGGTACAACCCTCGTATTTACCTGCAATGAAGAAGAAGGGTTACTATAGAAGAAAAGTTACTCTACCAACATGTGCAATTTGAACTACCTCTGTCAGGTTATAAAAACGTTATGCCCAATTTTGCATTACTATCGGTACAACCCTCGTATTTACCTGCAATGAAGAAGAAGGGTTACTATAGAAGAAGAGTTACTCTACGAACAGTGCAATTTGAACGATCTCTGTCAGTTAATAAAAAAGTTATGCCCACGTTTGCATTACTTTCGGTACAACCCTTGTTTTCACCTGCAATGAAGAAGGGTTACTATAGAAGAAGAGTTACCCTACGAACATGTGCAATTTTAACGACATCTGCCAGTTAATAAAAACGTTATGCCCACTTTTGCATTACTTTCGGTACAACCCTTGTATTCACCTGCAATGAAGAAGGGTTACTATAGAAGAAGAGTTACTCTACGAACAGTGCAATTTGAACGACCTCTGTCAGTTAATAAAAAAGTTATGCCCAATTTTGCATTACTATCGGTACAACCCTCGTATTTACCTGCAATAAAGAAGAAGGGTTACTATAGAAGAAGAGTTACTCTACGAACAGTGCAATTTGAACGATCTCTGTCAGTTAATAAAAAAGTTATGCCCACGTTTGCATTACTTTCGGTACAACCCTCGTATTTACCTGCAATGAAGAAGAAGGGTTACTCATAGAAGAAGAATTACTCTACGAACAGTGCAATTTGAACGATCTCTGTCAGTTAATACAAAAGTTATGCCCACGTTTGCATTACTTTCGGTACAACCCTCGTATTTACCTGCAATGAAGAAGAAGGGTTACTCATAGAAGAAGAATTACTCTACGAACAGTGCAATTTAAACGATCTCTGTCAGTTAATAAAAAAGTTATGCCCACTTTTGCATTACTTTCGGTACAACCCTTGTTTTCACCTGCAATGAAGAAGAAGGGCTACTATAGAAGAAGAGTTACTCTACGAACAGTGCAATTTGAACGACATCTGTCAGTTAATAAAAAGGTTATGCCCACTTTTGTATTACTTTCGGTACAACCCTTGTATTCACCTGCAATGAAGAAGGGTTACTATAGAAGAAGAGTTACTCTACCAACATGTGCAATTTGAACTACCTCTGTCAGTTAATAAATAAGTTATGCCCACTTTTGCATTACTTTCGGTACAACCCTTGTATTCACCTGCAATGAAGAAAAAAGGGCTACTATAGAAGAAGAGTTACTCTACGAACAGTGCATTTTGAACGACCTCTGTCAGTTAATAAAAAAGTTATGCCCACTTTTGCATTACTTTCGGTACAACCCTCGTATTTACCTGCAATTAAGAAGAAGGGTTACTATAGAGGAAGGGTTACTCTACCAACATGTGCAATTTGAACGACCTCTGTCAGTTAATAAATAAGTTATGCCCACTTTTGCATTACTTTCGGTACAACCCTTGTATTCACCTGCAATGAAGAAGAAGGGTTACTATAGAAGAAGAGTTACTCTACGAACAGTGCATTTTGAACGACCTCTGTCAGTTAATAAAAAAGTTATGCCCACTTTTGCATTACTTTCGGTACAACAATCGTATTTACCTGCAATGAAGAAGAAGGGTTACTATAGAGGAAGAGTTACTCTACCAACATGTGCAATTTGAACTACCTCTGTCAGTTAATAAATAAGTTATGCCCACTTTTGCATTACTTTCGGTACAACCCTTGTATTCACCTGCAATGAAGAAGGGTTACTATAGAAGAAGAGTTACTCTACGAACAGTGCAATTTTGAACGACCTCTGTCAGTTAATAAAAAAGTTATGCCCACTTTTGCATTACTTTCGGTACAACCCTCGTATTTACCTGCAATGAAGAAGAAGGGTTACTATAGAAGAAGAGTTACTCTACGAACAGTGCATTTTGAACGACCTCTGTCAGTTAATAAAAACGTTATGCCCACTTTTGCATTACTTTCGGTACAACCCTTGTATTCACCTGCAATGAAGAAGGGTTACTATAGAAGAAGAGTTACTCTACGAAGAGTGCAATTTGAACGACCTCTGTCAGTTAAAAAAAACGTTATGCCCACTTTTGCATTACTTTCGGTACAACAATCGTATTTACCTGCAATGAAGAAGAAGGGTTACTATAGAGGAAGGGTTACTCTACCAACATGTGCAATTTGAACTACCTCTGTCAGTTGAATAAAAAATGTATGCCCGCTTTTGCATTACTTTCAGTACAACTCACGTATTAGTATTTATTAAAAACTTAAAACCCAACCGTCCTAGGGCGTGCTACAGGCTAGTATATCATTAGAAGTGTCTTACTGACGGCAGGAATCGAACCCGCATTCTTCTGCTGAGAAGCCGAACACTTTTCCAATTACGTTATATCGGCGAAATTTGCCGCTGCGATTTTGCTATCTTGACGTCGGCTGCACCTCTAAGGTGCGTAAGTCTCGACGTAAAAAGGTAACTAAATAGTATTGAAAATACACGGTCGCGTCACATCATTGTGACCACCAGCTAATATCCATAGTAACCGCGTTGTTCAGCGCCGACAACAGCTAGACGTACTGGAAGTGACTCAATGAGGTAATAGAAGGTTTTCACAGGTATGTGGAGCCATGCTGACTGCAGTGCATCTGACAGCGAGTGATATGCTTTCAGATTGCCTACAGCACACCTTATATACTGAGTCGATACTGTATTATGACCACCCCCTCAGTACTTCTTTGGGCCACCTTTTGCCTTTAATACTGCGTCGATTCTTCGTGGCATGGACTCCACGAGATGTTGAGAGGTGATTTGTGGAATCTGAGACCATGCTTGAGGAATAGCAGTTTCCAGGAGTGTGAGATTGCAGGGTTGTGGATCCAGTTGTCTGATGGCTCGTTCAACTTCTCAATGGGCTTGAGATCTGGAGATTGTGGGGGCCACCTAAGCAAAGTAATTTCACTGGCATGTTCCTGAAGCCAATCCTGTACAATACGAGCACTATGGCAGGACGCATTATCTTGTCGAAAGTAGCCATCGCCATTGGGATAAACCATCCACATGACAGGATGCACTTGGTCCGCAACGATGTTTAGATATGATGTTCCAGTCAGACATGAATAAAGGGCACAAAGCATGCCAGGAAAACATTCCCCAAACCATAACGTTATCTCCACCAGCTTGAAGGGTTGTAGCAATGCATTTGGGGTCCATGCTTCCGTGCTGTTTCCGCCAAATTCTCACTCGGCCATCGGCATGGTGCAACTGAAAACGTGATTCATCCGACCACATAATTTGTTTCCGACTATCGACTGTCCAATCCTTGTAATCCTGTGGGAACATTTGTTAACTGCCGACAGCGAAGGTGTTCGAACAGGCCTTTGGCTACCATATCCCATCCGACGCAGCGTACAGCGAACAGTTCGTGCAGAGATCGTTTGAGAGGATCCTTGATTAACATTGTCTGTAATTTGCTGTATACTGTTGACCTTCTGTTGTCTGTTACCAGTCTGGACACTCTCCATTCCGCCCGAGCTGTCACTAGTCGATGACGACCACACGTTGCACGTAGAGACTCAGTTTCTTGGCTGACAGTCCAGTCTTTAAACACTTTAACAACAGCTGCTCTGGAACATTTCACGAATGTGGCGGTTTCGGTGATACTCGCTCCATGGCTCCGAGCTCCTAAAATCATTCCACGTTGAAAGTCCGTCAAATCGGATTTTTTACCCATCTCGTCACCCAAAAATCCCCTCTACTACTGTCGCAAGCACTAAGCTTTCCATTTTTATTCTAGTTTCGCCCTCTGGCGGCAATAGCGCGCAGCCATAGCTCATTTGCTTAAAACTGTCAGGTGGTCATAATAAAGTGGCCATTCAGTGTATGCCCTCCAAGCCAGCTCACGACACGTACCTTCGAATTTCATTGGCTACGAGCTGTTGACGTCAAAGGTAGGAGGTGGTCACAATAATGTGACTTGACTATGTAGCTAGTTTTGTCAAAAAAAAAATGGTTTCAGCTGTAGCAAAATGCTTTAGAAAAGCTGCTTTCAAATCACTGAATTCAATGCGTTTATGTTATCCACCGAAAGAAAAATCTGAAGCACGCAAATACGTACATTTATTTGATAAGACTGTATGCAGGGTAACCTTATGGATATTCATTACTTTTGGAGAAGCGACAAGCTGTGTTGCGAGGAGGGGTTAACAGATGGAGAAGATGGGTATTTTGAAATAGCTCACATCCCTAAAATGCTTACGAGGTATGAAGATGAATTCCTCGGCTAGGTCCCCTGCGGTCTTCATTAGTATGTTTTGTTGCCAAACAGCATCTATCGATCGAGAGAAATGCGAAGGGTTGTGTCGCCAGAAATACTTCAGAATAGTAAGCGCAGGTGTTTGCTCAGAAATATTTGGATGTAAGTAGCCACGTGAAATGTTCTACCCTAAGTGATAAAAGTTTCTGCGCTTGAAAAGTTGATGTGCAGATGCGGCCGATGGAAGTTTATCCGGAATGGACAAGCCTCGGGCAAACGAGGGCATTTCCGAAAGAAATTGTGACACTGCTAACTCGAGAGGAAAATAATAAAAAAAAAAGTACGTAAAGTCTGGCGTCATGAAAGAAATTTGAAAACATTCTGCTAAGATCAATAAAAGAAGCACTTTACAAATATTAAAAGTTTGCCAAGCTTGCATCGAATATTATATCTACGTCAGACGATCACTCGATAAAAGCTTCTCGTGGCAGACAAAATTAAGCTGTTTTTATTTCTGATTCGCGTTTCATCAGACCAAGATGTCCGGTACTCATTACGATTTGGGTTATCTCTTTTCCGACTTCAACCTCTTTAATATACAAAATATGTTCATAGCTTTTCAGAAGGATATTTCAACAACATAATTAGCATTTAAAATACAATTATTTCTTTCTTAAATGTTCTACAGTCGAGCACGCTTAATGGAATAGATTATTTGTCATAAGAAAATTTTTAAAAAAAGATGCCATGAATGTCGAAACAGCTTTTCTCCTTTTGTAATTTTGAAAGAGCAAAAATGTATTACAATAACTGGGATTAATCCAATAATACCCTACTAGACGAACGCCCGTTAATAATGACGGGGGGAAATAAAATATACTAGACAAAACCCGTCGGAGGTAATTTTTCTTTTTTTTTTTTTTTGAAAAACTCATATGAAACAACAAATGTAAACTTTATTTGATTGACAAATTTATTCAAGCACTTCAGTAAAGGCAATAGTCCAGGATCGGAATTTTTTTTTATTTTGTCTGAAGGTTTAGCGACGACTAACGTGAGCAACTCAATGGGCTATAATAAGTAGTCACCCGTCCCTAATTTAAGGGCCGGGTGGCGCAGTGGTCTAAGCGATTGCCTCTGATCATTCGCCCGAACGGGGTTTGGGTTCGAATCCCGGTGAGGCATGGATGTTGTGTTTGTCTTACGGCACTGGCTCTCTCCCTTCCCTGGAACCAGTGACCCTAAATTAGGGACGGGCGACTGCTTATAGCCCATTGAGTTGCTCACGGTGGTCGTTAAACCTCCAACCAAAAAAAATAATAACAATTTAAGGTCACTTGTTTCAGGGAAGGGAGAGAGCCAGTGCCGTAAGACAAACACAACATCCATGACTTACCAGGATTAGAACCCGGTAGACAAACCCCGTCGGAATCGACGATTAGTATTTTTTTTTTTTAAATAATAAACTCATATGAAATATCAAATGTAAACTTATTTGATTGACAAATTAATTCAACCACTTCAGTAAAAACAATAGGCCACCTTCGTGATTTTTTTTTTTTGTGACTGAAGATTTAACGACCACCGTGAGCAACTCAATGGGCTATAAGCAGTTGCCCGTCCCTAATTTAGGGTCACTGGTTCCAGGGAAGGGAGAGAGCCAGTGCCACAAGACAAACACAACATCCATGCCTCACCGGGATTCGAACCCGGACCCCTTTCGGACGAATAATCAGAGGTCATCGCTTAGACCACTGCGCCACCGGAGCGGCAATTCAAGGTTTAACAACCACAGTGAGCAACTCAATGGGCTATAAGCAGTCGCCCGTCCCTAATTTAGGGTCACTGGTTCCAGTGAAGGGAGAGAGCCAGTGCCGTAAGACAAACACAACATCCATGCCTCACTGGGATTCGAACCCGGCCCCTTTCGAACGAATGATCAGAGGCCATCACTTAGACAACTGCGCCACCGGAGCGGCAATTGAAGGTTCGACAACCACACTGAGCAACTCAATGGGCTATGAGCAGTCGCCCGTCCCTAATTTAGGGTCACTGGTTCCAGGGAAGGGAGAGAGCCAGTGGGCGTAAGTCAAACACAGCATCCATGCCTCACAGGGATTCGAACCCGGCCCCCTTCCGGACGAATGATTAGAGGCCATCGCTTAGACCACTGCGCCACCGGGGCTGCCCGAATAGGTTCAGATGCTCGCTTCGGATCTATCGTCCGTGATGATTCCGAGTTCGAATCCCGGATGAGGCAAAATTGGTGTACACACTATAAAAAATAAGTGGTGTGAATTCACTAAAAATAACGTGCAGCAGAATCGCCGATAGGTGTCTGTCTCTTAGCGAAATATCCGTTTTAAAATGGCTCCGCTTATAGCTTCAGTACTGTTCTTTTTAAATCAAGGTTTAACGACCACCGCATTCTTCTGCTGAGAAGCCGAACACTTTTCCAACGCTTGGGCTATAAGAAGTCGTCCGCCCCTAAATTAGGGTCACTGGTTTCAGTGAAGGGAGAGGGCGAGTTCCGTAAAACAAACACAACATCCATGCTTCACCAGGATTCGAACCCGGTAGACGAAAGCCGTCGAAATCCACGATTCGTTCCTTTTTTTTTAAGAGAATAAACTAATATGAATCTTTACATAATGGGAAACGTCTTACTCACGTGAATAAACTAGATGGAATGAATGTTAAATTGTATATATACCTCACACAGTCCAATGGCACAACGCAATCAGGTCTTCGAGTGTTCACTGTTCCGACAAGAACTTTCAAATAAATTCCTGCTAGCGTTGTTTTGCACTACAGTTTGCTGAGAAGAGAGACTTCGGACGTTGGACTTTCTGAGTCCCTCCATACCTCTGCCTTCAACAGCGCGTGGGGCGATCGGATGTCAACCGCACGCTTCTGCCATTGACTTTACATGGGAACTTTGCCGCCCCACAACGCCCGAACCGTTGCCCCAATCTCATTTTTCTCTTCGACTGGCACATCTACATGGTAAGACCTTTATTTTGATTCCTCCACCATAGTTCTGGTACGATTCGTTTAACGACGATTGGTCCAATGCCAATTCGTCCAATGCCAATTCGTCCAATGGACAATTAGTCTAAAGGTACGATTCGTACAATGGTACGATTGGTCTAATGCCGATTCGTCCAATGGGACAATTGGTCCAATGCCGATTCGTCCAATGGACAATTGGTCCAAAGGTACGATTCGTCCAATGGTGCGATTGGTCTAATGCCGATTCGTCCAATGGGACAATTGGTCCAATGCCGATTCGTCCAATGGACAATTGGTCCAAAGGTACGATTCGTCCAATGGACAATTGGTCTAAAGGTACGATTCGTCCAATGGTACGATTGGTCCAATGCCGATTCATCCAATGGGACGATTGGTCCAATGCCGATTCGTCCAATGGACAATTGGTCCAAAGGTACGATTTGTCCAATAGACAATTGGTCCAAAGTTACGATTCGTCCAATGGTACGATTGGTCCAATGCCGATTCGTCCAATGGGACGATTGGTCCAATGCCGATTCGTCCAATGGACAATTGGTCCAAAGGTACGATTCGTCCAATGGTACGATTGGTCTAATGCCGATTCGTCCAATGGGATAATTGGTCCAATGCCGATTCGTCCAATGGACAATTGGTCCAAAGGTACGATTCGTCCAATAGGACAATTGATCCAATACCGATTCGTCCAATGGACAATTGGTCCAAAGGTACGATTCGTCCAATGGTACCATTGGTCCAATGCCGATTCGTCCAATGGACGATTGGTCCAATTCCGTCCTATCTGTCCGAAGTGCTACTCGTGCTATACAAGTCTCATCCGTTCTGATTCTACCTCCGATGTTATACGAAAGTACCGGTAGTCCAAAGAATGTAAAATAATGTTACATTTCATGCGTAATATTGTGGTTACAGATTTTTTTTTTTTTTTTTTAATTTGAATCGTGTTTTTTTGTTATACTGTCCTTGCTGCCGTATGAAGTTACTGATGTACGAGCCGTTCTATCAACTTCAATGTTTCTCTTTTGCATGAAATAATATAAAATACTAGTGTTCCGTTTCTGTTTGTAGAATGCAGTGGGGTTTTCCGCCAATTGCCCAATGGAAACAACTGGTCGGGGTTTGGACAGAGGCCTTTTCAACAGTTTTTATTCCAGCGATGTCATATTCATAACGTTTACATATTAAATCAAGTAAATAATATTGCTCATTTACTTAAACACGAAATATGAATTCATAGGCCCTAGGCCTAGGCTTTTTAACAGTTTTAATTCTACCGATGTCAGATTAATAACGTTTACATATCAAATCAAGTTTAAAATATTGCGCTTTCACTTAAGCACGAAATATTAATTCATAGGATTGCGGCCTAGGTACCTAGCAAAGACCTCAGAAATGATATGATGAGTGCCTTTTATAAAGTTTTATAAAATGTTTACAAATACCAAATATCTAAGTTGTAACTTAAAATTTTCTAAAATGGCCCGCGGCCTAGGTGCCTTGCAAAGACCTCAGAAATGATACGATGAGTGTCTTTTATAAAGTTTTATAAAATGTTAACAAATACCAAATATCTAAGTTGTAACTTTAAATCTTCTAAAAAGCCCGCGACCTAGGTGCCTGGTAGATAGCTCAGAAATCATTCGTTGAGTGCCTTTTATAAGGTTTTATAAAAAGTTTACAAATACCAAATATCTAGGTTGTGACTTAAAATCTTTTAAAAAGGCCCGAGGCCTAGGTGCCTTCTAAAGACCTGAGAAATGATACGATGAGTGCCTTTTATTAGGTTTTATAAAATTTACAAATACTATATATCTAGGTTGTAACTTAAAATCTTCTTAAAAGGCCCGGGGCCTAGGTGCCTTGTAAAGACCTGAGGAATGATGCGATGAGTGCATTTTATAAGGTTTTATAGAATATTTACAAATACCAAATATCTAGGTTGTAACTCAAAATCTTCTAAAAAGGCCCGGGGCCTATTTGCCTCGTAAAGACTTGAGAAATGATAGGATGAGTGCCTTTTATTAGGTTTTATAACATATTTACAAATACTAAATATCTAGGTTGTAAATTAAAATCTTCAAAAACTGCCAGCGGCCGAGGTGCTTTGCAAACAGCTGAGAAATGCTCCAATGAGTGCCTTTTACCAGTTTTATGTAAAATGTTTACAATTACTAAATATACGGAAATTATCTTTCAAAAGGATATAAAAAGGAGAAAATTTTAAATTATTATTCCTTTCTGGAAAAAAAAAGTTACCGTTGGTAAGATGATACCATTGGACGAATCGTCGTTGAACCAATCGTACCATTGGACGAATCGGTATTCGACGAATCGGGCATTGAACCAATCGGCATTGGACCAATCATCCCTTTGGACGAATCGGCATTGGACCAATCGTCGTTGGACGAATCGTCCGGGATCACTCAACCATAGATTTACCTTCAGCCGTTCTCTCACAACTGGTCTTACAGTAAAAAACCTTATAGAATTAATATATAGATGATACAGAAACTATTGACATTTATTTATTGAGTTTTTCAGTTCCACGTCAATAGATGGCGACGTTGGCTCACAGCTTTCTGAAAATTTCCCGAGCAGTCGGTTATGGAATTTGATACAACGGGCTGTCTGTTTGTTATGTGTTTTGTAAAACCTTTAGTCGCTATTTGGACAACATTTCCTTGTGCACAACATTTTTCGTATACACTGACTGTGAACCCTGTATCAGTTTACCCTGTTCTTTTCCGTGAACTATTTTTATCTTGCCGTCGTCAGATCGTCGTACTCTTAACGTTGCCACATACAGATGGCTAAACATCGGTTCAGGTACTGAACCAAAATTCCTGATGTAAAGTTTGCTTATCTCTAAAGAGTTGACCGTGTGAAGTAACGCATCTCTGACGTCATGCGAGAATAATTTGGATTAGACGACGTCAAACCAGCAGCTGTGTTCTGTGTTGCTATGACAACGAAACAAAGTGATATACGCGTAGACTGTGTGCGTGTAGGCGATAACGTCACCTACACCAAAACACGAAACGCTAAGCGTGACGTCACAAACATTTGTTTCTCGGCCGTTGTTATGACGACTTAAAAAGTGGCACGTAGAAGGAGGAAGGCTCTTGCAAATTATATATTAGGATTAACCTTGGAGTTTTTTCATTATGTACAAAAGTTTGGGACCCAGGAGTTTTATCCTATTAAGTAGGATATTACAATATTCGATATTACATTAAGCAGGTTCGAATATACACTGTCTACCAAGAAGTAATTGAACACCCCTGCAATAGACGATATCTGCGGTCCTGATACACGTCATGGCTGCCGCCGTTAAATATTGTGTGGGAAACAACAACGCAACCAGTCGCATGCAATATGCCACGCAGTTCGGAGCTCTCTGATTTCGAGAAAAGTGTAATCGTTGGGTATCACAGAAATGGCCGATTCATACGTGACAATTCCAGCGGGTTGAAGTACCCAAATTTTACAGTAGCCTATGTATTTGGCAAGTGGAAGATGAGAGGTGACTGTCGGAATGTGCCCCGACCCGGCAGGCCCACAAAACTGGGAGTTAGAGATCCGACAGGTGCTGGCCAGAGAAATTCGGAAGAACCGCACCAAATCGATGGACCACATCCGCGAGGAGTTTCAACAGGCATCCGGGAGTGTTCTTTCGATGAATACTATCCGTAAAGAAGCCCATCTGCTCGGTTATCATGGACGTGCTGCCGCCCACAAGCCTTTGATCGCCAAGTTCAATAGCGCTGCTCGGCTAACGTGGTGCAAAGACCGTCGACAGTGGACCGCTCAACAGTGGAAGCAGGTTCTCTGGATTGACGAATTAAGGTTCACCCTCTACCGTTCGGATGGCAGGGTCTGGGCTTGGCGTCTGCCTGGAGAACGCCTCCTGCCGGAATGTATTGTGCCAACTGTGAAGTTTGGTGGCGGTGGAATTATGCTATGGGGGTGTTTCTTCTGGTATGGCACGGGACCCTTGGTCGCAATTCCTGGTTGCCTCAACGCCGAGACCTACTTCACCATTTTGGATGACCATGCGCTTCCTACGTTGTGGCAGTTTTACGGGGTGGACCCATGTTACTTTCAGGATGACAATGCCACCTGTCATGTTGCGAGGTCCACCATGGCTTGATATAGTGACAATGGGGTTAATCGAATGGACTGGCCTGCGCATAGGCCGGACCTTAAACCCTTTCGAGCACCTCTGGGACGAGTTGGGGTGTCGACTTAAGGGGTGCCCCACCTTCCGAAATCGGTAAAGGAACTGACCTGTCTTCTCCAAGACGAGTGGAAGAAAATATCGCTAGCCGTCGTACAACGCCTGGTTGAGAGTATGCCCCGGAGGGTCGCAGCTGTAATCGCCGCTCGTGGAGGCTTCACCAACTGGTGAAAGTGAATAAACTTCGTTTTCCTGTGCTATCACAGGTGTCCAATTATTTGTTGGTAGATAGTGTATTTGATACTGGACTATGAACCTACATCTAGATTTTGCTGATAACAAGGCATTTCTGAAAATTGATAGTGGTAATTTATTCCATTCCTTTTCCACTGCTTTCCATAGTTTATTCATTGTTTTAGGTCTGCGTTTAGAAAGAACTCTTTTTAGCGGTCCGAATGCACAATAGTCTATTGTTAACACGTCATGGGACCTTGAAGGAACATGAGCAAAAGGTACAACGTCTCTTGAATTCAAAAACTATAATCTCGTGATGATTTTCGTAATTTTTAGCTAAAAATTACGGATGCCTTCCATTCCTTGACGTCTTGGTTACTCTCTCAGATAAGACTCTCGCAACTACAAATTATCGGTAGCCATGCGCTGTTTTCTCATCTCCACATACCAAGACCAATCACATTTGGCAACAAAAACTCAGCGCCTTTTATAGTTGCGTATATCGCGCGATACATAAAATATGTTCAGATAAAGACAGTTTCGGAAAGTAATTTTATTTCCTTAAATGTTTTGCAGTACAACAAGGATACAACCCTTCCATTATACAAGGTGAATAGGAAAGTCATTTTAGTCTAGAATAACTTGCGAACACAGAGAGATACAGTTATGTATAAACGCCTAATCGAATTCAACCAATAGCCGCGCCTCTAGTGGCGAAATGCGGAAGTTAGCCATTGCAAATCGAAAACTAAAAGAGATGGAGCAAACCTTATAATAACAAAGTTGTAGAGCATCAAATAATTAGTACAAAACGACATTTGTTTTACATGGATAATACACTGCTGGATAATTGCTAAGGACGGATCATAAACGGCTATATAGCGCATAAAAAAGTAAGTGTATTTGGATGCCAAGTGAAATAAAATAATGTCAGAATGTCAGGACATTACAAGAAAGACAATTTATTGTGCTCTGAAATCTAGAAGGATTTGGAACGTGTTCAAGGGACAAACAGGCCTTTTGTGCAGAATACGTAAACGTGAAAAAAATGCAATTACCGTCAGCAGGCGTTCCGGCGTAAGATGTCAATACGGGATATGGCCACCATGGAAGGCGATGCAAGATTCCACACGTCGTGTCATGCTTTGCACAACATTATCAAGCAGCTGTTGGGGTAATTTATCCCATTCCTCTGTCAGTGCACGGATGAGGGTGTCCTTGTTTATTGGAGGGCATTGGCGAACAGCAAGACTCCTCCCCAAAGCATCCCAAACATTTTCAATGGGATTCAGATCTGGAGAACGTGCTGGCCATACGAAGCGTTGAATATCCTCGCTCTCAAGACACTCCTGGACAGCGACTGTTCGATGACATGTTGCGTTGTCGTCCATGAAAATGAATCTATCACCGACAGCACCACGGAACATGCGAACATGAGGTAGCAGAACAATATTAATGTATCGTTGGCCAGTCATAGTCCCAGTTGGAAGCACATAGAGGGACGTACGGCCATTGATCACGATGCCAGCCCATACCATGACACTACATGTCGGATATCGGTCTCTTTCCTGTATGTTTGCTGGACAATATGCAGTACCACTATCGCGCCAGATCAGTTGTCGTCGACAATCAGACGATAGACTGTATCTACTCACATCTGAGAAGAGGACAGCAGACCAGTCGTTATCAGTCCAATTGCGATGTTGATGGCACCATTGCAAACGGGCGGTACGGTGACGTCTGGACAATGGGATGCACACAACAGGACGGCGGGCGTATAGTCCTCCTTCATGCAAACGTCTGGCGACAGTTTTTCGGGAGATCCGCTTGCCAGTAGCAGCCATAAACTGATTTGCTACCTCACTAGCTGTGCTGCGCCGGTGTCTTTTTGTTGATAGCACTATGTACCGATCTTCTGCAGGTGTCGTACTGCGAACACGACCTCCCCCGTGACGTTTGCTACACTCTCCATTTGTTTGAAATGATTTCCAAAGCCTTGAAACAACACTGTGGCTGACGTCGAATGCCCTGGCAACATCTCTTATTTTTCGTCCTTCTTCAATCTTGCCAATATAACGGCCACGCGTAAAATTATCTAGGTGATGTCGGGAAGACATACTGAAAATTGCAAGTTCGTCAATTGATTCTTTCCCTTTCAACTTTGCGTTTGAACAACAACGGTCAATACGCGTCAAATCCTTTATATCTCTAATCAGCGCTATGACGTCACGAACAAGTTCGGCAATCCAAAATTTGCATACGCACAACACGTCTTACTGTATCCCGCACTTATGCTAATTTGCACATTTTCCTGCCTTCCATTTTATGGTTGCTATCGTTGCTATTGTCATCCGTCCTTAGCAATTGTCCGGCAGTGTATAACTTATCGTTTGAATACCCTTAAATGTCCGAAATCGATGCGCGACGATTCGGATCTGCATATTCACATTTCGCAAATGTAGCCGTATGCAAATGCAGATTGTGACGTTGTACCGTACCTACGATACAAAAACCAGTAGCAGGATGTGCCCTGATCAGACGTTTAGGTCTATGTACGCGATGTGAGAATGGCTAGCTTGGATTTCTGGGGTTACATAAAAAATCAGGTGTATGATGCAACAGCGCCTACAAGTCTGCTGGATCAACGTCGTTGTGTTACAGATGCCTGCAATAGTGTGACACATACCATGCTGAGGAATGTGCATGCAGAGTTACTTTCACGAATACAAATGTGTATCGTGGGCAATGGCGTACTCTTCGAACATACTCGACATTAACTTTTTATCACTGTGCGCCAGTTTGCCTTTTTTGTTTTTGTTTTGTCTGGCGTCATCAAACTGTATTGACATAAGTACGCATTTATGCAATAAATTGTGTGTATTTGCTCATGCCTATGCCTGTACCCTTCAAACGTTAAACCAGGAGAGATAAGGAGAGGAACTCGTGGATCCGTAAAATGACACGAGTGGAAGACATCATGATTAGAGTCAAATCCATGAAATAGCAATGGGCTGGACATACTGTCAGAAGGACAGACCATCGATGGACAGCCGAAATTTTAGATTGGATTCCAAGGGACAGGAAAAGACCCAGAAGAAGACCACATGGGAGATGCGTGGATGAAATTCGAAAGTATGCGGGAGTGACATGGAGGAAACTGGCACAAGACAGACCGTTGTGGAGGAAACTTGGGGAGACCTTCTTCCAGCAGTGGACTGATAATGGTTGACAATGATGATGATGATTATGATGATGATACAATTCGAATATGTGCGTGCCATTCGTCGTGATATAGCCAAGTCAACAATAGCGAAACCATGTTCGACTTGAAAAAATAAATATTTGCCACAAACAAAGTTTTATTATATTAATATACACTGCTGGCCACCCAAAATGCAACACCAAGAAGGAAGCATCCGATTGGCCTGAAATTCGCAGCATGCGTCGCCCGCGAGAGGACATGCAAAAGATTAGTATTGCAGGTCATATGCAAATCATGTGCGCTTGGCACGCCACCGAGAATCACTATAAGAAGGGTGCACAGAAGGCGGAGTGTAAGTAGAGGAAGTGTGTTGTGCTACCGGACCTGTGCGTGGGAAGCTTCCTGATGCCTCGTCGCCAAATTCGGCAGTCATTCCAGCACGTTTCGGAGTTCGACAGAGGACGAATAGTGGCTTATCGCGACAGCGGTTTATCGTACCGATACATCGGCTCCCGTGTGGGACGACATCCAGCCACATTGATGCGAGTATGGATTCGGTGAGTGTAGGAGGGACAGACGGGCCGACGTGAGCGATTGCCGCAACAGCGGCACACCACCGAACAAGAGGACCGGAATGTTGTGCGGCGGGCATTGACGGCTCGCACCGCCACATCACGAACGTTAGCGCAGGAATTAGGGTGTGTTGTGCAACAACCTGTGTCAGCACGTACCGTTTGACGTCGTCTGCAGGAGCAGGGACTTATACCACGGCGCCCATTGCTCCGATTGCCATTGACGTTACACCACCGGCGAATGCGGCGGCAGTGGGTCGTTGAACACCGCACTTGGATCACGGAATGGCACGACACTGTCTTCTTCGACGAATCCCACTTCTGCCTGCAACACCACGAGGGTCGGATCCGCGTGAGAGGGCACCGCGGCGAGAGACTGTATGACGCCTGCATTATGCATCGCCATACCGCTCCGTCGCCTGGTGTTAGGGTTTGCGGCGCAACTTGTTATGATACGCGCACCCCTCTGGTACGCATCGCTGGTACAATCAACAACCACTTCACGATCTCCGACATTTTGGAGCCTGTAGTCCTCCCTTACCTGCAGGACCTGCCGGTGGCCACGTTTTAACAGTACAATGAGCGCCCGCATGTGGCGCGCATCGTGCAACAATTCTTCATGGCCCACCAGTTGTCACTGCTGCCATGGCCTGCCTGTTCTCCCGATATGTTGCCCCCGGACACGTCTGGTCCTTGATCGGCAACCGAGTGGCCCGGTAAGTACCACCCGCGGCTACGCCTGATGAACTGTGGCAACGTGTGGAAGCAAACTGGACTGATATACCCCAAGCCCACATCCAAAGCCTATTTCGTTCGATGACGCAGCGTGCAGCGGCCGTTATTGCCAGCCATGCTGGGCTACAAGAACTATTGATGTCTGCGTGTTCCGCAAGTCACACGGGCCTGTAAGCTCAATCGTTTCATCTTTGTATCTTTTGTTATGTGTCCAGTAAATCTGGCTTTGCTATCTCGTGTCCTTCTTGGTGTTGCATTTTGGGTGGCCAGCAGTGTACATAGTTTAACGTCTCTTTTTTCATTCTTTCAAGAAATAGTGCGATAGATTTGGATGTACACGTGCGAGTAACATTAATGTGACCATCAGCTAATATCCAGAGTGACCGCCTTGTGCAGAGTTGACAGCAGCTAGATGGGCAGGGTGTGACTCAAGAAGGTGCTGGAAGGTGTTTACAGGTATGTGTAGCCATGTTGACTGCATTGCACCTGACAGTTGCTGGAGAGCTCAATTGGAATTATGTTTTGGGAATTAGTGTGCCAGAGAAATACTTTGAAGTTTTCATCATGCTCTTCCAACCAGTCTCGGACATTTCTAGCTGTGTGACACGTTGCATTGTCGTGCTGAAAGATCCCATCCTCTCCAGGGAAGACAATCAGTATGTATGGGCGTACGGGATCTGCAAGGATGGATTCATAACGAATTCGGTCCATAGTGCCTTCCACAGGTATCAGTGGGCCCAGAGAATGACACGAAAACATTCTCCAGACCATGACGCTGCCCCCACCATCTTGAGTTCTTCCAGCAATGGTGGAAGAGTGTTTATTCTCCGATGTTTCTCGCCTTATACGCCAACGTCCATCCGTTCGATAAAGCAGAAAATGTGACTCATCGGAGAAGTCAATCCTTTGCCAATCAGCGGAGGTCCAATTACGATACTGCCGTGCAAATGTAAGCCTTTCCAGCCGATGCACCTTCGTTAGCATAGATGCAGAGAGGTCCGTCTGCATCGGAGCCCCATAGGGTTCGGTGAACTGCCGTTTTAGAAACACTTCCACTACACACCTGGTTCATTCGGACACTGAGTTGCTCTACTGTAGAGTGTCAATCGGCACTCACGCACCTTCGAAGCCGATTGAAAAAATTCCAATTGCCCAGTTTTGCACCTCACCTCTCACATCAATGGCACGTGATGCTCCACCGTTTCCACGTCGCTTATTCGCAATGGTGTCATTTCATCAATCACGATACACTTTAACCACAGCAGCACGCGAACAGTTCACAAACTGCGCTGCTTCCGAAATACTACCACCCTTGGACCGAAAGCCGGTAATCATGCCTTTTTGAAAATCTGATAAATCGCTCCTTTTATCAATGGCAGCAACGAGCGGCATGTTTTCAGAATGCCTACAGCATATCTTATATATCCTCGAAGCCAGCTCACCACACATGCCTACTCGCTGTTGAAGTTAAAAGTAGGAGGTGGTTACAATAATGTGACCCGACTGTGTGTACATATGTATATCTGCACTTTTTTGAAGATCTATCTGCACTTTTCTGAAGATAGATTTACTGCTGCTTGACCTTTGTCTGGTATCGTTCTGAGGTATGCTGATGGCATTATTGTCATTAACGTGGCGGACTTTTTACGATACGCTCTTGACTTGTATCCTGAGGACCTCCTCACCTTAGAAAAAACTAACAGCTCGTCTAATTACGTTTGTTACCTCGATTTGGAGGTACAGGTGGACGAGGGGATCTTTATGATAAAAGAAATGCTTTTGATTTCGATATGATTTACTGCACTCATTGGTTCTCAAACATTTCTAAAGAAGTAAATCGTAATTTAGTACTTTCTCAATTTCACAGAATTGCAAAAATATGTTCTACACAGTTTTTGCTGATAAAAAATCTTAAAACACTTCTTACTAAATTGCAGTTTAACAACTTTCCCTTATTTTTTTAAGACATTGTTTAAAACATTTAATTTCGAATTTGGATTCGGTTTCACAGATTTTCAAATTACACATTGACATGCTTTACTAATCCAGGACCTAACAATATTAAGTAAATCAGGCAATATAAATTGCCACTTGGTGGGTTCCTAGTGGCTGAAGATCTTCATTTACATACACAGTTTTGCATCTTGTGATTTCACACTTTTTGTTTTTGGTTCGCTAGTATGTTATCTAACCGCCACCACTTCAGCGTTTTCGCATTTATTTCTGTTCTTGTGGCTCGTTGGTTTCAATTTTGAACTTCCATTTTTAATTTAATTCTATATTTTTTATGAATTATTTTACAATTCACTCTATAGGTACAGCTGCCTTCGGCGCTTCTCATGGTACTAGCTATATTTCTTGCGTTACGATTCTTCATTCTTACTTTTGTAAATTAATTTATATATATATATATATGTATATATTTCTATATTTCTATTCTTTCTAAGTTTCTTCCATAACGGTCTGTCTTGTGCCAGTCTCTTCCATGTAACTCCCGCATACTTTCGAATTCCATCCGCCCATCTCCCATGCGGTCTTCTTCTGAGTCTTTTCCTTTCCTTTGGAATCCAGTCCAGAATTTCAGCTGTGCATCGATGGTCTGTCCTTCTGGCAATATGTCTAGCAAATTGCCATTTCAGGGATTTTACTCTGACCATGATGTCTTCCACTCTTGTCATTTTTCTGATCAACGAGTTCCTCTTTTTATCTCTCCTGGTTACACCAAGCATGCACCTCTCCATGCCGCTTTGAGTTGTCTGCAGCCTTTGTATGTCTCTTTTAGTTAAGGTCCACGTCTCTGCACCATACGTAAGCACTGGAAGGATGCATTGATCAAACACTTTTCTTTTAAGACATAATGGCATATTGCTCTTGAAAATTATGCTTTTTCTTCCGAAAGCTCTCCGGGCAAGTTTTATACGCCGATTAATTTCTTCATCAATGTGACCCTCACTTGATATCTGCTGTCCAAGATAAATTTAGGTATTGGTTATTTCCAGCTTTTCCCCATCAATCGATAAATCTTCATTTCTTGTAAAAGCATTGTACATCATTTTTGTTTTCTGAAAGTTCGTTTTGAATCCCACTTCTTTACTCTCGTCAGCAAGTTCCTGGATCGTACTCTGTATCTCTGATGGGGTAGTTGCAAAAATGACTACAGCATCAGCAAAACGAAGGTGAGTTAAATAATCTCCATTAATTTTTATCCCTTTGTTTTCCCAGTTCAGTGATTGAAATACATTTTCCAATGTGGCATTAAAGAGATTGGGATATATAGTGTCACCTTGTCTCACTCCCTTTCCAATCTTTATGTGTGCTGTATTCTCAAATAGCCGAATCTTTGCACTTGCATTTTCATTGATGTTATGAATAATAGTAATGTAAGCATCTTCAATACCGCAGGATTTCAAAGCCATTGTAACTGCTGATGGTTTCACCGAATCAAAGGCCTTTTATACATCATCATCATCATCATTGTCAACCATTATCAATCCACTGCTGGACGAAGGTCTCCCCAAGTTTCCTCCACAACGGTCTGTCTTGTGCCAGTCTCCTCCATGTCACCCCTGCATACTTTCGAATTTCATCCACCCATCTCCTATGTGGTCTTCTTCTGGGTCTTTTCTTGTCCCTTGGAATCCAATCTAAAATTTCGACTGTCCATCGATGATCTGTCCTTCTGGCAGTATGTCCAGCCCATTGCCATTTCAGGGATTTAACTCTGATCATGATGTCTTCCACTCTTGTCATTTTTCGGATCCACGAGTTCCTCTTCTTATCTCTCCTGGTTACACCAAGCATGCACCTCTCCATGCTTCTTTGAGTTGTCTGCAGCCTTTGTATGTCTCTTTTAGTTAAGGTCCACGTCTCTGCACCATACGTAAGCACTGGAAGGATGCATTGATCAAACACTTTTCTCTTAAGACATAATGGCATATTGCTCTTGAAAATTATGCTGTTTCTTCCAAAAGCTCTCCAGGCAAGTTTTGTACGCCGATTAATTTCTTCATCAATGTGACCCTCACTTGATATCTGCTGTCCAAGATAAACGTACGTGTCTGTTATCTCCAGCTTTTCTCCATCAATCGATAAATCTTCATTTCTTGTAAAAGCATTGAACATCACTTTTGTCTTCTGAAAGTTCATTTTTAATCCCACTTCTTTACTCTTGTCAGCAAGTTCCTGGATCATACTCTGCAGCTCTGATGGGCTAGTTGCAAAAATGACTACGTCATCAGCAAAACGAAGGTGGGTTAGATAATCTCCATTAATCTTTATCCCCTTGTTTTCCCAGCTCAGCGACTGAAAAACACCCTCCAATGTGGCATTAAAGAGCTTCGGAGATATGGTGTCACCTTGTCTCACTCCCTTTCCAATTTTTACGTGTGTTGTATTTTCAAACAGCCTAATCTTTGCTCTTGCATTTTCATAGATGTTATTAATAATATTAATGTATGCATCTTCAATACCGCAGGCTTTCAGAGCCATTGTAACTGCTGATGGTTTCACCGAATCAAAGGCTTTTTCATAATCGATAAAAGCCATGCACAATGGAAGTTCATATTCCCTCGCTCTTTCAATTAGTTCTCTCAGCACGTGGATATGATCTATTGTGCTGTAGCCACTCCTGAATCCAGCTTGTTCTCTCGGTTGAGCCATGTCTAGTGCTACCTTCAAGCGGTGTGAAAGAACTTTAGTGAAGATTTTATAAACTACTGATAGGAGGCTGATAGGTCTGTAGTTTCCGAGATCCTCAATGTCACCTTTCTTATGTAGCAGGATCACTGTAGCGGTGTTCCAATCCTCAGGAATCTTTCCTTCATTAAGGCATCGAGTGAAAATTTGGGCGAGTACTGTTTCGATTTCTCCACTTGCTTCTTGTATGATGTCTACAGTAATTCCATCTTCTCCTGGAGCTTTTCCTCGCTTCATGTTCTTGATTGCATGTGCAACTTCTGCTGGAAGGACTGGAGGAACTCTGGTACTGGTACCTTTCATGATGTCTGGAGTGCATATATCATCCCTTTCATATAATTTGGAGTAGAAATCTTTCACTCTTGTCAAAATTTCGCCTCTATTTCTTGTTACAGAACCATCTTCTTTTCTCAGTGCCATAATCTGTTTTCTTCCCTTACTGAGATGTCCCTTTGCTATCTTTAGGCTTTGGTTGTTTTCAATTGCTTTCCTCACTAGTTCACAGTTGAATTTCCTTACGTCTTCAGTGATACTTTTTCTTACTGTCTTGCATAGCTCTATATATTCCACTTTGGAAGTCACATCTTCTTTAGTTGTCCTCATCTCTCTTCTTTTTTGCATCAACATTTTGGTTTTTCCTGATAATTTGTTCACATGCAACTTGTTCTTAGACCCAGCTAATTTTGTTGTTGTTTCCATAAGAGCTTTGGTTACTTTTCTGTTAACTTCAGAGATGTCCACTTCTTCCGATGTTAGGCCTTCTAAAGCAGAGAACCTGTTCTTCAGTTCTAACTTGAAGGTATTATGGTGTTTTTTAAGGTTGGTTATGTCAATAGATTTTGTTTGTCTTATGAGCTTGCCACGTTCACGTTTAGTGTTGAGGTGCATCTTACATCTCACCAATCTATGGTCACTACCTGTGTTGAACTTGTTTAGCACACTGCAGTCTTCAATGACGAATTTTTTGTTACACATAATAAAATCAATTTCACTTGTTGTCCCATTTGGATGTCTCCATTTCCTGTGTGGCTTTTTCTTGAAGAAGGAGTTCAAGATGAAAAACCCTTCTGCCTCTGCAAACTCAACGAGAGTATTTCCACGCTGGTTTCTGTTGCCATGACCGAATTTACCTACTGAAGTTTCATTCTGTTGCTGTTGCCCTATTTTTGCATTGAAATCTCCCATAATTATTTTCAAGTGCTGCTTACCTTTATTATTTAGATGACAAATTTCCTCATAAAATTCTTCAATTTCTTCTTCAGGATGACTTGTGGTGGGTGCATAAGTTTGAATAATCTGAGCCTGGTATCTTTTCGAGAGTTGGATAACAAGTCGTGCAGCTCTGTCAGAGGAACTTTCAACTTCTACAACTTTATCCTTCAGTTTCTTGTTTATTATAAATCCAACACCACTAGTTCTGCCAGTATCTGTCCCACGATAGTAGAAGAGATGTCCACTTTTCAGTTCGATGAGATCTTCTACTTTTCTCCTTACCTCACTTAGCCCCACGATGTCCCACTTGATCCTTTGTAGTTCCTCTTCCAATTCAAGAAGCCTTGAATCAGAAGATAGGGAGCGTCCATTGTAAGTAGCCAAGGTCAGCATCAGATGGCAGCCTAGTCCGGTCCTCCGGGGATTCTTAGCACCCTCTGCCTTCATGTCGCACTGGCCGCTGCCTTGGCCAGGTACATTCCAGCTGCCGGAGACTGAGGGCCAAGATTTAAGTTGTGGAATCATTTTGGAGGGGTTTGGCCATAACTCACCACGCTGGCCAAGCGGGTTGGTGAGTGTGGGATAGAATTTCCTCTGATCCCGATGGTATAGTTATACCGCTATGGGCGGTCGTCAGAGCCCCTTTAGTGGGAACAGGATGCACCACGAGAAGGCGGGGTTGACATTTGTCAAGGAGAGGCTGTGATGTTACGCATCACCTGACCTTGCATCCCCTTTTATACATACATATATATATATATATATATATATATATATATATATATATATATATATATATATATTGTTTCAATGTTTCAGATTCAAATCTTTGTTGATTTGCTTGTTTAGAGTCAATACAGCGATTTTAAAGATTTAGCGATTGCTCTGTGTGTCGGGGATTTTTTAAAAAACCAGAGATTTAACTTTTGAAACAGCCGTAAAAGTACGTACTGTTTTTAGATATTCACTTAGTGTTCTTTTTCCTCTAAAAAGCAATACTTGGCGATTTTTCCATCAGTTAATAGCCATTTTGTTTATTTCTCATGTGGAAATACTGATTACATGATTTTCACAGGGTTTTTTAATTACGAATATTTCTCTTGGGAAAGAGCAAAATCATTACCTGTCCGCATATCGTTTACGTGCGCCATTATCTTAGCAGACGATATTAAATTGCAACAGATGTTTGTATCATGTTCATTTAACACGCTGTTGCCAGTTTCAATTCCTTGAACGTCTTTTATTTTCTGTAATTTTTATCAAAGACATTCGAAAAATCTGTGAATATTTTCTATATCTTCTCATAATACATGTAGTATTTTGTTTATGCCAACCGTCAGGAGAGTTCTGATGAATGTATTTATGATTGCGAAAACATTAAGTTAAATAACTATAATACTAATGGCGAAGAATAAGTAACAGGAATTAACTTGATTTATGGTAATAGATTTGGTAGCATTTCGTGTAATCACCGATTTTCCCGTATCTTTTTAGTTACAGCCTCTTGATGAAATCATTAAACATTGAATATCTAATTATTCTGTTCGGAATCACGAAAACACATGCAAAGCTCAATGAAAAATGCGAAAGAAAATAAGAAAAAAATGAAAAACTTACCGCACGATCATTGGAGTCTTTCTCTCTCTCTGTTTTTTTTTTTTTTGTGTGTGTGTGTTTATTGGTAAAGCAATAATGCACATTAATTTTATTCTCATGCAGAGCCCACCGCAAAACAAAATACAACGCAGTTCGAAGGCGGTGATCTGTTCGCAAATTGTTTGATTACGCAATGATCCCTTTGTACTCATTAATTACAGTAGTGGCCAAAATTGTGAAAACCTTTTGCAAAAAATGTATTTTTGAGGTTTTAATGACTCATAACACCACTTTTTTTTTTTTTAAGTAATACTATAAAATTATATATCAATGGAAAGATAATTTAATCAAGAATCTAATGCAACAAAGTTTCTTCAATTATCTGTATTCTATGAAAATATACAGCCAAATAACCAGAAAAAGGAAGCACAACTTGCTTAGGTTGATGTGAATTAGCTATCCCTCATTTGAATACAGCTAATGAGCATGAGTGTGTAGAGAGCCAATCAAGTGTCATCTTGTTTTGGCAATGAGCCAATGAAGTCCCAGTAGGATTCAGCTATTGATGCCAAGTATTGGAGCTGAGAGGAAAACATTTGTCAGTGTGTTATGTGATTGCTATCAAGTAGGTTTTGTGTGTGTGTGTGTGTGTGTGTGTGTGTGTGTGTGTGTTCTTTCATTTATTGAGCTAGTAAAATAAATAAATAAATGGGCAAAAATACATTAATGAAATACTTTAGCCCAAACTGAAGCCTTCCGCACGTGATCTGTTCCAAGATAATGAAGCATTTATATTTCAACAGGATTCAGCTCCATGTCATGTTGCTGCTGTGTGCAAAAGGTGGTTTCAAGATAATCATATTCCACAGCTGGAATGGCCTGGGAATAGCCCAGGCCTTAACCCCCTCGAAAATCTATGGATCCGACTAAAAAAACCTGTTAGTCAGAAGCAACCCAGCAATAAAACCCAATTAATAGAAGCAATAATTCAATCTTGGTTTCACATTATAACAGCTGCAGAATTAAAAACTTGGTTCACTCCATGGGAAGGCGTTGTAAGGCCGTAATTAAAGCTAAAGGTTTCCCAACTAAGTATTCACTGACATGATGAGAATTTTTCTATACCTCATTTTTTCTAGGTGTTTCACTTTTCTTCTTTATAACTGCTGTTCTAATATAGAATCCTTCATAAACGTTATTTCATTAAATACTTGATGAAATTATCTTTCTATTTATATACACTGGCGGAAAGTGAAAAAAGAACACCAAGAAAGAATTGGCGGACGATCATGAAATTTACATATGTTAATGGGGTCGAGTTTACGTAGGTGTGATGTTAATTTCGAGACCAACCGGTGAGCGCTTACGCCACGGCACGGCATAATATGCAAATTATCGTCGGTGCTATTTAAGGAGTAAGGCGAAGTGAATGTAATCAGTCGTCGGCGTTCGGAGACGTGCAAAGACCCTGAAGAAGCTGCAATGCCTGGACATGGAAGACGTGTACGATTTCAGCAGTTATCGGACTTTCAGCGAGGTCGTCTAGTCGGACTCCGCTAGGCCGGGTGGTCGTATCGTCGTATTGCGGAGCGAATTGGACGGGAAGTATTGGTGGTGGTACGATGGTGGCGTAAATGTTCCGAGGAACATTCCCACACGAGAAGACGTGGAACTGAGAGTCACAGACGGACTGATGAGCGCACCGATCGACGCATAAAGAGAGCGGCGTTGTCAAGCAGAACGTTCACTGCGAGGTAAATCCGAGCTGCCGTTGCACCTGAGGTGACTGTGCAAACAATCCGCAACCGTCTACTGAATGTAGGACTACGTGCACGTGTGCCTCTGGCATGTGTACCTCTGACTCTAGCCCACCGACAGGAACGGCTGCAGTGGTATTGCCAACGTCTGCACTGGAGAACGCAATGGCGATCTTTCGTGTTCAGCGATGAAAGCAAATTCTGCTCGGGAGCCTCCGATGGCCGTATGCGTGTTCGCAGACGCACAGGGGAGTGTCTCCACCCTTCTTGCATACGCCAGCGACACACAGGACCTACACCTGGTCTCCTGGTGTGGGGAGCGATCAGCATCACTCCCGTACACAACTATTGTTTGCACCGGGTACGTTAAACAGCACCTCCTACATCAACAACATCATTCAGCCCTTTGTTGTGCCATTTGTAAGGTAGGTCCATCGTGGTGTTTTCCAGCATTATAACGCACGCCCACACACGACACGTGCAACGCAACATGCACTTCAGGGTGTGAGACAACTTCCATGGTCTGCACGTTAACCGGATTTGTCCCCCATTGAGCACGTGTGGGATTTTATGTGTAAACGACTTATCCGGTCTCCACGGCCAGCCATGACCATCCCGGATTTACGCGTCCAGGTTGAGGATGCTTGGAACTCAATACCCCAAACTTACATCAAACATCTGTACGACAACTCCATGCCAGAATTTCACAGTGTGACGTAGTTCATGGCGGTTCAACCTCGTACTAACCATGTTACATGGAAATGTTATTTTTCAGTTTAGCAGCAAATACAGCTGTTATTTGCCATAATGTTTTGATCACGTTATCCTCTGTATTCCGTTATAATGCTGTATAAATTTCGTTGGTATCAGACGTCTCCTTCTTGGTGTTCTTTTTTCACTTTCCGCCAGTGTATAATTTAATGGCATTACTTCAAACAAAAGTGGTGTTTTGAGCCATCAAACCACAAAAATACACTATTTCCAAAAGGTATCCACAATTTTGGCCACTACTGTACATTGTTTCAACGCCACGATGTAATTATTTGGGAACTGTAATTTTGTGTTTAATTTCTGGGTTACCCATTGACGATCGTACCAGAATAATATGACCACCTACCTGATAGTGGAAATAACCACCCTTGGCACGGATGACAACGGCGAGACGGCGGGGCATGGACGCAATGAGCCTCTGGAGGGTTCCCCGAGACACAAGTGCCCATTCGGACTACAGCAGAGCAGAGACCTCCTGGAGTGGCAACAGTTCACTGAGATAGGAGGTCGTGTGTTTTTAATGCTTCTACTTCATAGGGTTTTTTTTTTGTTTTATTAAACATCGGGGATATTACAACTAATGAACTGTTGATTGAAATATTTATCTATATATGAGTGTGTGATACAGTGATATATCATTTGGCAGTGCAGGGGAAGGAAAAAAAATGCCACCGAAATCCAATGTGAAGGGAACAACTGGATCCACTCCATCAACTGACAATAGGGCTCCTGGCATCTCAGAGGAATTACTGACTTTCCGAAAACAATGGACATCAGATTTAGAGGTGCTGACAAAGAGCTTGGAAGATAGGATTGACACCAGACTTCGCCGCCCCTGGTGGCGCAGTGGTCTAAGCGATGGCCTCTGATCATTCGTCCGAACGGGGTCCGGGTTCGAATCCCGGTGAGGCATTTTTTTGTGGAGGTTTAACGACCTCCGTGAGCAACTCAATGGGCTATAAGCAGTCACCCGTCCCTAATTTAGGGTCACTGGTTCCAGGGAAGGGAGAGAGCCAGTGCCGTAAGACAAACACAACATCCATGCCCGACCGGGATTCGAACCCGGACCCCTTACGGACGAATGATCAGAGGCCAGCGCCTTAGACCACTGCGCCACCGGGGCTGCCCGGTGAGGCATGGATGTTGTGTTTGTCTTACGGCACTGGCTCTCTCCCTTCCCTGGAGGCAGTGACCCTAAATTAGGGACGGGCGACTGCTTATAGCCCATTGAGTTGCTCACGGTGGTCGTTAAACCTCCAATAAAAAACAAAACAAAAAAAATACCAGACTTTGTTCCGGTGGTGCGGTTTCTGACGGAGGTGCAGCTATTACTGCAATAAAGGGTGAACTTATTGAAGAGTTAACAGCTACTATGAAGAAACTAGAGGATCTTTGGGTTAGACGTATGGATGAATTCGAACTGAAATTATGTACCTTGCAGTCTACCTTGCAATCTGTCGAAAGTTTGCTTGATGACCTAGAGCAATATGGAAGGCGCCCTTGCCTTGTAATTTATAATCTCTCGGAATCTTCTGGAAATTCAGTTAATGAGGCTATTGATTTCTTGAATTAAAAAATTAAGTGCAATTTACTTGCAACGGACATAGTCACTGTACATCGCCTGGGTCGTGGATCACCAACTAGATCGAGACACCTTATTGTTAAGTTCCTACGTAGGTCACAACGTGACTATATCTATAGAAACAAACGTCTACTAAAGGGATCCGGGACTGTGATTGCCGAAAGCCTTACAACGGCGAGAAAGACATTCTGTAACAATCTAAGGACGAGGGGATTGCGGTATTAGACGCAATATGGCAAAATTTCCATTCTTGGGGCAAACGGCCACATAAGGATTATTAAATCTCTAACAGACATCTCGGCTTGATCTGCATATGCTTTGAAATAGTTGGCTGCAATTTTAATTTTTTTTTTTTTTTTGCTGACTTATTATTCATGCGGCCTGTATCAATTTCTTTCCCTGGTTGATTTGTGTGGCCCATCTATACATAATTCAGATTTCAAGAGTGTGTTAAATTATTTGCTTCGGGCTTTGAATGCGTGACAACGTGTAGCTGCACATCGCATAGATCGTGGATCCTCAACTGGTTCAGGACCACTTCTGAGTTCTTGCGTATATGTCAAAACATGACAATATCTGAAGAGAAGGACGTTGGCTCAGTGGGTCCGGGATGCCGACAGTCTTTCAACGGCAAGACAGACATTCCGTGAATACCTACGGCTAGTGGATTGCGGTATTGGACGCCATACTATAAAATCTTCATTCTCGATGCAAAGTGGACACTTCGGGATTATTTGAACTCTAACAGACATCTCTAACAACTTTGAAGACTATTTTAAATAGTTTGGTATGTTACTCACAATTTTTTTTTAAACCTGTTATTTCTTACAGCCTGTGTCTAATATGCTCACTGGATACCAGTTTTAATTACATTCATTATATCTATGGGTTTTTTTTTTGTTAACTCGGGTTACCCAGTTATACATAAAATAAGCTTCAATTGCATGATGGCCGCCCCGGTGGCGCATTGGTCTAAGCGATGGCCTCTGTTCATTCGTTCAAAAGGGGTCCGGGTTTGAATCCCGGTGAGGCATGGATGTTGTGTTTGTCTTACGGCACTGGCTCTCTCCCTTCCCTGGAACCAGTGACCCAAAATTAGGGACGGGCGACTGCTTATAGCCCATTGAGTTGCTCACCGTGGTCGTTGAACCTCCAATCAAAAAAAATATATATATATTTACATTCATTATATCTATGTTTTTTTTGTTTGTTTTTTTGTTAACTCGGGTTTTTTTTTTTTTTTTGATTGGAGGTTTTTTTTTTGTTTTTTTTTTTTTGATTGGAGGTTTAATGACCACCGTGAGCAACTCAATGGGCTATAAGCAGTCGCCCGTCCCTAATTTAGGGTCACTGGTTCCAGGGAAGGGAGAGAGCCAGTGCCGTAAGACAAACACAACATCCATGCCTCACCGGGATTCGAACCCGGACCCCTTTCGGACGAATGATCAGAGGCCAACGCCTTAGACCACTGCGCCACCGGGGCGGCGATTGGAGGTTTAACGACCACCGTGAGCAACTCAATGGGCTATAAGCAGTCGCCTGTCCCTAATTTAGGGTCACTGGTTCCAGGGAAGGGAGAGAGCCAGTGCCGTAAGACAAACACAACATCCATGCCTCACCGGGATTCGAACCCGGACCCCTTTCGGACGAATGATCAGAGGCCAACGCCTTAGACCACTGCGCCACCGGGGCGGCGATTGGAGGTTTAACGACCACCGTGAGCAACTCAATGGGCTATAAGCAGTCGCCCGTCCCTAATTTAGGGTCACTGGTTCCAGGGAAGGGAGAGAGCCAGTGCCGTAAGACAAACACAACATCCATGCCTCACCGGGATTCGAACCCGGACCCCTTTCGGACGAATGATCAGAGGCCAACGCCTTAGACCACTGCGCCACCGGGGCGGCGATTGGAGGTTTAATGACCACCGTGAGCAACTCAATGGGCTATAAGCAGTCGCCCGTCCCTAATTTAGGGTCACTGGTTCCAGGGAAGGGAGAGAGCCAGTGCCGTAAGACAAACACAACATCCATGCCTCACCGGGATTCGAACCCGGACCCCTTTCGGACGAATGATCAGAGGCCAATGCCTTAGACCACTGCGCCACCGGGGCGGCGATTGGAGGTTTAACGACCACCGTGAGCAACTCAATGGGCTATAAGCAGTCGCCCGTCCCTAATTTAGGGTCACTGGTTCCAGGGAAGGGAGAGAGCCAGTGCCGTAAGACAAACACAACACCCATGCCTCACCGGGATTCGAACCCGGACCCCTTACGGACGAATGACCAGAGGCCATCGCTTAGACCACTGCGCCACCGGGGGCGGCTAACTAACTCGGGTTACCCAGTTATACATAAAATAAGCTTCAATTGCATGATGGCCGCCCCGGTGGCGCCGTGGTCTAAGCGATGGCGTCTGATCATTCGTGCGAACGGGGTCCGGGTTCGGATCCCGGTGAGGCATGGATGTTGTGTTTGTCTTACGGTACTGGCTCTCTCCTTCCCTGGAACCAGTGACCCTAAATTAGGGACGGGCGACTGCTCATAGCCCATTAAGTTGCTCACGGTGGTCGTTAAACCTCCAACCAAAAAAAAAAAAAAAAAAAAAGAAAAAAAACGATTACATGATGACACACTATCTGCACGTTAATATTATTCCATGGGTATTCTGATTATTGTGATATTATGCCGTTATATACAATCTAATTCAGCCTTTGGTACAGCTTTCTCTGGGTGGCTTCGGGCTAATGTCTTTCTGATTATTAGGGCTAATGCTTTTTGAGCTTAGTAACTTTACAGCGGGTGAGGGGTGTTCCCTCACCCGCTTTACACTCTCAATATGTATGTTCTGCTATTATTGTTACTTGGTCACTTAACCGGGCAATTGGGCTGCATGCCCCCTTATGCATATTATACTACAAATTATATGTTTTAGTGTTTTTAGGCCTACTGCGCTCTGTCACAATTCTGAGGGCATATGTTGCTACTGAGGAGATGTGGTATTGGCCTACTGATTCTAATAGGATATTTTACAGGTGTGCCTGCGACTTATTGATGTTTTTCAGGATAATACTATTCTTTTGTTTACCTTACAATCTTGGATATGGACTACTTGCATTTATGATAGTTTATTTGCATTAAAATTAAGTTTACATTACAGTCCTCTGCATGTCAGTCGGTATTAGGTCTGGGCAGTGCGTAGTGCTATTGTTGTATATCCTAATTACATAGCCTATTACTTCGATCGGCATGCCTTTTTTTTTTTTTTATGTAATTTTGCAGGGCTTGCCAGGCTGTGTCTTTTACTGTTATACGCACTGCAGCTACTAAGATTGCTGGTTATTTTATGAACATCAAACAAAGATCTTCGCTCTTTCCACGTTTATAAGTGAGTCATGGAAAAATTCTCATGGGCCGCCACCGGAAGACGAACCCAGGGTCTTCCAGTTACGCGCCGGATATGCTTCCGCTACACCACAGCGGCCTCGAATTCCTCCAACCTCACACACGCACTGCCAAGACAATTTGGCAGGTTGATTCTTGGAGCCTCGCACAATGCTGGGGATTCACCAAAGATGGTAAGCAGCAAATGAAGAAATAAATTGAAGGCGATTGAATAATTAATACAGACATTTAACGTGGACCAGGAACATCAAAAAAGATCTTCGCTCTTTCCACGTTTATAAGTGAGTCATGGAAAAATTCTCATGGGCCGCCACCAGGAGTTCCTGTGGCGGCCCATGAGAATTTTTCCATGACTCACTTATAAACGTGGAAAGAGCGAAGATCTTTGTTTGATGTTCCTGGTGCACGTTAAATATCTGTATTGGTTATGTTATTAATTACACATCTCAATGTGAAATACCAATCACATTCGTCAAAACTTTGATGCCTTGTGTTGCTTATAATGTCACATAGCTTTGGCTTAGGGCTTCCTGTCTTGTACTACACAATTGTTGAAATCTTATGCTAGTGGCCCGAGGTTTGCTTGGTTGTTGCAGTTACTGCTGTTTACTTAACACCTTCGGTCATAAGTTACTTGTACTTTAGGTGGTTTGAACGCACTCATTTCGAGATTAAATTACAGATCTCTATTTTTGTTGGTATTTGTGCATTCATAATACAGTGGCATAATGTTTTTATTTTGTCATCTCCTGATAGCCTGTGCTTTTGGAGGTTAGGTCTTGCCGTAATCTGTTTCTTCCATAGTCGTATCCGTTACCTCGTGTAATCTAATGTTACTTCAGCTAATCAGCCATTATAACTACTGGGGTTATTTTCCTTAGCTTCTGGTAATGTGTGACATAGGTTTACTACCCTTATCGATCCTTGACTGGGATTTTTTTTTTTTGGTTAACCTAACTATTTCCCACATGATACTTTTGTAGGGTGTGGCCTTGCCACAGTTTACTTGTTCTTCAATTGTCCCTGAACCTTTATGTAATCTAATGTTATATTAGCTTTTCAGTTGTTTTATTGTTAGGGTTACTTCCCTTACCTCCGGTTTTATCAGACAGATGCTTTTAACTCCAGTTAGCCGCCCCGGTGGTGCAGTGGTCTCAGCGATGGCCTCTGATCATTCATCCGAACGGGGTCCGGGTTCGAATCCCGGTGAGGCATGGATGTTGTGTTTGTCTTACGACACTGGTTCTCTCCCTTCCCTGGAACCAGTGACCCTAAATTAGGGACGGGCGACTGCTTATAGCCCGTTGAGTTGCTCACGGTGGTCGTTAAACCTCCAATACAAAAAAAAAAAAAAAAATATTTACCTTCATTATATCTATGTTGTTTTTTTTTGTTAACTCGGGTTACCCTGTTATACATATAATAAGCTTCAATTGCGTGAGGCCGCTCCGGTGGTGCAGTGGTCTAAGCGATGGCCTCTGATCATTCGTCCGAACGGGGTCCGGGTTCGAATCCCGGTGAGGCATGGATGTTGTGTTTGTCTTACGACACTGGTTCTCTCCCTTCCCTGGAACCAGTGACCCTAAATTAGGGACGGGCGACTGCTTATAGCCCATTGAGTTGCTCACGGAGGTCGTTAAAAATCCAATAAAAAAAATATTTACATTCATTATATCTGTTTTTTTTGGGTTTTTTTTTTTTTGTTAGCTCGGGTTACCCAGTTATACATAAAATAAGCTTTAATTGCATGATGGCCTCCCCGGTGGCGCAGTGGTCTAAGCGATGGCCTCTAATCATGCGTCCAAAAAGGGTCCGGTTCGGATCCCGGTGAGGCATGGATGTTGTGTTTGTCTTACGGTACTGGCTCTCTCCCTTCCCTGGAACCAGTGACCCTAAATTAGGGACGGGCGACTGCTTATAGCCCATTAAGTTGCTCACGGTGGTCGTTAAACCTCCAACCAAAAAAAAAAAAAAAAACTCCAGTTAACCCTTAACTTACATTACTTAGTTTAATCTAACTTTCTCCCACATGAAATTAATCGTGATTTATTACATTATTTTAATAGTGCGCTGCCTTGGTGTCACCTTGCATTGCCCTGTTACTTCAGGGATTGTACCTATTGGATTACTTACTCAGCACTATCCGATCATGGTGGCTAATTTTTACTGACCCATTTTGCCCTAATGGTATGGATTAGGTGCATTAATTGCTTACGCTTAAGTTCAGCTGTATAGGCTGGGCTGCTCTGGGTGTTATATTATGTTAGTTTTGAGCATCAATTGTGGTTTGTGTATGCTAGTTCCTAATCATTGGCATTCTGGTGTGTCTTGCCTTTCATTTTGTGTCGCCAATACCTGGCCTTTTACTCATTGGGACCCTTTGTTGGCTTATTCTTTCTGCTATGGTATATCATCATCATTGTCAACCATTATCAATCCACTGCTGGACGAAGGTCTCCCCAAGTTTCCTCCACAACGGTCTGTCTTGTGCCAGTCTCCTCCATGTCACCCCTGCATACTTTCGAATTTCATCCACCCATCTCCCATGTGGTCTTCTTCTGGGTCTTTTCCTGTCCCTTGGAATCCAATCTAAAATTTCTGCTGTCCATCGATGATCTGTCCTTCTGGCAGTATGTCCAGCCCATTGCCATTTCAGGGATTTAACTCTGATCACGATGTCTTCCACTCTTGTCATTTTTCAGATCCACGAGTTCCTCTTCTTATCTCTCCTGGTTACACCAAGCATGCACCTCTCCATGCTGTTTTGAGTTGTCTGCAGCCTTTGTATGTCTCTTTTAGTTAAGGTCCACGTCTCTGCACCATACGTAAGCACTGGAAGGATGCATTGATCAAACACTTTTCTTTTAAGACATAATGGCATATTGCTCTTGAAAATTATGCTGTTCCTTCCAAAAGCGCTCCAGGCAAGTTTTGTACGCCGATTAATTTCTTAATCAATGTGACCCTCACTTGATATCTGCTGTCCAAGATAAACGTACGTGTCCGTTATCTCCAGCTTTTCTCCATCAATCGATAAATCTTCATTTCTTGTAAAAGCATTGAACATCACTTTTGTCTTCTGAAAGTTCATTTTTAATCCCACTTCTTTACTCTTGTCAGCAAGTTCCTGGATCATACTCTGCAGCTCTGATGGGGTAGTTGCAAAAATGACTACGTCATTAGCAAAACGAAGGTGGGTTAGATAATCTCCATTAATCTTTATCCCCTTGTTTTCCCAGCTCAGCGACTGAAAAACACCCTCCAATGTGGCATTAAAGAGCTTCGGAGATATGGTGTCACCTTGTCTCACTCCCTTTCCAATTTTTACGTGTGTTGTATTTTCAAACAGCCTAATCTTTGCACTTGCATTTTCATAGATGTTATTAATAATATTAATGTATGCATCTTCAATACCGCAGGTTTTCAGAGCCATTGTAACTGCTGATGGTTTCACCGAATCAAAGGCTTTTTCATAATCGATAAAAGCCATGCACAATGGAAGTTCATATTCCCTCGCTCTTTCAATTAGTTCTCTCAGCACGTGGATATGATCTATTGTGCTGTAGCCACTCCTGAATCCAGCTTGTTCTCTCGGTTGAGCCATGTCCAGTGTTACCTTCAAGCGGTGTGAAAGAACTTTAGTTAAGATTTTATAAACTACTGATAGGAGGCTGATAGGTCTGTAGTTTCCGAGATCCTCAATGTCACCTTTCTTATGTAGCAGGATCATTGTAGCGGTGTTCCAATCCTCAGGAATCTTTCCTTCATTAAGGCATCGAGTGAAAATTTGGGCGAGTACTGTTTCGATTTCTCCACTTGCTTCTTGTATGATGTCTACAGTAATTCCATCTTCTCCTGGAGCTTTTCCTCGCTTCATGTTCTTGATTGCATGTGCAACTTCTGCTGGAAGGACTGGAGGAACTCTGGTACTGGTATCTTTCATGATGTTTGGAGTGCATATATCATCCCTTTCATATAATTTGGAGTAGAAATCTTTCACTCTTGTCAAAATTTCGCCTCTATTTCTTGTTACAGAACCATCTTCTTTTCTCAGTGCCATAATCTGTTTTCTTCCCTTACTGAGATGTCCCTTTGCTATCTTTAGGCTTTGGTTGTTTTCAATTGCTTTGCTCACTAGTTCACACTTGAATTTCCTTACCTCTTCAGTGATACTTTTTCTTACTGTCTTGCATAGCTCTATATATTCCACTTTGGAAGTCACATCTTCTTTAGTTGTCCTCATCTCTCTTCTTTTTTGCATCAACATTTTGGTTTTTCCTGATAATTTGTTCACATGCAACTTGTTCTTAGACCCAGCTAATTCTGTTGCTGTTTCCATAAGAGCTTTGCTTACTTTTCTGTTAACTTCAGAGATGTCCACTTCTTCCGATGTTAGGCCTTCTAAAGCAGAGAACCTGTTCTTCAGTTCTAACTTGAAGGTATTATGGTGTTTTTTAAGGTTGGTTATGTCAATAGATTTTGTTTGTCTTATGAGCTTGCCACGTTCAAGTTTAGTGTTGAGGTGCATCTTACATCTCACCAATCTATGGTCACTACCTGTGTTGAACTTGTTTAGCACACTGCAGTCTTCTATGACGAATTTTTTGTTACACATAATAAAATCAATTTCACTTGTCGTCCCATTTGGATGTCTCCATGTCCATTTCCTGTGTGGCTTTTTCTTGAAGAAGGAGTTCAAGATGAAAAAATCTTCTGCCTCTGCAAACTCAACGAGGGTATTTCCACGCTGGTTTCTGTTGCCATGACCGGATTTACCTTCTGAAGTTTCATTCTGTTGCCGTTGCCCTATTTTTGCATTGAAATCTCCCATAATTATTTTCAAGTGCTGCTTACCTTTATTATTTAGATGACAAATTTCCTCATAAAATTCTTCAATTTCTTCTTCAGGATGACTTGTGGTGGGTGCATAAGTTTGAATAATCTGAGCCTCGTATCTTCTCGAGAGTTGGATAACAAGTCGTGCAGCTCTGTCAGAGGAACTTTCAACTTCTACAACTTTATCCTTCAGTTTCTTGTTTATTATAAATCCAACACCACTAGTTCTGCCAGTATCTGTCCCACGATAGTAGAAGAGATGTCCACTTTTCGGTTCGATGAGATCTTCTCCTTTTCTCCTTACCTCACTTAGCCCCACGATGTCCCACTTGATCCTTTGTAGTTCCTCTTCCAATTCAAGAAGCCTTGAATCAGAAGATAAGGAGCGTCCATTGTAAGTAGCCAAGGTCAGCATCAGATGGCAGCCTAGTCCGGTCCTCCGGGGATTCTTAGCACCCTCTGCCTTCATGTCGCACTGGCCGCTGCCTTGGCCAGGTACATTCCAGCTGCCGGAGACTGAGGGCCAAGATTTAAGTTGTGGAATCATTTTGGAGGGTTTGGCCATAACTCACCACGCTGGCCAAGCGGGTTGGTGAGTGTGGGATAGAATTTCCTCTAATCCCGATGGTATAGTTATACCGCTATGGGCGGTCGTCAGAGCCCCTTTAGTGGGAACAGGATGCACCACGAGAAGGTGGGGTTGACATTTGTCAAGGAGAGGCTGATATGTTACGCATCACCTGACCTTACATATACCACGGCTAAACTTCCGTATTCGGCCCCCAAGTAATTCCAGCTGAAGACAAAACAAGGGAGCTGGAAAGCAAATATTTATATTTCCGGCTTCTTTGTTTTGTCTTTAGCTGTGACCTACCCCCCCCCCCCTACCTAAAGGGAGGGGCGATACACGTGAGGATATAACTCATCTCAAAATTAACAACCCGTTGTGATAATCACAAAAGCCACCATCTCAAACAATCGCTTTGGTAAACTCCTAGGATGCACTGGAAAAAAAAAATGTAGATTTTACGGTTTTAAACCGTTTTCCAGGGTGCCAACACAAAACCGTAAAATCTACAGTTTTATGCCGTGTTGGAGCAAAGCTAACACCGCATTTAATGAAGAAAACAGCACAGAATTTGGCTGGAGCAAGTCGCAGTCCAAACAATCGCGAAAACACAAAAATTTGGTTGGAACGAATGTGTTGATTGTGTTGGAGCAAAGCTATGGCTTTGCTCCAACACGGCATAAAACTGTAGATTTTACGGTTTTGTGTTGGCACCTGGAAAACGGTTTAAAACCGTAAAATCTATACAGTAATGTTTTTACAGTGTGGATAGAAGTCGCACAAAAGTGTTCGAACTACTTGGGGGCCGAATACGGAAGTTTAACCTATACAACTTTACGTTATCTACTGCTATACATGAATCACTACTTCTACTGCAGTTGGGGTTATTTCAATAACTGCCTATTGTTTGAGATAATGGTTTTCGCCGCTTACGGATTTATTATTGCATTGTTTTCAGTGGTGCTCCTTGGATTTTTTGGGTTCTTGAGGGATTACACCAATGTTTGGTTGGCCGTGATCGAAGTGTTTTTATATTTATTTTGTGTTTTTAACTACTTACAGGTGAATGGTATTATTATTGCGAATTTGTTGATATATCTTTCCGCTTGTTCTTGGGCACTACGCCTTACAGCTCGGATGTAATTATACCTTTACAGTACTGTATTTCAGAACATATATTTGGGCACTTGGGTCCAAGTTGCCTTCCACTCTCTCAATATCTTGGGGGTAAAAATCTGGGGATCTCAACACATCACGACTAAAACTGGGTCTTAGAGGTTTGGTCTACTGCTGGTGGCACATTGGAGCCAGTTGTGACATGGCGTAGTGGTATATCATCACTGTGCCTCCCCGGTGGCGCAGTGGTCTAAGCGATGGCCTCTGATCGTTCGTCCGAACGGGGTCCGGCTTCGAATCCAGGTGAGGCATGGATGTTGTTTGTCTTTCGGCACTGGCTCTCTCTCTCTTCCCTGGAAACAGCGACCCTAAATTAGGGACGGGCGACTGCTTGTAGCCCATTGAGTTGCTCACGGTGGTCGTTAAACCTCCAATCAAAAAAAAAAAAAATATCATCACTGATGATTACTTCTTTAAATATACCCAATAATCACGGCATATAATTTGATTGAATTATCTTTTGGATTATTATTTTTTTTGGGAGGGGGGTGCTACATTTGCACTATATTACCCATTGTTGACATTTCTAATGCATTTTGCTATTAATTTTCAAATGTTAAACCCTGTTCATTCTAATTCTCCATTATTGATGTGATTACCCCGATGTTTATATTGCTCATATTGATTTGTGATTTTTACCTGTTCTTTATATTCATTTTGCTCATCTTTTTTTTTTTTCCCCTACTTTTTACATTTACTTCTCTTATCAGTACTTGAATGCAGTGTGACTACCATTCATTGCAAACTTTCAACCACCTATTAGCGACTCACTCACTCAATAGCCTAAAATTAATTCATATCAATGCTAGATCATTAATTAACAAAATCACCTTATTGGAATCACTAATTCAACTGACAAATTTAAATCTTGATATAATTTGTATTTCTGAGACTTGGTTTCCTCCATATCATTACAAATTACTAACTACAAAAATTTCCACTTAAACAGAACATACTCAAACGGTGGAGGGGTCGCAATTTATGTAAAAGATATTTATAATGATTTTTTCATTGTTCCAAATTTTACAGCATCGAATCAAAATGCCGAAATTCTAACTATTCATAATCAATCTTATATAATTATTGTTTGCTATAGGCCACCTAACTCAAACCTTACAGCTTTCTTATCATCACTTACTGAATTATTTAACTATTCTAACTTATAAAAAAAAAGGTTTCTTATGGGGGATATGAATGTCGACTTATTACAAACCACTAATCACTCTTTTCAACTTTTTACAATCTTTGAATGCGTCTGGACACAAAAACATGATTTCAGTCCCAACTCATATAATTGCTACCTCGCAATTCTTGATTGATCTGTCTATCACAAATGCATTAACTGAGACTACTATTTCAGGGGCCTTAGAGTACGATTTTAGTGATCATCTCCCTATATTTACAATTTACCCTTTTAAACAACAAACCACTACACCTGAAGACTACTACACTTTTAGACAAATTAATAATACAAATATGGAAAGTTATAAAACTCAATTAGCTGACATTAACTGGAAGACTATTTTGGTTCATGGCTATGCAAATAAAAATTACGAGTCGTTCAACACAAATATTACAGAGCTTTTATAATCAATCTTTTACAAAAATTATTAAACAACATAAACTAAAGAAAAAAAATTCGTAAGCCATGGATTACCAATGCTTTATTAAAAAGAATAAACAAAACAAAAATTACCTCTTTTCGAAATTCATAAAAAGTAAACTACCTCAAGATTTCCAAAATTTTAAGACTTTTCGAAATAAACTTAACAGTGACATTCGGTGCACTAAGCATACCTACTATCTCAGCATATTTTCACATAACTCCCAAAAATTAACATGGAAACATTTGAATTTGCTAATGGGCAAAAATGCAGTTCCAGCGGTTCCTCAATATATAATAGATTCTAATAACTTTAAGCTAACAGACAAACAAGAAATTACAAATGCATTAAATGAACATTTTACTTTATTTCCACAAATACTAAAACATAATTTAATTACCACAAATATTCCTTTCACTACCTACCTAGGGAGCACACACAGATCTAGCAATTTTCAACTTACTGAAATTACTGAAACGGAACTTTTAGAAGAACTTGACCACATAAATTCTAGCTCTGGCCCTGTATATGATGATCTTCAAGCATTTATTATAAAAAATGTCGTTAATCTCATTCTTGATCCTCTATTATTTATATTTAATGATATATTCCAATCTGGTGAATTTCCTGATCTACTTAAAATAACAAAAATAATCCTAAAATACAAATCTGGATCAATAAATGATGCAAACAATTATCGCCCAATAGGCAATTTATCCATTTTCGCTAAACTTTTGGAGAGATTAATCTATAACAGATTAAACTTGTTTATTCATAATCTAAATATTATCCATCCTAATCAACATGGTTTTCAATCATATAAGTCAACTGAATCAGCCTTATTATATCTACAACAAACAGTCCAACATAATTTTTATCTTAACTTAAATACTATCGCTTTATTTTTGGACCTGTCAAAAACTTTTGATACCATAAACCATAATATCTCACTACACAAATTACACACTATTGGAATAAGGAACAATAAACATTCTTTTCTTAAAAGTTGTTTATCTGGTAGGCAACAATATACTCACATTAACCAACATCAGTCCTCTCTTAAATTCATACCAACTGGTGTTGCACAGGGCTCAATTTTAGGACCTCTACTATTAGTATATACATTAACGATATCTTTATTTCCATAAATGATATTGATCTCCTTCTTTATGCTGATGACATAACCATTCTCACGTCATTTAATTTAACGACTAACACTATTTCAAATATTAATACTCAACTTAATAACATCTCAGATTGGCTAAATTCCAATGAACTAATAATAAATATTACCAAAACAAAATCTTTAATCTTTTCAAAACAAAATATTTCAGAATCACGTTCTATCACATTATCTTTCAATAATACAAATATAGAGCAGGTTAATTCCTTACTTTACTTGGGGATTACTTTAAGTAAGGACCTTAGGTGGAACCAACATGTGGACAATCTTCTTCTTAAACTCTCTAAAAGCATTGGCGTTATCAGTACGGTTTTCACAAACCTTACTTATAAAACACTAATTCAATTATACCATGTTTCAGACTCACATTAATTATGCTATCTTATCGTGGGGACAGACGACTAAATATTATTTTAAAAAACTACAAATTCTGCAAAACAAATATATAAGATTAATAGACCTAAAATTTGATAGAAATACAAAAACTATTACTATATATTAACACAAGAGTTTTTCCAAATAAATACAACATTCTTACGATTAACCAACTATATAACTTTAATATTGGGAAAATTATGTTCAAGCGAATTAAGAATAATTTACACACTAACATCATACAAATTGTACCACATATACACTCACATATGACACACGTACTAAATTACATATTCTGCCCATTCATCCGAAGACTGAGGCCATGAAGCAGAGTATAAATTATACTGGCCCACACTATTGAAATTCATAACCGACGGAACTGACTTCTTTAAATAAATTTAACCTTTTTTAAAAAAAATTAAACTACATAATGACTTGCGACTCCTCAAATTGATGATTGCAGTGGAGGAGAACTATGATTATTACTATGATTAGTATACCTCAATGTAAATTGATTTTAAATGGTATCACTGTAATGTTTATCATCATTTCATATATCATTTTTTTTGAGACACTGTTTTGTATGTAACTTTAACTCCTGACTTAAATGTATAATTTGTGTGGAGAGCATGGGACCCAGTCAGACCTTACTGGCCTTTTTTCCCCTGCTTCCTTGCTGTGCTTTTTTCATTTGATATTTTTGTAACACTGGCTTTCTGCTCAGCAAAATAAATGAATTGAATTGAATTGATTCTGGGTAGGCACTTCGATCCAAAGAGTCTTACAAGTGCTCTATGGGATTGAGATAGGGCGATTTCGCAGGCCATGGGAGAGTGGAGACATCACTCTCTTGTTCATGGAACCAATCATGCACCTATTTAGCGTCACATGATAGGGCGCATTGTCCTGTTGGTAGACACCATCACCTCCAGGGTAAACATCCAATATGAAGGAATGCATGGCCGCCCCGGTGGCGCAGTGGTCTCAGCGATGGCCTCTGATCATTCGTCCGAAAGGGGTCCGGGTTCGAATCCCGGTGAGGCATGGATGTTGTGTTTGTCTTACGGCACTGGCTCTCTTCCCTTCCCTGGAACCAGTGACCCTAAATTAGGGACGGGCGACTGCTTATAGCCCATTGAGTTGCTCACGGTGGTCGTTAAACCTCCAATCAAAAAAAAAAAAAAAAACTCTCGTCCCTAATGTGAAGTAGGAACCTAGATTCGTCGGAGCAAGCAACCTGCTTCCGTATCGTCGCTCTTCTGTACGTGCCATTTCCGTACAAATAAATTTTTTTATCCCATTTCCGGATCAAGATCATCTAGTGCCACTTCCGTACGCAGACGTGATGATCCGTAAGCAGCGAGATATGCCTGAAGGAAGACAGATGATCAGGTTCGTACTGAAAGGCCAGCGCACCCTTTTCCCCCACTAAGGGAGAATTCATGGCTGTAAGAGCTTCTAGCCTCAGGAAAAAAAAATTCACAAAAATCTTTTGTGACATACGAAATGGTTAAAGAAATAGCCCGGCATTTTTGACGGGAGCTTTGAACTAAATATTAAATAGAAAAACAAATTGTCTCAGCTGTTTTGAAATTAAATATCTGCGACGAATGCTGAAGACTATAAAGATGGCAGGTATTAGTGGACAGCCTGTATGCACTACAATTTGTATTGCTGTTCCCGCTTACCGTACCATGAGCGCCTATTGGTTGACGAAAACAATGAATGGTAATCTCCGTGACGTAGGAGGAATTCGACAGGGGATCAGCATTTACCTTCTCCCTTGCATTCTCCGTCCGTAGGCGTTCCGGCGTACGATGTCAATACGGGATATGGCCACCATGGAGGGCGATGCGAGAATCCGCACGTCGTGTCATGCTTTGCACAACATTATCAAGCAGCTGTTGGGGTAATTTATCCCATTCCTCTGTCACTGCACAGATGAGGGTATCTTTGTTTATTGGAGGCCATTGGCGACCAGCAAGACTCCTCCCCAAAGCATCCCACACATTTTCAATGGGATTCAGATCTGGAGAATGTACTGGCCATACGAGGCGTTGAATATCCTCACTCTCAAGACACTCCTGGACAGCGACTGTTCGATGACATGTTGCGTTGTCGCCCATGAAAATGAATCTATCACCGACAGCACCACGGAACATGCGAACATGAGGTAGCAGAACATCATTAATGTATCGTTGGCCAGTCATAGTCCCAGTTGGAAGCACATAGAGGGACGTACGGCCATTGATCATGATGCCAGCCCATACTATGACACTACATGTCGGATATCTGTCCCTTTCCTGTATGTTTGCTGGACAATATGCAGTACCACTATCACGCCAGATCAGTTGTCGTCGACAATCAGACCATAGACTGTATCTACTCTCATCTGAAAAGAGGACAGCAGACCAGTCGTTATCAGTCCAATTGCGATGTTGATGGCACCATTGTAAACGGGCGGTACGGTGACGTCTGGACAATGGGATGCACACAACAGGACTGCGGGCATATAGTCCTCCTTCATGCAAACGTCTGGCGACAGTTTTTCGGGAGATCCGCTTGCCAGTAGCAGCCATAAACTGATTTGCTACCTCACTAGCTGTGCTGCGCCGGTGTCTTTTGTTGATAGCACTATGTACCGATCTTCTGCAGGTGTCGTACTGCGAACACGACCTCCCCCGTGACGTTTGCTACACTCTCCATTTGTTTGAAATGATTTCCAAAGCCTTGAAACAACACTGTGGCTGACGTCGAACTTCCTGGCAACATCTGTTATCTTTCGCCCTTCTTCAATCTTGCCAATTATACGGCCACGCGTAAAATCATCTAGGTGATGCCGGAAAGACATACTGAAAATTGCAAGTTCGTCAATTGATTCTTTCCCTTTCAACTTTGCGTTTGAACAACAACGGTCAATACGCGTCAAATCCTTTATATCTCTTATCAGCGCTATGACGTCACGAAAAAGTTCGGCAATCCAATTTTTGCATACGCACAACACGTCTTACTGTATCCCGCACTTATGCTAATTTCCACATTTTCCTGCCTTCCATTTTATGGTTGCTATCGTTGCTATTGTCATCGGTCCTTAGCAATTGTCCAGCAGTGTATAATCTATTATTACTTCATTTTAGATATTATGGATTTCAAGAGAAATCGTTCAATAAATGTGTAAAGTGACGCACATAAATAATTAGTAGAACAAAGCCACTGATCACAAGTAATTTAACTTATGCGTAAAATATATTTGTGTACGTTTTTACGTTAACTATATTTGTGTCAATCTCATAAATAATATATTGTCGCCTCATCACTATATTTGTCATGAAATTGTGCGGCCCATTTGCCCGGCATGTGACAACGAGTTAATTTATTATTCCAGATGTGCCATCGAATAATATACTTCCAGTTGATTCTATGAATAAACGAGTATGTATGGAATATTCTTATTCCAAATTTCAAATGGAGCCGCTGATGGTGGTTGTAGAGATTCAGACTACTGATGGAGGGACACCCAGGTTCAAACCTAACCCGGTAGTGTGAATTTCTTACAAACACTGAATATCCGGTGCGCATCGGACGAGCACATTAAGTGACGGCCCTTGGGTAGGAGTCACCCGGTTACATCTCTCTCTGCCTTCTATGTGCAAAATCGTATGCCTGTACTGTGGTGCCACCTAGTGGGCTCTCTTTCACTTACAAAGTATCCTGTCAGAATCGATAGATTTGCTCTAACTTCTTTCAGTTTCAGTGCCCCAAAAGAGCACATATATTTGAAATATATGGATATTTTTGAGTGCATATATTTGAAATATATGGATTTTTTCGAGTACATATATTTGAAATACATGGATATTTTTGAGTACATATATTTGAAATATGTGTACTGTGACGTGCCTGCCCCGCAGGACGCACACAACATAAAGGCAGATAGCAGCGAGACGCACGTCTGCGTAGCTCAGTTCGTAGAGCGACTTGTTCCGGAATAAGAGGATTCTGATTCAATCCGCGGCGTGGACCAAAAATCACGGAGAAATTTACTTCGTTATATAGGCGCCCGAACTTCCCGGATGACCCGGCCGTTAAAGATCTCGCAATGGTGTGATGTTCTTTCAACCCCGCGAGATAGAAAATATAAGACAATCCCTTCTTAAGCGCTTCGAAAAATAAATGTGTGTGATGATGCATTCCACACACCAGATTGACTGGGATTTCTCAAGTGCACGTTCTTCAGCGGATGACTGCCTACGGCAATTCATGGTCAAGGCTGACCCGTGGGTGATGCTACCGGCCCTTTTTTGGGGGGAGGGTGACGTGCCTGCCCCGCAGCACGCACACGACATAAAGGCAGATAGAAGCGAGAACAAACGATTGCGTAGCTCAGTTGGTAGAGCGACTTGTTCCGGAATAAGATGACTCGGGTTCGATCCCCAGCATGGACCAAAAATGACTGAGAAATTTACTTCGTTATAGTACTCAAAATAAGTGCATATATTTCACATTATAATACCAGATATACTCACCATTGATTTCCTATATGTACTCAAAAATGAGTACGCGTCTTTTCCAAAAATGAGGCACAAGTACTCGGAGCTATTATAAACCCAGAATGTACTCGGAGCTATTATAAGCTCAGGATGTACTCGGAGATATTATAAGGCCAGAATGTAATCGGAGCTATTATAAACCGAGAATGCACTCAGAGCTATAATAAACCCAGAATGCACTCGGAGCTATTAAAAACCCGGAATGTACTCGGAGCTATTATAAGCCCAGAATGTGCTCGGAGCTATTATAAGCGCCGAATGTACTCGGAACTATTATAAATTCAGAATGTACTCGGAGCTATCATAAACCCAGAATGTACTCAGAGCTATTATAAGCCCAGATTGTACTCGGAGCTATTATAAGCCCAGAATGTGCTCGGAGCTATTATAAGCGCCGAATGTACTCGGAACTATTATAAATTCAGAATGTACTCGGAGCTATTATAAACCCAGAATGTACTCGGAGCTATTATAAGCCCAGAATGTACTCGGAGCTATTATAAGCCCAGAATGTACTCGGAGCTATTGTAAGCCCAGAATGTGCTCGGAGCTATTATAAGCGCCGAATGTACTCGGAGTTATTATAAACCCAGAATGTACTCGGAGCTATTATAAACCCAGAATGTACTCGGAGCTATTTTAAAGCCAGAATGTACTCGGAGCTATTATAAACCCAGAATGTACTCGCAGCTATTATAAGCCCAGAAGTACTGAGAGCTATTATAAGCCCAGAAGTACTGAGAGCTATTATAAGCCCAGAAGTACTCGGAGCTATTATAAGCCCAGAATGTACTCGGAGCTATTATAAGCCCAGAATGTGCTCGGAGCTATTATAAGCGCCGAATGTACTCGGAGCTATTATAAACCCAGAATGTACTCGGAGCTATTATAAACCTAGAATGTACTCGGAGCTATTATAAACCCAGAATGTATTCGGAGCTATTATAAACCCAGAATGTACCCGGAACTACTATAAGCCCAGAATGTGCTCGGAGCTATTATAAGCGCCGAATGTACTCGGAGCTATTATAAACCCAGAATGTACTCGGAGCTATTATAAACCCAGAATGTACTCGGAGCTATTATAAACCCAGAATGTACTCGGAGCTATTTTAAACCCAGAATGTACTCGGAGCTATTATAAACGCAGAATGTACTCGGAGCTATTATAAACCGAAAATGTACTCAGAGCTATAATAAACCCAGAATGCACTCGGAGCTATTTTAAACCCAGAATGTACTCGGAGCTATTATAAGCCCAGAATGTGCTCGGAGCTATTATAAGCCCAGAAGTACTCGGAGCTATTATAAGCCCAGAATGTAATCGGAGCTATTATAAGCCCAGACTGTACTCGCACCTATTATAAACCCAGAATGTACTCGGAGCTATTATAAACCCAGAGTGTACTCGCAGCTATTATAAACCCAGAATGTACTCGGAGCTATTATAAACCCAGAATGTACTCGCAGTTATTATAAACCCAGAATGTACTCGGAACTATTATAAGCCTAGAATGTACTCGGAACTATTATAAGCCCAGAATGTGTTCGGAGCTATTATAAACGCCGAATGTACTCGGAGCTATTATAAGCCTAGAATGTACTCGGAGCTATTATAAACCTAGAATGTACTCGGAGCTATTATAAACCCAGAATGAACTAGCAGCTATTATAAACCCAGAATGTACCCGGAACTATTATAAGCCCAGAATGTGCTCGGAGCTATTTTAAACCCAGAATGTACTCGCAGCTATTTTAAACCCAGAATGTACTCGCAGCTATGATAAACCCAGAATGTACTCGGAGCTATTGCAAGCCCAGAATGTACACAAAAACCTGTACACTTTGCCTATTTCTAAGTACGCATTTTTAACAGTGCAGCTAGGCAGCAGATTGTCCTCTTGAACAGACCATCGGCCGTAGGATGCGCTTAGGCCATGAAAGCGTAAAGGTGATTAGCCAACACGTGCTGTTAGCTCGCAGTGGTTAAGGACCTCTCCATACATACTAAGGGATCTAATGTGTCCAATGAGAATGCTCCCGTATCCATCACAAAGCCATCACTACCTTGAATTGAGCCGACAAGACAACACGGAGCCATAGCCTCATGCAGCCGCACCCACTAGCAAGTTCGGTACTGTTCAAAACGTGATTCACCTCACCACAAGATTCGGCGCCATTGTGTAGAGGCCCAGGTTTGATGATCAGTTTTGATAGACGCCCAGTTTTGCCTAATTTTAGAGGCCCAGTTTTGATGTTTCCAGCACCACACGAGGCATAATGTAGAAGGACGAGCAGTCAACAGTGACACACGAGTAGGGCGTCGGCTCCCGTAGCCGAGTATTCAACATGTGCCATATCATTCGCTTGCTAACACTGCATGGGCCACTGACATTTAACCTATAGGTGTAATTTGTGCCGTCGTTGTCAAGCCATCGATCTGTACAAAACTGGATAATCTACGTCGACCTCTGTAATAAATGTCGGGTGGAGGACACCGCTTGCACTCCAGGCGTTGGTACGTCCGTGGATGCTCGAACAGTTCCCCCAACTCTATCATCAGCTACCGCTGTAGGATGATGCAACACGGAAGGGAAGTTGAGTAATGCAGACAGTAGCTGACGCAATAGGCAGAAATCTTCTAATACCAACAGGTGGTCTTAAAGTTTTGCAAATTACTGTACACTGTTGGGAAGCCCTGCTACCCGCCTATTTATTGCCTGCGTTTGGTTTGGGTCTGTTCCAGTCTATGCTGCGGATGCTTATGTCAGCTGTCCATCACCCCTATCTCTAATGGTTTCTCTACTGAGTGTAAATATACATTTGTGACTCCATGTCGAAATATTCGTTTCTGACTATTTGTCGAAATATTCATTTGTGACTCGATGTCGAAATATTAGTTTCTGACCCGATGTCGAAATGTTCATTTGTGACTCCATGTCGAAATATTGATTTCTGACTTCATGTCGAAATATTCACTTGTGAAAATTTAATGTCAAACTTTTCATTAATTGCATATCGAAATTTTCGTTTGTTGCTCCATGTCGAAATATTCCTTTGTTGCTCCATGTCGAAATATTAGTTAGTTGCTCCATGTACAAATATTTTTGTGACTCCATGTCGAAAAAATTCATATCTGACTCCACGCCTAAATATTCATTTGTGCATCCATGCCAAAATATTCATGTGTGCACCCATGTCGAAATATTCATTTGTGAATCCATGGCGAAATACTCATTTGTGACTGCGCGTCGAAATATTCATTTGTGACTCGATGTCGAAATATTAGTTTCTGACCCGATGTCGAAATGTTCATTTGTGACTCCATGTCGAAATATTCCTTTGCTGCTCCATGTCGAAATATTAGTTAGTTTCTCCATGTACAAATATTTTTGTGACTCCATGTCGAAAAAATTCATATCTGACTCCACGCCTAAATATTCATTTGTGCATCCATGCCAAAATATTCGTTTGTGGATCCATCTCGAAATATTCGTTTGTGGATCCATGTCGAAATATTCATTTGTGACATCATGTCGAAATTTTAGTTTGTGACTCCATGTACAAATATTCATTTGTCAGCCCATGTCGAATTATTCATTACCGAATCCATGTACTAATATTCATTTGTCAGTCCATGTCGAAATATTCATTTGTGACTCCATTGCGAAATATTCGATTGTGAATCTATGTCAAAATATCCATTTCTGAATCCATGTCAAAATATCCATTTCTGAATCCATGTCGAAGTACTCGTTTGTAACTCCATGTCGAAATATTTATTTGTGACTCCATATCGAGATATTCATTTCTGACTTCATGTCAAAATCATGTGAGTTCTCCAACCGTTTTGTAGGAAATCTTTATTTGAGAAGAGATCAAAAAATTAGTCCAACAAACTTTAAACATGAAAGAGCCGATTTAATCTTCACATTCCCAGTACAAATTGATGCGAACACAAACGAGTAAACACAGAGAACAATAAAATTAAATCTTTCGTCGTGTGAGATATTTTTCAGGTTTTTATTGAATGGGTTTTGTTATCACAAGCTGTTCTCTCCGTACTCTATTCTTGAGCTAAATTCCAATAGTTCCGTGCTTTAACAATTTAACAGTGGAAACAAAGTTATTTCGAGCAAATTGTTTTTGTTATGAAGGAAAAGCTTATGTTAGCAAGAGTATAACTGTCTTTATCAGTATACAGTTTTTATTTCCTTTCAATATCTCAGTGTATCATGAAACATTTATCCGTTTTCCGAAATACAGAAGCCAAAAATCATCTGAAAGCTCCGCACCAGTAATTTCACGATGGAAAAAGAACTCACAAAGTGTTTCTCTCTGAGTGGCAGCGAAAATATATCATGAATGCTTATACTTTTAATTTTAAGGCAAAACTTTGTGTTCGTTAATTCTATAAATATTCGACAATGAGATCTCGAAATATTTTCGGAGAAATGCATTTTCAAAGGGTATGAGTTTCGATTCGGCTGTGAGACGACGTACTTAATTTTGTCAACAAAAGTGTTATCGCCGAGGGAGTTCCATGAAAATTCGTCGCGAAAGCTTTGAGCTTCATAAAGTTTTTCTTTCCCCCAGTGTGAAACCATGAGATCATCTCAGTAGAATTCTCGTTTGAACTTATTATGTGCCAATTTCTTCAAAGAATGTTGTTAAAAATGTGTTAACTTACCTTTACTACCTATTACTTACACATCCGCATTTAACTTTACCCAGGTAAAGTAAAGTAAATGGATACATTGTGATATACACCTAGTAATATATTACGTGACACTATGCATGACGCACTACGGACGTGACGCATGAGGAACTACGAAGGTAACAGAAGACTCAAATCGACAATAGGACATCTACACTAAAGAGCAATAGAATTAGAGACAGCTGGCGTTATGCAAATGTGGCGCTGTGGGCGGTCCTGTAAACGTAAACGGCATGACGTATGCAGCGATCCGACAATATAAAGAGTGATGCGACGGGAATTAGTAAAAGTCGGACGCAGTATGGGTAAGACGAAGGATTTAACCGCATTTGATCGTGGGCAAATTGTCACGGCCCGACGAATCAGTCACTCCATCTCGGAAGTCATGCAGGCACTGGGATTTTCACGAGCCACTGTGTACGGGTGCACATTGAGTATATCAAATCCGGTAAAACCATCCCTGCAAGGGTCAATTGCCGTGGACAACAGCGTGTGGATGAGAGGGGTCATCGTCGGCTAACTTGCATTGTAATAGCGGATAGACGGGCAACAATGCAAGAAATCACTCTGCAATTTAACGCTGGTGCACAAAAACGTGTAAGCAGTCACACCATCGAGAACCATCTCCTCGCTATGGGGTACAGAAGCCATCGTCCCACTAGGGTACCGCTGCTGACCGCACATCACAATGTGCAAAGATTAACATGGGTGCGGGAACATCACCACTGGACCCTAGACATGCGAAAAAATGTTGCCTGGACTGATGAGTCGAGATTCACGTTGGTACATGCGGATGGCAGAATACGAGTACGGTGCAAACCACATGAAGCGATGGATTCTTCTTGCCAGCAGGTTACTCTTCAAGCTGATTAGGGATGGAATTCTCGTCTGAGGACTGTTTACGTGTACTGAAATGGGACCACTGGTACCTGTGTCATTGTCCCTCACAGGTCAACGTTACCGGGATATCCTGGACGACTATTTTCTCCCGTTTGTGCGTCTTCAAAATCCCACTGGGGACCTCATCCTGCAACAAGACAATGTAGCTCCCGAATCGTATCCGAATGGTTGGATGAACACTCCACCGACGTGACGTCGCTTCCTTGGCCAGCTAGGTCACCTGATCTCAATCCCATCCAGCATATCTGACCCTATTCCATCACATCTTCGTGAACTGTGGGAGCTTGTTCAGGGGTCGTGGATCCGGATGGCTTCCCAACGTCTTCCGGTGTCTTGTCAAGTCCATGCAGAGACGAATTGCCGCCGTCATCAGGGCGAAAGGTGGTGCTACACGTTACTAGACAGGTATCTCTAATTGAATTGATCTTCAGTGTATAAGGCTGACGGTGTAGTTATGTTGGGAGAACACCGGCTCCAAATTAGGACAGCGTGGGTTCAAATCCCACTACGGGCAAGAGGGCGTAACTTGAAGTGCCAAACGTCACGGGACAGCAGTATGCAAATCTTAACGGGCACTCCGTGTTTTGGTTGATTAACCGCCAGTAGGATTATGGCAAGCGGACGTAAAATTTTGGAGTTTAAACGAGGCCTGGTAGTAGGAGCCAAACGGATGGGACATTCAATATTCTCGATCGATGGTGTCACGTGGGCAACCCACAGCACCTCATGGAAGGCATTACGACCATCTGTGGATATCTCAGTGGCCGACCACGGGTGTTGAATGACCGTGACAAGCGGCGTTTAACCAGGATTGTCCATGCTAACGGACAAGCGATTTGGCTCAAATAGCATCCACGTTCAATGCAGGAGGCACATATCCACCAGGTCAGTGCAGGGTAATTTAGCGTCCATTGGGTTTGGGAGTAGAAGACCCACCAGAGGGCCTTTATTAACACCATGACATCGGACACAGTGCTTCACCTGGGCTTGTGAACACGGTAATTGGACCATTAAAGACTGGCAACATGTGGAATAGTCCGTTGAGTCTCGCTACCAGTTGGCATGAGCTGATGGTAAGGTTCGGGTCTTGCGCAGACCCCATGAGACCATGGACCCAAGCTGTCCACAAGGCACTGTGCAAACTGGTTTGTGGTTCAAACATATGTGGGGTATCTTTACGTGGCACGTTTTGGGTCCTCTGATTATCGTGTTGTCTCTGCTGGGAGACAGCTTGCAGCCTTTCAGCCTTACCCTAACAATGATGAGATTTTCCAGACTGACAATGCACTATATGTCATCGGGTTCAAGTTGCCCATATTTGATTCGAGGAGCATTTCCGGAAGTTCCAACGGATGGTATGGCCACGATGTTCGTCCGACATGAAAGGTCCATTCGCACCCAAGCTCCTGCACCTATAAATAATTGGGAACTGTAAGAGGCTGTTCCGATGGCATGGCTAAACATATCTCCCGAAATTTCCTTGTTACTTGAGGAATCCATGCCACGCCGTGTTACTGCATTTAGCCGAGACAGAGAAGGTCATACACCATACTAGGTACAATTCCCAATAATTTTGGCACTTCGGTGTACACTGAAGAGCAATTGAATTAGAGGTACCTATCTAGTAACGTGTAGCACCACCTTTCGCCCTGATGACGGCATCATGGACTCGACAAGACATCTGAAGCGTTGGGAAGCCATACGGATCCACGACCCCTGAACAAGCTCCTACAGTTCACGAAGATTTCATGGAGGGGGTCATCTCTCTAGATGGCATCACAGATGTGCTCGATGGGATTGCGGTCAGGTGACCTAGCGGGACAAGGAAGCGAGGTCACGTCGGTAAAGTGTTCATCAAACCATTCGGATACAATTCGGGACTAGCATTGTCTTGTGGCAGGATGAGGTCCCACGTGAGATGTTGAAGACGCACAAACGGGAATAAATGGTCGTCCAGGATATCCCAGTAACGTGGACCTGAGATGGATGATGTCACACGTACCAGAGGTCCAATTTCAGTCCACGTAAACAGTCCCCAGACGAGAATGTCACTCCCACCAATTTGAAGAGTACCATGCGGGCAAGAAGGATCCATCGCTTCATGTAGTTTGCGCCGTACTCGTATCCTAACATCCGCATGTACCAACGTGAATCTCGACTCATCAATCCAGGCAACATTTTCCCACATGTCAAGGGTCCCGTGCGGTCAGCAGCGGTACCCTCGTGGGACGATTTCTTCTGTACCCCATAACGAGGAGATGGTTCTGGATGGTGTGGCTGCTTTCATGTTTTTGTGCACCAGTGTTTAATTGCCGAGTGATTGCTTGCACTGTGGCCCGTCTATCCGCTGTTACAATGCGAGCTAGCCGACGATGATTCAGCTTATCCACACGCTGTTGTCCACGGCAGTTGGCCCTTGCAGGGATGGTTTTACCGGATGCGGTATACTCACGGTGCACCCGTGACACAGTGACTCGTGAAAATCCCAATGCCTGCATGACTTCCGAGATGGAGTGACCTATTCGTTGGGCATCGACAATTTGCCCACGATCAAATGCGCTTAGATCCTTCGTCTTACCCACACTGCGTCTGACTCTTACTGATTCCCGTCGCATCACTGCTTATATTGTCGGATCGCTGCATACGTCATGACGTTTACAGGGCCGCCCACAGCGCCACATTTGCATAACGCCAGCTGTCTCTAATATAATTGCTCTTCAGTGTACATAACGTTTGCTTCTCAGCTCTGTGAATGAGTGTTATTCTTGATCTTCAGATGGGAAAGGCAGTAGGTTTAAGCAAGTATGACAACGGCGAAATTCTAATGACCACACCACTGATGACCACACCACTGTGACTGCACATTTCCGAGATGGCAACAGTTGTTAACACGGTGAGCCGTGGTTAGTACATTCCATAAATGATCTCAGGAGGACACAAGAAAGATGACACCGAATTTTCGGGTGTAATAAGCACGTCTTTTGAATCCGTTCTGACGCAAATTAAATTTATGAAAGCTATTCAAAATCAATGGAACCTGTATGGAAAACAATAGATCTGACGGAAGAAAGACGTTTTTCAATCAGGTTTTTAATCCTTCAGATATTGCTGTAAACGGAAGCGTGAGCTTACGCCCTCTGGTTGCAGACATGTGCGTTAAGAAAAACATGAATTTATATGAGAAACATTTCGCACCGGAAACGCTCTCCAACACAGAAAGAATTTTTCAAATCGGAGTTTCAGGAGCAGAAATAACACAGAAAACGCAATCTGCCTTTGTGCCCCTTGGCGGAAGGTCTATGATTTACTTGAAAATTTTAAATTTATAGGAAGAGCATTTCGCATCGCAAACACTATCCAACAAAGAAGGAATTTTACAAATCCGACTCTTAGAAACAGAGATATTGACAAAAATAAAATATACATCTACGCTCCCTGGCGTAGAAACCGTGCATTATTACAAGAAGAAAATATCCTCAAAAGGTTTAACGACATGAGTAGTATTGGTAAACAAACGACTTTTTTTCAATCGAGATTTTAGAAGCTCATATTTTGCTGCAAAACATCAGAAGCGGAAATTGAGCCTTACGCCACGTGGTGGCGAAACCATTTTTTACAAAAATTAGAAATTATGTGCGAAGAATTTCCCATCAGGAGATGTATCCCGTGCAGAAAGAATTTTTTCAAATCGGAGATTTAGAAACAGAGATACAGGGGGAAGCAATCTACCTTTACGCCCCCTAGTGGAAAGTCTATGAATTACTTGAAAATTTTGAAATTATATGAAAAACATGTCACGCGGAAAACACTATCCAACAAAGAAGGAATTTTTTAAATCGGACCATCAGAAGCAGAGATAATGCCAAAAACATGATATACATTAACGCTCCTAGCGGTGAAACTATGCAATATTTTAGGAAGAAAATACTCCGAAAAGGTTTATCGATGTGATTGGCATGAGTGCACGAAATAAGTTTTTCAATCGATATTTTAGAAGCTCAGATTTTATGGCAAATACATCAGAAACAAAAATTAACACTCACGCCTCCTGGTGCCCAAAGTATTTATTACCAAAAATTAAGTATTATATGAAAAGATTTTCCATCAGAAGGTGTATCCGCTGAAGAAAAAAAATTTCAAATTTAAGTTTTAGAAGAAGAGTTATCGGGAAAAATGTATTTACTTTTACGCCCCCAGCGGGAAATTAATGCGTAATTTGAAAAAGTAACTATATCTAATACTCTTCGACATAAATGGAATCGAAATATAAAATATTTTTTTCAATCGGATGTTTCGAAGCAAATATGTGGAATAAAACGTATTTTTGAATTCGACATCATCTGCATTCGCGCCCTCTAGCGGCGAAATTGTACATCGTAAAAAACAACAAAATAAAGGATCATCATTCTCATATTTAAAGCTTCCCAGTGCAAAAATATTTTTTTAAATCTTACTAATTGTTCCACAGATATCGTGGGTACAGATGGACGGACGGACTGACGGACAAACCGATAATATAACCACGATCTTTTTTTTGCAAAAGACGTGCTTAAAAACCACGAAAATCCTGAGCCGATTACCTTTTAGGACAGCAAGTGAAATCTGCATCACGAGTTCAGTCCTGAAGGTGAAACTGTCGCTTGCAATACTTACACATTTACGCTGATGTTCAATATTAGGAGAATTTGCACATTTTGTCGAATTTCTGAAAAACTAATGGACACATTTAAATAAAAGTCGGTATGGATACACCGTTACAAAAGCGAATACGAAAAATGACACCGAATTTTCAGTTGTAATAAGCACGTCTTTTGAATCCATTCTGACGCAAATTAAATTTATAAAAGCTATTCAACCTCAGTGCACCCGACAGAAGAAAGAAGTTTATCTGACAGAAGAAAGAAGTTTTTCATTCGGATTTTTAATCCCTGAGATATTGCTGTAAACGGAATCGTGAGTTACACCCTCTGGTTGCAGACTTGTGCATTAAGAAAAACATGAATTTATATGTGAAACATTTCGCACTGAAACGTTCTCCAACACAGAAAAAATTTTAAAATCGGACTTTTAGAAACAGAGATATCGTCAAAAAATAAAATGACTTTACGTCCCCTGGTGGGAAAACCATGCATTATTTTAGGAAGAAAGTATTCTCAAAAGGTTTTCTCATATGAGCGGTATTGGTTAAGAAAAAAAAAAATAAAATTAGCCGAGTTTTCAGGAACCCATATTTTGCTACAAATACATCACAAGCAGAAATCAACACTTCTGCCCCCTGGCTGCCAAACCATTCTTTACCAAGCATTAGAAATTATGTGAAAAATATTTTCGATCAAGTCTTGTATGCGATACAGGAGGAATTTCTCAAATCGGAGTTTTAGGAGAAAACATTTCGCATCGGAAACACTATCCAACAAAGAAGAAATTTTTCAAATCGGACTCCTAGAAGTAGAGATATTGACAAAAATAATATATACATCTATGCCCTCTGGAGTAGAAATCATGCATTGCTTGAAGAAAATGTTCCTGAAAGGTTTAACGACATGAGTAGTATCGGTCAACAAACTTTTTTTTCAATCGAGATTTTAGAAGCTCATATTTTGCTGCAAATACATCAGAAGCAGAAATTAACACTTACGCCACACGGTGACCAAACCATTGTTTACACAGATAATTAGAAATTATATGCAAAGGATTTCCCATCAGGAGTTGTATCCGATTCAGAAAGAATTTTTCAAATCTGAGATTTAGAAGCAGAGATATAGATAGGGAAGAAAGCAATTTACCTTTACGCCCCCAGCGGAAAGTCTATAAATTACGTGAAAATTTTGAAATTATATGAAAAATATGTCACACTTGAAGCACTATCCAACAAAGAAGGAATTTTTCAAATCGAACTTCTAGAAGTAGAGATATTGACAAAACTAAGATATACATCTACGCCCCTGGCGTAGAAACCATGCATTATTTTAAGAAGAAAATGTTTGTAAAAGGTATATCGACATGAGTAGTATCGGTCTGCTAACGACGTTTTTTTCAATCGAAAATTTAGATCATATTTTGCTGCAAATACATCAGAAGCGGAAATTGAGATTTACTCCCCCTGGTGGTCAAACAATTTTTTTACAAAAATTATATATTATGTGCAAACGATTTCCCATCAGGAGCTGTATCCGGTGCAGAACGAAATTTTAAAATCGGAGATTTAGAAACAGATATAAGGGGAAAAGCAATTTACCTCTACGCCCCCTATCGGAAAGTCTATGAATTACTTGCCAATTGTCAAATTATATGAAAAGCATGTCCCACTGGAAACACTATCCAACAAAGAAGGCATTTTTAAATCGGACTCCTAGAAGTAGAGATATTGACAAAAATATGATATAAATCTACGCCCCCTGGCGAAGAAACTGGAATATTTTAAGAAGAAAATATTCTGAAGGTTTTTGTACGTGAGTGGCATCGGCCCACGAAATATTTTTTTCAATCGAGATTTTAGAAGTCAGATTTTATGGCAAATACATCAGAAGCAAAAATTAACACTTACGCCCCCTGGTGGCTAAAGTATTCTATACCAAAAATTTTAAATTATATGCAAAATATTTTTTCATCAGGAGGGATATCCGCTGAAGAAAGAAATTTTCAAATCGGAGTTTTAGAAGAAGAGTTATCAGGAAAAATGTAATTTACTTTTACGCCACCTTGCGGAAAAATTATACGTAATTTGAAAAAGTAACTTTATCTAAAATACTCTTAGAGATCATGGAATCGAAAGATAAAGAGTTTTTCAATCTGATGTTTAGAAGCAAATATGTGGAATAAAACGTATTTTTGAATTCGACATCTGCATTTACGCCCTCTAGCGGCGAAACTGTACATCGTAAAAAAAACGAAATAAAGGATCATCATTCGCATATTTTAAACTTCGCAATGCAAACAGAATTTTTCAAATCAGACTGATAGTTGCAGAGATACCGTGGGTACAAACGGACGGACGGACAAACCGGTAACATAAGCACGATCTTTTTTTACAAAAGACGTGCTAAAAAGTATACCATACAACAGTCATAGTAAGCACTCATGATCGTCAGTAAGGCTCATCAGCGCAGGAATGTCTAAAATCCACGTTGCAAGATCGAACATAAAAATGACTTCAATATGGGGTATGGTCCCGTCTCACAGTCGTACAGTTTTCACAGCGTGACGTCATACTGGAAACGAGGCAGTTGATGAATCCCTGTGGCAGTCTGTCCCACTCCTGCAGCAACGCTGTTTTCAGCTGCTGGATGGTTCTCGGAGGGAAATGGCGAGCTGCAATTGTCCTCCCAAGAGCGTCCCACACATGCTCGATAGGGTTTAGGTCTGGCGATCTGGCTGGGCAATCCTTCCGGCGAATATGCTCACTTTCAAGATAATCTTCGACCAGGTGAGCCCTTTGTGGACGAGAGTTGTCCATAAAAAAGTTACCTAGGACCAACTGCGAACCTGAAATGTCGAACATAGGGCTGAAAGATCTCACCCCTATACCTCTCAGCAGGTGTAAGGAGCCACTGTCTAACACATGGACAGGTGTGCGGCCGTCCAACATAATGCTTGCCCATACCATGACACCTCCGCTGCCATAACGGTCCCTTTCTCGGATGTTGGAGAAAAGGTATCAGATCCCAGGTTCTCTCCAGATGAAGGATCGTCGAGAATCAGTGTCCTGGCTGAATCCCGACTCGTCTGTGAAGAGAACGTTACCCCACTGAAGTCTGGTCCAAGGCTGATGTTGTCTGCACTATGCTAAACGCGCTCACTTGTATGCTGAAGTGAGCGGGACGCAAACAGCAAGTGTTCTTGCAAAATGACCACTCTCCCAAGAACCCATCAGGAAAGAGTAACCCTAGAAGCTCGGGTTCCAGTGGCGGCATGCAGCTCACGAGATAGCTGTGCAGCTTTAGCAGTCCTGTGGCGCCTCGCTGAAAGTGCCGATAAACGATCTTTATTGGTCGTCGTGGCTCTTGGACGACCTTGCCCACGCCTTCTCGTAATGGATCAGGTGTCCTTAAACTGTTTCCACAAAATGCAGACGACACTGGGCGTTACATTGAGCTCTGTAGCAACCTGCACTTGCAATTGCCCTGTTTCCAATCTACCAACGATTCTCCATCTCATTCCGTCATCAATACTTTCGTGGCAACTCACTTTACCTGATTGCTTAAGAAGTTGAACTAACTCCTGCAAGAAACACAACGAATGTCGCCAAGAAGTACGAGCGAACTAATCGCGGGAAAAGCCACGTGTACACTTACGCCCACATGCACGTGTACGCTAACGTATTCGACACTGCAAATTTGCATTCTTATTCGGCAACATGATTTATACCTTTGCTTCTGTACTTTTTGTCAAAATCGACAAAATGTGCAAATTCTCTTAATTTTGAACACTAGTGTATTTTAGAATGTTTGTGGAAGATGATTGTTCACGCACAGTACAAAACAAGAGAAATGACATTAAATTTTCCGGTGTAATGAATTCATTTTTGAATCAGTTCTGACGCAAATTAAATGTATCGAAGCTATTCAGAGTCAATGAAACCGGTATGGAAAACAATAGTACTATCTGCCGAAGAAAGAAGTTTTTCAATCGGGTTTTAAATCCCGTAGATATTGCTGTAAACGGAATCGTGAGCTTACGCCCTCTGGTTGTAGACTTGTGCGTTAAGAAATATTTGAATTTAAATGAGAAACATTTCGCAGAGGAAACGCTCTCCAACAAAGAAATAATTTTTTTCAAATCAGACACCTAGAAGCAAATATATCGACAAATATAAGATATTTATCTGCGCCCCCTGGCGGGAGAACCATGCATTATTTTAGGAAGAAAGTATTGTTAAAAGGTTTTCCGATTTGAGCGGTTTCGGTCCAAAAAATAATTGTTAGGCGAGATTTCAGGAGCTCAGATTTTGCTGAGCTCCTGAAAACTCGACTAACAATTATCAGAAGCAGAAATTAACGCTTATGCACCGTGGAAGCTAAAACTATTCTTTTTTTTTTTTTTTTTTTTTTTTTTTGGTTGGAGGTTTAACGACCACCATGAGCAACTCAATGGGCTATAAGCAGTCGCCCGTCCCTAATTTAGGGTCACTGGTTCCAGGGAAGGGAGAGAGCCAGTGCCGTAAGACAAACACAACATCCATGCCTCACCGGGATTCGAACCCGGACCCCGTTCGGACGAATGATCAGAGGCCATCGCTTAGACCACTGCGCCACCGGGGCGGCAACTATTCTTTACCAAATATTATTAATTATATGGAAACTATATTCCATCAGGAGCTGTATGCGATACAGAAAAAATTTTCAAATCGGAGTTTAGAAGCAGAAATAACGCAGAAAATGCAATTTCTCTCTGCGCGCCCTAGCGGAAAGTCAATTACTTGAAATTTTTAATTTTACATGAAAAACAATTTCGCATCGGAAACACTATCCAACAAAGCAGGAATTTTTCAAATCGGACTCCTAGGAGTAGAGATATCGACAAAAATAAGATATACATCTACGCCCCCTTGCGTAGAAACTATGCATTATTTTAAGAAGAAAATATTCCAAAGAGGTTTGTTGACGTGAGTAGTATCTGTCCACAAACGAATTTTTTTTCAATCGAGATTTTAGAAACTCAGATTTTGCTGTAAATACATCAGAAGCGTAAATTAAGACTCACGCCCACTGGTGACCGAACAATTTTTTTTACCAAAATTTTAAATTATATGCAAAGTATTTTCCAACAGAAGTTGTATCCGGGGCAGAAACAATTTTTCAAATCGGAATTGCCGCCCCGGTGGCGCAGTGGTCTAAGGCGTTGGCCTCTGATCATTCGTCGGTAGGGGTTCGGATTCGAATCCCGTGAGGCATGGATGTTGTGTTTGTCTTACGGCACTGGCTCTCTCCCTTCCCTGGAACCAGTGACTCTAAATTAGGGACGGGCGACTGCTTATAGCCCATTGAGTTGCTCACGGTAGTCGTTAAACCTCCAATCAAAAAAAAAATAAATAAATAAAATCGGAATTTTAGATGCAGGGATATCGGAGAAAACGCAATTTCTGGTAAAGAATATTTTTATTTCTTCCATGAAATACTTGAAAATTTTGAAATTATAGGAAAAATATGTCACGCCGGAAACTCAATACAATAAAGAAAGAATATTTCAAATCGGATTATTAGAAGCACAGATATTGACAAAAATAAGATATATATCTACGCCCTCTGGCGGAGATACCATGAAATATTTTAAGAAGAAAATATTCCTAAAATTTTTATCGACGTGACTGGCATTGATCCGCAAAGGATTATTTTCAATCGAGATTTTAGAAGCTCAGATTTTACGGCAAACACACCAGAAGCAAAAATTAACACTTACGTCCCCTGGTGACCAAAGTATTCTTAATCAGAAATTATATACAAAATATTTTCCATCAGGAGAGTCTATGAATTACTTGAACAAAAAAATCCGCTGAAAACAAAATTTTTCAAATCGGAGTTTTAGAAGAGATATCGGGTAAAACTTAATTTACTTTTACGCACTCCGGCGGAAAATCTATACGTAACTTGAAAAAGCAACTATACCTAAAATACTTTTCGACATGAATGGAATCGAAAGATAAAGTAATTTTTTCAATCGGATGTTTAGAAACAAATACATGGAATAAAATGTATTTCGAATTCGACATCATGTATTTCGAATTCGACATCACGCCCTCTAGCGGTGAAATTGTAAATCGTAAAAGAAAAAAAACGAAATGAAGGATCAAAATTCGCATATTTCAAGCTTCCCAATGCAAAAATATTTCTTTTTTAAATCGGACTAATACACTGCTGGCCACCCAAAATGCAACACCAAGAAGGACACGAGATAGCAAAGCCAGATTTACTGGACACATAACAACAGATAGAAAGATGAAACGATTGAGCTTACCGGCCCGTGCGACTTGCGGAACCGCAGACATCAATTGTTCGTGTGGCCACGATGGCTGGCAATAACGATCGCTACACGCCGCTACATCGAACGAAAGAGGCTTTGGATGTGGGCTTCGGGTATGTCGGTCCAGGCTGCTTCCACACGTTGCCACAGTTCATTAGGCGTAGCCGCGGGTGGAGCTTGCCGGGCCACTCGGTTGCCGATCAGCGACCAGACGTGTCCGATGGGCGATATATCGGGAGAACAGGCAAGCCACGGCAGCAGTGACACTTGGTGGGCTGTGAAGAATTGTTGCACGATGCATGCCACTTGCGGACGCGCATTGTCTTGTTAAAACGTGCCCGCTGGCAGGTAAGGGAGGACTACAGGCTCCAAAACGTCGGGGATGGTGCGGTGGCTGTTGAGTGTACCGGCGATGCGTACCAGAGGGGTGCGGGTGTCATATCCAATTGCGCCCCAAACCATAACGCCAGGCGACAGACCGGTATTGCGATGAATATTTCAGGCGTCATACAGTCTCTCTCCGAAGTGCCGCCACGCGTGGATCCGACCATCGTGGTGTTGCAGGCAGAAGCGGGATTCGTCGGTGAAGACAATGTCGTCCCATTCCGTAGTCCAGGTGCGGCGTTCAACGGCCCACTGCTGTCGCACTTGCCGGTGGTGTAACGTCAATGGTAATTGGAGCAATGGGCGCCATGCGACAAGTCCCCGCTCCTGTAGACGACGTCGAAAGGTACGTGCTGTCACAGGTTGATGCACAACGCATCCTAATTCCTGCGCTAACGTTCGTGATGTGATGGTGCGAGCCGTCAATGCCCGCCGCACAACATGCTGGTCCTCACATTCGGTGGTGTGCCGCGGCCGCGGCAATCGCTCACGTCGGTACGTCCGTCCCTCCTGCACCCACCGAATCCATACTCACCTCACTGTGGCTGGATGTCGTCCCACAAGGGCGCCGATGTCTCGGTACGATAAACCTCTGTCGCGATAAGCCACTATTCGTCCTCTGTCAAACTCCAAAACGTGCTGGAATGACTGTCGTATTCTGCGACGATGCATCAGGAAGTTTCCCACGCACAGGTCCGGCAACACAACACACTTCCACTCCGCCTTCTGTGCACCGTTCTTAAAGTGCTTCTCGGCGGGGTTCCAGGCGCACCTGATTTTTATATGCCATGCAATGCTAAGCGTTTGCACGTCCTCTCGCGGGCGACGCATGGTGCGAATTTCAGGCCAATCGGATGATTCCTTCTTGGTGTTGCATTTTGGGTGGCCAGCAGTTTACTTTCAGAGATATGGTATCTACAGACGGACGGACAAACTGATAACATAAGCACTATCTTTTTTTTTACAAAAGACGTGCTAAAAAGGGCAATATGTCCTTCTTCAAGATACTGCACGCGCGCAAGGAGCAGTCAGTGCACGGTAAATTCTGACACGAAAACAAGGGTATCTAGTCAACCTTCGCGCCCTATCCTCCAAATCTGTCACCGTGTGACTACTTTCTATATTCAACGAATTAAAGCTGAATTTAAAAGAAAACGGTTTTGAAGGCATTGGACGCATACAGAGAATTGTGACCTGAGCTCTTCACTCCATACCAAGAGATGGCCTGTACAAGTCCTTCCTTTCGTTAGATGATAGTGCCACTTCCTGTATAAGGGTTGTGCAAAATTTTCCGCCGTTTTCAGGAGAAGGGAAACAGGAACAATCAGGAAACCAGTACACATTTATTCAACGAAATCGCAGTTAGCATCCAGCCTTTTACCATTTTCCAGGCACAAAAGGAATGCCCCTGTAATAGAAGGACTCGGGTTTTCAGCTGAAGAACGCAGTGACCGAATTTTCCAATCTGGAACTGTGGTGAACCGCTGTTGGGCTAGGGCATGTTGCATAGAACGAAACAGGTGAAAGTCTGAGGGTGCAATGTCCGGGGAGTAAACCGGGTTCGGTAAATCCTCCTAGTGTAACTATTTACCGGTTGATTCCGTGGTGGTACGGATATGTGGTCTGGCATTATCGTGCAACAGGATGACTGGGGTTTTTCCTTTACCTGTCCATTGGCGTTTTTGCTTCATTGCGGCGTTTAGTTTCATCAACTGGTCGCTATGTTGTTGTGCAGTGATCAGTTCGAAGCCCAGCAGTGCATGCCATATCTCACTACGAACACAACAGCACCTTTTTACCGTGGATATCCTGTTTTGCAGTGGGTCTTAATGGTTGGCTTGGGTCAACCCAGGATCAGTTGCGTACGGGGTTGTCGCAATAACCCATCTTTCATCCCCGGTGACAACCTTCCACAAAAAATTCTTCCCTTGAAACCTCTTCATTAAAAACGCGCAGATGTCCAATCGTTGACCAATATTACGCTCCGTTAAAGTATGCGGAACCCACTTACCAATTTTCTGGATCTTCCCCAAGGCCTGTAGACGCCGTACCACCGTCGATTGAGCCACTTTCAAACGTTTTGCCAATTGTGTCGTCGATTATTTGGCATTCCCTTGCAACAGCGATTCCAGCTCCTCGTCTACCAGTTCCTGCAGTCTACCAGCATGTGGCTTGTCTTCCAAGCTTAGATCACCTTTCTTAAACCTGTCAAACCATTCTCGACACTTCCGCTCACCCATAACCGTTTTGCCATACGCCTGACATATTGAACCGTATGCTTCACTCGCACTTTTCCCTAAATTAAACATGAATAACAAACAGGGCCATAAATTAACTTGATCGACCGTCATGCTTGGCTTCATGTACGAACTAACCGTACGGGTCGCCGGCTGGTTAGACTCTTACAGCGCCCGCTAACGGGGGTGGCGGAAACTTTTGAATATCCCTAATTTTAACGCAGGAGGAATGTACACTATCAACCAACAAGTAATTGGACACCTGTGATAACAAAGGAAAACTAAGTTTATTCATCTTCAATAGTTAGAGGAGCCTCCACGAGCGGCGATTAGAGCTGCGACCCTCCGGGACATACTCTCAACCAGGCGTTGTACGACGGCTAGCGGTATTTTCTTCCACTCGGCTTGAAGAAGACAGGTGAGTTCTTTCACCGATTTCGGATGGTGGTTGCCCCATTAAGTCGACTGTCCAACTCGTCCCAGAGGTGTTCGATAGGGTTAAGGTCCGGGCTCTGCGCAGGCCAGTCCATTCGATTAACCCCATTGTCACCATACCAAGCCATGGTGAACCTCGCAGCATGACAGGTGGCACTGTCATCCTGAAAGTAACATGGGTCCACCCCGTAAACCTGCCACAACGTAGGATGCGCATGGTCATCCAAAATGGTGCAGTAGGTCTCGGCGTTGAGTCTCCCAGGAATTGTGACCAAGGGTCCCGTGCCACATCAGGAGAAACACCCCCATAGTATAATTCCACCGCCGTCGAACTTTACAGTAGGCACAATACATTCCGGCAGGAGGCGTTCTCCAGGCAGACGCCAAACCCAGACCCTGGCATCTGAACAGTAGAGGGTGAACCTTGATTCGTCGCTCCAGAGAACCTGTTTCCACTGTTCAACGGTCCACTGTAGACGTTCTTTGCACCACGTTAGCCGAGCAGCGCTATTGGACTTGGTGATCAAAGGCTTGTGGGCGGCAGCACGTTCATGATAACCGAGTAAATGAGCTTCCTTACGGATGGTATTCATCGAAAGAACACTCCCGGATGCCTGTTGAAACTCCTCGCGGATGTGGCCCATCGATTTGGTGCGGTTCTTCCGAATTTCTCTGGCCAGCACCCGTCAGTCTCTAACTCCCAGTTTTGTGGGTCTGCCTGCTCGGGGCACATTCCGACAGTTACCTCTCATCTTCCACTTGCCAATCACGTAGTCCACTGTCAGTTTTGGGTACTTCAACTCACTGGATATGTCACGTATGGATCGGCCATTTATGTGATACCCGACGATTACACCTTCCTCGAAATCAGAGAGCTCCGAACTGCGTGGCATCTTGCATGCGACTGGTTGCGTTGTTGTTTCCCACACGATATTTAACGGCGGCGGCAGTGACCTGTATCAGGACCGCAGATATCGTCGATTGCAGGGGTGTCCAATTACTTGTTGGTAGATAGTGTATTTCGAATAAAACATATTCCCGTATGCTTTTCTGCTGCTCCATTTTTTTTAAATTCAGTCTCTTTATTTAATTGCCACCTGTGTATGTGTATGATGTCCAATACGTTCCGTCTGCTGCCAATCAATGTCGAAATTTGTGACAATTTGCTGGAGCATCCCACCTAACTATGCAAATTTTTTTGCGAGAAATTTTATTTGGTTTCTGCATCACACAATAATTTGTTTAATTTTCATTGATATCTATCTACTAAAAATCTCAATTTTTCCAAAGCTCACCGCATTACTTAATTTTAATTACGTTTTTTGTTTCACTCGTTTTTACCTATAGCGACTATGTAGTCTCTTCCGATGTTTTCAACTTTCCATTGGAATTGAAATACACTGACGGAAAAAAATCGCAACCCCAGGAAAAAATAGTTGTAGGAGGGATGAAATGGCGGCAATACATTTGTATAGGTAACATATTTAATGGATTACGGTTTCAAGATCACAGCTTATTGTAAGCGCGAGAAGAGCCATTTTAAATGTGAAATGCCGGTACATTAATAACCAGTGTAACTGCCAAAATGTTGAATGCAAGCACGCAAACGTTCATGCATTGTGTCGTACAGGTGCTGGATGTCAGTTTGTGGGATGGAGTTCCATGCCTGTTGCACTTGGTCGGTCAATACAGGGACGGTTAATGCTGGTTAGGGGTGACGCTGGAGTTGTCGTCCAATGATGTCCCATACGTGCTCGATTGGTGAAAAATCTGGTGATCTAGCAGGCCACGGCAACATGTCAATTCTCTGAAGAGCATGTTGGGTTAAAACAGCGGCATGCGGGCGAGCGTTATCTGTTGGAAAACACCCCCTGGAATGCTGTTCATGAATGGCAGCACAACAGGTTGAATCACCAGACCGACGTACAACTGTGCCATCAGGGTGCGTGGGATAACCACAAGAGTGCTCCTGCTGTCATAGGAAATTCCTCCCCAGACCATAACTCCAGCTGTAGGTCCAGTGTGTCTCGGGCGCAGAAAGGTTGGTTGCAGGCGCTCACCTGGCCTCCTTCTAACCAACACACGGCAATCACTGGCACCCAGGCAGAACCGGCTTTCATCAGAAAACACAACAGATCTCCACTCCGCCCTCCAATGAGCTCTAGCTTGACACCACTGACGTCGCAAACGGCAGTGGTTTGGATTAAGTGGAATGCACGCTACAGGGCGTCTGGCTCGGAGCTGTCCTTCAAGTACCCGATTTGTAACAGTTCGTTGTGTTACTGTGGTGGCAACTGCAGCTCGAATTGCTGCCGCAGACGCAGTACGATGCGCCACGGCCATACGCCGTACACGGCGGTCTTCCCTCTCAGTAGTGCCACGTGGCCTGCCGGAACCCGGTCTTCTTGAGGCAGTACCTTCCCTTGACCACCGCTGCCAACAGTCATGCACAGTGGCTACATTCCTGCCAAGTCGTTCTGTAATATTGCGGAAAGAAAATCCACCTTCTCGTAGCCCTATTACACGACCTGGTTCAAACTCCGTGAGCTGTTGATAATGGCTTCTTCGTCTTCTTAAAGGAATTCTTGACTAACATCAACACCCTACGTCGAATCTCAACGATAACTAACGCTCACGAACGTTACAGCGCGTATTTACAGCAAACCTGCTTTGCATGTTCCGAGGGACGCTACTAGCGCCACACGTATGCGCAGAGCGCGAAATTCGCATAGACGTCATCTTACAGATGTACTCTCACTGCCTACTAACTGTCGTTTATCTAACACCACCCCTTCTTGGTGTTGGGATTTTTTCCGTCAGTGTATATAGATTTTATTTACCCTCTTTGTGTATACGCTTGCATAGTAATGAATGCTAATCAGTATTATTGTAGCACGCTCTAAAGAAATGCATGAAATAGTATAATATTTACTTAAAAATACATTAACCATGAGATCTGAATAATTATTAATGATAATAGTTGCTTTCTTGAGGAACAAAGCGAGACCGGATTGATTCAAAACATTGTTGACTCGGGAAGATTACTTTAAATATATTCTGAAAATTTAACTCATAACACCAGGCTTAAGAAAAATATACCATCCACGTAAAAGAGGAAATTTACAGGTAATTGTATTTTAGTTTATAGAGAAGAAGTATAATGTTTTCATCTACATGATGTTGACATAATCTTGAAAGAGAAGAACTACTTTTTTTCGTAAAACTTCTTCCCTTCGTTGATGAAGACCTCCTGCTAAAATTTTAAGCGTTTAATTAACTTTTTAATTGGGAGATGTGTATAAACAAAATGGCGCCCCAATTTTTACGATTATGCGCTCCTCATACATATAGAAGTGGAGTTTTATTAAAACTAGTCCAAAACTTTTAATCTTTTTCCCCTTCCATTACAGCAGGAGGTCTTCATCAGCGAAGGAAAGAAGTTCTACGAAAAGGTAGTACTTCGCTTTCAAGCAAACGCATGTAGACGAAAAAGTTATAATTCGTCTCTGTAAACCGAAACATAATTACGTCTAAATTTCTATCTTCTTTACTCTTTTAAACCAACCATCGGCGACGAGCGCTGCCTTATAGATTTTTACTTCCTCGTCCATTACCCAAGAAAGGCACGATGGGAAACGCATTGGTCCCCTGACATGGACATTATGCCACCGGGTAGAAAAAATTACTTAAAAATCTTCTCTCTCCTTTCTTAGGTTTAATCCCGTCACTGGTGATAAGCACTCCCTTCTAGTCCTTTATTCTCTGCTCCTTGACCCAAGGCATGATGGGGAACGGATAGTCCCCCTGACACGGACACCATGCCACTGGGTAAGAACAAGTGACTCCAACATCTTCTCTCTTAGGTTTAATCCTGTCACTGGTGATAAGCACTCCTTTCTAGTCCTTTATTCTCTGCTCCATGACCCAAGCCATGATGGGGAATGGATAGTCCCCCTGACACGGACATCCTGCCACTGGGTAAGAACAAGTGACTCCAACATCTTCTCTCTTAGGTTTAATCCTGTCACTGGTGATAAGCACTCCCTTCTAGTCCTTTATTATCTGCTCCTTGACCCAACCCATGATGGGGAATGGATAGTCCCCCTTACACGGATATCATGCCACTGGGTAGAAACAAGCGACTCCAACATATTCTTCTTTGGTTTAATCCTGTCACTGGTGATAAACACTCCATTCTAGTCCTTTATTCTCTGCTCCATGACCCAAGGCATGATGTGGAATGGATAGTCCCCTGACACGGACATCATGTCACTGGGTAGAAACAAGTGACTAAAACATCTTCTCTCTCCTTTCTTAGGTTTAATTCTATCGCTGGCGATAAGCACTCCCTTCTAGTCCTTTATTCTTTGCTCAATGACCCAAGGCATGATGGGGAAGGGAGGATCGCCCTGACACGGACATCATGCCAATGGGTAGAAACAAGTGACTCAAACATCTTCTCTCTCCTTTCTTAGGTTTATTCCTGTCACTGGTGATAAGCACTCCCTTCTAGTCCTTTATTCTCTGCTCCATGGCCCAAGGCGGGATGGAGAATGGATAGTCCCCTGACACGGACATCATGCTACTGGGTAGAAACAAGTGACTCCAACAACTTCTCTCTCCTTTCTTAGGTTTAATCCTGTCATTGGTGACAATCACTCCCTTCTAGTCCTTTATTCTCTCATCCATGACCCAAGGCATGCTGGGGAAGGGAGGGTTACCCTGACACGAACATCATGCCATTGGGTAGAAACAAGTGACTTAAACATCTTCTCTCTCCTTTCTTAGGTTTAATCCTGTCACTGGTGATAAGCACTCCCTTCTAGTCCTTTATTCTCTGCTCCATGATCCAAGGCATTATGGGGAATTGATAGTCCCCTGACACGGACATCATGCCACTGGGTAGAAACAAGTGACTCAAACATCTTCTCTCTTCTTTCTTAGGTTTAATCCTGTCACTGGTGATAAGCACTCCCTTCTAGTCCTTTATTCTCTGCTCCATGGCCCAAGGCGTGATGGAGAATGGATAGTCCCCCTGACACGGACATCATGCTACTGGGTAGAAACAAGTGACTCCAACATCTTCTCTCTCCTTTCTTAGGTTTAATCCTGTCACTGGTGATAATCACTCCCTTCTAGTCCTTTATTCTCTGCTCCATGATCCAAGGCATGATGGGGAATTGATAGTCCGCCTGACACGGACATCATGCCACTGGGTAGAAACAAGTGACTCCAACATCTTCTCTCTCCTTTCTTAGGTTTCATCCTGTCACTCGTGATAATCACTCCCTTCTAGTCCTTTATTCTCTCATCCATGACCCAAGGTATGATGGGGAAGGGAGAGTCACCCTGACACGGACATGATGCCATTGGGTAGAAACAAGTGACTCAAACATCTTCTCTCTCCTTTCTTAGGTTTAATCCTGTCACTCGTGATAAGCACTTCTTTCTAGTCCTTTATTCTCTGCTACATGACCCAAGCCATGATGGGGAATGGACAGTCCCCGACACGGACATCATGCCACTGGGTAGGAACAAGTGACTCCAACATTTTCTTTCTTATGTTTAATCCTGTCACTGGTGATAAGCACTCCCTTCTAGTCCTTTATTCTCTACTCCATGACCCAAGCCATGATGGGGAATGGATAGTCCCCTTACACGGACATCATGCCATTGGGTAGAAACAAGTGACTCCAACATCTTCTCTCTCCTTTCTTAGGTTTAATCCTGTCAATGGTGATAAGCACTCCATTGTAGTCCTTTATTCTCTGCTCTATAATCCAAGGCATGATGGGGAATGGATAGTTCCCCTGACACGGACATCATGCCACTGGGTAGAAACAAGTGACTCAAACATCTTCTCTCTCCTTTCTTAGGTTTAATCCTGTCACTCGTGATAAGCACTTCTTTCTAGTCTTTTATTCTCTGCTACATGACCCAAGCCATGATGGGGAATGGATAGTCCCCCTGACACGGACATCATGCCACTGGGTAGAAACAAGTGACTCCAACATCTTCTTTCTTAGGTTTAATCCTGTCACTGGTGATAAGCACTCCCTTCTAGTCCTTTATTCTCTGCTCCATGACCCAAGGCATGATGGGGAATGGATAGTCCCCTGACACGGACATCATGCCACTGGGTAGGAACAAGTCACTGAAACATCTTCACTCTCCTTTCTTAGATTGAATCTTGTCACTGGTAATAAGCACCCCCTTCTATTCCTTTATTCTCTGTTCCATGACCCAAGGCATGATATGATGGGGAAGGGAAAGTCCCCCTGACACGGACATCATGCCACTGGGTAGAAACAAATGTCTCAAATATCTTCTCTCTCCTTTCATAGGTTTAATCCTGTCACTCGTGATAAGCACACCCTTCTAGTTCTTTGTTCTATGCTCCATGAGCTAAGGCATTATGGGAAATTGATAGTCCCCCTGACACGGACATCATGCCACTGGGTAGAAACAAGTCACTCAAACATCTTCTCTCTCCTTTCTTCGATTTAATCTTGTCACTGGTAATAAGCAACCCCTTCTATTCCTTTATTTTCTGTTCCATGACCCAAGGCATGATATGATGGGAAAGGGATAGTCCCCCTGACACGGACATCATGCCATTGGGTAGAAACAAATGTCTCAAACATCTTCTCTTTGCTTTCTTAAGTTTAATTCTGCCACTTGTGATAAGCACTCTTTTCTAGTCCTTTATTCTCTGCTCCATGACCCAAGGCATGACGGGGAAGGGATAATTCCTCTGACACGGACATCATGCCACTGGGTAGAAAAAAAAGTTACTCAAACATTTTATCTCTTGTTTCTTAGGTTTAATCATGTCAGTGGTGACAAGCTCTCTTTTTTAGTCCTGTATTCTCCGATTTAGGACCCAAGGAATGAATGAGACAGGTCAGTTGCTGTGACACGGACATAACGCCACTGAATTGGAACAGGTGACTCAAACAACTTCTTTCTCCTTTCTTAAGTTCAATCCAGTCTCTGGTGATAGATTCTCCGTTTTAGTCTTTTATCCCCTGCTTTTATGTACCAAGGCATGAATGAGAATGGATAGTTCCCCCGACACGGACATCGTGCCAGCATTAGACTTAAGAAAGAAGAGAAGTTGCTCAAACAACTTCTCTCCTCTTTCTTAAGTCTAATGCTGTCGCTGGGGATTAGCTTTCCGTTCTAGTCCATCAGATATGATATGCTAAAAATGATATAAAAAAAAAAAAAAAAAAAAAAAAACCAAAGTCGTCTTTACCACGATTTTAAAAATTTTATATTAAAATATATATATATACAAAGTAAAATATATAGACGTATTAGGCCTTTAAGTAGCTCAAACAACTATTAGGTTTACACTTGAGTTGGAAGAAAATGTCTCCCTACCATATTTAGGTGTCTTGTTTCGTCGCGATTCTGTTACTAACTCTATTTATTATTCCGTCTACAGAAAACCAGGTTCTAATACAACTTTTATCCCTTATAACTGTTTTCATCCGCTTTGTCAAAAGTTATCATCCTCGCACTTTTTGCTGCGACGAGCAATGTCCTATTCATCGGACATTGCCCTGCGGAACTTGGAGCTGACAAATATTAAGAAGTTGCCCAGTGACTATGGATACCCAGCTTTTACTGTGGAAAAACTACTACGACGAATTAAATTAAACTCTCTTTCACCCTTAACTAGAGATCATCAACCCATGAAATATGTCGGATCGGTTCCTTTTGTACACGGAGTTGCCAACCCTTTGAAAGGCATTTTTAAAAAATGAAACATCAGATTCGAGATCAATACTAAATAACTTTTCAGCAATTATGAAAAGTGACAGAGACAGTGTTGAACTGGACAATCGACATGGCATTTATGCCATACCACTGAAGGCTTCGCTGGAGGAAGGGCAGAATATGATGTATGTGGGTTCGACTTGAAATATTAAAAGTTTTTGAACACAATTGAAATATAGAGTTTCGGAATACAAATACAACATTAAAACCTCTTTAACTCCTACAGTGCGCTCCAGATCCTATTTAGTGGGTACGCTGGTAAAAAAGTTTTGTTAATTCAACAAAAAATTTTGTTGGATTTGCAAAATTATTTTGTTGAAAATCATTGTTGATTTAACAAAATTTATTGTTATCACGACAAAACGTTTTGTTCATTGAACAAAATGATTAGGTCGATTTTGGGGAATTTGTTTGATCCAATAAAATATTTGTTGATGCAACAAAACATATTGTTACCGGAACAAAACATATTGGGTCACGGTAACAATATGTTTTGTTGAAGCAACAAAACATTTTGTCGAAGCAAATTTTGGAAAGGCCGCCCCGGTGGCGCAGTGGTCTAAGGCGCTGGCCTCTGATCATTCGTCCGTAAGGGGTCCGGGTTCGAATCCCGGTGAGGCATGGATGTTGTGTTTGTCTTACGGCACTGGCTCTCTCCCTTCCCTGGAACCAGTGACCCTAAATTAGGGACGGGCGACTGCTTATAGCCCATTGAGTTGCTCACGGTGGTCGTTAAACCTCCAAACAAAAAAAAAAAAAAAATTTTGGAATGATAAGAATGTTTTCTTGGATCAAACAAATTCCCCAAAATCGACCTAATCATTTTGTTAAATGAACAAAACGTTTTGTCGTGATAACAATAAATTTTGTTAAATCAACAATGATTTTCAACAAAATAATTTTGCAAATTCAAAACAAAATGATTAGGTCGATTTTGGGGAATTTGTTTGATTCAATAAAGCATTTGTTGATGAAACAAAACATATTGTGTTACGGTCACAATATGTTTTGTTGAAGCAACAAAACATATTGTCATGATAAGAATATGTTTTCGTGGATCAAACAAATTCTCAAAAATCAACCTAATCATTTGTTAAATGAACAAAACGTTTTTGTCGCGACAACAATAAATTTTGTTAAATCAACAATGATTTTCAACAAAATGATTAGGTCGATTTGGGGAATTTGTTTGATTCAATAAAGCATTTGTTGATGCAACAAAACATATTGTGTTACGGTCACAATATGTTTTGTTGAAGCAACAAAACATATTGTCATGATAAGAATATGTTTTCGTGGATCAAACAAATTCTCAAAAATCAACCTAATCATTTGTTAAATGAACAAAACGTTTTTGTCGCGACAACAATAAATTTTGTTAAATCAACAATCATTTTCAACAAAATAATTTTGCAAATTCAAAACAAAATGATTAGGTCGATTTTGGGGAATTTGTTTGATTCAATAAAGCATTTGTTGATGCAACAAAACATATTGTGTTACGGTCACAATATGTTTTGTTGAAGCAACAAAACATATTGTCATGATAAGAATATGTTTTCGTGGATCAAACAAATTCTCAAAAATCAACCTAATCATTTGTTAAATGAACAAAACGTTTTTGTCGCGTCAACAATAAATTTTGTTAAATCAACAATGATTTTCAACAAGATGATTAGGTCGATTTTGGGGAATTTGTTTGATTCAATAAAGCATTTGTTGATGCAACAAAACATATTGTCATGATAAGAATATGTTTTCGTGGATCAAACAAATTCTCAAAAATCAACCTAATCATTTGTTAAATGAACAAAACGTTTTTTGTCGCGACAACATTAAATTTTGTTAAATCAACAATGATTTTCAACAAAATGATTAGGTCGATTTTGGGGAATTTGTTTGATTCAATAAAGCATTTGTTGATGCAACAAAACATATTGTGTTACGGTCACAATATGTTTTGTTGAAGCAACAAAACATATTGTCATGATAAGAATATGTTTTCGTGGATCAAACAAATTCTCAAAAATCAACCTAATCATTTGTTAAATGAACAAAACGTTTTTGTCGCGACAACAATAAATTTTGTTAAATCAACAATCATTTTCAACAAAATAATTTTGCAAATTCAAAACAAAATGATTAGGTCGATTTTGGGGAATTTGTTTGATTCAATAAAGCATTTGTTGATGCAACAAAACATATTGTGTTACGGTCACAATATGTTTTGTTGAAGCAACAAAACATATTGTCATGATAAGAATATGTTTTCGTGGATCAAACAAATTCTCAAAAATCAACCTAATCATTTGTTAAATGAACAAAACGTTTTTGTCGCGTCAACAATAAATTTTGTTAAATCAACAATGATTTTCAACAAAATGATTAGGTCGATTTTGGGGAATTTGTTTGATTCAATAAAGCATTTGTTGATGCAACAAAACATATTGTCATGATAAGAATATGTTTTCGTGGATCAAACAAATTCTCAAAAATCAACCTAATCATTTGTTAAATGAACAAAACGTTTTTGTCGCGACAACAATAAATTTTGTTAAATCAACAATGATTTTCAACAAAATAATTTTGCAAATTCAAAACAAAATGATTAGGTCGATTTTGGGGAATTTGTTTGATTCAATAAAGCATTTGTTGATGCAACAAAACATATTGTCATGATAAGAATATGTTTTCGTGGATCAAACAAATTCTCAAAAATCAACCTAATCATTTGTTAAATGAACAAAACGTTTTTGTCGCGACAACAATAAATTTTGTTAAATCAACAATGATTTTCAACAAAATGATTAGGTCGATTTTGGGGAATTTGTTTGATTCAATAAAGCATTTGTTGATGCAACAAAACATATTGTGTTACGGTCACAATATGTTTTGTTGAAGCAACAAAACATATTGTCATGATAAGAATATGTTTTCGTGGATCAAACAAATTCTCAAAAATCAACCTAATCATTTGTTAAATGAACAAAACGTTTTTGTCGCGACAACAATAAATTTTGTTAAATCAACAATCATTTTCAACAAAATAATTTTGCAAATTCAAAACAAAATGATTAGGTCGATTTTGGGGAATTTGTTTGATTCAATAAAGCATTTGTTGATGCAACAAAACATATTGTGTTACGGTCACAATATGTTTTGTTGAAGCAACAAAACATATTGTCATGATAAGAATATGTTTTCGTGGATCAAACAAATTCTCAAAAATCAACCTAATCATTTGTTAAATGAACAAAACGTTTTTGTCGCGACAACAATAAATTTTGTTAAATCAACAATCATTTTCAACAAAATGATTAGGTCGATTTTGGGGAATTTGTTTGATTCAATAAAGCATTTGTTGATGCAACAAAACATATTGTCATGATAAGAATATGTTTTCGTGGATCAAACAAATTCTCAAAAATCAACCTAATCATTTGTTAAATGAACAAAACGTTTTTGTCGCGACAACAATAAATTTTGTTAAATCAACAATCATTTTCAACAAAATAATTTTGCAAATTCAAAACAAAATGATTAGGTCGATTTTGGGGAATTTGTTTGATTCAATAAAGCATTTGTTGATGCAACAAAACATATTGTGTTACGGTCACAATATGTTTTGTTGAAGCAACAAAACATATTGTCATGATAAGAATATGTTTTCGTGGATCAAACAAATTCTCAAAAATCAACCTAATCATTTGTTAAATGAACAAAACGTTTTTGTCGCGTCAACAATAAATTTTGTTAAATCAACAATGATTTTCAACAAGATGATTAGGTCGATTTTGGGGAATTTGTTTGATTCAATAAAGCATTTGTTGATGCAACAAAACATATTGTCATGATAAGAATATGTTTTCGTGGATCAAACAAATTCTCAAAAATCAACCTAATCATTTGTTAAATGAACAAAACGTTTTTGTCGCGACAACAATAAATTTTGTTAAATCAACAATCATTTTCAACAAAATAATTTTGCAAATTCAAAACAAAATGATTAGGTCGATTTTGGGGAATTTGTTTGATTCAATAAAGCATTTGTTGATGCAACAAAACATATTGTGTTACGGTCACAATATGTTTTGTTAAAGCAACAAAACATATTGTCATGATAAGAATATGTTTTCGTGGATCAAACAAATTCTCAAAAATCAACCTAATCATTTGTTAAATGAACAAAACGTTTTTGTCGCGTCAACAATAAATTTTGTTAAATCAACAATGATTTTCAACAAGATGATTAGGTCGATTTTGGGGAATTTGTTTGATTCAATAAAGCATTTGTTGATGCAACAAAACATATTGTCATGATAAGAATATGTTTTCGTGGATCAAACAAATTCTCAAAAATCAACCTAATCATTTGTTAAATGAACAAAACGTTTTTGTCGCGACAACATTAAATTTTGTTAAATCAACAATGATTTTCAACAAAATGATTAGGTCGATTTTGGGGAATTTGTTTGATTCAATAAAGCATTTGTTGATGCAACAAAACATATTGTGTTACGGTCACAATATGTTTTGTTGAAGCAACAAAACATATTGTCATGATAAGAATATGTTTTCGTGGATCAAACAAATTCTCAAAAATCAACCTAATCATTTGTTAAATGAACAAAACGTTTTTGTCGCGACAACAATAAATTTTGTTAAATCAACAATCATTTTCAACAAAATAATTTTGCAAATTCAAAACAAAATGATTAGGTCGATTTTGGGGAATTTGTTTGATTCAATAAAGCATTTGTTGATGCAACAAAACATATTGTGTTACGGTCACAATATGTTTTGTTGAAGCAACAAAACATATTGTCATGATAAGAATATGTTTTCGTGGATCAAACAAATTCTCAAAAATCAACCTAATCATTTGTTAAATGAACAAAACGTTTTTGTCGCGTCAACAATAAATTTTGTTAAATCAACAATGATTTTCAACAAAATGATTAGGTCGATTTTGGGGAATTTGTTTGATTCAATAAAGCATTTGTTGATGCAACAAAACATATTGTCATGATAAGAATATGTTTTCGTGGATCAAACAAATTCTCAAAAATCAACCTAATCATTTGTTAAATGAACAAAACGTTTTTGTCGCGACAACAATAAATTTTGTTAAATCAACAATGATTTTCAACAAAATAATTTTGCAAATTCAAAACAAAATGATTAGGTCGATTTTGGGGAATTTGTTTGATTCAATAAAGCATTTGTTGATGCAACAAAACATATTGTCATGATAAGAATATGTTTTCGTGGATCAAACAAATTCTCAAAAATCAACCTAATCATTTGTTAAATGAACAAAACGTTTTTGTCGCGACAACAATAAATTTTGTTAAATCAACAATGATTTTCAACAAAATGATTAGGTCGATTTTGGGGAATTTGTTTGATTCAATAAAGCATTTGTTGATGCAACAAAACATATTGTGTTACGGTCACAATATGTTTTGTTGAAGCAACAAAACATATTGTCATGATAAGAATATGTTTTCGTGGATCAAACAAATTCTCAAAAATCAACCTAATCATTTGTTAAATGAACAAAACGTTTTTGTCGCGACAACAATAAATTTTGTTAAATCAACAATCATTTTCAACAAAATAATTTTGCAAATTCAAAACAAAATGATTAGGTCGATTTTGGGGAATTTGTTTGATTCAATAAAGCATTTGTTGATGCAACAAAACATATTGTGTTACGGTCACAATATGTTTTGTTGAAGCAACAAAACATATTGTCATGATAAGAATATGTTTTCGTGGATCAAACAAATTCTCAAAAATCAACCTAATCATTTGTTAAATGAACAAAACGTTTTTGTCGCGACAACAATAAATTTTGTTAAATCAACAATCATTTTCAACAAAATAATTTTGCAAATTAAACGAAACTTTTTGTTGACTGTACATCGACAAACTTTTTTGGTGATTCAACAAAATTTTTGTTGAATTCACAAAACGTTTTTCTCAGTGTACGTATAATCCTATTTGAGAAGCAGCAATTATACTGAATACCCCTAGACTTCGGTCTACTATTCTTTTCACAAAATGTTTACTGATTTATAAATACAGTAATTTATTCTGCAATGCTGACCATCCTTGTTCTATCCTCCTCCTTTGGAAACAGTTAATGGGCCGGCAAAAACACCCGAGTCTCCAGAAATTGAGATTGACCAATTATTTCCGCACATGCGTTTAAAACATCTTCGGACATATCTTACTTGTGACACGACTGTCAGGTTATATATAACTAGTAATACCTTGTCGCTTGTGTTTGCGCATTCTATTACATCTGAGGATGAGTTTATTGTAAACTTGAAAGGTCTAATGTGCATATACACTGATGTTCAAAACAAAGAGAATTTGCACATTTTGTCGAATTTCTGAAAAACTAATGGACAGATTTCAATGAAATTTGGTATAGATACACAGTTATACACTGAGTGGCCACTTTATTATGACCACCCCCTCAGTACTTCGTTTGGCCACCTTTAGCCTTTAATATTGCGTCGATTCTTCGTGGCATGGACTCCACGAAATGTTGATAGGTGGTTTGTGGAATCTGAGACCATGCTTGATGAATAGCACTTTCCAGGAGTGTGAGATTGCAGGGTTGTGGATCCAGCTGTCTGATGGCTCGATCAACTTCATCCCACAAATTCTCAATAGGGTTAAGATCTGGAGATTGTGGGGCCACCTAAGCAAAGTAAACTCACCGGCATGTTCCTGAAACCAATCCTGTACAATACGAGCACTATGGCAGGACGCATTATCTTGTTGAAAGTAGCCATCGCCATTGGGATAAACCATCCACATGACAGGATGCACTTGGTTCGCAACGATGTTTAGATATGATGTGCCAGTCAGACACGAATTAAAAGGCCCAAAGCATGCCAGGAAAACATTCCCCAAACCATAACGTAGCCTCCACCACTTTGAATGGTTATGGCAATGCATTTGGGGTCCATACTTTAGTGCTGTTTCCGCCAAATTTTCGCTCTGCCATCGGCATAGTGCAACTGAAAACGTGATTCATCGGACCACATAATTTTTTTCCAATTATCGACTGTCCAATCCTTGTGCTTCTGTGCGAACTGGAGACGTTTTCTCTTGTTAACTGCAGACAGCAAAGGTGTTCGAACAGGCCTTCGGTTGCAATATCTCATCCGATGCAGTGTACGGCGAACAGTGCGTGCAGAGATCATTTGAGGGGATCCTTGATTAAGATGGTCTATAATTTGCTGCCCTGTTGCCCTTCTGCTGTCTGTTACCAGTCTGGACACTCTCCGTTCTGACCGAGCAGTCACTAGTCGATGACGATCACACGTTGCACGTAGAGACCCAGTTTTTTTGGCTGACAGTCCAGTTTTTAAGCATTTTAACAACAGCTGTTCTGGAACTTTTCACGAGTGCGGCGGTTTCGGTGATACTCGCTCCATCGCTCCGAACTCCTACAATCATCCCACGTTAAGAGTCCATCAAATCGCATTTTTTACCCATCTCGTCACTCAAAAATCAATTCTGCTACTGTCACAAGCACTAAGCTTTTCCTTTTTATTCAAGCCTCGCCCTCTGGCGGCAACAGCGTGCAGCCATAGCTCATTTGCTTAAAACTGTCAGGTGGTCATAATAAAGTGGCCACTCAGTGTATAAGAGAAACAATTATACGATACAGCAGTCATGGTGCGCACTCATGATCGTAAGTAAGCATCATCAGCGCAGGAATGTCTAAAATCCACGTTGCATGATCGAACATAAAAATGACTTCAATATGGGGTATGGTCCCCTCTCACAGTCGTACAGTTTTCACAGCGTGACGTCATACTGGAAACGAAGCAGTTGATGAAACCTGGGAATATGAACCCTATTGATAATGGACGAAATGGGGTCAAAGATCAGGACATAGGAGCGGGATTCATTCCATTGCCCTTATGCGTCATAACTTACGTGAAAATGCTTCAATTGCGACAAAACATTATCATATTATTCCGGAGGTATACTGAACCCGTTCTGTTGAATATCAACGAAATGGGGTCAACGGTCCGGGCACAGGTGCGAGATTTATTCCACAGCCATAATCATTATAACTTGACTAAAAATGCTGCTATTGCGACAAAACTGTATGTATTTTGTTCCGAAGGTATACTGAACCAGTTCGGTTTGATGTCAGCGACATGTATAAACTGAACTAGTTCAGTATAACTCCGGAACAACATACTTAAAGTTTCAGGGCACAGGAGTGAGATTTTTTCCACAGCTATTACTCATAACTTGAGTAATGATTTCTGGTATGTTGGAAAGCGTATCATAATCAATGCATTGCATGATTTTACTAACTTTTTTTAGGTTTAATCTTGTCACGATCGATAAGCGGTCCCGTGTACTCCTTTATTCTCTGCTCCATGACTCAATGATGAAGGGATAGCAATCCCGAAATGAACATCATTCCACTGGTTAGAAACAAGTGATTCAAATATATTTTCTCTCCTTTCAGGTTTAATCCTGTCACTGACGATAAGTGCTCCTTCTAGCCCTATGTTTTCGGCTCCATGGCCCAAGGCACGATGGGAAAGAAAAATAATTGAAAAATATTTTATACTGGGTGTCCGAAAAATAAATGTGCACTGAGAGTAACGCTTTCAATGTGAAACTCGTTCCTACAGGAGGTGTTGGAAATGGGCCCTACCGACGTCCAGACATACCTGCAGACGCTTCTGCCTGTTGGTGAAGAACTTTCTCAGGGTATGTGGTGGGATTTGTTGGAAGTGGGTCGTTATTGCAGCCTGTAGCGCTTGAAGTGTGTGAAGTGGTTCCTTCAGAAGGTATTGAAAATGGACCCCACCGACGTCCTGACATGTCTTCATACGCTTCTGCATGCTGGTGAAGACCTTTCGCAGAGTACGTGGCGTGATTTTTTGGATGAGGGTCGTCATTGCAGCCTGTAGCCCTTGAAGTGTATGAAGTGGTTCCTACAGGAGGTGTTGGAATTGGGCCTCACCGACGTCCAGACATGTCTGCACACGCTTCTGCATGTTGGTGAAGAACTTTCTCGGGGTATGTGGTGTTATTTTCTAGATGTGGGTCGTTATTGCAGCCTATTACCCTTGAAGTGTATGAAGTGGTTCCTGTAGTTGTATTTGGAAAGGGATTTCACCTACGTCCAGATTTGTCCCTACAGTCTTCTGAATGTTGATGAAAGCCTTTCTCAGAGTATGTGGTGTGATTTGTTGGATGTGTGTCTATATTGCGAGCTGTAGCTCTTGAAGTGTATGCGCATTACTTCTGTACACATTTCTCTTTCAGTGCTCCTCATAGAAAACTGTCAGGCTGTGCCAGAACCGGTGATTGGCAGGCCACAGTCCCTGGGAGATGATGCGATTTCTGAAGAATTCCTGAAGAAGCTGTACTGGTGCGCCAGCGGTGTGAGCCGTTGCACCGTCTTACTGGAAACAACCTTCGTTTGTTTCCCGTTCCGTGAGTTCGGATATGAATGGTTGAATAATCTGGGTACGGTGCCGTTCTAAGTGAATGATTTCACGGAAGGAAATGTACCTAATATTGCTAGTAAGAGTCTCGGAACACGAATCACCACCTCCCGGTTGTGGAGAGGCACTTCCTTAAATTTGTGTGGATTTGCAGACGAGTGTTTTTGGCTGTTGATGAACCCGGACAGGCGGAACCCTGGACCATCTGCAGTACCGAACACCTGCTTCTTGGTCTGTTTCTTTCCGCTGATGCACGACAGACAATTTGTAAGGGAGAAAACGCAACTTCCTTTTTAGAATACAGTGGGCTGTGATCTTTGGCACATTAGCTTGTTGTGACAGCCACCTCACGGACTTGTGTGGACTACTCTGTGTCCTGTCCTGGATATCTTGTACCGTCTCGTCTGCCGTGAATGGCCTACAGGGGCGAGAGGCATCCAGAACACTACCATCTTCCCAAAATTTCGCTATGAGCTGACGCACTATATTACAGTGTGGGACGTCTGCATCACGAAATTTCGTACCGAACTGGTTTTGTCCTTCGTCCCTGTACTTGTCAGGTCCTAAGACATGTTCCACCAAAAAGACAATGTTGTTGACTCTCAACCGTCAACAACATTATCATTTTTGGCACCATAGCGTAAGGCGAACGCACTCGGCTATTCATCAGTGTTCGAGCCCAGCGGTGTCAAAATCAAATTTGTCGGTTGCTGTGTATTAATTAAAGAAAAACGTGGAAAGAGCGATGACTTTGTCTATTTACCATTTCCCTTGTGCCCATACGGATGATCAATCGAAACGTATACCGCCGTCGACCAATCGATTGGGAATGACCTTCTCTCGGAACGTCGCCTCGGGGTGGAGAGACATTAAATTTACCAGACACAGAATACTTCCACGTGGTTGTTCAGTTCTGCCTCCGTCGACCAAATGCTCGGAAATGACCTTCGCTCGGCATGACGCTTCTGTGTGGGGAGACATGAAGGTTACCAGACACAGAAGACTTCCACGTGGTGGGTCACTCCAGCCTCCGTCGATCAAGTGCTCGGGAATGACCTTCGCTCCGAATAAGAGCTGCGTACGCCCCGGGGTGGGGAGACATGTAGGCTGCGAGACACAGAACATTTCAACGTGGTTGGTCACTTATGCCTCCGTCGACCAAATGCTCGGAAATGACCTTCGCTCGGAATAAGAGCTGCGCACGCCTCGGGGTGGGGTGACATGAAGGTTGCCAAACACAGACTACTTCCACGTGTCTGGTGACTTCTACTGTAATTCCATTAGAAATTTCTATATTATTACATTACTGCAGTTCGTACAACCTGTGGAGCCATTATTCGTGTTTTTAAGAAACTGAAGTGTATGAAAATTTATAAAATATATCGAAAACACTTTGTAAAATTGTACTTTATTTTTAAAGCGTTTACTCTGTTATCGTATATTATTTTAATTATTCACTCAGTAGACAAAACATTACAAATAGGAGTGATGAGTAGTTGAATTGTTCTTCACCCGCGCAAGTGGTACAGACCCATACTTTTCGCAGGCAATAAAAGAGTTAATGCCTTTTGTTGTCTGTAAACTAGTCGCAGACAACAGGGCTTCCCAACACGATATCGCAATCGAAGAACATGGGTAAACGTGGTGATCTGACCGACTTTGATCATGAACGCATTGCCAGCACAAGACAGATGGGTCATTCTATCGTGCAAGTGGTAAGAACCTTTGGGTTTCCGAAGGCAACCTTATCAGAGGCGTAACGCTACGCTAGAATACCATCGAGAAAGCGGACGCCTGTACACACCATTATTGGTAGACGTAGACTATCCATGCTTGTACAGACAGAACGCTTTGTAAAGCCGGCGAAAACCACCTCAAAGTTAAATGTCGGTGCCCCAAGTAGCGTCAGTGAGCGAACGGAACGACGCATGCTGGATACCCTGGGGTACGGGAGCCGACGTTCTACTCGTGTGCCACTGTTAACCGCTCGTCATCCGAAATTGCGCCCCTCTTTGTGCAGGCAAAATCAAAATACGACCTCTCCAGACTAGCGTCGCCTCGCACGGTAAGATGATTCCTGTTTCCAACCGTACTGAGCTCACGGGAGGTTGTGGGCGTGGCGTCGGCAGCACGAGGCAATGGTCCTAAGGGGCCAGATTCGCCCTCTCTTCACTGTGGTGGCGCTGTAATGATTTGGGGAGCTTTCGCATGCGACACATTTGGTTCCTCAGTGTATCTGGTGAGGTATTTAATCGCTGAGCCCTACTGGTATGTGCTGGATGATCATTTACGCGCTTTCATGGGCTTCGCATATCAGGTGGGTGTTGATCTGTTTCACAGGACAATGCGCGGTCACACCTTGCCGCAACAACCCGTGCACGTCACCAAGAATACTCATCTAAGTTTGGAACCATCCAGTGGTCATAGATCGTATGCACTATATTGACAAAGGTCACCGGACACCCATTCAAAAGCAAACGAACGGATCCGCTGCGTTGTTAAGATGCGCGTGCGCGGCACAGTCGCAAACGGTATAGAGACAAGCCTGCAGCTTACCGTGGACATATCGCACTGCGAGGATGAGTGAAAATGTGTCGGAACTGATTTTGAGAAAGGAAAAATTGCTGGGTATTATATTACTGAGTTGTCCTTAAGAGAAACCGAGAGGCGTTTAAACATACCGAAGTCAAATGCTTTGGATGTACTGAATAAGTGGAAGACACATGGCGTTCCTGAAGCAGCAAAACGTACAGGCAGACCAAAGAAAAACAATCGTAGAGGAGGTCGAAGCCTCAGGAGAGTCGTCACAGCTAATCGATGGAGTACTGCACAAGACATCAGTGAACAGGTGAGTAAAAATGCTGGAACCTCGGTATGTACACGTACCACTCGCAGAGAATTTCATTCCATGGGTAACCGTGGTCGTGCGGCTGCTCATAAGCATTTCACCTCCACTCGGAATACTACTCGTCGTTTAGCATGGTGTAAAAAACATTTATCGTAGACCGTAGATCAATGGAAACGGGTTCCTTGGACTGATGAATCTAGATACACGATCCATCAGTCTGATGGCCGCGTGTGGGCATGGCGGCAGCCAGGGAAACGCTATGTACCACAGTGTACTGTACCTACAGTCAAGTTTGGAGCCGGAAGTGTGCTCGTGTGGGGGTGTTTTTCGTGGTATGGTCCCGGCCCATTGATTATCGTGGGCAAACCTGTTAACCAGCACGTTTACCTAGATATTCTGGAGAGTTATGATCTACCAACTCTGTGGCAATACTACAGAACCGAGCCTTGTTGGTACGAGCATGATAATACACCGAGCTATAAAGCAAGAACTGTTACAGCGTGGTTTGACGATAATTCCGTATCGGGTGTGCACTGGCCAGCACAGAGCCCTGATCTTAATACTACAGAGCACCTATGAGATAAATTAGAGCGCCGCATAAAAAGTTAGAACCAAGTCCTACTACTAAGCAACATTTAGCGGCAGCATCATGTACTGAATGAAAGCGCATTCCCATCGCTGTGTTCCAAAACCTTGTCAAAAGCATGTCTCGAAATGTCAGTGCATGCATTAAGGCCAATGGTGTCTTCTACGTGTCCGGTGACGTTTGTCAATAAAGTGTATGTCCATTAGCTTGGTTAACTTTTATAGATGCCCCTCAATGTCAATAAGACAAAAATAACTACTGCTTTCATGGTTTTTTGGTTCCACACAAGCATTAGTACTCGAATTCTCAGAGAACGCCTCTTTCCATTTGTCCATTGCCCCAAATACTCCATGCAAGTTTTGCATACAATATGGCAGCCGATTTATTATATTGGTCTCCAAGCTAGACATCAAAATAATTAAAGAGTTGCCCTCTTCACAATCTCAGAAACAGGTTTCCAACTTTCTTTTAGGATGTACTCCCCAGAAATGTAGCAAATGATATCTGGATAGTTCAACAAGAGCTATGGTGTCTACTCAATCTGCAAATACAAAATGTTAGGGGTACGGAAAAGTTTCCACCGTTTTAAGTAGAAAAGAGACAGGAACAATGAAGAAACCAGTGCGCATTTATTCAATGAAATTTTGGCCGTTTGCATCAATGACCTTTCGCCATTTTTCAGGCAACAAATGAATGCACCTGTGATAAAAATGACTCGGGTTTTCAGCTGAAGAAAGCATCGACGAAATTTTTCACTTCTGAAGCTGCGGTGAACCGTTGTTGGGCAAGTGCATGTTTTATAGAGCGTAACAGATGAAAGTCTGAGGGTGCAATGTCCGCGGAGTAAGCCCGGTGCCGTAAAGCCTCTCAGTGTAACTGTTCAAGGGTTCATTTCCTGGTCACACCGACATGAGGTCTGGCATTGTCGTGTAATAGGATGACAATGGGTGTTTTTGTCAATGGGTGTTTTTGCTCGATTGGGACGTTCAGTTTCATCAACTGATCGCTACAGTAGTGAACAAAAGTACTTGGTGAAACACTTTTTCGACTATAATATTTTTCCTGCTGGACCAAATTGGGTCTTTTTGGGATATGATATGTGTTGATTCGTGGGTTACAATGCTGCGAAGTTTGTATTTCGCTCAGAGCGAAATTGTCGTTCGAAATGGGCCATATTCAAGAGTCGCCAATTGTTACCCATTTGTTTGCTGCCTAATGTTTTTCTTGTGATATTTGTGGCTTCTGTGATGTGTAGTGTGATAATAAGTCAAACTTAGGTTTTCAGAAATGCGTAAAAAAGCGGAGATGCCTGTTGGAGCTTGCCAGTCGGCCGTGAACATGATGGAATCCGGAAAGCGCGTCACCGACATTGCGAAGGCCCTGAAGATCCGACACCAGTCCATTTCAGCTATCCTGCAACGTTATAAGAAGACTGGGACCGTCGAGAACAGTCGGCGATGTGGTAGGCCTCGTTCCACTACGTTGCCTCAGAATAGACGCATCCTCCGTCGATCTCGTGCTGATCCCACCTTGACTGCTGTGGACATCGCCACCGAATTCCGCGATAGAGCGATGACGTGAACGTCAGCCGAATGACCATCTCCCGTCGTCTCATTGCTGGTGGATTGAATGGAAGACTCCCCGCCAAGAAACCACTCATCGGAGTCAATAATCGATAAGCCAGAGTCGCGTTCGCGCCCCGTCATCGACACTGGACCGCGGCGGACTGGAGTAAGGTCATTTTCACCGACGAGAGCAAGTTCAACTTGTTCGGAAGTGTTGGCATCCGATACGTACGACTCCCGTGTGGCCAGAGATTTAACCCCCAGTTCATTCAGCCGACTGTCAAGCACGGAGGAGGATCGCTCATGGTTTACGGCGCCCTCTCTCGCAATGGAATGGGCCCCATCATTAAGATTGACGGAACAATGACCAGCTAGAACTACACGAACATTCTCATCAACGATGTCTTCCCATGGGCAAACCAGAACATGCCACCCGGATGAAAACGACCTTAAGCACACCTCCAAAGCAGCAAAGGCAGCCATCCAGCAGCAACAGGTCACACTTTTAGACTGGTCAAGCCACTCTCCAGACCACAACCCCATCGAGCACATGTGGGAGGAGCTGGAGAGACGATGTGCGAAGAAAACCTGCAGGACTAGGGCCCAGAAGTTCGACCAGCTGTCTGCAGAATGGGTGCGAATTCCGCAGGTCACCGTTGAGAAGCTAGTGGACTCGATACCGGCCCGTTGTGCAGCTGCTATTAAGTCTCGTGGTTATCCCACTAAGTATTAGTTATTGTTTTGTCGTTTTCTCCTACTTGTTTTCTGTTATCGTTGCATTAAATGAATGTGATACGCACCTACTTTGTTTGCTCAATTTGTATGACCTTTGCGATTAAGCTCTGTACCTGATGTGTGTTAAGGTTTCCGATCCATCTGCATATGGGTCATGTTTACAACTGAGTAACACATATCATATCCCAAAATGACCCTTTAGTCCAGCGGAACAAAAATTATGGTCAAAAAGTGTTTCGCCAAATACTTTTGTTCGCTACTGTATATAGTTTTGCAGAGATTGTTTCGCCCGGTTTCAACATTCATATCCCACCACACACACAACAGAGGCTTTTTCCCGTTGACATCTTGTTTTGCAGTGGATGTTGATGGCTGGCATGGGTCGACCCAGGATCGCTTACTTTGCTGGGTTGTCGCAACAGACTCATTTTTCATCCCCGGTGACAATCTTCCATAAGAAATTCTTCCCTTGAAACCTTTTCAGCAACAACATGCACATTCCCAATCGTTGCCAATTATTACGCTCCGTTAAATTATGCGGAAACCACTTACCAATCTTCTGTATCTTCCTCAAGGCAACACCGTACCACCGTCGATTGAGCCAACTTTCAAACGTTTCGCCAGTTGCGTGGTCGATTATGTGACATCTACGCTGGCGAAAAGTGAAAAAAGAACACAAAGAAGGAGACGTCTGATACCAACGAAATTTATACAGCATAATAACGGAATACAGAGGATAACCTGATCAAAACATTATGGCAAAATACAGCTGTCTTTGCTGGTAAACTGAAAAATAACAATTCCATGTAACATGGTTAGCACGAGGTTGAACCGCCATGAACTGCGTCACACTGTGCAATTCTGGCATGGAGTCTGTCGTACAGATGTTGGATGTAAGTTTGAGGTATTGAGTTCCAAGCATCCTCAACCTGGACGCGTAAATCGGGGATGGTCGTGGCTGGCCGTGGAAACCGGATAAGTCGTTGTTCCATAAAATCCCACACGGGCTCAATGGGGGACAAATCCGGTGAACGTGCAGGCCATGGAATTTGTCTCACACCCTGAAGTGCATGTTGCGTCGCACATTCCGTGTGTGGGCGTGCGTTATCTTCCTGGAAAACACCACGATTGACCGACCTTACAAATGGCACAACAACGGGCTGAATGATGTTATTGATGTAGGAGGTGCTGCTTAACGTAGACGGTACAAACACTAGTTGTGTACGGGAGTGATAGCTGATCGCTCGCCACACCAGGAGACCAGGTGTAGGCCATGCGTGTCGCTGGCGGATGCAAGAAGGGTGGAGACGCTCCCCTGTGCGTCTGTGAACACGCATACGGCCATCGGAGGCTACCAAGCAGAATCTGCTTTCATTGCTGAACACGACAGATCGCCATTGCGTTCTCCAGTGCAGACGTTGGCGACACCACTGCAGACGTTCCTGACAGTGGGCTGGAGTCAGAGGTACATATGCCAGAGGCACACGTGCACGTAGTCCTGCATCCAGTAGACGGTTGCGTATTGTTCGCACAGTCACCTCAGGTGCAACGGCAGCTCGGATTTGCGTCTCAGTGAATGTTCTGCTTGACAACGCCGCTCTTCTTATGCGTCGATCGGTCCGCTCATCAGTCCGTCTGTGACTCCCGGTTCCACGTCTTCTTGTGTGGGAATTTTCCTCGGACCATCTACGCCACCTTCGTACCACCACCGATACTCCCCGTCTAATTCGCTCTGCAATATGACCAATCGGCCTCGCAAGGTCCGACTAGACGACCTCGCTCAAAGTCCGATAAATGCTGAAATCGTACACGTCTTCCATGTCCGAGCATTACACCTTCTTCAGGGTCTTCGCACGTGTCCGTACGCCGACGACTGATTACATTCACTTCGTCGTACTCCTTAAATACCACCGACGATAATTTGCATAATATGCCGTGCTGTGGCGAAAGCGCTCACCGGTTGGTCCCGAAATTAACATCACTCCTACGTAAACTCGACCCAATTAACATATGTAAATTTCATGATCGCCCGCCAATTCCTTCTTGGTGTTCTTTCTTCACTTTCCGGCAGTGTAATTTGCAACAGCGATTCCAGCTCCTCGTCTGCGAGTTCTTGTGGTCTGCCTGCACGTGGCTTTCCTTCCAAGCTCAGATCACCTTTCTTAAACCTGGCAAACCATTCTCGACACGTCCTCTCACCCATAACCGTTTCGCCATACCCCTGACATATTGAACCTTATGCTGCACTCGCACATTTCCCTAAATTTAAGGTGAATGACAAACAGTGCCGCAAATGAACTTCATCGACAGCCATGCTTGGCTTCTTGGTTTTTTTTTTTTTTTTTTTTTCTCCATTGGAGGTTTAACGACCACCGTGAGCAACTCAATGGGCTATAAGCAGTCGCCCGTCCCTAAGTTAGGGACACTGGTTCCAGGGAAGGGAGAGAGCCAGTGCCGTAAGACAAACACAACATCCATGCCTGACCGGGATTCGAACTCGGACCCCTTACGGACGAATTTCCCCCCCCCCACATTGGAGGTTTAGCGACCACCGTGAGCAACTCAATGGGCTATAAGCAGTCGCCCGGCCCTAATTTAGGGTCACTGGTTCCAGGGAAGGGAGAGAACCTGTGCCGTAAGACAAACACAACATCCATGCCTCACCGGGTTTCGAACGCGGACCCCTTTCGGACGAATGATCAGAGGCCAGCGCCTTAAACCACTGCGCCACCGTGGCGGCCATGCTTGGCTTCATGTACGAAGTGACAGTACTGGTTGCCAACCGGTTAGGCACCAATAGCTCCCACTACGGGATGGGGGGGGGCTTTTGCATATCTCTAATCGATCAAACTACGTTCTCTAGTTTTATATTTGTTCATAAACTCACAATTATACGTATTCAGTGCGTTATACCTCAAGATTGTGCTGAGACGGCAATTATCATTTAACGTCAACTACAGCACTTCATCATTTCTAAGTTTAATTTATTCCGTTTTTTGGAAAAATAGGTTGTAATTGTAGTTTATTCCTTGTTTCATACCAGATACCTATAGCCACCTCATCGAAGCGATGCCTCGCCGAGTGGCGGCTGTTTTGCGAGCTAAAACGGGTCCGCCGCTCCCGTGGCGCAGTGGTCTAAGCGATGGCCTCTGATCATTCGTCCGAACGGGGTCCGGGTTCGAATTCCGGTGAGGCATGGATGTTGTGTTTGTGTTACGGCACTGGCTCTCTCCCTTCCCTGGAACCAGTGACCCTAAATTAGTGACGGGCGACTACTTATAGCCCAATGAGTTGCTCGCAGGGGTCGTTAAACCTCCAATCAAAAAAAAAAAAAAAAAACGGGTCCTACAGCTTATTAGGTTGATGGACATAATGTAATGGCTCCTCATTGTATACCAAGAATAGGTCTAACTTCCAGAGCACCAGAATTTTATTATTTTGAGGGCTGCGCAATTTTTAAAAGTACTAGACATAGGTGAACAGAAAAGAGAAAAATCGTATAACATAAAAACAATAATAAAAAAAGCTAGCTGTTGTGTCATTTCATCTTTCAGATCGTATGGTGCAAGGCGTTATGAATCTTCACACACGCGAATTTCGAGGGGACGGGAGAACATCTTCATACGAAGCATATTTTTGGACATGTTCCAGCAAGCTAGCATCCCAAAATGAAAAACGTGACTCCATGAATTTTCGAAATGGCCAGTGGCATATCAACAACAGAGATTTCCCTTTTTCGATAGCAATGGTTTGGTGAAATATTTCCCGAGAAATGACCTCCTTATGCAAAGATTGCTGTTGAATTTCAACACAGGTTTTCTTGCTTTCTTTCAGAGTCTAATGTACGTGTAGCTCTGAAGGCATGACAGGAAACGGTTGTAGCCCTTGCATGCGGAAATTCCAATCGTTTAAATGGGAAACAAACGTTGCAGTCGGCGAAGGTCAAATCCGTGAAAATATGAGATTATTATTCGGAGAGTTTCTATGGAGGCGTTTTTTTGCTCACCATTTTTAATCCATTTGTTCATGTCATCTTCACGGATTCTTCTAAAACGAGCAGTTCTCAGAAATTTATGTCCAGCGAAATCCCATAAGAGAATACATGAACGCATACTAGCACACATACATAAGGTTCAATAACTGCAATAGTACAAAACAGTGGTGCTCTTTAAAAATTCTCATTCTAACTAATAATTCGTCCGGGGGATAAATTAACATCGCCAACTTGCCATAATTCCTGTAAAATTAAACTAGTGATCTCCAGCGAACGCATTTTTAGGTGCCAAAAATATGTTTATATGCTAAAAATTTCAAACATGTTTGCTAAAAACAGAAAAATACATACATACATATCACTAAACTGTTCTCTGATATTTTGAAGTTAGCTCCTCACATAAAGGACTCACTGTTGTTGCATCAGACGTTTCCATTTACAGCGATCTCGGCACACAGCTCGAGCTCCATTAACATTCATTACACGCCGCACACAATACATTTTGTACTTCATGCTCATTATATTTTTCTCATGTAGACACTCCTGCATCTGATCCTCCCGTGACATCCTTCGCTTTCTCCTGCTTTTCTTACCTGTTACTTTGGCTGAATAAATTCTCTTAGCAAGCATCTCGTAACTCATTCTTTCAACATGGCCAAACAACCTAAGAATATTAGTCTCCACCTTACTAACAACATTTTGCCTCACATTGCACATCTTCAACACATCTTCATTCCTCACATGTGTCTTACCACAAACCCCAGCAAGTAAGGCATCTCCTCAGCAAACAAACGACTCCTACGTATTTTCTACAGTACCCAGGTTTCACTGCCATGCATCAGAGTAGGAACAATTACAGTTTCATTCGGGACATCCTTGAGAACCCATCATTCCTGCGAAATCCTTCTAAAACAGCTATGACATTCAATGAAGGATTCACTCTCCTACTACACTGCTGGACAATTGCTAAGGGCGGATCATAAACGGCTATATAGCGCATAAAAACGTAAGTATGGTTGGATGCCAAGTGAAATAAAATAATGTCAGAATGCCAGGACATTACAAGAAAGACAATTTATTGTGCTCTGAAATACAGAAGGCTTTGGAACGTGTTCAAGGGACAAACAGGCCATTTTGTTCAGAATACGTAAACGTGAAAAAAATGCAATTACCGTCCGCAGGCGTTCCGGCGTAAGATGTCAATACGGGATATGGCCACCATGGAGGGCGATGCAAGATTCCACACGTCGTGTCATGCTTTGCACAACATTATCAAGCAGTTGTTGGGGTAATTTACCCCATTCCTCTGTCAGTGCACGGATGAGGGTGTCCTTGTTTATTGGAGGGCATTGGCGACCAGCAAGACTCCTCCCCAAAGCATCCCACACATTTTCAATGGGATTCAGATCTGGAGAACGTGCTGGCCATACGAGACGTTGAATATCCTCGCTCTCAAGACACTCCTGGACAGCGACTGTTCGATGACATGTTGCGTTGTCGTCCATGAAAATGAATCTATCACCGACAGCACCACGGAACATGCGAACATGAGGTAGCAGAACATAATTAATGTATCGTTGACCAGTCATAGTCCCAGTTGGAAGCACATAGAGGGACGTACGGCCATTGATCATGATGCCAGCCCATACCATGACACTACATGTCGGATATCGGTCTCTTTCCTGTATGTTTGCTGGACAATATGCAGTACCACTATCACGCCAGATCAGTTGTCGTCGACAATCAGACGACAGACTGTATCTGCTCTCATCTGAGAAGAGGACAGCAGACCAGTCGTTATCAGTCCAATTGCGATGTTGATGGCTCCATTGCAAACGGGCGGTACGGTGACGTCTGGACAATGGGATGCACACAACAGGACGGCGGGCGTATAGTCCTCTTTCATGCAAACGTCTGGCGACAGTTCTTCGGGAGATCCGCTTGCCAGTAGAAGCCATAAACTGATTTGCTACCTCACTAGCTGTGCTGCGCCGGTGTCTTTTGGTTGATAGCAGTATGTACCGATCTTCTGCAGGTGTCGTACTGCGAACACGACCTGCCCCGTGACGTTTGCTACACTCTCCATTTGTTTGAAATGATTTCCAAACCCTTGAAACAACACTGTGGCTGACGTCGAACTCCCTGGCAACATCTGTTATTTTTCGCCCTTCTTCAATCTTGCCAATAATACGGCTACGCGTAAAATCATCTAGGTGATGTCGGAAAGACATACTGAAAATTGCAAGTTCGTCAATTGATTCTTTCATTTTCAACTTTGCGTTTGAACAACAACCGTCAATACGCGTCAAATCCTTTATATCTCTTATCAGCGCTATGACGTCACGAACAAGTTCGGCAATCCAAAATTTGCATACGCACAACACGTCTTACTGTATCCCGCACTTATGCTAATTTCCACATTTTCCTGCCTTCCATTTTATGGTTGCTATCGTTGCTATTCTCATCCGTCCTTAGCAATTGTCCGGTAGTGTAATTTCGCAATATACACGTAATTGGTTCTCTCTGTCAAACATTATTCCCATATCTTGAAACTCGTTTACTTGATAAATTACGGTATCATTTAGACTTTAAAACAAAGTAAATTTCTCCGTCATTTTTGTCCACGCCGAGGCTCGAAACCGGGTCCCCTCATTCCGGAATAGGTCACTTTAACAACTGAGCTACGCGGACGTTCGTTCTGACTGCTATCTGCCTTTATGTCGTATGTGTCATGCTGGGAAGTCACGTCACAACTTGTCCTGCATACACACAGAGTTAACAATTCCTCGCTCAAAAACCATAACTTTTGTTTTTTTCCTTATTTATACTCAGTTTGAATTTCATACAAACTTCGTTCATCCGGGACAACATACTCTGCAACTCACTTTTACACTCTGCCAATAGGGCTGTGTCATCAGCATGCAGCAATCTGCACACACGGATATTGCCAAGACATAAACCAGTATTGTCCATTTTGGCATCCCGCACGCACTCATCCATAAAAATATTAAACAGCCATGGTGACATTACACAACCTTGTCTGTCTCCTGCACCAATACAAAACCATTTTCATAAAACACTATTCACTCGCAGCCAAGCTCTACTGCCAGCGTAAATGACTTTCACATTGTTGAGTAGATTCCCAGCGATGCCATATATTTATTAAAAACCTTCCGCAAAAGAATCCTAATTACTCGGTTATGAGCTTAAAAAACAGAAAAATGTTTGCAAAAAAATAAAAAAAAAGGATTTTTATAAGTGTTCCCCATTTTTTATAGATGTTTGTACTCAGCTTACTAAACACACTGTACATTTAATGCAGGAAGTTCTTCGGAGTTGCAGGAGATTTTACATCGAAAATATACACTAAAGAGCAGCTGAATTAGAGATACCTGTCTAGTAACGTGTAGCACCACCTTTCTCCCTGATAACGGCGGCGATTCGTCTCGGCATGGACTCGACAAGACACCGGAATCGTTGTGATGCCATACGGATCCACGACCCCTGAGCAAGCTCCCACAGTTCACGAAGATTTGATGGAGGGGTCATCTATCTCGAAGGCATCCCATATGTGCTCGATGGGATTGAGGCCAGGTGACCTAGCTGGCCAAGGAAGCGAGGTTACGTCGGTGGAGTGCTCATCCAACCATTCGGATACAATTTTTGGAGCTGCATTGACTTTTTGCAGGTTGAGGTCCCCAGTGGGATGTTGAAGACACACAAACGGGAGCAAATGGTCGTCCAGGATATCCCGGTAACGTTGATATGTGAGGGACGAAGTCACACGTACCAGGGCTCCCATTTCAGTCCACGTTAACATTCCCCAGACGAGAATGCCATCCCACACCAGCTTGAAGAGTACCCCGCTGGCAAGAAGGATCCATCGCTTCATGTCGTTTGCGTCGTACTCGTATCCTGACATCCGCATGTACCAACGAGAATCTCGACTCATCAGTCCAGGCAACATTTTCCCACATGTCTAGGGTCCAGTGGTGTTGTTCCCGCGCCCATGCTAATCTTTGCACCCTGTGATGTGCGGTCAGCAGCGGTACCCTCGTGGGACGATGGCTTCTGTACCCCATAGCGAGGAGATGGTTCTGGATGGTGTGGCTGCTTACACGTTTTTGTGCACCAGCGCTAAAATGCCGAGTGATTTCTTGCACTGTAGCCCGTCTATCCGCTGTTACAATGCGAGCTAGCCGACGATGACCCCCGCTCATCCACACGCTGTTTTCCACGGCAGTTGGCCCTTGCGGGGATGGTTTTTCTAGGATTCGATGTACTCACGTTGCACCCGTGGCACAGTGACTCGTGAAATTCCCAGTGCCTGCACGACTTCCGACATGGAGTGACTCATTCTTCGGTCCCCGACAATTTGCCCACGATCAAATGCGCTTAGATCCTTCGTCTTACCCATACTGTGTCCGACCCTTTCTGATTCCCGTTGCATCATTCCTTATATTGTCGGATCGCTGCATACATCATGTCGTTTCCGTTCACAGGGCTGCCCACAGCGGCACATTTGCACAACGCCAGCTGTCTCTAATTCAATTGCTCTTCAGTGTACACTGATCAGTCAAAACATTAAAACCAACTCTGTGTTACGCAAATAACCGCGAGTGCAGCCAATCAGCGCCATGTGCCAAGGTCACGAATTTTATATATAATATCTGCGTCGGAACCCCTTTAGTCAGAGCCGCGGGTGGCCTAGTTGTCAACATTCGTGACTGCCACAGAGAAAACCTCGGGTCCGATCCCAGGCAAGTACGAACGCTCGAACCACTAAATATCCGTCGTGTGTCGGATGGGCACGTTAAGCTGTCGGCCCCCGCGTGCTGGCCCTCCGGTAATAAATAAAGGCGTCTTCTTCCCCCTTTCTACCTCGCTTCCGTGTTACTTTCCTATCGGGGACTCTAACCAAAATCTCCTAGCTTCCTATTTCTAAGGGTTGTTTAAGACCTGGGGTCAGACACTTCCTTCCTAACCAAATCTCCTAGCTTCCTATTTCAATGGTTGTTTAAGACCTGGGGTAAGACACTTGCTTCCTAACCAAATCTCCTAGCTTCCTATTTCTAAGGGTTGTTTAAGACTAGAGGTTAGACACTCCCTTCCTAAAAGAATCTCCCAGTTTCCTATTTCGAAGGTTTGTTTAAGACCTGAGGTCAGACACTCCTGTGCTAACCAAATCTCCAAGCTTCCTATTGCAAAGGTTGTTTTAAAACCTGGGGTGAGACATTTGCTTCCTAACCAAATCTCCTAGCTTCCTATTTCTAAGGGTTGTTTAAGACCTAAGGTCAGACACTCCCTTTCTAACCAAATCTCCTAGCTTCCTATTTCAAAGGTTGTTTAAGACCTGGGGTAAGACACTTGCTTCCTAACCAAATCTCCTAGCTTCCTATTTCTAAGGGTTGTTTAAGACTAGAGGTTAGACACTCCCTTCCTAACCAAATCTCCTAGCTTCCTATTTCTAAGGGTTGTTTAAGACCTAGGGTCAGACACTCCCTTTCTAACCAAATCTCCTAGCTTCCTATTGCAAAGGTTGTTTTAAAACCTCGGGTGAGACATTCGCTTCCTAACCAAATCTCCTAGCTTCCTATTTCTAAGGGTTGTTTAAGACCAGAGGTCAGACACTCCCTTCCTAACCAAATCTCCTAGCTTCCTATTTCTAAGTGTACCTGGGGTCAGACACTCCCTTCCTAACCGAATCTCTTAGCTTCGTATTTCTAAGGGTTGTTTAAGATCAGAGGTTAGACACTCGCTTCCTAATAGAATCTCCCAGCTTCCTATTTCTAAGGTTTGTTTAAGACCTGAGGTCAGACACTCCCTTGCTAACTAAATCTCCTAGCTTCCTATTGCAAAGGTTGTTTTAAGACCGAGGGTGAGACACTCGCTTCCTAACCAAATCTCCTAGCTTCCTATTTCTAAGGGTTGTTTAAGACCTGAGGTCAGACACTCCTTTGCTAACCAAATGTCAAAGCTTCCTATTGCAAAGGTTGTTTTAAAACCTGGGGTGAGACATTCGCTTCCTAACCAAATCTCCTAGCTTCCTATTTCTAAGGGTTGTTTAAGACCAGAGGTCAGACACTCCCTTCCTAACCAAATCTCCTAGCTTCCTATTTCTAAGGGTTGTTTAAGACCTAGGGTCAGACACTCCCTTTCTAACCAAATCTCCTAGCTTCCTATTTCAAAGGTTGTTTAAGATCTGGGGTAAGACACTCCCTTCCTAACCAAATCTCCTAGCTTCCTATTTCTAAGTGTACCTGGGGTCAGACACTCCCTTCCTAACCGAATCTCTTAGCTTCGTATTTCTAAAGGTTGTTTAAGATCAGAGGTTAGACACTCGCTACCTAATAGAATCTCCCAGCGTCCTATTTCTAAGGTTTGTTTAAGACTTGAGGTCAGACACTCCCTTGCTAACTAAATCTCCTAGCTTCCTATTGCAAAGGTTGTTTTAAGACCGAGGGTGAGACACTCGCTTCCTAACCAAATCTCCTAGCTTCCTATTTCTAAGGGTTGTTTAAGACCAAAGGTCAGACACTCCCTTCCTAACCAAATCTCCTAGCTTCCTATTTCTAAGCGTACCTGGGGTCAGACACTCCCTTCCTAACCAAATCTCCGGACTTCCTATTTCAAAGGGTTGTTTAAGACCAGGGGTCAGACACTCACTTTCTAACCAAATCTCCTAGCTTCCTATTTCTAAGGGTTGTTTTAGACCTGGAGACAGACACTCCCTTCCGAAAGTCCTCTACATATGATCTTTTAGTCAGTATTTAGTTATGTCTCAACATGGGAATAGCAAAGGATTTGTCTGACTTGGACTAAGTCCAGATCATTAAGGCAAGACACCTTGGTAAGAGCATCTTCGAAACAGTAAGGCTGGTAAGTTGCTCCAGCTATGCTGTAGTTACTACCTATCGAAGATGATCCGAATACGGGTGACACTGCCAGCCGTCGACAAGGCGTGATCAGGTCACACCTCATTGATGCCAGAGGTTAGCGCAGACTATCTCGTCTTGTCCGCAGCAACAGGTGGCCTACTTACTGCCCATGCAGCACAAAACGTTTCAGATACGTTTGAATAATGTTACAATCTCTCATTTTCGTTGCATTTTCAGAGATGTCTTACAATTACAGTACGTTTCAGCAACTTCTATTTTGGAACATAACTCTTTGTACATTACGGTTACGTAAAAATAGCATTCACTGTTTTATAGTTTCCATTCTACATAATTGATGTTATATTCCGGCGATATTTAAGATTTTTGGTTTGGCAACGGCGTGGATGCGCATGCGCATTTCAGCCATTTCACCGAAGCGCTTTCGTAGTCTTATTGCCACGTGCTACTGGGATATCTTTGGTGACACTGTCGTACTGGTGCTATTTGATTTAATATTTCATCCTTTTTAGCACGCCTTTTGTAAAAAAAGATCGTGCTTATGTTATCGGTTTGTCCGTGCGTCTGTACACACGGTATCTCTGCAACTATTAGTCCGATTTGAAAACTTCTTTTTGCATTGGGAAGCTTGAAGTATGCCAATGATGATCGTTTATTTCGTTTATTTTTCTTACGATGTACAATTTCGCCGCTAGAGGGCGTAAATGCAGGTGATGTCGAATTCAAAATTACGTTTTATTCCACATATTTGCTTCTAAACCTCCGATTGAAAAAAAAATCTTTTATCTTTTGATTCCATTTATGTCGAAGAGTATTTTAGATACAGTTTCTTTTTCAAATCACGAATAGATTTTCCTCTAAGGGGCGTAAAATTAAATTACAATTTCCCCGATAACTCTTCTTCTAAAACTCCGATATGAATTATTTTTTTCAGCGTATTCATCTCCTGATGAAAAATCTTTTACATATAATTTCGAATTTTCGGTAAATAATACTTTGGCCACCAAGGACGTAAGGTTTAGTTTTCGCTTCTGATGTATTTGCCATAAAATCGGAGCTTCTAAAATATCGATTAAAAAATTCTTTCGTGGACTGTTGCCACTCACATCGATAAACCTTTTCGGAATATTTTCTTCTTAAAATATTTCACACTTTCTCTGCCAGGGGGCATAGATATGTATCTTATTTTTGTCAATATATCTGCTTGTAGGAGTCCGATTTGAAAAATTCCTTCTTTGTTGGATAGTGTTTTCGGTGTGACATGTTTTTCTTGTAAATTCAAAATTTTCAAGTAATTCATAGACTTTCCGCTAGGGGGCGTAAAGGTAAACCGAGTTTCCCTCTATATCTCTGCTTTTAAATCTCCGATTTGAAAAATTCTTTCTGCAGCGGATACAGCTCCTGTTAGGAAATCGTTTGCACATAATTTCTAATTTTTGTAAAAAAAACGGTTTGGCCACCAGGGGGCGTAAATCTTAATTTCCGCTTCTGCTGTATTGGCAGGCAGCAAAATATGAGCTTCTAAATTCTCGATTGAAAAAAACATCGTTTGTAGACCGATACTACTCATGTCGACAAACCTTTTAAAAACATTTTCTTCTTAAAATGGTGCATGGTTTCTACGCCAGGGGGCGTAGATGTATATCTTATTTTTTGTCAATATCTCGACTTCTAAAAGTCCGATTTAAAAAATTCCTTGTTTGTTGGATAGTGTTTCCGATGCGAAATGTTTTTCCTATAAATACAAAATTTTCAAGTAAATCATAGACTTTCCGCGCCGCCCCGGTGGCGCAGTGGTCTAAGCGATGGCCTCTGATCATTCGTCCGAACGGGGTCCGGGTTCGAATCCCGGTGAGGCATGGATGTTGTGTTTGTATTACGGCACTGGCTCTCTCCCTTCCCTGGAGCGAGTGACCCAAAATTAGGGACGGGCGACTGCTTATAGCCCGTTGAGTTGCTCACGGTGGTCGTTACACCTCCAATCAAAAAAAAAAAAAAAAAAAATAGACTTTCCGCTAGGGCACACACACGTAAATTGCGTTTTCTGCTCCTAAAACTCCGATTTGAAAAATTCTTCCTGTATCGCATACAAGACCTGATGGAAAATATTTTTCACATAATTTCTATTGTTTGGTAAAGAATGGTTTGGCCACCAGGGGCATAAGTGTTAATTTCTGCTTCTGAAGTATTTGTTCCAAAATCTGAGCTCTTGAAAACTAGACTAATTTTTTTTCCTTACACCGATACTGCTTATATGGATAAACCTTTTGAGAATACTTTCTTCCTAAAATAATGCATTGTTTCCCCACCAGGTGACGTAAAGTCACATCTTATTTTTGTCTATAACTCCGTTTCTAAGAGTTCGTAAGCTCACGATTCCGTTTACAGCAATATCTGAGGGATTAAAGACCCGATTGAAAAACTTCTTTCTTCCGTCAGATTATATTGTTTTCTATACCGGTTCCATTGATTTTGAATAGCTTTGATAAATTTAATTGGCGTCAGAACGGATTCTAAAGACGTGCTAATTACACCGGAAAATTCGGTGTCATCTTACTTGTTAATTTTTGTGATTCAAGATCATCTGAAAGTAAGTAATTTTTCTGATTATTATAACTTTTAAATTCTAAAAAGAAATGATGAATTTGATTTTCTTTCTTTTTTCGCTAAAATATAGTCTATTCCTCACGTATAATAGTAGTTCGACATCCTCATTTGGGACCGATGTTTATTTCTTTTGTTATCAATATATAAAGGCTGCCACTGTTCCCAATGGACAGCGGACTTCGTTGAAACTGTGAAAACGTAAACAACTCGTAATGCGTTTGTTGTTGCTTTTGAAACAGCTTTCGATTGTAATATTTTTTGTGATTTTACAAAGTTTATTAGAACTATAATGTGCAACGTAGTAAATACGTAACAGTAATATGATGATGTCACAAATATATTTTAAATACGTAAGAGTAATGTAACGAAGTTAAAAATATCTTTAAAATACGTAACAGTAAAATGAAGTTGGTATGTTGAAGTTACAAAGACCTTTCACTGTAACGTATCCGTTATGTTTCAAAGTTATGTAACGTTTGAGGACATTTTGACATAACCGTAAGGTTTCTGAAACATTACTTTTACGTTACTCGACGTATCTGAAAAGTCTCAATATTTCAGTGTTACGTACTTTTAACATATACGAAATATTCTGTGCTGTGTACGTTAAAGTAGTATGATGAGATCACAAATATCTTTCAAATAAATAACAGTAATGCAACGAAGTTACAAATATCATTCAGATACGTAACAGTAACATGAAATAGGTATGTTGAAGTTACAAATATCATTCAGATACGTAACAGTATCATGAAGTTGGCATGTTGAAGTTACAAAGACCTTTCACTGTAACGTATCGGTTGTTTCAAAGTTATGTAACGTTTGAGGACATTTTGACGTAACCGTAAGTTTTCTGAAATATTAGTGTTACATTGCGCAACGTATCTGAAAAGTCTCAATGTTTCAGTGCTACGTAGTTTTAACATATACGAAATATTCTGAACTGTGTACGTAACAGTGATATGATGACGTCACAAATATCTTTCAAATACGAAACAGAGGACATTTTGACATAACCGTAAGGTTTCTGAAACATTAGTGCTACATTGCGCAACGTATCTGAAAAGTCTCAATGTTTCAGTGCTACGTACTTGTAACATATACTAAGTGTTTTGTGCTGTGTGCGTGTAGCTGATATTAACCATAATTTTAATTGTGGTAAGGTCCCAAGGTGTCTGAACACACCTTTCATCATACGCTCTTCGATATGGGTCTACGCAGCCGCAGAAACATTCGTGTGCCTATACTCACAGCCATTCGCCGGCGTCAGCCCTTGTTGTGGGCAATTAATCATTGACCTTGGACCATAGAAGCCTGCAAGAGTGTCTCATGGCCAGACGAATCGCGTATTCTGTTATACCATGTCAACGGACGAACTCGTGCGTGACGTTTACTAAGGAAGCCTTCTCACCTAAATGCATTGTGGGACGGATCCAGGCTGCTGAGCGGAGCGTAATGGTGTGGGCAATATTTTCTTGGAGAACAGTTGGACCCATTATCTCTGTAGAGTAAACTCTGATAGCTATTACATATCTAAATATTGTGACTGACCAAGTGTTAAGGGTATGCAAAAGGTTTCGCCATGTTAAGAAAAAGGAGACAGGAACAATCAGGAAACCAGTACACATTTACTGAAGAAAATATTGCCCGCAATGACCTTTTGCCAATTTTCAGGCAACAAATGAATGCCCCTGTGATAGGACTCGAGTTTTGAGCTGAAGAGCACAGTGATGAAATTTTCCACCTCTGGAACTGTGGTGAATTGGGCTAGGGCATGTTGCATAGAGCGAAAGTAATGAAAGTCTAAGGGTACCATGTCCGAGAAGTAAGCCTGGTGCGGTAAAACCCCCCAGGGTAACTGTTCAAGAGTTGATTTTGTGGTGGCACCGACATGTGGTCTAGCATTATTGTGTAACAGGTTGACTGAGCGGCGTTCTTTACCTGTCCATGGGATTTTTTGTACGATTGCTGCGTTCCGTTTCATCACTTGATCGCTATATCGTTGTACAGTGATTGTTTTCCCCGGTTTCAACAGTTGGTGTGTGCTGGCATAGCCCTACATTCATATCCCAGCACACACACACAACAGCACCTTTTTCCTGTGGATATACTGTTTTGCAGTGGATGTCGATGGCTGGTCTGGGTCACTTGCTTACGAGGTTGTCATACCCATTTTTCATCCCCGGTGATAACCTGACAACCTTCCACAAGAAATTGTTCCCTTGAAATCTCTTCAGCAACGATATGCAGATGTCCAATTGTGTACCAATATTACTCTCCGTTAAAATATGCGGAACCCACTTACCAATCTTCTGGATCTTTCCCAAGGCCTGCAGACGCCGTACCACCGTCGATTGAGCCACTTTCAAACGTTCTGCAAGTTGCGTCGTCGATTATGTGGCATCCTCTTGCAATAGCGATTCCAGCTCCTCGTCTGCGAGTTCCTGCGGTCTACCTGCACGTGGCTTGTGTCTTCCAAGCTTAGATCACCTTTCTTAAACGACACTCCCGCTCACCCATAACTGTTTCGCCTCACGCCTGACATATTGAAGCTTATGCTTCACTCGCACGTTTCCCTAAATTAAACATGAATAACAAACAGTGCCGCAAATGAACTTTATCGACCGCCATGCTTGGCTTCATGTACGAATTCACAGCACGGGTCGGCGGCCGGTTAGACCACTACAGCGCCCTCTAGCGGGGACGACGGAAACATTTGCATACCCTTAATACATCCATTTAGGACGACTGTATTTCCTGACGGAAATGTTTTCTTTGAAGAAGACGATGCTTTATGTCCCACTGCGAAGAAAGTACAGGAATTTATCTAACGAAATAAAGAGGAATTCCATTTATTCTCACGGCTCCCGGATTTGTCGGACATGAATACTATCCAGAATGTGTGGTTTGAGTTGAAGAAACGAATATGAGCAGCATCACACCAACCGCGTAAGTTACCGAAACTGCAGGATCTTCTGTTGCAGTCATGATACCAAATATTAAAAGACACCTACCAAGATCACATTGAAAGTATTCCTCCTCAGCTGAGAGCTTTTTTGGTGGCAAGAGGACCTACATAATATTAGGCAGCTGGTTTTAATGTTTTGGCTGATAGGTGTATAATTATTGTATCCATCTCCATAACATAATTGCATCCAATTGTATCCCTATTTTCATTTTTAAGAGGATATTGACCTACGATATTTTATCGTTAGGCTCGTAATTAAGTACCAAACGTACCGAAATATTTTATTGTTGTGTTACATTAAACGAAAATTTCGATGCCAAACACAAATTTTAATTATTGGTATACGAGATGCAGCTCTTTACTAAATAGACTGACAGTAAAAGTTCAGATATCCTTATCACCTAACTATTGGTATACGAGGTACAGCTATTTAATAAAAAGGCTGACACTAATATTTGAGATACTCTTATTGACTAACTATTGGTATATGAGGTACAGCTATTTAATAAATAGACTGACAGTAAAATTTCAGATACTCTTATCACCTAACTATTGGTATACGAGGCACAGCTATTTAATAAATAGACTGACACTAAAACTTCAGATACACTTATCACCTAACTATTTGTATACCAGGTACAGCTATTTAATAAATAGGCTGACACTAAAATTTCAGATACCTATCTATTTGTATACCAGGTACAGTTGTTTAATAAGTAGACTGACACTAAAATTTCAGATACTCTTATCACCTATCTATTTGTATACGAGGTACAGCTATTTAATAAGTAGACTGACACTAAAATTTCAGATACTCTTATCATCTATCTATTTGTATACCAGGTACAGCTATTTAATAAGTAGACTGACACTAAAATTTCAGATATCCTTATCGCCTATCTATTTGTATACCAGGTACAGCTATTTAATAAGTAGACTGACACTAAAGTTTCAGATACTCGTATCACCTATCTATTTGTATATGAGGTACAGCTATTTAATAAGTAGACTGACACTAAAATTTCAGATACTCTTATCACCTAACTATTGGTATACGAGGTACAGCTATTTAATAAATAGACTGACACTAAAATTTCAGATACTCTAATTGCCTAACTATTGGTATATGAGGTACAGCTATTTAATAAATAGACTGACAATAAAATTTCAGATACTCTTGTCACCTATCTATTTGTATACCAGGTACAGCTATTTAATAAATAGACTGACACTAAAATTTGAGATACTCTTATCACCTAACTATTGGTATACGAGGTACAGCTATTTAATAAATAAACTGACACTAAAATTTAAAATACTCTTATCGCCTAACTATTGGTATACGAGGTACAGCTATTTAATAAATAGACAGACACTAAAATTTCAGAAACTCTTATCACCTATCCATTTTTATACGAGGTACAGCTATTTAATAAGTAGACTGACACTAAAATTTCAGATACTCTTATTGCCTAACTATTGGTATATGAGGCACAGCTATTTAATAAATAGACTGACACTAAAATTTCAGATACACTTATCACCTAACTATTGATATACGAGGTACAGTTATTTAATAAATAAACTAACACTAAAATTTTGATACTCTTATCACTCCCTTTCCGCATCAACACAACGCTACATTCTAATCTTTCACTGGACGAAATAGATCTGTTTCTCATCAGGTGTGATACCTTTCGATAGCTTGGTCGTTCTCTATTTCAGCACAATACCTGACTCAAAACTGATACCCTTGATGACACATTAAACTTCAGGGAAAGGGCAAACTTCGTATGTAGTCAAATCTGGAGAACAGGGGGATGCTCATGCATTACGTTTCGTTTTTTGGCTGAACACTGTTTCACTGAGATCTCCGAATGAGCTAATCCGTGATGACAGTGAAAGAACTAAGCCAATTTTCCAAACTTGTCGTCTTTTTCTTCTGACTTGCTCCCTCAAACTCACCAGAACCAACAGTGATGCTAATTCACGGTTGCTTCATTAGAAACCCAATCTGCCGAAAAGACATTTTAAATATCAGAGAAAGCAGTTAACATGGCTACACTTGGTAACGTTAGTTTTTTTCAATGCATCGAATGTTTTTCAAATACAGAATCGTATTGGAACATCCAGGTTTCGCCACAAGTGACAACCTTTTTTAAATGCTGGGGTTTGTCTGATTTTGACACAGAAAGTCAGCACAAAATCCCTTGTGATTTTCTTTTTGTTCAGGCGGGAGAAGCTTCGGACGCATCTTGGGATATGCCTTTTGTCACGTTCACAATATTATGCAAGATTTGCCTAACAGTCTCTTTATCAACATTTACGATTTCTTCTATATTCAAAAACTCAGTTGTAGATAATTTTGAAAAATTGTTTTGATTTCGTCCACATTATCTTCTCTTTTTAAAGATATGCCTAAAAGTCTCTTTATCGACATTTACCATTTCTTCTTCAGAGTATCTTTCAAAAACTCAGTCGTAGATCATTTTGAACAATTTTGTAGATTTTGTCTACCTTGTCTTCTATTTTTAAAGATTTGCTTAGCAGTCTCTTTCCAACATTTACCGTTTCTTCTACAGAGTATCTTCAAAAACTCAGCAGTAGACTTTTTTGAACAATATTGTAGATTTTGTCCACATTGTCTTTCCCTTTTGAAGATTTGCATATCAGTCTCTTTATCGTATCAGTCTCTTTTTCTCTTATCATACGAGCAAAAGGTGGAGCCACTAAGTACTAATTGCTATAATAAAGCCATTTCTCTCAAAACATTGTGGTGTCCGAATACTTTTGATAATGTAGTGTATAATGAATTAGATGAGCACAGCTTAATCTGAAACAGCTGTGATTTTCCGGAAAATAATACAAGTTGGCAAAATCCTGCAATGCATTGATTATGATGCGCTTTCCAATATACCAGAAACCATTACTCAACTTATGAGGATAATGGCTGTGGAATAAACCTCCCTCCTGTGCCCTGACCTTTGACTCCATTTCGATTATATTAAACAGAATTGGTTCGGAACAACATACTAAAATTTTGTCGCAATGGAAGTAATTTTAGTCTAGTCATGAGGACAATGGCAGTGGAATAAATTTTGCTCCTGTGCCCTGACCTTTGACCTCATTTCGGTGATATTAAACAGAACCGCTTCAGTATACCTCCGGAACAGCATGATAAAGTTTTGTCGTAATCGAAGCATGTTTACGTAAGTTATGACGCATAAGGGCAATGACATGGATCCCGTTCCTATGTCCTGACGTTTTGACCTCATTTTGTTCATTTTCAAATCTCCAGATTGTCCCCTACAACTTACTAAACTTTCCTTGAAATCGAACCATTTTAACGCGAAATATCGTGCGGACAGACAGACAGAGAGATAAAGCTGGAGCATATACGCTTCTTCAACCTACCATTGGAAAGCGTAAACAAGCTAGTAAAATCATGCAATGCATTGATTATGATACGTTTTCTAACATAACGGAAATCATTACTCAAGTTATCAGGATAATGGCTGTCGAATAAATCTCACTCCTGTGACCTGACGTTTGACCCCATTTTGACTATATAAGACAGAATTAATTCAGTATACCTTCGGAACAACATACTGAAGCTTTGTCACAATAGAAGCATTTTTAGTCAAGTTATGAAGATATTGGCTGTGGAATAAATCTAGCTGCTGTGCCCTGACCTTTGACCCCATTTCAATGATATTAAACAGAATTGGTTCAGTATACCTTCGGAACAACATACTAAAGTTTTGTCCCAAGAGAAGCATTTTTAGTCAAGTTATGAGGATATTGGCTGTGGAATAAATCTAGCTGCTGTGCCCTGACCTTTGACCCCATTTCGATGATATTAAACAGAATTGGTTCAGTATACCTCCGGAACAACATAATAAAATTTGTCGCAATAGAAGCATTTTTAGTCAAGTTATGAGGATAATGGCTGTGGAACAAACCTCGTTCTTGTGCCCTGAGCGTTGACCCCGTTTCGATGATATTAAACAGAGTTTGTTCAGTATACCTTCGGAACAACATACTAAACTTTTGTCACAAGCGAAGCATTTTTAGTCAAGTTATGAGGATATCGGCTGTGGAATAAATCTCGCACCTGTGCCATGACCTTTGACCCCACTTCGATTACATTAAACAGAATTGGTTCAGTATACCTCCGGAACAACATGATAAAGTTTGTCGCCATAGAAGTATTTTTAGTCAAGTTATGAGGATAATGGCTGTGGAATAGATCTCGCTCCTTTGCCCTGACCTTTGACCCCATTTCGATTACATTAAACAGAATTGGCTCAGTATACCTTCGGCACAACATGCTAAAGTTTTGTCACAAGAGAAGCATTTTTAGTCAAGTTATGAGGATATTGGCTATGGAATAAATCTCGCTCTTGTGCCCTGACCTTTGACCCCATTTCGATTACATTAAACAGAATTGGCTCAGTATACCTTCGGCACAACATGCTAAAGTTTTGTCACAAGAGAAGCATTTTTAGTCAAGTTATGAGAATATTGGCTGTGGAATAAATCTCGCTCTTGTGCCCTGACCTTTGACCCCATTTCGATTACATTAAACAGAATTGGTCCAATATACCTCCGGAACAACATGATAAAGTTTGTCGCCATAGAAGTATTTTTAGTCAAGTTATGAGGATAATGGCTGTGGAATAAATCTCGCTCCTGTGCCCTAAGCTTTGACTCCATTTCGATGATATTAAACAGAGTTAATTCAGTATATCTCCGGAATAACATGATAAAGTTTTGTCGCAATCGAAGCATATTTACGTAAGTTATGATGGATAAGGGCGATGGAATGGATCCCGCTCCTATGTTCTGACTGTTGAACCCATTTCGTCGGTTTTCAACAGGGTTCTTCCCAAGGTTGACCTCTTCCACGTAATAAAATTACATCGAAATGGAACCATTCTTACGCCAGTTGTCGTACGGATAGGCAGACAGACAGACAGACAAAGCTTGAGCATACACGCTTCTTCAACCTACGGTTAGAAAGCGTAAAAAAGCGGAACTCATATTGATAAAATTGGTGGACACAGCCTGGATTGAGCAAAACTTGATCCATTTAAATATTTCGTAGGCTATACGAACTGAATTAGATGAAGAACGCATAATTAGAAAGGGTTTCGATTTCCTAAATGTATGTCAGCCGGGGACAGAAGTAAAACCAAAACTAATTGATCCTGATACGCGGATACAGCCGAATTTCGATTTCGCAAGATTTATCGATCTTCTAATATTTAGTTGTGTGCCCCTGCACTCCAAATGTTTCTTAAATACCAGAGAGGTGGAAACTGCGTCTTCCTAAGCAGCCCTTGGACTGAACTGTTTAATGTAGTAATCTCCAGCAGGACGAATTACAGACGTATTCTGAATTAAAAGTGAAAACTTTACCCACTGAAGCATTTGATATATAAAACTTATATAATAGGCTACGTCTGTCCCTAACGCTGTGACGTCCTTCAATGCTTGCAGTGCCATCTGTTTTATCCGGTGGCCGAAATTGGAACTAAGTTCACCGCTATCGCACGATACGTAATAATCTGTCCCTAACGCTCTGTCGTCATTCAGTGCTTGCAGCGCCATCTGCTTTTATCCGGTGGCCAAAATCAAAACTAATCTCACAGCTATCGCACAGTACGGTAAATCAAGGAGAAATAAAACCGATATAAGAAGCAAAGCCTGTCTATATACCTCCGAAATATTACGTCATTCAATATTTGCAGCACCATCTGCTTTTATCCATTGGCCGAAATCGGAACTAAGATCACCGCTATGGCACGATACGTAATATTATGTACCTAACGATCTGACGTCATTCAGTACTTGCAGCACCATTCGCTTTTATCCGTTGGACGAAATCGGAACTAAGCACACCACTAACGCTCCATACGTGAAGTCAATGAGAAATACCGGGGAATAAAACAAAGTTAGTAAGACAAACAACTTCATCTGTGGCAACACGTACAAGCTCGAACAACTCTCTGCGACCTTTGTTCTGTTACGTAGGTATTATGTTGTGCTTTATTTCATTTTCTTGGCATTGAAGATTAATTTCGTAAAAAGGAATATAATTGCAGAGTTTATCATATAATTTTACAAAAAGGAATCAGCGTTATTTTATTTCATAAACAAGTTAGTAAAATCATGCAATGCATTGATTATAATACGATTTCCAACATACCAAAAATCATTACTCAAATTATGAGGATAATGGCTGTGGAATAAATCTCGGTCCTGCGCCCTGACCTTTGATCCCATTACGATGATATTCAGCAGAACTGGTTCAGTATACCTCCGAAATAACATGATAAAGTTTTGTCGCAATGGAAGCATTCTTACGTAAGTTATGATGCATAAGGGCTATGGAATAGATCCCTTTCCTATGTCCGAACCTTTGACCCCGTTTTGCCCATTTTCAATAGGGTTCGTCCCCAGGCAGTGCCCTACAACATACTAACGTTTTACCCAAATTGAAGAATCTTTACGCAAGTTATGACGCATAATGGATATGGAAGTGATTCCGCTCTTGTGTCCTGACCTTTGACCCCATTTCGCCCATTTTCTATAGGGTTTGTCCCCAGGTGGTCTCCTACCACATACTAAAATTTAATGGAAATCGAACCTTTTTTACGTTAGTTATGACGCATTAGAGCAGTGGAATGGATCCCGCTCCTATGTCCTGACCTTTGAACCCATTTCATTCACTTTCAAGAGGGTTCCTTCCCAGGTGTTACCCTTCCACATACTAAATGTTCATCGAATTCGAACGATTTCCACGCCAGTTATCGTGCGGAAGGACATACGCACACAACGTGTGACGTAATGAGGCAGAAGGGAATCGCGACCATCTGCTCGAAAGGGTGTAACGTCATAAAACTTTAATATGATCCACACACAACGCGTGACGTAATGAAGCAGATGAGAATCGCGACGATCTGCTCGAAAGAGTGTGACGTCATAAAACTTTAATGGGATCCACACACAACGCGTGACGTAATGAGACAGATAGCGTGACCGCCGTCAACATCTCAATCGCGAGATTGTGACGTCATAAGATTTCTAAGAATGGGCAACATTAATTGGACGACGCCATGACACTATATAAACGTGGTAGTTCGCGGTGGTTATTTAAAGCACTAAGCGAATTTTCCTAAAGTCGAGATCAAGCTAAATCGATTTCTAGTACCAGAAAACGGTAAGTTAACGACTTTCATCAAAATCATTAGAGCCGTTTTCAAAATAAAATTTACGTACATACAAGAATTGCTCCTTTAATTGTATGGGATAGGGGCTACGGAATGGATCCCGATCCTATGTCCTGACCTTTGACCCCATTTCGTCCATTTTCAATACGGTTCATCCCCAGGTGGTCCCCTACGACATACTACAATTTCATCGAAGTCGAACAATTTTTAAGCACGTTTTGACGCATAAGGGCAATGGAATGTATCCCGCTCCTATGACCTGACCTTTAAACTCACTTCACCCATTTTCAGTAGGGTTCATTTCCATGTGGTTCCCTTCAATATACTAAAATTTATCGAAATCGAACCATATTTACGCAAGTTATGACGCATAAGGGCAATGGAATGCATCCCGCTTCTATGCCGTGACCTTTGACCTCATTTCGTCCACTTTCAATAGTGTTCTTCCCCAGGTGATCCCCTACCACATATTAAAATTTCATTGAAATCGAAACTATTTTTACGCGAGATATCGTGCCGACAGGCGGACGGACAAAGCTGGAGCATATACGCTTCTGCAACCTACGGTTGGAAAGCGAAACTAGGAATACATTAAAAGGTATCAGCCTTATTTTATTTCATAAAACGGAACAAGTAAAATTGTAAGAAGAAACTGGTAAAATTGTAATTTTGTTTCACTGTGATGGAAATTTAAAAATTTATTGGTTCCGTCGAATTTTTCTTTGTAGTACAAGATGGTGAACTTCAAGGAAATCTTTGGAACAATCAAATGACAATAACACAAAATATTGTATATTAGGAAGTCCTTTATGACCTTTAATTAACATATTTTTTATTACCTAATATATTTCTTCATCATATTTTATTACCTAATCATTTTTTATTGCCTACATTATGTGATTTTTAACGTACTGTGACTGTCATATGACGGGTTAAAATCTACTAGTAATAACCGATGTAATAAGCTTCTGTCATGGGAATGTTACGAAAACTTCTTTTTTTTTTTTTTTTTTTTTTTGATTGGAGGTTTAACGACCGCCGTGAGCAACTCAATGGGCTATAAGCAGTCGCCCGTCCCTAATTTAGGGTCACTGGTTCCAGGGAAGGGAGAGAGCCAGTGCCGTAAGACAAACACAACATCCATGCCTCACCGGGATTCGAACCCGGACCCCTTTCGGACGAATGATCAGAGGCCAGCGCCTTAGACCACTGAGCCACCGGGGCGGCTACGAAAACTTCCTTGTTGCTGACCTATCCTATAGACTGCTAATAATAGCAATTCAACTGTTTATTATAGTTATGTATGTGTATTCCTATTATAAAAATTTCAGTCATAACTTTTTTACCCGTTCATAGCACGTGCCATGAGCTAGTTCATCCTATACTACATGAAATCCTACTATACAGAGAGAGAGGGAGGCGGGGGAGAGGTACAGTTTCTGAGTAGCTGGAGTTGGACTGAAGTATTAAATAGAGAATTCTGAGGAAAGTCCGTCTAAAGAAAAATAACAGATGCAGTCTGAATTATGAGGTAACCACAAAAGTATTTGCCGTTTCAGGAGACTGAGATAAAGTAATAAAGTATAACACACACGTTGTAGAAAACCAATTCATTCATCAAAATAATTACCATGGGCATCAAGAACGCTCTGCCAACTTGTTCAGGGAAGTGAGGCCGAAGGCCGAGTGGAGCTCTCTTTACGAGATTCGAGACAATTAGTTGTTCGGGCATAGGTACGAGATACCCACCCGATCAGCGTGAATTTTTGCATGCAATTGGACATCGTCCATGGTCAGGTTTTGACGCCTTCCGATTCCCGAAAATCCGTGTCATTGAGGAATAATTGTCCAAAAACTTGCATTTTTAGGGAACTTTCCGGGTTTTGAGAAGGTGTGGTTTGTTACCTATCTCCTCCAAAGATCTTCAGGCGATCGAGGTGAAACTTGCCACAGAGAAAGGGAAGGACATGGGGTTGGTATCATGGTGATTGGTCATGTCGTATAAAAACCATGACCATTAAAAAACTGACCAATTTTAATACAGTACTGGCCACGAGATAGCAAAGCCAGATTTACTGGACACATAACAACAGTCACAAAGATGAAACGATTGAGCTTACAGGCCAGTGCGACTTGCTGAACACGCAGACATCAATAGTTCGTGTGGCACCCATAGCTGGCAATAACGTCGCGGCGTCGAACGAAAGTGGCTTTGGATGTGGGCTTTGGGTATGTAAGTCCCGGCTGCTTCCACATGTTTCCACAGTTCATCACGGGTGGTGCTTGACAAGCCACTCGGTTGCCGATCACCGACCAGACGTGTTCGATAGGCGACATATCGGGAAAACAGGCGGGCCACGGCAGCAGTGACACCTGGTGGGCCGTGAAGGATTGTTGCACGATGCGTGCCCCGTGCGGGCGCGCATTGTTGTGTTGAAACGTGACCGCTGGCATGTCCTGCAAGTAAGGCAGGACTACAGGCTCCAAAACGTCGGAGATGGTGCGGTATCTGTTGAGTGTACTGACGATGCGCACCAGAGGGGTGTGGGTGTCATATCCAATTGCGCCCCAAACCTTAACCCAGGCGACGGACCGCTATGGCGATGCATAATGCAGGCGTCATACAGTCTCTCGCCGTGGTGCCGCCACACGCGTATCCGACCTACGTAGTGTAGCAGGCAGAAGCGGGATTCATCGGAGAAGACAATGCCGTCCCATTCCGTAGTCCACGTGCGGCGTTCAACGGCCCACTGCCGCCGCACTCGCCGGTGGTGTAACGTCAATAGTAATCGGAGCAATTGGCGCCGTGCGACAAGTCACCACTCCTGCAGACGACGTCGAACGGTACGTACTGACACAGGTTGTTCGCAACACACGCTAATTCCTGCGCTAACGTTCGTGATGTGGCGATGCTAGCCGTTAATGCCCGCAGCACATCATGCCGGGCTCCTCGTTCGGTGGTGTGCAGCGGCTGCGGCAATCGCTCATGTCGGTCCGTCCGTCCCTCCTGCACCCACCGAATCCATACTCGCCTCAATGTGGCTGGGTGTTGTCCCACACGGGCGCCGATGACTCGGTACGATAAACCGCTGTCGCGATAAGCCACTATTCGTCCTCTGGCGAGCTCCGAAACGTGCTGGAATGACTGCCGCATTCTGCGACGAGGCATCAGGAAGCTTCCCAAGCACAGGCCCGGCAGCACAACACACTTCCACTAATTACACCCCGCCTTCTGTGAACCCTTCTTATAGTGCTCCTCGGTGGCGTGCAGGGTGCACATGATTTGCATATGCCCTGTAATGCTAATCGTTTGCATGTCCTCTCGCGGGTGACACATGCTACAAATTTCAAGCCAATCGGATGCTTCCTTCTTGGTGTTGGATTTTGGGTGGCCAGCAGTGTAATATTTGAAAAAATCCGCTCTGTACGAGACTTAGGACAATCAGTTGTTCGGGCATAGCTACGACATGGCACATCCGATCACCGTAATTTTTGATATGCGATTGGTCACGTTTTGACACCTTCCGATTTTGCAATAGCTTTGCTCAAAATTTGCCAACTGTACCCGAGGTATCGGTTACCGTTGGTGGTTTGTCCTAGTTAACCGCTTATACAGTATAAACCCGTGAAAATTTATAAAAGAAATCATGAATTAGCATCTTATTTGTAACGGCATTCAGTTACTTACACTTTTTAACTTCTTCTGTGGCAACAGCTGATCTGTGTCATCTACGTTGTAGCTCATTTGAACTCAAGACCTCATTTAGTATCTACGGCAGGTGTGTATCTCGCTGGTTACACAGCCACCCTGGAGTTATGTGAAGTGAAAAGTGAAGTACCCTTTTGAGCGAAGCGAAGCCAAAGGCCGAGCGGAGCTCTCTTTACGAGACACAAGGCAATTAGTTGTTCGGGCATAGATACGAGATGACACATCCGATCACGGTGATTTTTGGCATGCGATTAAACATCGTCCATGGACATGTTTTGGCGCCTTCCGATTCCCGAAAATCCGTGGCATTCAGGAATTTCAATTAAAAGTAGATGGCCTTTTACTTGAACCGTTTCACGAAAGTCGGTCCACTAACATTCATTTAAAAACATCGTTTGAATTGAAAAATGAAGAAATGGAAAGACTCTGTCTGTTAGCTCAACAATTGCTTAATCTATCATAATAAAAGGAAGTTTGTATATGTGTGTGTCTGTCTTTCGTGATACAAAATGAAGAACGTGGTTCCGGATCTGGGTGTGTCTTTCCGCTTTATTTACATGCAACCTGATCACAACCAACGTGAAGGCGTGAAGAAAAGTAGTTCATGACAAATTTTAGGCATCTTTTTTTAGAATGTTTCGTTCTTTTGTTCTGCAAGTCATAAAGTTTAGGTGTTCGTTTTTTTAGATTTTGTTATAATAGACGCCTTAAAATGAGCTATGATTTTGCAATAGCTTCGCTCAAAATTGCCAACTGTACCCGGGTTATCGGTTACCGTTGGCGGCTTGTCCTAGTTACCTTTTAAAGTATTACACCTGATGATGATATTTCTTGATGATTTCGAAAGCGCTTGCGTATTTATATTAATAAATTTTTAACGTGGCCAGACGGTATTTCAATCGCACTATTTGGACTTATCCGGTGAGTATTTTAACTTACCGAGCACATTGGCTGGTAGCATTTTAACCCCTGAGATAAAATGCCTGGTCATTAGGAAAGAAGAAATTTTAGAAGACAACGTGCAACACATCCAAGTTGGAGAAGTCGTGTCGACGCAAATGACTCGAGTGAAAGAAACAAGCGATAGACTGAAGAAGCGATATCTCGTGAGTAATCTGGATGACATAAAAACTCCCGCATAAGTCCTTCGATAGTCCTTAGAAACCAGTGATAGTCATCAGAAGGAAATATAACTGGTGAGTAAGCTGGATGTCATAAAAATTCCCACCCAAGACATTTGATAGAACTTAGAAACAACTGATAGTCTGAAGCAGAGATGTCTGATGAGTAAGCTGGATGACATAATTGCTCCCACCCAAGTCCTTTGATAGTTCTTAGAAACAAGTGGTAGTCAGAAGGAAAGATATCTGGTGAGTAAGCTGGATGACATAAAAGCTCCCACCCAAGTCCTTTGATAGTCCTCAAGAACAAGTGATAGTCTGAAGGAGAGAAGTCTGGTGATTAAGCTGGATGACGTAAAAGCTACCACCCAAGTCCTTTGATAGTACTTAGAAACAAGTGATAGTCAGAAGGAAAGATATCTGGTGAGTAAGCTGGATGACATAAAAGCTCCCACTTAAGTCCTTTGATAGTCCTTAGAAACAAGTGCTTGTCAGAAGGAAAGATAGCTGGTGAGTAAGCTGGAAGACATAAAAGTTCCCATCCAAGTCTGATGGTCCTTAGAAACGAGACATAGTCTGAAGAAGAGATGTCTGGTGAGTAAGCTGGAAGACATAAAAGTTCCCACCCAAGTCCTTTGATAGTTCTTAGAAACAAGTGATAGTCAGATGGAGAGATGTCTGGTGAGTAAGCTGGATGGCATAAAAGCTCCCACTTAAGGGTTCTACGTCAAATCTACAGTTTTCAATTCAGAACCACCAAATTTGGTATACTATCTCGTGGTATTCTAACTTAGACTGTAGACGGTTTTGGGAAGCGGTTGCAGAGAGGAGGGGGGGGGTTACAGCCCCCTACAGAATTGCCGTAAGATATAGTTTTCAATTTAGAACTACCAAATTTGGTGTATTATCTCAAGGTACTCTAACTTAGACGGTTTTTGGAAAGGGTCAGGGGCCCGGTTGGTCAGAGCCCCCCACACTACATTTCAAAATTGTCTTTATTCTTCAAATAAAAATAGCATTTCTATGTACATGACAGTAGAATTCTGCCAATAAATACAGTGGTATATACAACAACTGGAAATCAAGTATCCTATCTCATAGTACTCTAACTTAGACGGTTGTCGGTTTTTGGAACGGGTCAAGGCCCTGGGAGTCAGAGCTCCCCCCCCCCTACATACAAGATTTTCGTAAAATCTAGTTTTCATTTCAGAACCATCAAATTTGATATCATGAAACTCTAACTTAGACGCTAGACGGTTTTTGAAAGGGGTTGGAGCCCCCCCCCATCATAAAAAATTTCGTAAAATCGACAGTTTTCATCTTAGAACCACCAAATTTGGTATACTATCTTATGGTACTCTAACTTAGACAGCAGACCGTTTTTGGAACGGGTCAAGGCCCGGGGGTGAGAGCCCCCCCACATACAAAATTTTCTTAAAAACTACAGTTTTCAATTTAGAACCACCAACTTTGCTATACTATCTCATGGTACTCTAACTTAGACAGTAGACCGTTTTTGGAACAGATCAAGGCCCGGGGGTCAGAGCCCCCACATACAAAATTTTCTTAAAAACTGCAGTTTTCAATTCAGAACCACCAAATCTGGCATACTATCGCATGGTACTCTAACTTAGACGCTCGACGATTTTTTGAAGGGGTTGCAGCCCGGGGGTAAGGGCCCCCTCATAAAAATTCGCAAAATCTACAGTTTTCAATTTAGAACCACCAAGTTTGGTATACTGTCTCATGGTACTCTAACTTAGACGCTCGACGGTTATTGGAAGGGGTTGGAGCCCGCGGGTCAGAGCCCCGCCCCTCATAAAAATTTTCGTAAAATCGACAGTTTTCATCTTAGAACCAACAAATTTGGTATACTATCTTATGGTACTCTAACTTAGACCGCAGACCGTTTTTGGAACGGGTCAAGGCCAGGGGGTGAGAGCCCCCACATACAAAATTTTCTTAAAAACTACAGTTTTCAATTCAGAACCACCTAATCTGGTATACTATCTCATGGTACTCTAACTTAGACAGTAGACCGTTTTTGGAACGGATCAAGGCTTGGGGGTCAGAGCCCCACATACAAAATTTTCTTAAAAACTGCAGTTTTCAATTCAGAACCACCAAATCTGGCATACTATCGCATGGTACTCTAACTTAGACGCTCGACGATTTTTTGAAGGGGTTGCAGCCCGGGGGGTAAGGGCCCCCCTCATATAAAAATTCGCAAAATCTACAATTTTCAATTTAGAACCACCAAGTTTGGTATACTATCTCATGGTACTCTAACTTAGACGCTAGACTGTTTTTGGAAGGGGTTGGAGCCCGCGGGGTCGGAGCCCCCCCCCCCTAATAAAAAATTTCGTAAAATCGACAGTTTTCATCTTAGAACCACCAAATTTGGTATACTATCTTATGGTACTGTAACTTAGACAGCAGACTGTTTTTGGAACGGGTCAAGGCCCGGGGGTGAGAACCCACCCGCATACAAAATTTTCTTAAAAACTACAGTTTTCAATTCAGAACCACCTAATCTGGTATACTATCTCATGGTACTCTAACTTAGACGCTAGACGGTTTTTGGAAGGGGTTGGAGCCCGGGGGTCAAACCCCCCCCCCCCGAATAAACAGTTTTTTGTAAAATCTACAGTTTTCAATTTAGAACCACCAAATTTGGCATACTATCTCATGGTACTCTAACTTAGACGCTAGACGGTTTTTGGAAGGGGCTGGAACCCCGGGGTGAGAGCCCCTCCCCTCCTCATAAAAATTTCCTAAAATCTACAGTTTTCAATTTAGGACAACCAGATTTGGTATACTACTTATGGTTATCTAACTTAGACGGTAGACGGTTTTTGGAAGGGGTCGGGGCCCGGGTCAAGGTAGCCCCATGCAAAATTTTCGTAAAAAGTTCCATTTTTTACCCTTAAGAATACCCTATTTACGTTCTTAAGGCGCTCTTTGGCCCTTTGAGGGCCTTGCACCATAAACCATCAACCAACCAACCAACCAACCAACCTACGGCCTAAGTTAGGGACTGTAGATAACAATAAAGTGCAAAAATATGCGTTTAATGGTGTATTAAAAACACAAATCTATATAGTTTAGCTTTCACTACCAACGAACGGCTTATCAGAAAGAAATATAATGTAATGTAAACAGAGAGTTCCAGATATTCAAAATTCAAAACGGTAAGAAAAAGATGATCAATGCCAATGTGAAGTCGTATGCATGCGACATCACATAGGTACATTGCATTTCTGTGTCGCGGGATTCACAGAAGTACACGCCAGATGTACGGCAGTTCTATAGATGTCTCCTAGAAGGTAAGTATTCCCATTCCTTTGATGATCAATGCCAATGTGAAGTGGTATGCATGCGACATCACATAGGTACATTGCATTTCTGTGTCGCGGGATTCACAGAAGCACACGCCAGATGTACGGCGGTTCTATAGATGTCTCCTAGAAGGTAAGTATTCCCATTCCTTTGATGATCAATGCCAATGTGAAGTCGTATGCATGCGACATCACATAGGTACATTGCATTTCTGTGTCGCGGGATTCACAGAAGCACACGCCAGATGTACGGCAGTTCTATAGATGTCTCCTAGAAGGTAAGTATTCCCATTCCTTTTTCTTTCTTTTTTGTTTCGCAAAATTAAATTAACTAAATCAAAAAATTTAAAATAAGTTTACTGGAAAATTGCAGGAATATCTTTTTCATTCATTAACTTTCACCCGCTGAACTTGGTGATTCCACAAATAGTAATATTTACCTGGCAAATAACTGGTATCCCTGCTAGTACAAATTATATTAATGATTTATTTGCATCCAGTTCAATCTAGTATGTCCATAAGAGCGTTTGGGGCCGTATGAAAAATACATTTCAACGTGTGCCGCTACGGCGGCAGAGTGATCTAGGCGCTGGCTTCTGACCATTTGTCGAGAAGGATCCTGGTTCAAACCCCGGTGAATCATGGACGTTGTGCTTGACTTCTGGCACTGGCTGTCCCTCTTCCCAGGAACCAGTCGCCCAAAATTGGGAATGTCCGACTGCTTATAGCCCACTGAATTGATCACGGTGGTCGTTAACCCCCCCCCCCTAAAGATTGCGACGTGTCCATTGCTATTTGTTGTGGACCGTACAAAAAGTATGTTTTTGATATCAAGGTGTCCACTTCCATGTAGGCTGGCCATAAAATGTTAGGGGACCGTACAAAATTGCACTTTTGTTTTCACCTTGTCAGCGCTTCGGTATATGGTTGAAGTATACGTATATATAGTTGGGCCATTTCAGCACGTAGTTTGGTTTATATAGAAAATCAAGATAATGTTACATTTTTACTCAGCTACAACACATTAATCCCGAAGGCTATTTGTTGAAATCTTTAATCCGCCGTGCTCATATTCACAACGTTAACATAACATGTCAAGTTATTAATGTTGCAGTTTTACCCTGTCACAAAACTTTAGTTACAAGACCTTAGGCGTAAACTTTTTTAGGAATTTTTAGTCCGACGTATTCATAAGGTTTCGATAACATGCCAAGGTTATGGTACTGCGTTTTGGCTGAGGCACAAAAATTAATAAACAGACCTTAAGCCTTTTTATCAGTTTTCAATCAACCGTGCTCATATACATAAAATTTTCAGAGAAAGTCAAGTTTACTGTGTTGCGCATTTACTCGAGTACAAAACTATAAACAGCCATTAACTTTCACCCGCTGAACTTGGTGATTCCTCAATTCATCCATTAACAAGTCTTTTAAGTGATTGTATGCTATGGTCATATTGATAATGTTTGATGACAAGTCAGGTTAATGATGTTGCACTTATTAAAGACTTAAAAAGGTGTAGAGGCTAGTAATTATTATTTGAAGTCTAAATAAAAGCTCATTTTTAACATGACTCGTCATGAAATCCTTGTGAATATGGCATTTATTTTATTTTGTACATTTTACAAAGCGTATGCATTTTTTTTTGGCATTTGTTTTAATTATGTGTTGTACTTGTTACATAGCGTTTCGCATTTTTGTAATGCTTGTGACTTGTGATTGCATTTTGAATTTTTATTTGTTTCACATTTTGGATTGCATTTTGAATTTTTATATGTTTCACATTTTGGATTACTTTTTGACATTTTATGTTTTTGACATGCTATTTTGAAAATTTTGTCTTTTTTAATTTTGCGTTGGTTTTACATTCTTGCATCTTCGGCGGAATTACATTCTTGAAAAATTCAAATACAAGTTAGTAAAAGGTATAATTCAATTAATGAGAAATACCAGAACATTTTAGTAAAGGGTAGAATTATATGAAATTCCTCTTAAAATGTCCAGCATGTTAACATTGTCTCTGTGCACCAAAGAAGTTCGAATTCCTTTTTATCTTGCCAGCGTTTCTCTTCTGGGTGGATTTGTTGGAATCTGTGCTATCACTCTTTCGATTTTAGCCATAGTTGTTCTCTGCTCTTTCGCAATTTCACTGATTATTTCGTACAGTCACAGTTTTTTCTCTCCCAGAATTGTATTCCAGCGTCTTTCTAATCTTTCAAGTTCGTTTTGTGTTCTGGGAAAGCCAAATAAATTGTTTTCACTAACTGACCAAATTGTTGGCGGGAACAGCGGAGGGCTTCTGCTTCTACGAAATTTTCCAAGAACATAATTTTCCTCAAACCACTGAACTACAGAATCTGCATATTCTAGTAAAATTGATTTCACAAAATGAAATGCCCAAAACATTAAAAAAACTGCAACCACACGAAACAAAATACCCAAAACATGGTAAGATATTCTGTTGAAAGCACAATGAAGGTATACGATAGGAGAAATATATGTTTTTAAAACTTAATACAAGTGTCAAAACTGAAATGAAAAAGAAAGAAAAAAGAAATATTCCAAATTTCATTGTTACTTTAGATATTTTGACCTGTTGACATTTCGTAAATTGTACTTGCACTCGGTCAAAAAATATTACTTACAAGGACTCTTTATTTACTTTTAATCGCTGTGGTCGTATTTATAAGGTTTGCATAACAAATCAAGTTAATAATGTTGCGCTTTCACTTAGGCACCAAATGCTAATTATTGGCAGCTAGGCCTAGGCCTTTTAAATAATTTTTGATAAGCGTAACACTCTTAAATTGATTTGTCATGCAAACCTCATATAATCACAGCATTATAAAAATTACTGTAAATGCATATGCCTAGGTCTCGGGCGTATCTATTAATGCTTTGTGCTCGAGTAACATTTAAACATAATTAATTTTATTTTCTATGAAAACTACATAAATATCAGCTCGGAGGACTGAAAACTATCAAAAATCTCTAGGCCTAGGGTCTGCTTAATAGTTCCAACCTCAGAAAAGCGCATTGCAAAAATCTTGGACTTCTATGAAAACATTATGAAAATTAGCACGGCACACTGAAAATTGCTAAACAGGCCCAGTCCTAGGGTTTTCTAATTATTGTTTTGTACCTGACTAAAAGTGTAACATTATCTTTAGTTCTTACTAGCAGGGGTACCCGGTATTTCCCAGGTAAATATTACTATTTCTAAAATCACCAAGTTCAGCGGGTGAAAGTTAATGAATGAAAAAGCTATTTCCGTAAATTTCCAGGAAACTTATTTTAAATCTTTTGATTTAGTTAATTTAATTATACGAAGCAAAAAGAATTTACATTATTTACAGTACATTGTTTTTCTGCCTGATAAGGCAACCGTTGGTGGTAAAAGCTAACGTTTATTAATTTGTGTTTTTAATACATCATGAACCAGATATTTTTTCACTTTATTGTTATCTACGGCCTCTAACCTAGACCGTAGGTGGGATAATGGAGTGCTGTATTGGGATGCAGTTCTTAAGAGTAAAAATTGTAATTTTTACGGAAATTTTGAATGGGCCCCCTTCACACCGGGCACCGACCCTTTCCGTCTGCGGTCTAAGTTACAATACAATGAGGTAGTGTACTAAATTTCGTCATTCTAAATTGCAAACTGTAGGTTTTACAAAAATTGGCATGGGGGGGGGGGGGGGCTCTGAACCCCTGGCTCCAACCGTTTCCAAAAACCGCCTGCATTCTCAGTTAGAGTACCATGACATAGTATACCAAATTTGGTGGTTTTAAATTGAAAACTGTAGATTTTACGAAAATTTTTTATGGGGAGGGCTCTGACCCCGTGCCTGACCCGTTCCCAAAACCGTCTACCATCTAAGTTAGAGTACCATGAGATAGTATACCAAATTTGGTTGTTCCAAATTGAAAACTGTAGATTTTACGAAAATTTTGTATGGGGGGAACAATCTAACCCCCGGGCCATGACCCGTTCCGAAAATCGTCTACGGTCTAAGTTAGAGTACCATGATATGGTATACCAAATTTGGTGGTTCTAAATTGCAAACTATAGATTTCAAGAAATTCTATATGGGGGGGGGCTCTGAACACCGGGCTCCGACCCTTTCCAAAAAACCATCTACCGTCTAAGTTAGAGTACCATGAGATAATATACCAAATTTGGTCGTTCTGAATTGAAAACTCTAGTTTTTACGAAAATTTTTTATGGGGGGGGCTCTAACCCCGTGCCCGACCCGTTCCAAAACCCCTCTACCGTCTAAGTTAGAGTACCATAAGATAGTATGCCAAATTTGGTGGTTCTAAATTGAAAACTGTACATTTTTACGCGGCATTTTATGAGGGGTGCTCCTACTCCCGGGCTCCAACCCCTTCCAAAAACGGTCTACTGTCTAAGTTAGAGTACCATGAGATAGTATACCAAATTTGGTGGTTCTAATTTGAAAACTGTAGATTTTACGAAAAAGTTTTTATTTGAGGGGTGGTCTGACCCTCCGGGCTCCAACCCCTTCCCAAAACCGTCTAGCGTCTAAGTTAGAGTACCATGAGATAGTATACCAGATTAGGTGGTTCTGAATTGAAAACTGTAGTTTTTAAGAGAATTTTGTATGTGGGGACTCTCACCTACCGGGCCTTTACCCGTTCCAAAAACGGTCTGTCGTCTAAGTTAGAGTACCATGAGATAGTATACCAAATTTGGTGGTTCTAAATTGAAAACTGTAGATTTTGCGAATTTTTATATGAGGGGGGCCCTTACCCCCCGGGCTGCAACCCCTTCAAAAAATCGTCTAGCGTCTAAGTTAGAGTACCATGCGATAGTATACTAGATTTGGTGGTTCTGAATTGAAAACTGTAGTTTTTATGAAAATTTTGTATGTGGGGGCTCTGACCCCCGGGCCTTGATCCGTTCCAAAAACGGTCTACTGCCTAAGTTAGAAAACCATGAGATAGTATACCAAATTTGCTGGTTATAAATTGAAAACTGTAGATTTTACAAAAAAAAATTATTCGGAGATGGATCTGACCCCCCGGGCTCCAACCCCTTCCAAAAACCGTCTAGCGTCTAAGTTAGAGTACCATGAGATAGTATACCAGATTAGGTGGTTCTGAATTGAAAACTGTAGTTTTTAAGAAAATTTTGTATGTGGGGGGCTCTGACCCCCGGGCCTTGACCCGTTCCAAAAAGGGTCTGCAGTGTAAGTTAGAGAACCATAAGATAGTATACCAAATTTGGTGGTTCTAAGATGAAAACTGTAGATTTTACGAAATTTTTTATGAGAGGGGCCCGACCCCGCGGGCTCCAACCCCTTCCAAAAACCGTCTAGCGTCTAAGTTAGAGTACCATGAGATAGTATACCAAATTTGGTGGTTCTAAATTGAAAACTGTAGATTTCACGAAAAAGTTTTTATTCGGGGGGTCTGACCCCCGGCTCCAACCCCTTCCAAAAACCGTCTAGCGTCTAAGTTAGAGTACCATGAGATAGTATACCAGATTAGGTGGTTCTGAATTGAAAACTGTAGTTTTTAAGAAAATTTTGTATGTGGGGGGCTCTGACCCCCGGGCCTTGACCCGTTCCAAAAACGGTCTGCCGACTAAGTTAGAGTACCATAAGATATTATACCAAATTTGGTGGTTCTAAGATGAAAACTATAGATTTTACGAATTTTTTTATGAGAGGGGGGGGGCTCCGACCCCGTGGGCTCCAACCCCTCCAAAAAACCGTCTAGCGTCTAATTTAGAGTTTCATGATACCAAATGTGATGGTTCTGAAATGAAAACTAGATTTTACGAAAATTTTGTATGTGGGGGTCTCTGACCCCCGGGCCTTGACCCGTTCCAAATACGGTCTGCAGTCTAAGTTAGAGTACCATAAGATAGTATACCAAATTTGGTGGTTCTAAGATGAAAACTGTAGATTTTACGAAATTTTTTATGAGAGGGGGGGGCGACCCCGCGGGCTCCAACCCTTCCAAAAACCGTCTAGCGTCTAAGTTAGAGTACCATGAGATAGTATACCAAATTTGGTGGTTCTAAATTGAAAACTGTAGATTTTACGAAAAAGTTTTTATTCAGGGGGAGTCTGACCCCCCCCCCCGGCTCCAACCCCTTCCAAAAACCGTCTAGCGTCTAAGTTAGAGTACCATGAGATAGTATACCAGATTAGGTGGTTCTGAATTGAAAACTGTAGTTTTGTATGTGCGGGCTCTGACCCCCCGGGCTTCAACCCCTTCCAAAAACTGTCTAGCAGTCTAAGTTAGAGTACCATGAGATAGTATACCAAATTTGGTGGTTCTAAATTGAAAACTAGATTTTAGGAAAAAGTTTTTATTCGGGGGTCTGACCCCCGGGCTCCAACCCCTTCCAAAAACCGTCTAGCGTCTAAGTTAGAGTACCATGAGATAGTATACCAGATCAGGTGGTTCTGAATTGAAAACTGTAGTTTTTAAAAAAAAAATTTATGTGGGGGCTCTAACCCCCGGGCCTTGACCCGTTCCGAAAACGGTCTGCCGACTAAGTTAGAGTACCATGAGATAGTATACCAAATTTGGTGGTTCTAAGATGAAAACTGTAGATTTTACGAATTTTTTTATGAGAGGGGGGGCTCCGACCTGTAAACGCGACGAATTGACGTAGTCGACGAATTGACGTACTCGACGAATTTGTCCGCGACGAATTGACGCGCGACGAATCGTCGTGGTCGACGAATTGACGCGCGACGAATTGACGCATGCGACGAATTGACGCGCGACGAATTGACGCAGTCGACGAATTAACGCGCGACGAATTGACGCAGGCGACGAATTGACGTAGTCGACGAATTGACGCACGCGACGAATTGTCGTGACACCCCACTTAAGTACTTTGATAGTCCTTAGAAACAAGTGATAGTAAGAAAGAGATATATCTGGTTAGTAAGCTCGATGACATAAAAGCTCCCACCCAAGTTCTTCGAAACAAGTGATAATCTGAAGGAGAGATGTCTGATGAGTAAGCTGGATAACATAAAATCTCCCACCGAAGTCCTTTGATAGTACTTAGAAACAAGTTATAGTCAGAAGGAAAGATAGGTGGTGAGTAAGCTCGAAGACATAAATATTCCCACCCAAGTCTGATAGTCCTTAGAAACAAGTCATAGTCTAAAGAAGTGTTGTCTGGTGAGTAAGCTGGAAGACATAAAAGTTCCCACCAAAGTCCTTTGATAGTTCTTAGAAACAAGTGATAGTCAAATGGAGAGATGTCTGGTGAGTTATCTGGATGGCATAAAAGCTCCCACTCAAGTACTTTGATAGTCCATAAAAACACGTGATAGTAAGAAAGAGATATATTTGGTTAGTAAGGTCGATGACATAAAAGCTCCGACCCAAGTCCTTAGAAACAAGTGATAATCTGAAGGAGAGATTTCTGATGAGTAAGCTGGATGACATAATAGCTCCCACCCAAGTACTTTTATTGTCCTTAGAAACAACTGATAGTCAGAAGGAAAAATATCTGGTGAGTAGGCTGGATGACATAAAAGCTCCCACACAAATCTGATAGTCCTTAAAAACAAATGATAGTCTGAAGGAGAGAAGTCTGATGAGTAAGCTGGATGACATAAAAGCTCCCTTCCAAGTCCTTTGATAGTAGTTAGAAACAAGTGATAGTCAGAAGGAGAGATGTCTGATGAGTACACTCGATGACATAAAAGTTCTCACCCAATTCCTTTGTTAGTCCTTAAAAACAAGTGATCGTCAGAAGGAAATATATCTGGTGAGTAATCTGGATGACATAAACGCTCCTACTTAAGTCATATGATAGTCCTTAGAAACACGTGATAGTCAGAAGGAGAGATCTCTGATGAGTAAACACGATGACATAAAAGCTCCCATCCAAGTCCTTCGATAGTCCTTAGAAACAAGTGATCGTCAGAAGGAAATATATCTTGTGAGTAATCTGGATGACATAAAAGCTCCTACCCAAGTCCTTTGATAGTCCTTAGAAACAAGTGATAGTCAGAAGGAAAGATATCTGGTAAGTAAGCTGGAAGACATAAAAGTTACCACCCAAGTCTGATAGTCCTTAGAAACAAGTGATAGTCTGAAAAAGAGAAATCTGATGAGCAATCTGGATAACATAAAAACTCCCAACCAAGTTCTTTGATAGTGTTTCTGGTCAATGAAGCGGTGTGAGTTCGAGCGTTATCTTGAAGAAGCAGAATGTCCTTTGTGTCGACCAGTGCTGCTTCCTTCTTTTTCTGGTCCTCACGCTTACATTTCAGTTGTTCACACTACACTACACTGCACCAGTGACCGTTTGGCCACGTTGTAAGTGTTCATAATGAACAACACCACGTGCATCCCACTACACACACGCAGCATAGCTTTACGTGAATGCAGTGCTGGCATTCATGTGTGAGGAACTGAGTCACTGGTGGACAACCAATGTCTGGAAAATTTTGGGGTGCCGTATTGGACCCAGTTCTCATCACATGTGATTATGCTATCCAAAAATGATTCTTTCTCATACAGAGACAGAAAGGCTAGACAAGCTGAGACACGTTACTCTTTGTTCACTGTAGACAATTCGTGGGGGACCCACTTAGACAACTTGTATGCCTTTCCTATTGCATGTAGATGTCTTCGGACAGTTTTATCACTAATACCAAATGATTGGGCTAGTTCCTGGCGGGTTTGGTAACTGTCCTGCTCAATAGCAACTTTCAGGGCTTCTGTGTCAATGCTGACAGGACGACCACTGCGGGACTTCTGTTGAAGGGATTCATCTCCGTTTCTCAACTTTCGAAATCAATTCCGAGTTGTGCGTTTTATAACGTAGAAGTCTTTTTTGTACTTTTACGTTATTTAAAAAAAACATATCCATACGATGAAATAGTTCCTAAATTAAACCTTAACGGCCAGACGAAACATTTAAAACAGAAGTCAAACTTACGGAAATGATGCTTTATTCAAGGTTTTCTCCAACACATTGTAACATAACATAGCACTTCGTATTAAACGCTCCACACACCACACAGCTCCACAACACAACGTTCTCCAAGCAACAGTTTACTCGTAGTTTATATCTCTGGTTCTTATCATACTAGGCATACGTCACGTTCATTCAACCTCAACTATGTTGCCAACAGTATTCGTTTGAGAGAAAAGATATCCCGTTAAGTGCGAAGTATAACTGAGAATAAACTCAAAATTTACATAGGGAAAGAAACTAAAAAAGAAAGTTAATTTGGAATATACGTCACAGTTCCTTAACAGCATCTTCCCCGAATGCTAAGAAAATGCGACGAGTTGTTTCTCCAGTAGATGACCAAGTTTAAATTTGTATTACACAAATTATCTCCACTGATGCCGCTATTGTAACAGCACGTCTTTCCACTACCAAACTGCTTACTCATCTGATTCATATGGGCAGGGCATCTTGGGATTTCGGTTGATGAAATACCGCGGGCCGAACGCCATTTCTCTGCAATTTTTTTATTGAAGGTTTAACGACCACCGTGCGCATCTCAATGAGCTATAAGCAGTTACCCGTCCCTAATTTAGGGCTAGTGGTTCCAGGGAAGGGAGCGAACCAGTGCCGTAAGGCGAACACAATATTCATTCCTCATCGGGATTCTAACCCGGACCCTTTACTGATGAATAATCATAAGGCAGCGCTTAGACGACTTAGTGTTGTCGGGAATAATGCTTGTTCTTAAAAACGCGAAATTGCCTTTTCTGAAATAAAGGAATTACTGACAATGGGATATCGGTTCAAGTAGCTGCCCCTGTGAAAAAGTGGTTATGATCATTCGTCCATGATGAGTCCGGGTTCGGATACCGTTTAGGCATGGGCTTTGTGTTTTGTCTTACGGCACTGGCTCTCTCACTTCCCTGGAACTAGTGAATCTAAATTAGGGAACGAACGACTGCTTATTTCTCATTCAGTTGCTCAGGGTGGTCGTTAAGCCTTGAATTAAAAAGAAAAGTACTGAAGCTACATTATCTACCATCAAGTAATTTGACACCTGTGATACCAAAGGAAAACGAAGTTTATTCACCTTCAATAGTTGGCGGAGCCTCCACGATGGGCGATTACAGCTGCGACCCTCCGGGGCATACTCTCAACCAGGCGTTGTACGACGGCTAGCGGTATTTTCTTCCACTCGGCTTGGAGAAGACAGGTCAGTTCCTTCACCGATTTCGGACGGTGGGGGCACCCCTTAAGTCGACCCTCCAACTCTTCCCAGAGGTGCTCCATAGGGTTAAGGTCCGGGCTCTGCGCAGGCCAGTCCATTCGATTAACCCAATTGTCACCATACCAAGCCATGGTGGACCTTGCAACACGACAGGTGACATTGTCATCCTGAAAGTAACATGGGTCCACCCCGTAAAACTGCCACAACGTAGGAAGCGCATGATCACCCAAAATGGTGCAGTAGGTCTCGGCGTTGAGTCTACCAGGAATTGCGACCAAGGGTTCCGTGCCATACCAGGAGAAACACCCCCATAGCATAATTCCACCGCCGCCGAACTTCACTGTTGGCACAATACATTCCGGCAGGAGGCGTTCTCCAGGCAGACGCCAAACCCAGACCCTGCCATCCAAACGGTAGAGGGTGAACCTTGATTCGTCGCTCCAGAGAACCTGTTTCCACTGTTCAATGGTCCTCTGTCGACGTTCTTTGCACCACGTTAGCCGAGCAGCGCTATTGGACTTTATGATCAAAGGCTTGTGGTTGGCAGCACGTCCATGATAATCGAGCAGCTGGGCTTCCTTAAGGATGATATTTATCGAAAGAACACTCCCGAATGCCTGTTAAAACTCCTCGCGCATGTGGCCCATCGATTTGGTGCGGTTCTTCCGAATTTCTCTGGCCAGCACCCGTCCGTCTCTAACTCCCAGTTTTGTGGGTCTGCCGGGTCGGGGCACATTTCGACACTCACCTCTCGTCTTTCCCTTTTGAATCACGTAGGCCACTGTCGATTTTGGGTACTTCAACTTGCTGGATATGTCACGTATGGATCGGCCATTTCTGTGATACCCGATGATTACACCTTTCTCGAAATCAGAGAGCTCCGAACTGCGTGTCATCTTGCATGCGACTGGTTGCGTTTTTGTTTCCTACACGATTTTTAATGGCGGCGGCCGTGACGTGTATCAGGACCGCAGATATCGTCGATTGCAGGGGTGTCTAATTACTTGTTGGTAGATTGTGTATAAGAGGAAACATTTTAAAACGGAAATTTCGCTAAGATACAGATACCTATCGGCGACTTTGCTGCACGGTATTTTTAGTGAATTCACAACACTTATTTTTTGTAGTGCGTACACCAATTTTGCCTCATTGGAATTCGAATTCGGACCCATCGCGGACGATTAATCCGAAGCAAGCGTCTGAACCTATTCGGCCACCAGGGCTGTTAGAAAACTTCCGAGTTTGTAGACTGACGCACGTACAAATTGACAAACTTTGCTAAACCTTCTGAGCTGTGTTCTGGAGGAAACTTTTAAATTCCTCCCGCTCTCTTTTGATGAATTTCCGTTTCCAGTAGAAGTGATAATTTTTTTTTTGGGTGACTTATAAACCGAAGCACCCGAAGAAAACCCAGTGACGAGACTCGAGTTCAGTTTGCTCTGATGTTGTGCAGTGCGGCGCATGTGCCGGAATTCCGAGTTCCCTTGATCGATTGCTGAGAGCAATGATTACTGCGCTTTGGTGAAGATCCCCCCATTCGGCACCCCACCACGGTGACGGCAAGAAGGCCACTGCTTCTGCTTCTATCAACCGTGATGCTATTTAGTTAGGTACCCATCCTTTGGACGCGGGTCTCTCCGTCGATGCCCACTTTGTGCATAACCAACGGCCGAGAAAAGAGAGTGCCCTCCCGGCCCAATCCCACTGGAAGCTAGGAGCGTGTTTTGCGTGAGAGCTGTTGCTGTTGCGTGTTCCTTCTACTCCGGATCCCTGTATCTTCGGAAGCGCAAGAGCAATAAGATTAAAAAAAAATAAGAGAATGGTGAAAATAGTGATGATGATGGTAAACTCTGGTTTTAGTGCGTTCTGTGTGCTTAATACAATTGTCGGCAATTGATACGTTTCTTCTCAAGCCTGTCTTTATGGATCTGTTTCCTTAGAGATAACGACTCAACCTCTGGATCATTCACTTTTCCCCGTTTGAGGATTATTTCCCTGGGATGTGGAGCGTGTCTCGCTCATGAACGCAAGCTACGTAGGATAATGGAACTGTCTTTATTTCTTACGTTTATTACAGTAAATCTTCAACAAGGTAAGAACAAGAAATTTCAATTGCATGGTTTTTCCATTTCCGTACTTATGATAAAACTTGTAAATACCATAACAAATTTCATTTCAATTCATTATTTTGTGTCAGACATTTTGTAATTAAATTAAACTCGGAATTTTTTTAAGTCAAACACATTTTATAAAAATAACCTCCAATTTTCTAGTTTCCTATTTCCTTGCCTAAAAGTACTAAACTTCGTTTGAAATGGATTGAATCCTACCCAACGTAAAAGTGATCTCCCAAAGTAATAAGTTGAATTCTCCGATAGCAATATAATATGAAATTTTACTGCACGTATTTGTGTTAACGTACTTACGACAGCATTTGTGAATGCCACACCTTACTACATGAAATTTCATTTGAAATTAATTATTTCATGTCACATATTTTGTAATAAAATTAAACTCGGAAAATTCTACGTAAATCACATTTTATAAGAATGACCTCCAATTTTCTAGTATACCATTTCCGTGCCTAAAAGTACTAAACTCCGTTTGATGTGGATTGAGTCTTTCCTAACGTTTTGACATTAAAGTTATCTCCCAAAATAATAAGTTTAATTCTTCGGTAGCAATATTATATGAAATTTTACTGTATGTTTTTGTGCCAACACAGTTTTGGTAGCATTTGTAAATAGCAAACCTTACTGTGTCAAATTTCATTTTAAATTAATTATTTCATGGCACACATTTTGTAATTAAATTAAACTCGGAAAATTCTATGTAAAACACATTTTATAAGAATGACCTCCAATTTTCTCGTTTACTATTTCCTTGCCTAAAAAGTACTAACCTTGGTTTTGAAATGGATTGAGTCTTACCCAACGTTTCGACATTAAAGTGATCTCCCAAAATAATGAGTTGAATTGTTCGGAAGCAATATGATATGAAATTTTACTGCATGTTTTTGTGTTAACGCAGTTGCGATAACATTTGTAAATACGAAACCTTACTGTATGAAATTTCATTTGAAATTAATTATATCATGTCACACATTTTGTAATTAAATTAAAAAATTAATTACTTTCGAAATGTGTGACATGAAATAATCGGGAAACTCTAAGTCAAACACATTTTTTAAGAAAGACCTCTAATTTTCTAGTTTACTATTTCCTTGCCTAAAGGTACTAAAGTTCGTTTGAAATGGATTGAGTCAACGTTTTGATATTAAGTGATCTCGTTTTGAACCAACGTGTTTTGATATTAAAGTGATCTCCCAAAATAATAAGTTGAATTCTTCAGTAGCAATATAATATAAAATGTTATTGAACGTCTTTTGGGTAACGTAGTTACGATAGAATTTGTGAATACCACACCTTACTATATGGAATTTCATTTTAAATTAATTATTTCATGTCACACATTTTGTAATTAAATTAAACTCGGAAAATTCTAAATAAAACACATTTTATAAGAATGACCTCCAATTTTCTGGTTTACTATTTCCGTACATAAAAGTATCACACTTCGTTTGGAATGGATTGAGTCTTGCCCAACTTTTGATTTTAAAGTGATCTCCCAAAATAACAAGTTGATTTCTTCGAAAGCAATGGGATGTGAAATTTAACTGCACGTTTTTTGTGTTAACGTACTTACGATGTTAAGGTACTTACAATAGCATTTGTAAATAGCAAACCTTGCTACATGAAACTTCATTTGAAATTAATTATTTCATGTCACACATTTTGTAATTAAATTAAACTGCGAAAATTTTAAGTTAAATACATTTTATAGAAATGATCTGCAATTTTCGAGTTTATTAGTCGTACGTCAGTTTGTTGCCTAGTAGTAATAAACTTCATCTGAAATGAATTAAGTCGAACAAAACTTCATGTCATATGGGTTGAGTCTTACTCATCGTTTTGATATTAAAATGTTCTCCGAAAATGATAAGTTTAATTCTTCAGTAGCAATAGGATATGACATTTTATTGCTCGTCTTTTTGTTAACGTAGTTACGATTGCATTTGTAAATACCAAACTTTACTGTATCATATTTCATTTTAAAACAGTTATTTCATGTCACACATTTTGTAATGAAATTAAACTCTTAAAATTCTAAGTTAAATACATTTTACAGAAATGATCTCCAGTTTTCAAGTTGATTAGACAGATATCAGTTTGTTGCCAAAAAATAATGAATTTCATTTGAAATGGATTAAGTCGGACCAAACTTCATTTCGTACGGATTGAGGTTTGCGAAACTTCATTTTACATTGATATAGTCTTACCTAATGATTTTATTTATTTAAATGATCTCCGAAAATGGTATGTCGAAATGATCTCCAATTTTCTTGTCTTTTAGACATATGTCAGTTACTTACCTAAAATACTGAACTTCTTTTGAAATGGATGAAATCGGACAAGCCTTCATATGAACTGGATTGAGTCTTACCTAGCATTTTACTAATAAAATTTTCTGCGAAAATTATAAATTGAATTATTCGGTAGAAATATGATACAAAATCTTATTACACGTTTTTGTATTAATGTATTGTTGATAGCACTTGCGAATATGAAACTTGACTATATCGAACTTTACTTGAAAGTGATCATTTCGTGTAAGGCATTTTGCTATTGAACTAAATTCCGGAAATTCTAAATTCAGCTCATTTTACAGAAATGGTCTGCAATACTCAAGTTTCCTACCTAAGTCTACCAAATTTAATTTGAAATGCATTGAGTCCTACCAGAAATGTGTTATTAAAATTAACTCCGAAAATTATAAACTGAAATCTTTGCTACAGATATGATATGAAACTTTATTACCTTTTCTATTTGCGTACTTACGATAGCATTTTCAAATATGAAACCTTGTCAGACTAAACCACTTAAAATGGATTACAGCATATCGAGTAAGACAATTTTTTTATTAAACTCCGGAATTTGTAAGATAAACACATTTTATAGGAGTAATCTGCAATTTTCAACTTTACTGGGCATATATCAGTTTGCTTAAAAATACTGATCATCATTTGAAATGGATTAAGCCGTACCAAATATTTTGCTGTTGAAATGCAGTATGAAGATCATAAGTTAAATTCTTCGGTAGATACATTATATTCGCTATCATATTTCCTCGATATTTTCGCCTTGAAACTTCATTTGAAATAGAATACTTCACACGAAATATTTTGTTAGATAACTAAACTCCGAAAATTATAAGCTAAAATATATTATACTTTTATTTTCATCATTCAGACTTACTATATATAAATCGCCGTAAAGTATCAGATTTCATTTGAAGTGGATTATTTCGTCTAAAACACTTTGTTGTTAAAACGAAGAGCAAAAATTATAAATTGAATACATTTTATAAAAATTATAATCCCTTTACAGATACACTAAAATGTTAATCGCTTTGCAGATGTAGTTTCTTTTCTTAAAACAGAAACTTCTTTTGAAATGCATTACCAGATGAGGTAGAATAGATGTCTTCCGACTGCTTTGTCACTTACACCAAATACCAGATGAGGTAGATTCCATACAAAACACCGGTATGGCGTCTACCTCATCCCCCTGAGAGCTTTAAACCCTAATGAAACAGATCAAGTGTACATAGGCTCAACTTTACGCAACTTAAAATCCGGTTTGCTTAAACACTTAAGCGATGTCAGAATAGGCTCACATTCCACAGCCCTAGCTCGTCTGGTAGCTAGTGGCACACATAGACCATTATGAGACGAAGTTAAAATTCTCATTACATACAGCACCAAAAGTATAACCTTCTTTGCAGAAAGCTTATACACTGAGTGGCCACTTTATTATGACCACCTGACAGCTTTAGGCAAATGAGTTATGGTTGCACGCTGTTGTCGCCAGAGGGCGAGGCTAGTATAAAAAGGGAAAGCTTAGTGCTTGCGACAGTAGTAGAAATGATTTTTGGGTGACGAGATGGGTAAAAAATGAGATTTGACGGACTTTCAACGTGGGATGATTGTAGGAGCTCGGAACCATGGAGCGGGTATCACTGAAACCGCCGCATTCGTGAAATGTTCCAGAGAAGCTGTTGCTAAAGCGTTTAAAGACTGGACTGTCGGCCAAAATACTGGGTCTCTACGTGCAACGTGTGATCGTCATCGACTAGTGACTGCTCGGGCGGAACGGAGAGTGTCCAGACTAGTAACAGACAACAGAAGGGCAACAGTGCAGCAAATTACAGACCATCTTAATCAAGGATCCCCTAAAATGATTTCTGCGCGCACTGTTCGCCGTACACTGCACCGGATAAGATATGGAAGCCTAACGCCTGCTCGAACACCTTTGCTGTCTGCAGTTAACAAGAGAAAACGTCCTCAGTTCGCACAGGAGCACAAGGATTGGACAGTCGATAATTGGAAACAAATTATGTGGTCCGATGAATCACGTTTTCAGTTGCACCATTCCGATGGCCGAGTGAGAATTTGGCGGTAACAGCACGAAAGCATGGACCCCAAATGCATTGCTACAACCCTTCAAGCTGGTGGAGGCAACGTTATGGTTTGGGGAAAGTTTTCCTGGCATGCTTTGGGCCTATTAAATCGTATTAATCAACGTCTTATTGGCACATCATATCTAAACATCGTTGCGGACCAAGTGCATCCTGTCATGTGGATGGTTTATTCCAATGGCGATGGCTACTTTCAACAAGATAATGTGTCCTGCCGTAGTGCTCGTATTGTACAGGATTTGTTTCAGGAACATGCCGGTGAATTTATTTTGCTTAGGTGGCACCCACAATTTCCAGATCTCAACCCCATTGAGAATTTGTGGGATGAATTTGAACGAACCATCAGTCAGCTTGATCCACATCCCTGCAATCTCACACTCCTGGAAAGTGCTATTCATCAAGCAAGGTCTCAGATTCCACAAACCACCTATCAACATCTCGTGGAGTCCATGCCACGAAGAATCGACGCAGTATTAATGGCAAAAGTTGGCTCAACGAAGTACCGAGGGGGTGGTCATAATAAAGTGGCCACTCAGTGTATATCCACCATTATAGAGGTATTTGCGGTAATGACGATATGCCCTCTCTCCTCCCACGCGAATGGACTATTCTACTGCAACGTTGTGTAAAAAATAACAATTATAGTGGAATCATTAATACTTGTGCAACATCATATTGACTCTTTTCTTTCGCAATGCAGTGACTTGTTTGTCTCTTTCTGTGTTCACAACAACCTGCGTGAGCATGCGCTCTAATCACTTCTCTGTGTCATCAAATCCCTAGATATGTTGCGTGTCGTTGTACTCTGATGCCATTGGGTGAGCGACCTGAAGAAGATCACCAGTGTGATCGAAAGATCTCGTGTTTTTACATATCATATATTTTAAACTTGAAATATCGTCTTTTAATCTGATTAAATGTGTAAGTGCTCTTCATCATTTTATCAAAGGTTTTATTGAACAAGTTACTTATCGTGTGTGTTATGTATGAGAGAGGTCTACTCCCTTAAGAATATCGCTTGCAACACGAAAAACACATCTACTGTAATTCGTTTAAAAAGGTATATTTTGTACTAAATATTTTAAAATCAAACTAAACTCCGAGGTAGCAATCGACAGACATGATCTTCAACCTTCATATTGATTATACATATAAGCATTTCTCAGATAACAATAAAAACTTCATTTGAAATGCATTCCTTCGGGCAAGATATTTTATTATTAATCTCCGAAACTTACAAGTTGAAAATGTTAAACTGGTATTTTGTTTTCATTTTTCAGATTTACTGAAAATTTATCGCTGGAAAATATCGAACTTTGTTTAAAAATAATTATTTTGTACTAAATATATCTAAATCAAACTAAACTTTGAAATAGCAATCGATAGACAAGATTTTCAATTTGCACATTGATTACACATATAGAATTTACAAATTGGAAATATTTGATTGGTATTTTTTCACTTTTTAGATTTACTAAACATTTTTCTCTGGGAAATACTAAACTTCTTTTAAAGCAGATTATTTTGTGCTAAACATTTTAAAGATATGATCCGCTATCTTGACATTGTTTATACACATAAGATTTATCATATTAAAATAAATACTTTATTTGAAATGGGTTTCTTCGGGGAAGATATTTTGTTTGTAAACCCTAACTTACAAGTTGAAAATATTTGATTGGTATTTTTTTCATTTTTGATATATACTAAATATTACTTGCTGTAAAATACCAAACATCGTTTCAAATGGTTAACTTCGGCAAGATACTTTGATATTAAATTAAACTCCAAAACTTACAAGTTAAAACAGTTGACTTGTAAGTTTTTCACTTTCAGATTTACTTGACATTACTAGTCCTAAAATGTCAAACTTCATTTGAAATGGATTATTTTGTACTAAATATTTGAAAATCAAACTAAAATCCGAAGTAGTAATCGGTAGATATAGTCGTCAATCTTCATATTGATTATACGTATAGGATTTCTCAGATTAAATGAGAACTTCACTTAAAATGGGTTTTCCTTCGAGAAAGATATTTTCTTAGCAAACTCTGAAACGTTACAAGTCGAAAACATTTCATTGGTGTTTTTTTTTTCACCTTTCAGATTTACTAAACGTTACTCGCTGTAAAATCAACTTCATTTGGAATGGATTATTGTGTACTAAATATTTTAAAATCATGTTAAACTCAGAAGTAACAATGTTCATCTTGATCACCCATATAGAATTCCTCAACTTAAAATACCTAACTTCATTTGAAATGGATTACTTCGTGTAAGATATTTTGTTATTAATTTAAACTCCAAAAGTTACAAGTTGAAAAAAGTTGATTGATAATATTTTCGTATTTCAGATTTCCTAGACATTACTTGCCGTAAAATAACAAACACCATTTGAAACGGATTGTTCTGTACTAATTATTTTGAAATCAAACAAATTTCGAAGTAGGGATCGAGAAATATGATCTTTAATCATCATATTGGTTATTCACATGGAATTTATCACCAAAAATTATCAATCATCAATCTTCAATTGAAATGGATTACTCTGAGTAATATATGTAGTTTGTTATGGTTGATTTTGTTTTCACCTTTTATATGTACTAGACATTACTGGACGTAAAATATGAACTTTTATTTTAAGTCGATTATTTCGCATGAAACCTTTTTTTCTTAAATGCAAAAAAATTTAGAAGAATGCATATGGTAAAACTAATCATCGCCTTTCACGTTTACTACACAATATGAATTTAAACCAATAAAAATTATTTTGGTATGGAATACTTTCCACGGCATCATCATCATCTTCTTCTTCTTCTCCTCGTTTTTTTTTTTTTATAAATTGAATCCCGACATTTGACAGAAATTATGTACCTTTATGTTTACTGGACACATTTAAATTCCTTCCTCTAAAATATTAAACTGGATTTGCTGGTTTTAAAATGGATTAGTCACACCAAATAGTTGTTTGATTAAAATGAACTGCGAATACAATAAGTTGTACACATTTGATGAAAATGGTTTTTACGGTTTAGATTTATTGGACTTACAGGAATTTATCCCCTCAAAATGTTGAACTTCTTTTCAAGTGGATTATTTTGTACGTGACATTCTGTTATTGAAATGATCTTGGAAAATAATGAATCGAAAGTTTCGGTAGATATGATATTCTACTTTCAGATTTTCTAAACATATGTGACTTTTAATCTTAAGATAACAAAATTCAGTTTGAACGGAATCCTTCGCGCAGGGGCGGATTTATACTGTAGGGGGCCCGTCTCACTGAACCATTTCGGGGCTCCTCGTTTTAAGAAACATCCCGCTTCCGTGCATATTTACTACAATTTTTAAATGGACTATAATCAATTTCATCATCAAATAATTCCATTATTATTCTATATTTGCAACAAAGAGAAACACTGTCATGAAAGATATACGAGATTACGCCATATAATACAAATTTTGAAGATGACAATCCGAATTTTGGCGTAAATGTGACCAGGATGGTAAGTCAGATAATATACGAAAACTTGAAAATTTTCGTCGTCCTGGAGCGGGACTCGAATCCGCGTCTCCCAGAAAATGCCTGGGTATGCTAACTACTACACCACCCAGAACGGCCAAGTTTCAAGTTTCCGATCAATTTGAATATAACCATCACAGGCTTCGCTAGTCGAAGCAACCGGCATTCATATTTAGCGAATCTGGAATATATAAGAATCTTATCCCGTGTTTGCCCGGAGAAGCAGATAAATCATGAAGGAAATACGGAACTACGTCATATAATACAAATTTTGAAGATGACAATCCGATTTTTGGCGTAAATGTGACAAAAATGGTAAGTCAGATAATCTGGAGGTTAAGAATCTTATCCGAGCAAACACGGGATAACATTCTTAACCTCCAGATTCGCTAAGCATGAATGCCGGTTGCTTCGACTAGCGAATCCCGTGTTGGTTAATCTCAAATTGATCGGAAACTTGAAACTTTGTCGTTCTGGGTGGTGTAGTGGTTAGCATAAACTGGTGTTTTCTGGGAGACGCGGTTTCGAGTCCTGCTCCAGGACGTTGAAATTTTTCAAGTTCTCGAATATTATCTGACTTACAATCCTTGTCACATTTCCGCCAAAAATCGGATTGTCATCTTCAAAATTTGTATTATACGGCGTAATCCCGTATTTCTTTCCGGATTTATCTGCTTCTAGGGCCAAACACGGGATAAGATTCTTAACTTCCAGATTCGCTAAACATGAATGCCGGTTGCTTAGACTAGCGAATCCTGAGTTGGTTAAATTCAAATTGATCGGAAACTTGGAATTTGGTCGTTCTGGGTGGTGTAGTGGTTAGCATACCCGGGCATTTTCTGGGATACGCGGGTTCGAGTCCCGCTCCAGGACGATGAAAATTTTCAAGTTTTAGGATATTATCTGACTTACCATCCTTGTCACATTTACGCCAAAAATCGGATTGTCATCTTCAAAATTTGTAAGAGAAACACCATTTCGTTTACTTTCAAACACAGCATCACGTTTATAACAAATTCGTCCTGCATTGAATTGCAGCAGAATTGTCTATAACTTTATCATAATTGACATGATTCAGCGCATTACTATCTCTCTGTATAATACAGAAAATCTGCTCAAGTGCTCTTGAATGTACATAGTTTTTAACTCTTTTAAGAGCACTGAATGATCTTTCACCACTTGCATTAGATATTGGTAAAGTAAGGAAAATTTAAAGAATAGTTTCCACATTTGGAAATGTCTCTTTCAAACCGTCTCTGTCCACAAGCAGTGTGCAGCACTCTTCCGGCCGGACTGAGGATTGATCTTGATCCATGAGATCCACAAAACGACGGAAGTGCTGCAGTTCATCACAAAACAGTTTTCCATCTGTCATTTGAATATACCTTGGAAATATTGCTGAAGTCACATTTCTCAGAACGGTCATGTTCATTCCAAAATCAACTTTGGATAGGTCGAACATTCAGTATATTCTAACTTTGCTTTTCCTTTCTCCAGCTCAATCACCAGGTTGTCACATATAGCATTTAGTACCTACAGGGTGTCCCACAAAGGACTCCCTGATTTTAAAATGAAATAACACGGAAACGGAGATCGATAGAAAAAAAAAACAAGTGGTATGTCTATTTGAAAAGCCGTAAAAATTTGATACAGAAGTTTCAAATGTATTAATTAAAAATGTTGCCGAAAGGTGGCGCTGTACGCTGTAGTCGCAGTGCGGAGTCCTGTAAATAATGCTGTGAAGCACAGAGCGATCAGTCTTCGGACAGTTTCGCTGTCGAAACGTGAAAGGAGGTTAACGTACTGAAGGAAGTGGATGAAGTCATGTATTCCGTAGAGCAACGTGTTTTTCTGGTACTCGAGTATCAGGCACTTCGTGGTTTATGCAAGATGGGGCCCGGTCACACCGTACCCCAGCGGGTTTTGGCCTTTCTTGAGGAATACTTCGGGAATAGAGTCATTGCTTTGAACTATTCCACATTTACTGGAACAATCATGGATTGGCTTCCACACTCACCCGAACTTACCCCCCGCGACTACTTTTTCTGGGACACATTGAAGGACACTGTTTTCCAGAACAATCCTGCAACACTGGACGAGCTTGAAGAGTTGATCGGTGAGGCATGTGCGTCCATTTCCGTTGACACACTACAGAGGGTGACTGAAAATTTCATTCTTCGTTTGCGCCATCTCTGTGCTGCGAAAGGTGCACATTTTGAATCGATTGTCATGTGATTGCAACGACTGCTTGCAAAGGGCAGCTTATAGACTATTTCCCGGACTCCGTACTGCGACTACAGCGTACAGCGCCACCTGTCGGCAACATTTGTAAGTAATTTTGAAACTTCTGTATTAAATTTTTACGGCTTTTCAAATAGACATACCACTTGTTTTATTCTTCTATCGATCTCCGTTTCCGAGTTATTTCATTTTAAAATCGGGGAGTCCTTTATGGGACACCCTGTACACTCGAATCTTTTCTTTTCCCTCCAGATGAACTTCATTTTCTGTACTTTCTCATCAGCAAGGCTTTCTTTTTATTCTCCTTTTGTAACTCTCATCATCGTCTGGTTGCTCCACATAAGTAGACAAATTCGAGGCTTCCATGTCAGTGCCAGAATAGTCGTTACGTACATGATCAAAGAAGAGTTTCAGAGACTGAAGTAGAACTACGGGCATCTTCATGTTTCCATCCTCTTTCTGCAAGTATTTGCTTACTTCGTCGATCCGTTGCAACAGCCGGTCCCACAAGACAGTTATGAAGGCAGTTTCATATTTGTCAAACTTTTTTGTTTTGCCAATAATTTTGCTTCTGTTTTGACTAAAGTCTTTTCAGTTTCACACTCAGAAAGTTTAATTAATGCTTTTCTAATCTCACTATACGTCGTCGAAGTCGTGACGTCACGGAATGGTGACTGGGCATAAACACACGTTGTTTACATGTTAGCGAACGGGAGTTTTATTGTTGACGGCTGTCGATAGTCCTGTAAAAATGATTTTTTAAGGTGAAACTGAATATATTAGATATAGTTTTATGCTTTGCAGGATACTATAATCGCCAGACTGTCAAAAATCAGTGTTCATTTTATAGATTTCCAAGAAGCAAATGGAAAACATGCCCTATGGACTAAAAATTCGGTAAATTTATAGTTTAGCCTCCTAAACTATTTGGATACGTATTTGGAAAAAATGAGATATACATATGTTAAAGAATGTAATTTGATGGCAAATGGTAAAAGAATTTCATCTTTAAAATGCATTTTAAGGATTTGTACTGTGAAACTTAGCTCCAAGTACGACGACGTGAATACCGCTGCGGGAGGCCTAACACAACTCCGCAGCGGTCACTACGGCATGGCTCCGATGAAACGAAGGTCTCGCTCCGGCGGCCAACTAACTGGCGGAAGAGTACAAGAGGATCCGGGTACGTTCTTGCCAGGAAAGCGTTCCATCATGTACTGCTATGCTACAGAAAGTAGCTCATCTCAAATCTCACCACGTGTTTTGAAAAACTGCGACAGAAATGAACTATTTTCTGTCAGGTAGCACTACAAATTTGAACGCTTTCCTGGCAAGAACATCCCCAGTTCCTGTTGTAATCTTCCGCCAGTTAGTTGGCTGCCGGAGCGAGCCCTTAGTTTCAGCGGAGCTACTTTAGCGGAACCATACCGTGGTCGCAGCGGTATTCACGTCGTCGTACTTGGAGCTAAGTTTTACAGTACAAATCTTTAAAATGCATTTTGAAGATGAAATGTTTTCACCATTTGCCATCAAATTACATACTTTAGCAGATATGTATCTCGTTTTTTCTTATTCTTCGGAAATATATAGCTAAATAATTTAGGACGCTAGACTACACATTTACCCTTTCTTTCATAGGAGCATAAATTTGACCACGCATTTCCTCGCTATGCGGTTCATAATAAAATAACTGGATGTAAAAGGACGTCACAGCATTTTCACAGCGTTGAATTAGCTTTAAATTGTCAGAAAAAAATGCAGAAATTGCAAAATATGTGCACGTTTTACCAATAACGTTGAAGCGTTATGGGAATCATGGAGGAACAGACATTTGTTTATGACCAGCACCCTCTTGTGACGTCACACTTTGACGACGTATAAGCTCCTCTGATACAGCATTAGCTCTTGCTGACCATTGAATGTCATACAACTGTTTCACAATGTGTTGATGTGGTTGAAGGTGAGATTTAAGTATTACCCAACGATGAGTGAAGGCTGAAAAAAGTACCGTATATACTCGTGTATAGGTCGACTTTACTTAATGAAATATTTGGGTCGAAATTAGGGGGTCGAACTATACACGGAAACTATTTCTGATAGGTTGAAAACCAAAATTTTGATGTCTTATGGAAATGCGAATACTTAGCCCCCTGCGCCCTCAGTTCATTTGCAGTTGTGCATATTTAGTCATTTTCCGGGTGTTACTGGTACAGAAGAAAATTATTGCTAAGAATTTTCTTGATGTTACATGTACGAGTGTTTTTTATTCACTAATAGAAAAACTCATTTCGCAAGGATGTCTCAAAGTCCGTTTTAGATCTGTCGATATGGCCTCAACTGCCCCGCTGGTAAATCACCCAGAGGAAAGAGGTGAACGCGTCAGCCAGTAGTTTTAAGTTGCACCGTGCCGTGACCTACGACCGTGCTCGATTCTCGACGGGATGAAGAGAGAAAAGACCAGACTATTGAAAAAGGAGACCACTGCCCATGCTTAGCGACTGCGGAGAAGAGAGGCGTGACAATCTACGGAACAGCGGTAACTTGATCAATGCATCCCGAAAACGAAAGTGTTTAAACTTGGCCGATCGCTCAGATAACGCTGCCACGGATAGTAAAAACGTGCATTATTTTAACAACCTACTTACGTTTGTTATTAAATTGAGTGTGCCCTGGCCCTAAACATCAAACAAACAGTAACCTTTTCTGAAGACTAAGAGCGAGGAAAAAAGGATTGCATGTTTACTGAACAGGACGATGCCAATTGTTTTTCACAAACACGGTGGAGAAGGGGAATTAAATTCGAGAGTAGATAAAGGACCTCTCTTTCAATCACACACTCCAAATATGTTTCAGGAAGTGTTTTTTTCTTTTTAAATGACGGTGTGATTTACGACGTTTCTTAAAATTCCTTTTAAATAGCGATGTGACTTACGATATCACGATTCGTTTGCTGCGGGAGCAAATGCTTTTCTCTCCATGAATGAAGTAACTGCAGAAAACGCGCTCCCAAGTGGACTATGTGCAAAAGTGGGTTCATATATAGTTAAAGTGTGTAGCGTTCCCCTGAAAGCTCTCTAACCAGGGTGGTGAGCCCTATCAACTTCCCAGAATTGTGCCTCTATTCTATCCACATTTTGCGGGAAACTGCCGCGAGCAACATTGCGAGAGCCAGCTACAACAATAAATAGTAGGTTCACATTTCCGCATGTGGGCGCATCCTCGGAATATATATATATATATTTTTTATTTATACACAATATAGGTAGGTATACAAAAACTGCAAATATTCAGATAAAAATCGGGGGGTCGACCTATACAAGAGTACATACGGTATATACTTTTTAAACAAAATCAACGTAAGCTTCAGCATATCTGCAGCATCATTGCCTACTAAATTCAAAGAATGGCTTAAGCATAGCACATAAAATGCTGTGAGATTTCTTTCAACTATTTTTTTTTGAAGGCTAGTATATACACCTGAAGTGTTCAAGGCATTGTCATAGCATTGGCCTCTACATTTTTTATATCTAGCCCTGGATCTGAATTATTTTCAGGAAAGTACCGGTTATGTTGAATATCAACGGAATTGGGTCAAAGGTCATGGCACATAAGCAATATTTATTCCACGGCCATTATTATCATAACTTACATAAAAATTATTCTATTGCGACAAAACTTTAGTATGTTATTTTGGAGGTATACTGAACCGGTTCTGTTGAATATATTCGAAACGAAGTCAAAGGTCAGGACACAGGAGCGACATTTATTCCACAGCCATTATCCTCATAATTTGAGTAATGATTTCTGGTATGTTGGAAAGCGTATCATAATCAATGTATTGCACGATTTTAATAACGTGTTACGTTTTCCAACCGTAGGTGGAAGAAGCGTATATGCTACAGCTTTGTCCGTCTGTCTGTCCGCACGATAACTTGCGCAAAAATGGTTCGATTTCGATGAAATTTTAGTATGTGGTAGGAGACAACCTAGGGAATAAACATTTTTGAAAATGGACGAAATGGGGTCAAAGGTCCGGACATACGAGCCGGATCCGTTACATCGTCATTTTGCGTCATACGTTACGTGAAAATGCTTCGATTAAGTTAAAACTTTATCATGTTGTTCTGGAGCTTTACTGAACGGGTTTTGTTTAATATCATCAAAATGGGGTCAAAGGTCAGGGCACAGCAGCGAGATTTATCCCACACCCATTATCCTCATAACTTGATTAAAAATGTTTCTATTGCAACACAACTTTAGTATGTTGTTCCGGAGGTATACTGAACCGGTTCTGTTTTATATAGAAATGGGGTCAAAGGTCAGGGCACAGCAGCGAGATTTATCCCCGCCCATTATCCTCATAACTTGACTAAAAATGCTTCTATTGCAACACAACTTTAGTATGTTGTTCCAGAGGTATACTGAACCGGTTCTGTTTAATATCATCGAAATGAGGTCAAAGGTCAGGGCACATGAGTGAGTTTTATTCCACAGCCAATATCCTCATAATTTGCGTAATAACTTGAGTAATGATTTCTGGTGTGTGGAAATCGTATCATAATGAATGGAATACGTGATTTTATTAGCTTGTTTACGCTTTCAAACTTTAGGTTGAAGAAACGTATATGCTCCAGTTTTTTCCCTCCGTCTGTCCGTCCGCACGATAGCATGCGTAAAAATAGTTCGATTTCGATGAAATTTTAGTATGTGCTACGGGACAACCTCGGGACGAACCATATAGGAAATGGACGAAATGGGGTTTAAATTTAAGGAAATAGGAGCTGGAGGCCTTCCATCGCTTTTATGCGTCATAACTTTTGCAAAAGTGCTTCGTTTGCGACAAAACTTCAGCATGTTGTTCCGGAGGTATACTGAACCAGTTCTGTTTAATATCATCAAAATGGGGTCACAGGTTAGGGCACAGGAGAGAGAGTTATTCCACAGCCATTATTCTCATAACTTCTGGTATGTTGGAAAACATATCATAATCAATGAATTGCATGTTTTTACTAACTTGATTTTAATAAATCCAACTTTCTGATCATACCTTGTAAGCTACAGAACTTTGAAATCTTTTAAGTTTCTCTCGAGCATGGAAACTGGTGATGAATTATAGAGATGGAGTTTAAAGAAAAGAATAGCGAAACAATGAAAGAATAGAATCACCCGACATATTCTGTAATATGAGAACCTTCATTTAATAGCTTTCAACTGGGCAATGAAGCCACTTTAAAAAAACTTTTGTCTTATTCTTTATGCAGAATACGTAACTCGATCTTCAAGAAACAATTTATTTCTCCGTTCACTAAAAGATTTCTGAACGGGGATTGTCGAATGGTGAACAATAGTCAGAAAATCTCAATAAAATGCGTGCTGGAAAAGCCGAGAAAGTGGGAGATCTATGTATGAGAATACATCATACTATGAAGCTTTAAGTAAATGGCAGCGGCATGAAATAACGTCAACTTAGTGTGACGCAATACGTGTGAGGACTTTGAAATGCGACTCCCCCCTCTACCCGCACGCACGCTCTTTCCTTTATCTTTCCGAACTGAAGTAGAAAATTCAATCATTTCTTCTCTTAGATATCGATTGCCAGTTCTTTTTTCTACGACCTAAGAGTAAATGTATGTTGAGAAGTCGATTAACCGGTTAAAGGTATTCTAAACCCAAGCATGGCTGGCTTCGTCCGCTGAGTGGGGAATTTTCCTGGCATGGTTTAAATTGTCTCCGACTGGATCAAGACTGGATCGTATTTCGGGGAAGATAAGACATCGCTCGGGATATAAATTCATGGGGACTTTCGATTTCAGAGAGAAATTGCAGGTCCTTGTAAAATGAAATGCGAACACAAAGAATTTACCAACAGCCAATTCCCCCCGATATTTGCAATTGATTATCTGAAATAAAGGTAATTTAAACTTTAACTTAAGCGATCTGCTCTCTAGCATGAGTGACGCGATGTGTGCTGTACAGTAATTTGCTAAAAATTTAAGACCACCTGTCAATTTATTGAAATTTAAGATTTTCAAACAAACAACTAATTACTAGTCAAAGATATTTCAAATATGTTAGTAAAATCATGCAATGCATTGATTATGATACGCTTTCCAACATACCAGAAATCATTGCTCAGGTTATGAGGATAATGGCTGTGGAATAAATCTCGCTCCTGTGTCCTGACCTTTGACCCCATTTTAATAATATTCAACAGAACCGGTTCAGTGTACCTCCGGAACCACATACTAAAATTTTATCGCAATAGAAGCATTTTAGTCAAGTTATGAGGATAATGGCTATGAATAAATCTCGCTCCTGTGTCCTGACCTTTGACCCCATTTCGATAATATTCAACAGAACCGGTTCAGTGTACCTCCGGAACCACATACACATTTTGTCACAATAAAAGCATTTTAGTCAAGTTATGAGGATAATGGCTGTGAATAAATCACGCTCCTGTGTCCTGACCTTTGACCCCATTTCGATAGTATTCAACAGAACCGGTTCAGTGTGCCTCCGGAACCACGTACTAAAGTTTTGTCGCAATAGAAGCATTTTAGTCAAGTTATGAGTATAATGGCTGTGAATAAATCTCGCTCCTGTGTCCTGACCTTTGACCCCATTTCGATAATATTCAACAGAACCGGTTCAGTGTACCTCCGGAACCACATACACATTTTGTCACAATAAAAGCATTTTAGTCAAGTTATGAGTATAATGGCTGTGAATAAATCACGCTCCTGTGTCCTGACCTTTGACCCCATTTCGATAATATTCAACAGAACCGGTTCAGTGTAACTTCGGAACCAGATACACATTTTGTCGCAATACAAGCATTTTAGTCAAGTTATGAGGATAATGGCTGTGAATAAATCTTGCTCCTGTGTCCTGACCTTTGACCCCATTTCGATAATATTCAACAGAACCGGTTCAGTATACCTCCGGAACCACATACACATTTTTTCGCAATACAAGCATTTTAGTCAAGTTATGAGGATAATGGCTGTGAATAAATCTTGCTCCTGTGTCCTGACCTTTGACCCCATTTCGATAATATTCAACAGAACCGGTTCAGTGTAACTCCGGAACCAGATACTAAAGTTTTGTCGCAATAGAAGCATTTAGTCAAGTTATGAGTATAATGGCTGTGAATAAATCTCGCTCCTGTGTCCTGACCTTTGACCCCATTTCGATAATATTCAACAGAACCGGTTCAGTATACCTCCGGAACCACATACACATTTTGTCGCAATACAAGCATTTTAGTCAAGTTATGAGGATAATGGCTGTGAATAAATCTTGCTCCTGTGTCCTGACCTTTGACCCCATTTCGATAATATTCAACAGAACCGGTTCAGTGTAACTCCGGAACCAGATACTAAAGTTTTGTCGCAATAGAAGCATTTTAGTCAAGTTATGAGTATAATGGCTGTGAATAAATCTCGCTCCTGTGTCCTGACCTTTGACCCCATTTCGATAATATTCAACAGAACCGGTTCAGTATACCTCCGGAACCACATACTAAATTTTTGTCGCAATACAAGCATTTTAGTCAAGTTATGAGGATAATGGCTATGAATAAATCTCGCTCCTGTGTCCTGACCTTTAACCCCATTTCGATGATATTCAATTGAACAGGTTCAATACATCTCCGGAACAACATGGTAAAGTTTTGTCGTTCAATATCACTTTATTAGACAACTAATAGTGTGCAATACAACGGGGGCATATAACGTGGGCAAAAGGCCAAAAAGACGTGGACAAAATCACAGTTTTCCACGTGAGGCATTAAGGAGAACAAAACATAAGAAAAAGAACTATGGGCGCGGGGGCCACTCTCTCAAACAGAGAGAGATATTTTGAGGAACATGAAATATACAGGACATTAAGCATGGCAAAAGTCAAGCAGGAGTCTAAGGGCTAACACTCTGGAAGATACTGGAATAATAAGGAACTGGTGTTAGCGAATAAGGGAAGGAGAAGGCTGGATATTTATACATAGCACGTTTCACCCAACGCCCATAAGAGCGGCAATAATCACCATAAGAAGAAAAGTCTTGTTGGGAAGGAGGATCTGGAGCAAGAGGTTTACGCCGCCGCCGGGAACGTCGAGCCGTAGAAGATGTACAAGTAAGGGAAGTACCATCAGCAAAAGTCGAGGAAGGCAACGATGGAGCATGATGAAGCACAAGTGAAGCAGCACTGGCAGGAACAATCGATGAGGCAGGAACAGTGGCTGAAGCTGATGGAAGGACAACAGGAACGGCTGTAGAGGAAGATGACACGTCTGAAGGCAAATGATCACACTGTGATTCGGAGGATGCAGATTCAATGGACATGACAAGAGTTGCTGGGAGTTTAGAACTCACAGAGACGATCGGCATGAGAGAGCTGATAAGAGGCGGAGTAGGATCTTCTTCCGGCGACTCAGGATTTGGCGAAGCAGAAGTGTCTAGAGAAAAAGGCCAAATGGAGATATCAACAGAAGACATGTGCAACACAGAAGACACTACAGGGCTGCCAGTTGAGGGCCCTGTAGAAAATAGACTTGCTTGAAGGGAGCACGGCGGTGAACAGGAAGTTGAGACAGAAACATCTAGGAGTGAGCACTGCAGATGACGAGCAGAAGACGAAGCAACATCAACCGTCGGTAAAGGAAAATTAAATGACGGAGAATCTGGAGGCACAGAATCAGATAAGTTGCACTGGGGCGGCGAGGAAGCAGGAGAAAAAAGGCAACTAGTAGACGCTGGTTCTGTGGAGACGAAGAGCGGAACCATAGAAGTGAAGACCGCAGTCGAACATGGAGACAATGGACTGACAGGAGCAGAAGATGAAGGCGTAGAGGGTGACTGAAGGCATTTCAACGAGATCTGGGCAGAAGACGGCCTCGACGGAGAACATCCAGGAGAGCTGTCGGTAGTAGATGATTAGAAAAAATATTCTCCGGAGAAACACGTGTAGTAGAAGAATCAGGGGCAGGGAACAAACCACCCGAAACCAGAAGCTGCAAATATGTAGAAGGAAAAGTCGACAAAGATGTGGATGATAAAGAAAAGTCACACGATTCTGGCAAAGCAGAAGGGCGAATGGAAGTCGAAAAATCCGAGTTCGGCAAGAAGAACTAAGGTGACCGGGCAACTTGCAAGAAAAACAATGGTAGGCGGTAAAAACACTGACAGTGCGAGTGTGTGCACCGCAGATAACTTGAAAAGCTGTCGGACAGGAAACAATGGACTGTTCGTCAGGAAAAACGACGAGAGCTTGACGTCGAAAACTATAATAGGGACGATTCCCTTGATCATCTGAAGCAGCAGGCAAAGTCTTAATAGGGCCAATAACTAAACCACATTGAGAAAGGAAAGCAAGCAGTAAATCGTTGGAGAGTTCAGGAGGAACTGGAGATAAACTAACGAGAGTAGGGCAATGAGCAAGAGGAATTGCGAACAAACTTTTGTCGCAGATTGAAATTGGAGAAGAAAGGACCAACTCAACTTGAGCGGGATTGGAAAAATTAACCAACACCGAGCGAGGTCTTCGTGTGATGTGCGTGATGGCATCAGGTGGAACAATCTGATGGAGTGCTGAAGTGTAAGCTGTAAGTTTAGTATGTGGAAGCGCGAAATATTTTACTCCGAGAGCTAAAGAAGCAAAGAAAGACTTCCCCGGTGACGAGGACCTTAATAAATGAGTTGTTAAAACGGATCCGGTACGAGAAAATAGGAAGCCCAAGGCAGTGGAGAGAGCATCCGAGGGGAAGGCAGTGACGGCGGGCGAAGAGAGATGAGTTGAATTCTCAAGTAGTACATCCGGAGGAGGCGTCAGTGGTCGAATAAAAGCAGTAGACATAGTACAAATCAGAAACTGTAAAGCAAAGCAGCACAATCACGAGAGCGTAAGACGATGGAGATTGCAAAAAGGCACGTAAAAAGGCGGACGATGACGTCACCCAAGGACCACTATCAGAGGGTGACGTAAACGGGAAGGCGTGTAGATAACAGGAAGATAAGCACACAAGGCAACTGAATAGAATGCTGGTGAGAAGACAGAAGGAAGTCAAGGCAAGTCACGATGCGATGGTCAGATGTAAACATACCCATCGAGATGAAAAATGAAGGAATATCGGTATAAAATTAATTTACTGGTGCTGAAAAGTAGCTGAGAAGATTGCTGGCAGCCTATTACTTGAACAGGGTATGCAGGAAAGGAACAGCAGGCACTGGAACATGTACTTGGGTACACACTTGAGAAACGCAGTACGGTGTAGTGGGTAGGTAAAATTATGATAAAATTCGAAGTAAATACGTACTTTCTGACTCCCAAAAGTAGCAGGAAAGGTGGCACATACCCTTATACACACACGGAAGACAGGAGTCGGAAGCAATGGACTATTTGACCGAGCAAACTGGACGAAAATTGAGGAGCTCGAGAGGGCACGTCCAACGACAGTTTTGTCGCAATCGATACATTTTTACGTAATTTATGACTCATAAAAGCAGCGGAATGGATCACGCTCCAGTGTCCCGACCTTTGGACCCATTTTGCTCATTTTTAATAGGGTTCGTTCCCCAGTGGTCGAACCTATTAAAAATGAGTCACATATTAAAATTTCATCGAAATCGAACCGTTTTTACGCAAGTTGAGACGTATAAGGGCACAGGAATGGATCCCGCTCCTATGTCCTGACCTTTGACCTCATTTCTCCCACTTTCAATAGAGTTCATCCCCAGTGGTCCTCTATCACATACTAAATTTCATGAACCCGATTTCGCTCATTTTTAATAGGGTTCGTCCCCAGTGGTACCCAATCACATACTAAAATTTTATCGAAATCGAACCATTTTTACGCACGTTATGACGTATAAGGGCACTGGAATGGATCCAGCTCCTATGTCCTGACCTTTGACCTCATTTCGCCCATTTTCAATAGAGTTCATCCCCAGTAGTCCCCTATCACATACTAAAATTTCATGCAAATTGAACCATTTTTACGCAAGTTATGACGCATAAGAGCAATGGAATGGATCACGCTCCTATGTCCTGACCTTTGACCCCATTTCGATCATTTTCAATAGGGTTCGTCCACAGGTGGTTTTCTACCACATACTAAAATTCCATCATAATCGAATAATTTTTACGCAAGTTATAACGTATTAGGGCAATGGAATGGATCACGCACCTATGTCCTGACCTTTGACCCCATGTCGCCCATTTTTCAACAGGGTTCGTCCCCAGGTGGTCCCTGACCACATACTACAATTTTATCGAAATTGAACCATTTTTACGCCAGTTATCGTGCGGACAGACGGACAGACGTACAAAGCTGGAGCATATACGCTTCTTCAACTTACGGTTGGAAAGCGTAAAAAACTGACACCGCAGATGAATACTTACATTCTTTAAAACACAAATTGACCAAAATCAGTACTTTGTGAGGACACCTTTGTTTTTTATAACGGACAGAATACGATGTGGCATGCCCTTAATGAGGGATTTGCAGTAGTCACTTGAAATGTCATTGCATCACACCTACTTTATCGCGTCAATCAAAGCTTGGGAATTTGATGGACTGTTTTTCTGCTACCTTGTCTTTTAAAATGGTCCATAAATTTTCGATGGGGTTAAGGTCGGGAGTATTACGGGCCAGTCAAGCAGTGTTATGTGCAGTGGCACATATTAGGGGCTAGTAAGGCTAACTGCGAAGCCGAGAATGCACAAATAAAAGTCAGTTACGCCTCTTTTGATTAAGAGTATATGGCCAGCAAAGACCAACGAGCCTCCTAGTGAAGAGCTGGTGTCATCGCGACATGATTGGAAGACTTTCGACATGATCACCGACTAGCGTTTCCATGCCAACATAAAGGAGCGTGTGAATGGGCCATTGCTTTGGGCAAAGGGTTCGCTTAAAAAAGAGAAGACCTAAACTACCTTAGTCTCTCACAGCAACAACACGTGTTTTGCGAGGTTTGTTTCAGGTATGTGAAATGTCAATGAATTAAAATCAGTAGTTGCATCTTAAATTCGTGGCTTTGTTGGATTCGAACTGTTTTGATAAGTCATGAAAGAAATATGGGATTTCACCGTATAATACAAATTTTGAAGATGACAATCTAATTTCTGGTGTAAATATGACAAGGATGGTAAGTCAGATAATATCCGAAAACTTGAAAATTTCATCGTCCTGGAGCTGGACTCGCGTCTCCCAGATAGCGCCCGGGTATGCTAACCACTACACCACCCAGAACGACAAAGTCTCAAGTTTCCGATTAATTTGAATATAACCATCACAGGATTTGCTATTCAAAGCATCCAGCATTCATGTTTAGCGAATCTGGAGGTTAACAATCCTATCCCGTAATTGCCCGGAGGAGCAGATAAATCATGAAATAAATACGGGATTACACCGTATAATACAAATTTTGAAGGTGACAACCCGATTTTTGGTGTAAATGGGACAAGGATGGTAAGTCAGATAATATCCGAAAACTTAAAAATTTTCATCGTCCTGGAGCGAGACTCGCGTCTCCCAGATAGAGACCGGGTATGCTAACCACTATACCACCCAGAACGACAAAGTCTCAAATTTCCGATTAATTTGAATATTAATCAGAAACTTGAGACTTCGTCGTTCTGATAGCATACCACGGCGTTATCTGGGAGACTTACCATCCTTGTCACATTCACACCAAAACTCGGATTGTCATCTTCAAAATTTGTTTTGATAAATTTTGCGAAAGCTTTCCTGAACCCCTACTGTCAGAATTTAAAGAAACTTATACTTCAAAATTCGGTACAGTTCGACTCAAAAATTAACTGAAGGTGTTTTATTCCCTTCATGAACACGCAAAAAAAATCAGTAAACGACATTACTTGTTACACGAAATTTATTATTTGGACTTTGCGTTTATTGAGGTGTACAAATTAGTAGACTTAATATTAAAGTTTCGATCAACAACTGCAGAAATATTTTTTCTGCATTAAAAAGATACAAGATATATCTTAGGACCACACAAGGCAATGAACACTTGAGAAACTTGGCTGATTTGTCAATAAAGAAAAAAATATTTTTAAATACACTGGCGGAAAGTGAAAAAAGAACACCAAGAAAGAATTGGCGGACGATCATGAAATTTACATATGTTAATGGGGTCGAGTTTACGTAGGTGCGATGTTAATTTCGAGACCAACCGGTGAGCGCTTACGCCACAGCACGGCATAATATGCAAATGATCGTCGGTGGTACTTAAGGAGTACGGCGAAGTGAATGTAATCAGTCGTCGGCGTACGGACACGTGCGAAGACCCTGAAGAAGCTGCAATGCCTGGACATGGAAGACTTGTACGATTTCAGCAGTTATCGGACTTTGAGCGAGGTCGTCTAGTCGGACTCCGCAAGGCCTGGTGGTCGTATCGTCGCATTGCGGAGCGAATTGAACGGGAAGTATCGCTGGTGGTACGATGGTGGCGTAGATGGTCCGAGGAACATTCCCACACGAGAAGACGAGGAACCGGGAGTCACAGACTGACTGATGAGCGGACCGATCGACGCATAAGAAGAGCGGCGTTGTCAAGCAGAACATCAACTACGACGCAAATCCAAGCTGACGTTGCACCTGAGGTGACTGTGCGAACAATCCGCAACCGTCTACTGGATGCAGGACTACGTGCACGTGTGCCTCTGGCATGTGTACCTCTGACTCCAGCCCACCATCAAGAACGGCTGCAGTGGTGTCGAAACCGTCTGAACTGAAGAACGCAATGGCGATCCGTCGTGTTCAGCGATGAAAGTATATTCTGCTTGGGAGCCTCCGATGGGCGTATGCGTGTTTGCAGACATACAGGGGAGCGTCTCCACCCTTCTTGCATCCGCCAGCGACACACAGGGGAGCGTCTCCACCCTTCTTGCATCCGCCAGCGACACACAGGGGAGCGCCTCCACCCTTCTTGAATCCGCCAGCGACACACAGGGCCTACACCTGGTCTCCTGTTGTGGGGAGCGATCAGCTATCACTCCCGTACGCAACTAGTGTTTGTACTGGGTACGTCAAACAGCACCTCCTACATCAACAACATCATGCAGCCCGTTGTTGTGCCATTTGTATGGTCGGTCCATCGTGGTATTTTACAGCAAGATAACGCACGCCCACACACTGCACGGGCAACGCAACATGCACTTCTGGGTGTGAGACAACTTCCATGGCCTGCACGTTCACCGGATTTGTCCCCCATTGAGCACGTGTGGGATTTTATGGGACAACGACTTATCCGGTCTCCACGGCCAGCCACGACCATCCCCGATATACGCCTCCAGATTGAGAATGCTTGGAACTCAATACCCCAAACTTACATCCAGTATCTGTACGACAGACTCCATGCCAGAATTGCACAGTGTGACGCAGTTCATGGCGGTTCAACCTCGTACTAACCATGTTAGATGGAAATGTTATTTTTCAGTTTACCAGCAAATACAGCTGTATTTTGCCATAATGTTTTGATCACGTTATCCTCTGTATTCCGTTATTATGCTGTATAAATTTTGTTAGTATCAGACGTCTCCTTCTTGTTGTTCTTTTTTAACTTTCCGCCAGTGTACGAAAAAGTACTCGGAAGAAAAATTTTATGAAAGCGTAACACACGAAAGGAAAGATGAATGGAGTTAATGTACAAATAAGTGTTAAAATCCTAAACCTCATGATTATTTGGTAATATGGTAGCAATAGCATGTACCTGAAATTCAGAAAAAAGTTTCATCTATTACGTAACAACTCAAAAATATACTTCGCAATTAAAAATAACAAGAAAGATGACACTGAACTTTCGGGTGTAATAAGCACATCTTTTGAATCCGTTCTGACGCTATTCAAAGTCAATGGAATCTGTATGGAAAACAATAGATCTGAAAAAGAAAGACGATTTTCAATCGGGTTTTTAATCCCTCAGATAGTGCTGTAAACGGAATCGTGAGCTTACGCCCTCTGGTTGCAGACTTGTTCGTTAAGAAAAACATGAATTTATATGAAAAACATTTCTCACCGTAAAGGCTCTCCAACACAAAAATAATTTTTCAAATCGGACTCTTAGAAACTGAGATTTCGACAAAAATAAGATGTGACTTTACGTCCCCTGGTGGGAAAAGCATGCATTATTTTAGGAACAAAGTATTCTCAAAAGGTTTTTCCATATGAGCGGTATCGGTCCTAGAAAAAAAAATAGTCGAGTTTTCCGGAGCCCAGATATTGTTTCAAATACATCAGAAGCAGAAATTAACGCTTATGCCACCTGGTGGCCAAACCATTCTTTACCAAACATTAGAAATTATGTGAAAAATATTTTTCATCAGGTCTTGTATGTGACACAGGAAGAATTTTTCAAATCGGAGTTTTAGAAGCAAAAATACGCAGAAAACACAATTTACCTTTGTGCCCCCTAGCGGAAAGTCTATGATTTACTTGAAAATTTTGAAAGTATAGGAAAAATATGTCAAACTGAAAACACTATCCAGCAAAGAACTCCTTGAAGTAGAGATATTGACAAAAATAAGATATACATCTACGCCCCCTGGCGTAGAAACCATGCATTATTTCAGGAAGAAAATGTTCCTGAAAGGTTTGTCCACAGGAGTAGTATCGGTAAACAAAAGACTTTTTTTTCAATCGAGAATTTAGAATCTCATATTTTGCTGCAAATGTACATCGGAAGCAGAAATTAAGATTTACGCCCCCTGGTGGCCAAACCATTTTTTTACAAAAATTAGAATATGTGTGCAAACGATTTCCCATCAGGAGCTGTATCCGGTCCAGAAAGAAATTTTCAAATCGGAGATTTAGAAGCAGAGATATAGAAGGAAACGTTATATACCTTTACGCCCCCTAGCGGAAAGTCTATGAACTACTTGAAAATTTTAAAATTATATGAAACATATGTCACACTGAAAACACTATCCAACAAAGAAGAAATTTTTCAAATCGGACTCTTAGAAGTAGAGATATTGACGAAAATAAGACGTACATCTACGCCCCCTGGCGAAGAAACTGTACAATATTTTAAGAAGAAAATATTCCCAAAAGATTTATCTATGTGAGTGTCATCAGTATACGAAATAATTTTTTCAATCGATATTTTAGAAGCTACGATTCCCTGATCCATTTGCCATAAGTATTCTTTACCAAAAATTGGAAATTATATGCAAAATATTTTTTCATCAGGAGGTGTATCCGCTGCAGAAAACATTTTTCAAATCGGAGATTTAGCAGAAGAATTATCGGGAAAAATGTAATTTACTTTTAGGCCCCTTAGCGGAAAATCTATGCGTAATTTGAAAAAGTAACTACATCTAAAATACACTTCGACATAAATGGAGTCGAAAGATAAAATAATTTGTTCAATCGTATGTTTCGAAGCAAATATGTGGAATAAAACGTATTTTTGAATTCGACAGAATCTGCATTTACGCCCTCTAGTGGTGAAATTGTGCTTTGTAAAAAAAAAACGAAACGAAGGATCATCATTCGCATATTTCAGGCTTCTTTTTTTTTTTTTTTGATTGGAGGTTTAACGACCACCATGAGCAACTCAATCTGCTATAAGCAGTCGCCCGTCCCTAATTTAGGGTCACTGGTTCCAGGGAAGGGAGAGAGCCAGTGCCGTAAGACAAACACAACATCCATGCCTCACCGGGATTCGAACCCGGATCCTATTCGGACGAATGATCAGAGGCCATCGCTTAGACCACTGCGCCACCGGGGCGGCTATTTCAGGCTTCCCAATGCATAAAGAGTTTTTCAATTAGGACTAATAGTTGCAGAGATATCGTGAGTACAGGCGGACGGACCGACAAATCGGTAACACGATCTTTTTTTACAAAAGACGTGCTAAATACTGGGGGGAGGTAGCCCAGATCTCGGACCCAAGATACGCCACTGGTTATATGTATCCTCTGCATTTGGTCGTTTACCGTCTTTGATCTGTGGCATGGAGCACCATCCTGCGTAAAGATTGTGCATTTGTGCACTTGCGTATAAGTTAACAGCTTCTCACGTAACATTTCCACCTAAAAAGAACCAGACATGGTAGTGTCTGTCGGCAAAAAGGATAGCGAAGCAATACCGGATGCTGACATAGCACCCCATATCATCGGACTAGGCGGATTTCTCACGGTGCTAACGGTGTGTTTTTCATCAAACCATTTTCCGTTTGCTCGTCGAACATGTGCTTCACGTGATTCAAATTGACGCACAGTTGATGCATCGGAGAAGAGAACTTGCCTCCAATTTTCAGCAGTCCTCGATTGATGACGTTTTGCAAACTGGTCTCTTCTTTTTCATGAGAGAGGTTAGTCTAGGTTTATGAGCAGATTTATAAGACTTTAACCCACATCTTTGCTAATAACGTTGGGAAACATTACTGACACTAATATCAGATCCCTCTGTATGTAGAAAGGCCTTGACTTCCGTGCACAAACTCCTCCGAGAACGCGTAACTATTCGCTTTATGATACTATCATCAATTGGCGTTGTTTCCCTTGGACATCCACTTCTCTTTCGGTCGCTTAATTCACCTGTACTCAATATTTCGTAATCATATTATGAATAGAAGTCTTGCTCACATTCACATTTCCGCTTATGTAACGTACGGAGATATACGTAAAGTTACTATTTGTGCCCTCTGAGTAACACTAAATGACGCTTTTCTACATTTTTTTTGCTGTACAGAATATACACTGAAGAGCAATTGAATTAAAGAACAGCTGGGGTTATGCAAATGTGGCGCTGTGGGCGGCCCTGTAAACGGAAACGACATGACGTATGCAGCCATCCGACAAAGAAGTGATGCGACGGGAATCAGTAAGAGTCGGACGCAATATGGGTAAGACGAAGGATCTAAGCGCATTTGATAGTGGGAAAATTGTAGGGGCCCGACGAATGGGTCACTCCATCTCGGAAGTCGTGCAGGCACTGGGATTTTCACGAGCCACTCTGTCACGGGTGCACCGTGAGTACATCGAATCCGGTAAAACCATCCCTGCAAAGGCCAACTGCCGTGGACAACATCGCCACTAGACCCTAGACATGTAGGAAAATGTTGCCTGTACTGATGAGTCGAAATTCACGTTGGTACATGCGGATTGCAGGATACGAGCACGGCGCAAACCTCATGATGCGATGGATCTCCTTGCCAACAGGGTACTGTTCAAGTTGGTGGGGGTGGCATTCTCGTCTGGGGACTGTTTACGTGGACTGAAATGGTACCCCTGGTACGTGTGACATCGTCCCTCACAGGTCAACGTTATCGGGATATCCTGGACGACCATTTGCTCCCGCTTGTGCGTCTTCGACATCCCACTGGGGACCTCATCCTGCAACAATACAATGCAGGTCCGGAATTGTATCCGAATGGTATCCCCTCCATCAAATCTTCGTGAACTGTGGGATCTTGTTAAGCGGTCTCGAATCCGTATGGCTTCCCAACGCTTCCGGTGTCTTGTCGAGTCCATGCCAAGACGAATCGCCGCCGTCATCCGGGCGAAAGGTGGTACTACACGTTACTAGACAGGTATCTCTAATTCAATTGCTCTTCAGTGTACACGAAGCTTGGCTTTTTTCACAGCATATTGACAAGTGCTTTTGGACAACCCTGTTTCCTGTGGCAGTCGGCGAAGTAGTCGGCCCTTTACATTCTGGATCGTTTCCTCTGACATTTATGGACGACCTCCTGCATGGTCGACTAATAAAGTCTCCCTTGGTTTCTAATTTCTTCGAAAATGCCCAAATGGTGGCCTTGCTCGCCGGATATCTGCCTGCAAACCTCTCCAGGAATTACTGTTGATAAGACTCTCTCGATTCTGTTTTTTTTAATCTGTCTACGGAAAACATGTGAAAATAGGGAAATTAAAATAAACGGGCATTTTTAAAAACGGAAATTTCTCGAAAAGACTGATATCTACCGGCAACTTTGGTGCCCGTTATTTTCAGAAATTTTCCGTGAATTCACGCCACTGATTTGTTACAGTGTAAGTTAGCTTTTTTTATTTGATTGGAGGTTTAACGACCACCATGAGCAACTCAATGGGCTACAAGCAGTCGCCCGTCCCTAATTTAGGGTCACTGGTTCCAGGCAAGGGAGAGAGAGCCAGTGCCGTAAGACAAACACAACATCCATGCCTGACCGGGATTCGATACCGGTCCCCTTACGGACGAATGATCAGAGGCCAGCGCCTTAGAACACTACGCCACCGGGGCGGAAGGTTAGCTTTGCACCAAGTATAGTAAGATACTCGTTGGATGTCAAGTGCATGGTGATATTCTGTATACCTACTTACATGGTGGAAGGCGCAACAAAAGTAACATGCGTTAGTAAGTGTCAATAATGCGACTGCCAGGTCCGAGAGGAGAAGAGATGGAGAAGGACATGGGAGGCATAGAGAGAGAGAGAGAGAGAGAGAGAGAGAGAGATGTTACGGACAGACTGCGTAATGTTTTTCGTTGTATGGGACATAACACATTGAGTGTATAAATATTGTACATCATCATCATAATCATTGTCAACCATTATCAATCCACTGCTGGACGAAGGTCTCCCCAAGTTTCCTCCACAACGGTCTGTCTTGTGCCAGTCTCCTCCATGTTACTCCCGCATACTTTCGAATTTCATCCATCCATCTCCCATGTGGTCTTGTTCTGGGCCTTTTTCTATCCCTTGGTATTCAGGGTAAAATTTCGGTTGCCCATCGATGGTCTCTCTTTCTGGTAATATGTCCAGCCCATTGCCATTTCAGGGATTTTATTCTGATCGTGATGTCTTCCACTCTCGTCATTATTCTGATTATAACGAAATGTTATTATCAGAAATAATATGTCAATATATTGGTAACACTGTGTTCACTGGCACAGTTTTTGATTATACACTGAGTGGCCACTTTATTATGACCACCCCCTCAGTACTTCGTTGGGCCACCTTTTGCCTTTAATACTGCGTCGATTCTTCGTGGCATGGACTCCACGAGATGTTGATAGGTGGTTTGTGTAATCTGATACCATGCTTGATGAATAGCACTTTCCAGGAGTGGGAGATTGCAGGGTTGTGGATCCAGCTGTCTAATGGCTCCTTCAACTTCATCCCAAAAATTCTCAATGGGGTTGAGATCTGGAAATTGTGGGGGCCACCTAAGCAAAGTAAACTCACCGGCATGTTCCTGAAACCAATCCTGTACAATACCAGCACTCTGGCAGGACGCATTATCTTGTTGAAAGTAGCCATCGCCATTGGGATAAACCATCCACATGACATGGTGCAATTGGTCTGCAACGATGTTTAGATATGACGTGTCAGTCAGACGTTGATCAATACGCATTAAATGGGCCCAAAGCATGCCAGAAAAACCTTCTCCAAACCATAACGTTGCCTCCACCAGCTTGAAGCGTTGTAGCAATGCATTTATGGCCCATGCTTTCGTGCTGTTTCCGCTTAATTCTCACTCGGCTATCTGCATAGTGCAACTGAAAACGTGATTCATCGGACCACATAATTTGTTTCCAATTATCGATCGTCCAATCCTTGTTCTCCTGTGCGAACTGGAGTCGTTTTCTCTTGTTAACTGCAGACAGCAAAGGTGTTCGAACAGGTCATCATCAGCCATATCCCATCCGATGCAGTGTACGGCGAACAGTGCGTGCAGAGATCATTTGAGAGGATCCTTGATTAAGATGGTCTGTAATTTGTTGCACTATTGCCCTTCTGTTGTCTGTTATCAGTCTGGACACTCTCCGTTCCGCCAGAGCAGTCACTAGTCGATGAAGACCACACGTTGCACGTAGAGACCCAGTTTTTTGTCTAGCAGTCCAATCTTTAAACACTTTAACAATAGCTGCTCTGGAACATTTCACGAATGCGGCGGTTTTGGTGATACTCGCTCCATGACTCCGAGCTCCTACAATCATCCCATGTTGAAAGTCCGTCAAATCTCATTTTTTACCTATCTCGTCACCCAAAAATCACTTCTACTACTGTCGGAAGCACTAAGCTTTCCCTTTTTATACTAGCATCGGCCTCTGGCAGCAACAGCGTGCAGCCATAGCTCATTTGCTTAAAACTGTCTGGTGGTCATAATAAAGTGGCCACTCAGTGTATAACCAAGTCTGTACGATATTTGTAATCCTTTTGTTAAAAAGGCCGTATTATTTTTCTTTCCCAAACAGAAATTCCGTTGATCCTGCTGCGCAATTTTAATCAAATTTTCCTTTGATGTTCTTCTTTTCTACTTGAGCTGGATATCGTATGTTACTTCGCAATTTCTGTCGCGATTTCAGAAGTACTTACTATGTGATTTTCATCTTGATGATGTTGAAAGATAAATAAAGGCAAGGAAACGGATTTCATTAATTCATTCGTTTCGAAATTTAAAACTACAAAATATCTTTTCGTACAATTCTGAAGAAGAGCGAATATTTAACTCTCGCGAATTGATTAATTAAAAACAGCGATATTTAAGTTTTATCTCATGAGGAAAGCATCAGCGTTGAAACGTTTGTGCGTGTGGAATGTATTAAGATGAATATCACTTCAAGAATCTTTTCTTGAAGTGTATCTTCAGATGAACGTTGACTGCTAAGTTTGTCCAACCGTGAAATGTAATTCTAAAACAGCAGCTTTTCGCAGTTTCAAATTACGATTGCGAACTGACAGCAAATTGCAGGATTTTTGTTTTGTTTTTGTTTACGTCTTTGACGCGTAACATGAGCGGCTTCATAGGAAAAGAAAGATATATACCTATTGTATTTTTTATATACACACTGCGATCATTAAGTAATGTGACAGGATTTTTTTTTAAATAGAAAAGCATGAAAACTTATGGAATACAATTTTTGAAGATGACAATCCGTTTTTTGGTGTAAAATATGACAAGGATGGTAAGTCAGATAATATCCGAAAACTTGAAAATTTCTTCATCCTGGAGCGAGATTCAAATCCGCGTCCCCCAGATAGCGCCCGGGTATTTAACCTACTAAACCGCGCAGAACGACCAAGTCTGAAATTTCAAAACCAAAACCCGGGCGCTACCTGGAATACACGGATCAAATTCCCGATCCTCTCATGCAAAAATGCCATCATATATCTGTAATTTTTTTATTTACAGCGTTCACCGTAAACGACATATTTCCTTAAATTATTTCAGAAATTTCCCAATTTCTTGAAAATTTATATTGATATATTTTTTTTTCTACGGTTATGTGTTCTTGTATGTTAGCCTTCTTAAAAATAAAAAATAAAAAAACCCATTCTTGCATTTTTTCAAAAAAGTTGCATCCAACGTAGTGGGATTACCTTAATAATATTGCTTATTTTACATTTCGAAATCCTAATTCCATGATTTTCAGAGCGTTGTTTAATTACAGAATACGAATTCTCTAAACATAACCATCTATCCACAGCTTGTTTAGGTGCGCCATTTTCTTAGCAGACAATAATTTACTGCAGCATAGGTTTCTTTCGTGTTCATCTACCACGCTGTTGCAAATTCAGTTGTTAGAACTTCTATTCTAATTTTGTTTTTGATCGCAGTTTTTTTTTTTATTGCAGGTTTAACGACCACAGTGAGCAACTCAAAGGACTACAAGCTGCCGCCCGTTCCTAAATTATGTTCTTTGGTTCCAGGGAAGGGAGAGAGCTAGTGCCGTAAGACGAAATACAACATCCATGTCTCACCAGAACTCGAACCCGGACCCCTTTCGGACGAATGAAAAGTAGCCATCGCTTACACCACTGCGCCACCGGGGCGGCGATTGAAGGTTTAACGACCACCGTGAGCAACTCAATCGGCGACGTCCCTAATTTGGGGCTCCTGGTTCCAGGGAAGGAAGAGAGCCAGTGCCGTAAGACAAACCGCAACGTCCATGCCTCACCGGAATTCTACCCCGAACCCCTTTCGGACGAATGATCACTACGCCACCGGCACGGCGATTGGAGGTTTAACTACCACCGTGGGCAACTCAATAGGCTAAAAGCAGTCGCCCGTTCCTAATTTAGGGCCACTGGTTCCAGGGAAGGAGAGAGCCAGTGTCGCAAGGCAAAACACAACATCCATGCCTCACCATGGTTCGAACCCGGACCCCTTTTGGACGAATGAAAAGTAGCCATCGCTTACACCACTGCGCCACCGGGGCGGCGATTGAAGGTTTAACGACCACCGTGAGCAACTCAATCGGCGACGTCCCTAATTTGGGGCTCCTGGTTCCAGGGAAGGAAGAGAGCCAGTGCCGTAAGACGAAATACAACATCCATGTCTCACCAGAACTCGAACCCGGACCCCTTTCGGACGAATGAAAAGTAGCCATCGCTTACACCACTGCGCCACCGGGGCGGCGATTGAAGGTTTAACGACCACCGTGAGCAACTCAATCGGCGACGTCCCTAATTTGGGGCTCCTGGTTCCAGGGAAGGAAGAGAGCCAGTGCCGTAAGACAAACCGCAACGTCCATGCCTCATCGGAATTCTACCCCGAACCCCTTTCGAACGAATGATCACTACGCCACCGGCACGGCGATTGGAGGTTTAACTACCACCGTGGGCAACTCAATAGGCTAAAAGGAGTCGCCCGTTCCTAATTTAGGGCCACTGGTTCCAGGGAAGGGAGAGAGCCAGTGTCGCAAGGCAAAACACAACATCCATGCCTCACCATGGTTCGAACCCGGACCCCTTTTGGACGAATGATCAGAGGCCATCGCTTAGACCACTGCGCTACCGGGGCGGCATTATATTTTCTATAATTTCTTATCAAAAACGTTCTAAAAGTGTGCGAGTATCATCTGTACAAAGAGTTGGTGGATATACAAATGTCTGGATGATTCTAATGAGATACTGTATTTCTTTCAACGATTCGCAGAGGGAGAATTAATGACCTAATGTTGTTCAAAAGTTGACTGAATACCGCCGATTCTTAGGCGAACCGAAACATCATTAAAGTTAACATACTACTGCTCTTCTCTGGCAATGGGAAACAAGGCCAGACATGTCCGTCTCTCACATTTTTTGCATTTCCTAGCAAATATTATCCTTCCAGATTTATTCAGCACTATCCATTAGTTTCTTGTAAGAGCTTGTAATTCAGAAAGCTAGCTAAACACTTGAGTGTTTCAGCGGTGTTGTTTATGATTCGTCTAGCTTTTATGTAATGAGGTCTTACGAAAGCATTAGAAATTCCTTAGTGTAGAAATCATTTACCCGTTATTATTTTATTTCCCGTGTCTCTGTAAGACTTCTGTGAATTAATCTTTTGGTTCTCTGCTTTAATCTTTAGTTGTTTGTTCGACTTGAAAACCCACTTCGTTATATGAATTTCTCACAGATGCAATGATCTCAGCTTTTCTCTAAGTAGATTTAATTCCATGTCCTTGATGAATCCAGATATATTTTTTTCAATAAAAAGCTTTAAAGGTTTAATTCCCGAAATGTTATTATTTTCTTTTGACTCTAGAACTCGTAAACAACCTGAGCAATAATTCATTTGCCTTCGTTTGATTGATTCTTTTTGCATATTTTTTTTCCGTCAAATCATTTCTCGACTACGTATCATTTAATTCAAGCAAGCGGAAGTCCTAAAGAAAAAATCGTTTTTATGCGACATGTCATTTGGCAAAAAATCGTTTTTAGCACGTCTTTTGTAAAAAAAGATCGTGCTTCTGTTATCGGTTTGTCCGTCCGTTTCTGTACCCACGATATCTCTGCAACTATTAGTCCGATTTGAAAAATTCTTTTTGCATTCGGAAGCTTGAAATATACAAATGATGATCCTTTATTTCGTTTTTTTTTACGATGTACAATTTCGCCGGTAGAGGGCGTAAATGCAGATGATGTCGAATTCAAAAATACGTTTTATTCCACATATTGGCTTCTAAACATCCGATTGAATTTTTTTATCTTTCGGTTCCATTTATATCAAAGAGTATTTTAGATATAGTTACTTTTTCAAATTACGCATAGATTTTCCGGTAGGGGGCGTAAAAGTAAATTGCATTTTTTCCGATAACTCTCCTTCTAAAACTCCGATTTGAAAAAAATTTTCTTCAGCGGATACATCTCCTGATGGAAAATCTTTTGCATATAGTTTCTAATTTTTGGTACTTGGCCACCAGGGGGCGTAAGTGTTAATTTTTGCTTCTCATATATTTGCCATAAAATCGGAGCTTCTAAAATATCGATTGAAAAAATTCTTTCGTGGACTGATGCCACTCACATCGATAAACCTTTTCGGAATATTTTCTTCTTAAAATATTGCACAGTTTCTCCGCCAGGGAGGCTTAAGATGTAAACCCTATTTTTGTCAATATCTCTACTTCTAGGAGTCCGATTTGAAAAATTCATTCTTTGTTGGATAGTGTTTCCGATGCGAAATGTTTTTTATATAAATTCAAAATTTTTAAGTAAATCATAGACTTTCCGCTATGGGGCACAAAGGTAAATTGCGTTTTCTACGTTATTTCTGCTCCTAAACCCTGATGGAAAATATTTTTCACATAATTTCTAATGTTTGGTAAAGAATGGGTTTAGCCACCAGGGGTCATAATTGTTAATTTCTGCTTCTGAAGTATTTGTTGCTAAATCTGGGCTCCTGAAAACTCGACTAATTTTTTTTTCTTGGACCTATACCACTTATATGGATAAACCTTTTGAGAATACTTTTTTTCCCAAAATAATGCATGGTTTTCCCACCAGGGGACGTAAAGTCACATCTTATTTTGTCGATATCTCTGTTTCTAAGAGTTCGTAAGCTCACGATTCCGTTTACAGCAATATCTGAGGGATTAAAAACCCGATTGAAAATCTTCTTTCTTTCGTCAGATCTATTGTTTTCCATACCGGTTCCATTGACTATTCTTTTTTTTTTTTTTGATTCGAATTTTAACGACCACCGTGAGCAACTCAACGGGCTATAAGCAGTCGCCCGTCGCTAATTTAGGGTCACTGGTTCCAAGGAATGGAGAGAGCCAGTGCCGTAAAACAAACACAACATCCATGCCTGACCGGGATTTGAGCCCGGACCCCTTACGGACGAATGATCAGAGGCCAGCGCCTTAGACCACTGCGCCACCGGGGCAGCCCATTGACGTTAAATAGCTTTGATAAATTTAATTTGCGTCAGAACGGATTCAAAAGACGTGCTTATTACACCCGAAAATTCGGTGTCATCTTTCTTGTTTAATCTCCATTCCAAAATTTTCTTTCCCTGAATTTATAAAATTCAAAATTTCATTTGTTTCTCCAAACTTTTGTCGGACTGTTAATTAATTGCTTGCAGAGATATCTTATTCGACGCATGCGAGGTATGACAATTTAATTCCCGAAATGCATCTGCAGAAAGGATGTGTCCGTATCTATGCACTAGCGGTTATCATCCTTCTGAAATGATCCCCTTCCGCAGCTATGCGTTTAACTAAACGATGTCGTCATTGCTGGAGACATGCAGGGATTGGACAGAGGAATGTGAACGTCATGCTCAGAGACTTTTAATGCAGCTGGAAAGACGCAATACGCAAAAGTATCCACCCCTTTTCTGTTGTTACAGCTTTGTTTAGAGGCTCAAGATCCCGTAGGGCTGCACTTAAAGTGTCTTGTTGCAATTTCTTTCAAGGTGACGACGAAATCTAAATGGCTCGAATCATTCTAAACATGCCGGACTATCACATTGTGGGACACAAGAGTTGATTGCAGTTCAAAATTTAATAAAATATTGAAAAAAAATGCGACGTGATTGTATTTAGTAAGTCACATGCAAATGTGGCGCCATCTATTTGCTAGTTTCTACACCACCAGAGGAAAAGTTATTGATTTTTAATATAATTATGGTTAAGTTTTAAAAAATATTGAATACACTAGGCTGTAATATGAAGATATTTTTATCGATGTTCAAATTTTCACCTATGGGAACGCATTACCTGTGAAGAAAATGGCTACAGAAGTTTGCCCATTGGAAATACAAGACAAAGATTTTAGGTGGATCCACTTTAATTTATATTCACTAACATTATTCCGACGGGTTTTCGAATCCCGGTGTTGCCGTCCATCTAGTCTGTGGTTTTTCTTGGGTGTTCATCAGAATCCCTGTGTTTAGGAACGTAGATGGTTGGCCCGGACGCACTTTGTCCCTTCCTCGTATGCAGCAGAAGAATGGCAAGCTGGCTGCATTAATTTGCCACTAATCCTCAAGGGTGCATAGTCGTCTTTGTGGAACTCAATCCACCATGGGCGCATAAAGGAGAGAGAGAGAGAGAGAGCGAGATTATTCCTTCATTCAGTGAAAACTTAAATCCACAGCTACATTGTGACTTTCAAGTCTTCTCTCAGAATTCAAAATAATAACAGCAGTAATCTGTGACATAATACCACGACATGCTTCATATCAACGTTTTACAATCTCCACGTTTAACATTTACTCGTAATCCTTAAACTTCGATGAATAGGCAGTGGCGCAATGCAAAATATCTGCCCCCGCCCCCGGAATATTTTCCTAACAGGCCCCCAACATAGCATAATTAATGCAAACATTGAAGGCAAATATTGAACTTCGCCGTAGTAAATATACATTTTCCAGATATTGATTCTATGATCACTTACTATACTGTGCAAATTAATTGGGACAAAGTAAAAAATCACTCTATTTTCCAAAACTATGCCTTAATATCATTCTATGCCTTGATATACACTGATAAATATTTGTATTAGTATGAAGTATGTCCTTCTTTAGCAGGAATGGCCTCTTGAATTCGTTTCGGCATTGACTCCACTAATTGAGTGCACATATTTTTGACTTCATAATCGTGGAACCACACTTTTTTAATAGTATTCGTTATCATGCTTTCTTTGGTTGTACAGTCCATTTTACCTAAACGTCTCTTCAAAATATTCCACAAGTTTTCTATGGGACTTAAGTCTGGTAAATTTCCAGGCCAATCAAGCAAATGAATTTGATTTTTCAGCATGAAATTCTTGACCAATTTCGAATTGTGACATGGGGTCAAGTCATGTTGAAATGTCTCGTCAGAAGTTTGCAAGAACGGAACAATCCTACGTTGTAATATTTCTACGTACTTGGCTGAATTCATCATACCTTGAACAGGAACTAAGCTTCCAGTGCCATTTGATGTGAAAAAACCCCAAAACATCTGTCTCAGAGGGTGTTTTGCAGTTTGTTTGACATGCTCAGGTCTTAAGGGTTCAGTTGCTTCGTCTAACGACATTTGCTTGGTAATACTGTACAAATAAATGAGTTTCGCCACTGAAAATTATCTTTTTCCAGTCGTCAGCAGTCCATTATTTATATCCTTTGGCCCATGCTAAACGTTTTATCTTCATTTTCGCATTCAAATATTGTATTTTCGTTGGTCTTCTTGCCTTCCGGCCAACTTCCAGAAGCCTACGGCGTACAGTTCAATCACTAACATCACAACCACTAGCCAATAAATCTCTTGGAAGGTCGGTGCTTGTATTTTTTGGATTCATTTTACTATTTCTGATTAGATATTTATCGGTTCGTGGAGTTGTTTTTCGTTTTCTTCCACATTTACCTCTCCTTTTTGGAGACGATGATCCAGAAGCATTGTATCGCGTAAGCAGTCTTGATACACTTGATTTGCCTACACCAACTGCAGAACCGATATCTCTCACTGTCATAGAATTGTGATCCTTCAGAGCAATTATTATTTCGCACGTTTCCTTGGGAAAATATCCATTTTTCAATACATGAAAGCAACACGTACTCACAGAGAGCAAAAACTAACATCCACCTGCCACACACGAAAGCTCACAACTGGCCGCCCCGGTGGCGCAGTGGTCCAAGACGTTGGCCTATGATCATTCGTCCGAAGGGGTCCGGGTTCGAATCCCGGTGAGGCATGGATGTTGTGTTTGTCTTACGGCACTGGCTCTCTCCCTTCCCTGGAACCAGTGGCCCTAAATTAGGGACGGGCGACTGCTTATAGCCCATTGAGTTGCTCACGGTGGTCGTTAAACCTCCAATCAAAAAAAAAAAAAAAAAGCTCACAACTGAAGCTTAAGTGTCTATTTCCTGTTTAAAACCGGTCAAACCACATTCTTACTATCAAGTTGTAACAGTCACACCACCTCACAGATGATAAAACCGGTTTACGTGGGTTTCCGACATCAACTGGTGATCACATTACAATTCTGAGAATAAGATAGCTTGTCCCAATTAATTTGCACGGTATAGTATGTATTGCTTTTAATGTGAGCAAGTATCCTCGATAGATTTAGTACTCTGAGAAAAAAGTGCAAAATCTTCAAATGACAAATGTTGACAATATCAAATCAAATAAAAACAAATACTGATCTTCGAGTGTCTGGTTATGAACTTCCTTTAAAGCTCTTTAATTCCTTAATACAATAATTTTTGAGAAAGAGGAAAAACAAGTGTGTTTACATTTTTTCTAGTTATAAATATTTCAGCGATATTGTTTCTTTTTAGTGTCTTGTCTTTTAAATTCAAGAAACAAGCATACTTTACAAAATAAAGAAAACTTACGTTACTAAAATCTGAATTCCATTCTAACGTTCTTCTTAGCGAATATTTCAATCAGTTTCGTCACGTCTAGTTTTCTTGCTCGGTCCTTTTCAATGCTTATCATCAAGCCTTTTATATCCATCAAGCCTACTCTGAGTGTGCGATGACCAAAGTAGAGACCTCAGGTTCAATCCCGAACCATTAAATATCCGCTGTGCGTCGGCTGGGCACGTTAAGCAGACGGATCCCGGGTGCTGGTCCCCGGTAATAAATAAGGGCGTTTTCCTTCCCCTTTTTACCTCGCTTCCGTGTCAGTCTCCTATCGGCCACTCCAGAAGCGACCTTAGTCCTTTTGAGGCCCTAGACGTTAAAAGATTCAGGAGCATCACCCCCTTCTTATCGCCTCTGAAATTTACATCCGTCAGATTAACAAAAAAAAAAAAAAAAAAAAAGTCATGAAAATTTTTTTTATGCTTTTTAAAATGTCATTCTATCTTACTATTATTACACGTTTTGTAAGAAACAGTGCTAGTGTAATCACTTTGTCTGTCCGTGCACATTGAACTTTTTGTTTTTAGAGATGAAGTATTTCAGAAAATATTTTTGCGGCTAGTAGAAAATCAAAGGATATTATGTTTGGCACTTTAAATATCCTGTACACTTCATGGATTTACCGCTACCGGCTCTCAAAGTTGAAAATTCAAGAAAATGAATTTCTGCTGTGAAGAAACTATTCACTTAGCCCAAAAATATTTTTTTCTCTTATCAGATTAAACTTAAGTGTTCCTTCTCGAATATTTAAATTTTCCAATTACACTGGCGGAAAGTGAAAAAAGAACACCAAAGAAGGAGACGTCTGATACCAACGAAATTTATACAGCATAATAACGGAATACAGGTGATAACGTGATCAAAACATTATGGCAAAATACAGCTGTATTTGCTGGTAAACTGAAAAATAACATTTCCATGTAACATGGCTAGTACGAGGTTAAACCGCCATGAACTGCGTCACACTGTGCAATTCTGGCATGGAGTCTTTCGTACAGATGTTGGATGTAAGTTTGGGGTATTGAGTTCCAATCATCCTCAACCTGGACACGTAAACCGGGGATGGTCGTGGCTGGCCGTGGAGACCGGATAAGTCGTTTTTCCATAAAATCCCACACGTGCTCAATGGGGGACAAATCCGGTGAATGTGCAGGCCATAGAAGTTGTCTCACACCCTGAAGTGCATGTTGCGTTGCACGTGCCGTGTGTGGGCGTGCGTTATCTTGCTGGAAAACACCACGGTGGACCGACCTTACAAATGAGACAACAATGGGCTGAATGATGTTGTTGATGTAGAAGGTGCTGTTTAACGTACCCGGTACAAACACTAGTTGTGTACGGGACTGATAGCTGATCGCTCCGCACACCAGAAGACAATGTGTAGGCCATGTGTGTAGCTGGCGGATGCAAGAAGGGTGGAGACGCTCCCCTGTGCGTCTGCGAACACGCATACGGCCATCGGAGGCTCCCAAGCAGAATATACTTTCATCGCTGAACACGACAGATCGCCATTGCGTTCTCCAGTGCAGACGTTGGCGACACCACTGCAGCCGTTCCTGACGGTGGGCTGGAATCAGAGGTACACATGCCAGAGGCACACGTGCACGTAGTCCTGCATCCAGTAGACGGTTGCGGATTGTTTGCACAGTCACTTCAGGTGCAACGGCAGCTCGGATTTGCGTCGCAGTGGATGTTCTGCTTGACAACGCCTCTATCCTTATGCGTCGATAGTTCCTTTCATCAGTCCGTCTGTGACTCCCGGTTCGACCTCTTCCCGTGTGGGAATGTTCCTCGGACCATCTACGCCACCATCGTACCGCCACCGATATTTCCCGTCCAATTCGCTCCGCAATACAACGATACGACCACCAGGCCTTGCGGAGTCCGACTAGACGACCTCGCTCAAAGTCCGATGACTGCTGAAATCGTGCACGTCTTCCATGTCCAGGCATCGCAGCTTCTTCAGGGTCTTCGCACGTGTCCGGACGCCGACGACTGATTACATTCACTTCGCTGTACTCCTTAAATACCACCGACGATAATTTGCATATTATGCCGTGCTGAGGCGTAAGCGCTCACCGGTTGGTCCCGACATTAACATCACACCTACGTAAGCTCGACCCCATTAACATATGTAAATTTCATGATCGTCCGCCAATTTCTTCTTGGTGTACTTTTTTCACTTTCCGGCTGTGTATATTCACCCTAAAATGACACTGAACTTTGAGGTACAGGAGCCTACGCACTCAATGAGACTCCGGAGACGGCGGAAAGTCATGTTCATCCGCGTCACTCCCCACTGTGGCCTGCTGTCGGCAGCTGTCAATCACTTCCCTCATGAACTCATTGGCACCGCCACCCACAATCTCTCCGGTTGAATTGTTGCTGACGAGAGCGTTTTTATGAGAGCCTTCACATAACACCAGCTTGTTTTCGGCTGTATATAATGTGCAAGAAGCGTTTGTAAGCACCTAGTTGTAGTAGCCCCTTCAAGGTGGTGGATTAGTGGTGGTGGTGGAGGAGGAGGGGGGGGCTTGTCTCCCAAACACTGCATATCAACGCATGCGTGCGTTGGTCAAATTTTAAAACTTAATTTCAGAAAACAGTTCATTTTTATTAGATTTATGTCTAAAATTACTATAAATACTTATGAGTAAACAGCTAGGGCAATATAAAGTATGATTGGAGCAATAAATGCCTTGGTTTTTACGGAAAATGTTGGGAACTACTTTTAGTTGCGGAGGTAGGTTTCACGTAACGTTTTCCCTTCAGTGTCATCTTAGGATGAATATAGTCTCCTATTTCGAAGGGTTGTTTAAGACCTGTGGTCAGACACTGCCTTCCTAAAATGCTCTATATATGATCTGATCTCTAATCGGTGCGCAGTGTCAATGGGTCCTTTTAGTTCTAAAACTTTCGTATCCAAAAGACAGAAAATTTAAGACAACAATTTTTAGAGCAAGAAGAAAACCTCTTGTCTAAAATTAAATTGCTAAATAAAAAAAAAATACATACATAGATCTGGCCCCCAAAAAATTAACGTCCCGCCCCCGGGACGCGGGGGTTACCTTTACGCCCCTGTGTATCGGTTGTATTATAGGTAAGGGCGCTATTTTGTTTTGCAATAACTCGTAAATAAATAATGTTTAACGTAATGTTTTTACAAATAATTTACTTACGTAATGATATTATGTATGGAATATGATTTCGGCCGCATGACCGCATCTGCGTACCTCAAATACGGGCTCATTCGACCACATTTGCCATAACGTTTGCTCACATTTCGGGAGCAATTTGTTCAATTTCTTCGCGAATGATTTTCTTAAGCTGTTGTTTGTTAGCTTATAACGCCGGAGGAGAATTTGTCATTTTCATGTAGGACTTCCGTCCACAGGTAGTAGAGTTTAGGTCCCAGCCACCTACAGCGAGATCGCCTTTTGGGCAGGACACAGAAACGGAAGGAATGAGAGCAAGTCTAGCGACTTTTGACAGAACAGTTTGTAGTGAGATTAGAGTACAGTAGATGGCGCCACCGTACAAGTACGATATTGCGCATAGATGGGTGAGAGAATTTCAGGGAGGTCATAGGAAAGGATACTCATTTAACCAGTGGGTCCAGCCTGGGGGTCCGTCACTTTACGTGCTCGTCCAATATTCAGCGATTGTTAGTAAATCACACCATCTCTGAAAGATCAGCCCAGGCTTGAACCTGGGGACCCAGCATCGATAGTCTGAAACACTAACCACTAAGCCATCCGCGGCTCTATTGTTGTTTGTTAGCGTAGACTTGTTCCTTTAAGTAGCCCCAAAGCAAAATACCTGGCGTGGTTAAATCAGGATACGAGGTGCGGACATCCCATTTGCGGACAGATCCCCGTTCTGTCCGCAACTGGAAAAGGGGAAAGGACTTAGTGGGGGATTAGGGAAACAGGAAAACACACCCCATTCCTAATCCCTCACCAGAAGGGTTGAATTTTATTCGAAGTCATTCAAATATTGGAAGTTGGGCCTCGGATGGCCTAGTGGACAACGTTCGTGACTGCCACGGAGAGGACCTGAGGTTCTATCCCAGGCCGGTACGAACACTCGATTCACTAAATATCCGCCGTGTGTCGGATGGGCACGTTAAGCCGTCGGACCCTGGGTAATAAATAACGGGCGTATTCCTCAACCTTTGTACTTCGCTTCCGTGTCACTTTCCTATCGGGCACTGTGGCCCAAATCTCCTATCTTCCTATTTCTAAAGGTTGTTTAAGACCTAGGGTCAGACACTCCCTTCTTAAAATCCTCTACATATGATCATATTGGAAGAGTGGTATACGGACAAATGGCGATTGATTTCATTCTATTTGAATATCTTCTCATCAGCCTATTTAAAAAAGTATGAGTTTTTCTTTTTTTAACGCTACTGTGGGCCATCAACGGAGAACATAAGAGTGTATAAACATAAATTTATACAATATATAGCCGGGGCCAGTCCATCTATGAGAATGAACTCCCCGTGTAGCTATAACTTTTTTCAACTCCTATTTCTGAAAAAAGTTATTATTTTTTACTGATCTGTTTTATTTCATTTCGCCTTCTTTAATTCAAAACAAAAACTAAAATAGATTACACAAATAATATTTTCATAAAATACAATTATACTGCATATCAGCTTCAAAATAAAATTACGAAACTGAAGGTATCTGTTGATTTCTTCTTCATTATTCCAACTTCAGAATGAACAATAGATTCTTCAAACAACGTCTGATATTCGCGGTTGTTTTAAAACTCTGCCATAGTTCTGCTGATCCTCTGATCCAATTTGGTTGTTGCTTTTTGTCTTTTCTTGCGCTGGAGATTTAAGCACTTTCTGTCGTACAAGAAGTCGCTGTGCCTGGCTTCATCTTTCAAGCACGTTATTAACTTGGCGGCTTTAGGATGAGGATTTTTGATAGCTGCATTTAACTGATGGTTCCAGCCTTCGACGACATTATCTATTCTGTGTCCTTTGCTTTTGCAATTCCACAATTATTACCGGATTTTCCAGCCAGTTGTTTAAGAAATAATCATAAAATTTCTGAAGGTTTTCATTAATGGCTCTGGATTCTTGAATGCATATCCAGCCATCGTCTACATTTTCCACAGAAAGATAGGCCACTGAAGCACACATTCGGAGGTGTTGCCATATCTCGTCTTTATTTTTATATTCATTCACTAATTCCAGTTCTTGAATTTTTCGCCAAAGTTTACAAAATCTCTCACTAAAACTCTTCCCCTTTCCCCAGTTGCGGACAGAACTGGATCTGTCCGCAATTGGCAGTGTTTTCCCTCTGTCCGCAATTGAGACCCAACCAGTTGACATCACCAGATTTTGACATCATTCGGACTTTTAGGTGCGTCCTTTAGAATTCGCATCGTTGCACGAGAAGTACGACATCACCAGATTTTGACATCATTTGGACTTTAGGTACGTTCTTTATAATTCGCATCGTTGACGTACGACATCACCAGATTTTGACAACATTCGGACTTTAGGTGCGTCCCTTAGAATTCGCATCGTTGCACGAGACGTACATCACCAGAATTTGACATCATTCGGACTTTTTAGGTGCATCCTTTAGAATTCGCATCGTTGCACGAGACGTACATCACCAGATTTTGACATCATTCGAACTTTAGGTACGTTCTTTAGAATTCGCATCGTTGACGTACGACATCACCAGATTTTGACAACATTCGGACTTTAGGTGCGTCCTTTAGAATCCGCATCGTTGCACGAGACGTACGACATCAACAGATTTTGACATCATCGTGCGTCCCTTAGAATTCGCATCGTTGACGTACGACATCACCAGATTTAGACAACATTCGGGCATTAGGTGCGTCCCTTAGAATTCGCATCGTTGCGCGAGACGTACGACATCACCAGATTTTGACATCATTCGGACTTTAGGTGCGTCCTTTAGAATCCGCATCGTAGCACGAAACGTACGACATCACCAGATTTTGACATCATCGTGCGTCCCTTAGAATTCGCATCGTTGACGTACGACATCACCAGATTTAGACAACATTCGGACATTAGGTGCGTCCCTTAGAATTCGCATCGTTGCGCGAGACGTACGACATCACCAGATTTGAACATCATTCGGACTTTTAGGTGCGTCTTTTAGAATTCGCATCGTTGCACGAGACGTATGACATCACCAGATTTTGACATCATCGTGCGTCCCTTAGAATTCGCATCGTTGACGTACGACATCACCAGATTTAGACAACATTCGGACATTAGGTGCGTCCCTTAGAATTCGCATCGTTGCGCGAGACGTACGACATCACCAGATTTGAACATCATTCGGACTTTTAGGTGCGTCTTTTAGAATTCGCATCGTTGCGCGAGACGTACGACATCACCAGATTTGAACATCATTCGGACTTTTAGGTGCGTCCTTTAGAATTCGCATCGTTGCACGAGACGTATGACATGTAGCACCATCTTGTTGAAACTACATGTGCTGTACACCTTGTCGATAAATTTTAGGCAGAAAGAAAGTTTGTAGCATCGCACAATATCGTTCAATATTTAGAGAAACCGCCGTTTTATTAGTATCCTCGAAAAAAAAATGATCCAATAATGCCTCCACTCCATATTACACACCAAAAAGTTGCTCTGCGTGATGAAGAGGTAGTTCATAAATTATCCTTGGACTTTCTGATACCCAATAACGTCTGTTCTGTTTCTTAACGTACCCACTGATGTCCAAATGTGCTTAGTCTCTCATTATTAAATTTTGAACGAAAGCAGGATTGTCATTATGGAACTCTAGTGCCTTTGCACTCCATGCACGACGACGTTCTTGGTCATTTTCTTGCAGCTGTTGTGTTAAATGGATTTTGTACAGATGAAAATCTAAATATTTCGTTAAAAATTTCCCCACCGTGGTCGGAGAAACGCCTACCTCTTGTGAACGACGTCTAAAGGTCTAAAGAATGTTTCGGGATTGTCACCAACATTTCCCCTTACGGCATTCACGTTTTCTTAGGAACGAGCTGTACGCGGTCTGCTAGGATTTTTCGCATCTTATAGTGTATAGAGTGTTTGGAAAATTTTAAGCTCACAACCTGTTTGCTTCGCTTAAGGTGGGATACTAATCTTTTTGTTAAAAAAAAATCGATTTTCTTTTTTTTTTACGTTATTTCATTATTTCAGGTCTTAAGAATATTTGTATCAAATTTTAAGTCCAAATCCGCAAAATTGGCCAAGATATAATCTATTATTGTCTAGTGAGGTCACAGCGTTGGTGCAACTGGCGCAAAGCCGAAGCTCAGAAAACTCTGGACGAATTCAATCACAATTTTTCACTTCATAAAAATGTCGAAAATGCTATAAAGCTGATTTACAACGATTTGTCATCAAAAGAATATTAGAAAGGTGTTTGGGTGGTGACACTCAAAACAACAACGAAAGTTTCATTTGTAATGTTCGGCGGTTCGCGCCCAAACATCTTCACTTTGGCTCAAAACACATCGAAATAGCAACTTATGTAGGAGCAGGCAATTTCAATGAAGGCTTTTATGCCGTCCTGGAAATGATGGCAACGATAGGAATCGTTATTGGCGAGCAAACGACGATATTTGCCAACGCGCGGAACCACTGCAGAGATCGTTGATACGCAACCTCGAGGCTACAAAAGAGGCTCGTACAAGGCGTAGAAGTGAGAAAACGTCTCTAAACGAGTTCTACGAAGCAGAGGAAGGAACACTGTATGGCTCTGGTATAACAGATTAGCAGAAAAGTATTGTAAGTACTCGATATGTCTCCGTAAACTATACTTGAAACTCGTTTTTCTCGAAACAGCTTTTTCGCGAATGGTTGTCATGATATTTGAAAACCTATTGGACCGATCGACTTCAAATGTAAAACTGCATGTTCAGCAAGCATCCTTTTATTGTTTGATGAACCAGAAACGCGATACGTTATGTATATTTCTTTTAATAGCAAAAATCATTGTGAATTTTTTTGAGCTAATTCATAAATTTGAGTTTGACAAGTCACCATTTCCTCAAATGTATATATATTTTTGTTTCTGGTTCATCAAACGATAACTACTTGTGTATAGAGTAAAACGCCGTTCACGTTTTTTGTTTCAGATCACATGGAGTGGAGAAATCATGCCAACCAGCGCCCCCCGATCTTCGCGCAGTGTGTTGGTCAACGGGGATTTGTGAGCGTGATTCTTCATGAAACTTATAAAAAATTGTTTTGTAAATACCTGAAATGATAATAAATAGATAGTACTGTTTTGTAAATAAACACTCCAAAAAAAAAGCGGTAATTTTAGCGTAAAAAATGAGAATCCCCCCTTTAAGGCACAAGTTGCACACCAAAAGCATCTCATGACTTTCTTAAATTCTCCAAAATAGATTATCCATTTTCATAAAAAAAAAAAATTATCACTAAAACACGTTTTCAGTCTTGCCGTAATAAATTTTCAGCTTCCAAACTCAACTACAGTCAACTCCCAAGTGATGATACAGGCTTCAGAGAAAAATGGCGTAGAATCAAAATGGTGCCCATACATAAAAAGCGCCCTCTACATAGATACAGACAGCTATACAATGCGATCGTAATACTATTTTTTAGGCTGCATATTTACCGGAACCAAATGGTACCAAATTTTTCGGTGCTATCTAAACAGATGTGCTGATATAACCAACGGATTTCACCAAAGGCAAAGCGAAACAGTTCCTCCATCCCTCTCCTCTCAGCAGTACCAATCTTCGTCACCGGTGATAACCGCTTCCATTTCATTAATTTTTCCTGACCCAAGGCATGTAGGGAAACGGATAGTCTCCGGACCGTATGACACATAACAAGTAACTCAAACATCCCCTCTTCCATCCCTTTTCTAGTGCTAAATGTTACCTTCTAGTCCAATATTCTTTGCTGCATGATTTAAGGCATGGCGGGTAAAGACGTCATGCCACTGATTACGAGCAAATGACTCAAATACACTGCTGGCCACCCAAAATTCAAAACCAAGAAGGACACGAGATAGAAAAGCCAGATTTACTAGACACATAACAACAGATACAAAGATGAAACGATTGAGCTTACAGGCCCGTGCGACTTGCGGAACACGCAGGCATCAATAGTTCGTGTGGCTCCCATGGCTGGCAATAACGGTCGCTGGCAGGTCCTGCAGGTAAGGGAGGACTACAGGCTCCAAAACGTCGGAGATGTAGCGGTGGCTGTTGAGTGTACCGGCGATACGTACCAGAGGGGTGCGGGTGTCATATCCAATTGCGCCCCAAACCGTAACGCCAGGCGACGGACGGTATGGTGATACATAATGCAGGCGTCATACAGTCTCTCGCCGCGGTACCGCCACACGTGGATCCCACCATCGTAGTGCTGCAGGCAGAAGCGGGATTCATCGGAGAAGACAATGTCGTGCGAGTCCGTAGTCCAGGTGCGACGTTCAACGGCCCACTGCCGCCTCACTCGCCGGTGGTGTAACGTCAATGGTAATCGGAGCCATGGGCGCCGTGTGACAAGTCCCCGCTCCTGCAAACTACGTCGAACGCTACGTGCTGACACAGGTTGTTGCGCTACACACCCTAATTCTTGCGCTGACGTTCGTGACGTACCGGTGCGAGCCGTCAACGCCCGGCGCACAGCATGCCGATCCTCTCGTTCGGTGGTGTGCCGCGACTGCGACAGTCGCTCACGTCGGTCATTCCGTCCCTTCTGCACCCACCGAATCCATACTCGCCTCACTGTGGCGGGATGTCGTGCCACACGGGCGCCGATGTCTCGGTACGATAACCGCTGTCGCGATAAGCCACAATTCGTCCTCTGTCGAACTCCGAAACGTGCTGAAATGACTGCCGTATTCTGCGACGAGGCATCGGGAAGCTTCCCACGCACAGGTCCGGCAGCACAGCACACTTCCACTACTTGTACCCCGCCTTCTGTACACCCTTCTTATAATGTTTCGCGGTAGCGTTCCGGGCGCACAAGAATTGCATGTGCCCTGCAATGCTAATCGTTTTCATGTCCTCTCGCGGGCGACGCAGGCTGCGAATTTCAGGCCAATCGGATGCTTCCTTTTTGGTGTTACATTTTGGGTGGCCAGCAGTGTATATCTTTCCATACATACGTTTTAACTCTGTCAATGGTGATAAGGGCTCCATTTCAGTCTTTTATTCTCGGCCTAATGACCTACAGCATGATGAGGAAGAGATAGTCCCTCAGACATGGAGAACACGCGACTGCTTAGAAACAAGTGTCTCAAATATATTCTCTCTCCTTTCTTAAGTTTAAACCTTTCACTGGTGATGAGCCCTTCCATTAAGTCATTTATTCTCTGCCCATGACCCAATGCATGTTGGGAAAGATCCCTCTCTCTTATGGACATCATGCCACTGGGTTGAAACAAGTGACTCAAGCATGTTCTCCCTCCTTTCTTAGGTTTAAGCCTGTCATTAGTGATAAGCCCCTCCATCTAGTCCTTTATTCTCTGCCCCATGACCTCATGCATCATGTCGGGGAAGAGTTGTTCTCTCTCTCTCTCTCTCTCGTGGACATCGCGCTACTGGGTAGAAACAAGTGACTCAAACATCACCTCTCTCCTCTCTGAGATTTAACTCTGTCTCTAGGGATAAGCACTCCCTTTTTGTCCATTATTCTCAGTTCCATGGCCCAGGGCACGATCGGGAAGGGATAGTCCCCTGACACGGACATCATGCCACTGGGTAGAAAGAGGTGACTCAAACATCTTCTCTCTCCTTTCCAAGATTTAATACTGTCATTTTGGATGCGCCCTTCCATCTAGTCCTTTATTCTCTGCCCCCATGACCTAAGGCATGAAGGGAAAGGAATAGTCCCCCTGACACGGACATCATGCTATTGGATAGCAACAAGTGACTCAAACATCTTCTCTCTCCTTTCTTAGGTTTAATCCTATCACTGGTGATAAGTACTTCCTTCTAGTCCTTTATTCTCTGCTCCATGACGCAAGGCAGGATGGGGAAGGGATAGTCCCCTTCACACGGACATCATGCCACTGGGCAGAAACAGGTGACTCAAACATCTTCTCTCTCCTTTCCAAGATTTAATACTGTCATTGATGATGCGCCCTTCCATCTAGTCATTTATTCTCTGCCCCCATGACCTAAGAAAGGAATTGCGGAAATTTTTTGTTTTAATTCAGAATTTTCCGTTACGACATCTTCAGAACGGTAATATTTGTCAATAGGAGAAAGGTATTGGGGAAAGTTTTCTGAAAATTCCGAATTTTCCGTTAACACGTCTTCAAAACGGTAATTTACCGTCAATATAAGAAAGGTACTGCGGAAAGGATTCTGAAAATTCAAAATTTTCCGTTAACACGTCTTCAAAACGGTAATTTACCGTCAATATAAGAAAGGTATTGCGGAAAGGATTCTGAAAATTCAAAATTTTCCGTTAACACGTCTTCAAAACGGTAATTTACCATCAATATGAGAAAGGTATTGCGGAAAGGATTCTGAAAATTCAAAATTTTCCGTTAACACGTCTTCAGAACGGTAATTTACCGTCAATATGAGAAAAGAATCACGACACGTTTTTTTTTAATTCAATTTTCCGCTAACACATCTTCGAAACGGTAATTTTCTATCAATATAAGAAAGGTATTGCGGAAAGGATTCTGAAAATTCAGAATTTTCTGTTAACACGTCTTCAAAACGGTAATTTACCGTCAATATAAGAAAGGTATTGCGGAAAGGGTTCTGCAAATTCAGAATTTTCCGTTAACACGTCTTCAAAACGGAAGTTTACCTTCAATACGAGAAAGGAATTGCTGAAGGGTTTTTTTTTAATTCAATTTTCCGTTAACACATCTTCGAAACAGTAATTTACCGTCAATATAAGAAAGGTACTGCGGAAAGGATTCTGAAAATTCAGAATTTTCCGTTAACACGCCTTCAAAACGGTAATTTACCGTCAATATAAGAAAGGTATTGCGGAAAGGATTCTGAAAATTCAGAATTTTCTGTTAACACTTCTTCAGAACAGTAATTTATAGTCAATATGAGAAGGGAATTGCGCAAAGTTTTTTTCTTAAATTCTGAATTTTCCGTTAACACATCTTCAGAACGGTAATAAACCGTCAATATAAGAATGATATTGCGGAAAGGTTTCTGAAAATTCAGAATTTTCCTTTAACACGTCTTCAAAACGGTAATTTACCGTCAATGTAAAAGAAGTATTGCGCAAAAGTTTCTGAAATTTCAGAATTTTCCGTTAAGACATCTTCAAAGTGGTAATTTACGGTCAATATAAGAAAATAATTGCGGAACGTTTTCTGAAAATTCAGAATTTTCTGTTAACACGTTTCCGAAACAGTAATTTTCGTCAATAGGAGAAAGGTATTTCGGAAAGTTTTCTGAAAATACAGAATTTTCCGTTAACACATCTTCAGAAGGGTAATTTACCGTCAATATAAGAAAGGTATTGCTGAAAGGATTCTGAAAATTCAGAATTTTCCGTTAACACGTCTTAAGAGCAGTAATTTACCGTCAATATGAGAAAGGAACTGCGGAAGGTTTTTTTTTAATTCAGAATTTTCCGTTAACACATCTTCAGAACGGTGATAAACCGTCAATATAAGAATGGTATTGCGGGAAGGTTTCTAAAAATTCAGAATTTTCCTTTAACACGTCTTCAGATCGGTAATTTACCGTCAATATAAGAAAAGAATTGCGGAACGTTTTCTGAAAAGTCAGAATTTTCTGTTAACACGTTTTCAAAACTGTAATTTTCGTCAATAGGAGAAAGGTATTGCGGAAATTTTCCTAAAAATTTAGAATTTTCCATTAACACATGTTCAGAAGGGTAATTTACCGTCAATATAGGAAAGGTATTGCGGAACGTTTTCTGAAAATTCAGAATTTTCCTTTAACACGTCTTCAAAACGGTAATTTACCGTCAATATAAGGAAGGTATTGCGGAAAGGTTTCGGAAAATTCAGAATTTTCCGTTAAGACATCTTCAAAGTGGTAATTTACCGTCAATATAAGAATATAACTGCTGAACATTTTCTGAAAATTCGGAATTTTCGTTTAACACGTCTTGAGAACGGTAATTTACTGTAAATATGAGAAAGGAGTAGCTGAAAGGTTTCTGAAAATTCAGAAGTTTCCGTTAACACATCTTCAAAACCGTAATTTACCGTCAATATAAGGAATATCGGCAAGGTGTCTGAAAATTCAAAATATTCCGGTGTTACGAAAAATGAGTGACATTCAGGTTTCTTTCCGCCATTTCACGGAAAGGGTTGTATCAGAATTATGCTTCGCTAATTCACGAAAGGAATGACGGGAAGTGGCTCGTTAATTTCAGAAACTATTTTACAGTATACCTTGTCATTGCGGCAGTACGAGTATATATATAAATATGGAGCCATTGCTTACTGAGCATTTTCCGTTTTTTCCATTTAAAGCCCTCCTATTTCAAAAATTTCAGGAAATACTGCTAAACACACTGCGATTCTTTCCAGCTGGATGCAGCATTTTTTTCTTCCTTGCAGCATATCAATCAGCGGTATGAAGAAGAAAAACCCGGTCTTTGTCGATTGACGAAAAACACATTGTTTGTCCCCAGCTAGACAGGGACACGTTGTTCCGACCTTTTTTATGCTTACGTTGCCTTAGTCTGGGAAAGGATAGCGAGAGAGAAAACCTCTTGCTCCTGTCTCCGTATCCATAATTTACCAACAAATGTTTTAGAGTGGAACAAAATTTCTACGTGTCAGAAATAAAAACATACCTAGCAGGTCTTCGAATGCTGGAGACAATTCTTGCAGTTACTGTATTATAGTATTTACGAATGTGAACCAGCGTTCCCAAGAGTTTTCTACAACGCCGAGAAAAATCGGAGAAAAATGGCAAGCTAGATGAATACTTTCATTTTTAAAGGCGGCGTTTTAAGTAGTTCCTCTCCTACTAAATAAATGGGGAAATTTCGCCGAAATGAAACGTCTTCAGAAAAGCGCGCAGTTTTCATTTGTATTTAAAGGTATGAAACTTAAGACGGAAAGAACTTTAAAAAAATCGAGATATTACACTGGTACTCTTAGTACATAATTTATGATATGCATCTTTTGCATAGCAAGATCTTCGTAAATGTAAAATTTAACCAGTGATTCGTGACTACACATTTATTTACGTGAAACACATTGCATTTCATCGCGTAACTCACGAACACACCGGGCCACAGTCCTCTACATACTAAAAGGAATTAAATCATAAAAACAAACAATACAGTTTACTAATTCCTGACACTGAGCAATACTTAGGTAAATGGGTAAATAAATGTTATTGTCGTAAAACCAGTGAAAGGAAAGATGAAAGTCATAAAAAGTAATATTTACTGAACGTAAATGAACGATGCCTTCGCTCTGTCTACATTATTTAATAAACAACGCATAGCAAATGAAAAATTGTTCATCTGACACCGCTGGGATCGAACCCCAAATCTCTTGATAACTGATAGAGTGCGTTCGGATTTACGCCAACAGCTCTGAGCGCCATACGCGGTTTATCAGTCAGTATCTGACTACACAAATCCGTATTGATGGCCTTTTTTTCTTTTTTTTTTTATTGTAGGTTTAACGACCACCGTGAGCAACTCAATGGGCTATAAGCAGTCGCCCGTCCCTAATTTAGGGTCACTGGTTCCAGGGAAGGGAAAGAGCCAGTGCCGTAAGACAAACACAACATCCATGCCTGACCGGGATTCGAACCCGGACCCCGTACGGACGAATGATCAGAGGCCAACGCCTTAGACCACTGCGCCACCGGGGGGGGGGGGCGGCTGATGGTCTTAGCAACTGAGATGTCGTCATTTGACACAACACCTAATTAATTGTAGCTGATAAATCCAGAGGAAGATAGAAATGATGAATATACAGGGTTATTCAGAAAGAATCATCCGATTTTAAATTTTATATTTCGAAAAATTAACAACACTGAATGATTAGTAATACATCAACGTAAAGAGAAAATGTCTAAGTTTTAGATTATGCACAATAGATGGCGCTAGTGTGTCGTTTATGAAGCTCTTTTGGCGAAGAAGGAAAAATGGCGTCTAGTCAGCAGAAAGCTTTTTGCGTGCTCTCATTTGAATGATGTCAGTCGCTAATCACCGTGAATTTCATAGAAAGTACTAAATTAATCCATCGACGGGTCAGAGTATTCGCAGGTGGTATCATCAGTTCGAGGACGCTGGATGTCTTTGTAAAGGAAAAAGTCCAGGACAACCAGACGTGTTTGAAGAAAATGTTGAAAAGAGTGAGAGAGACTTTTCTACGCAGCCCGAAGATATCGACCATTCGAGCTAGTCGAGAACTGGGGATTCCTCAGCCTACTCTTTGGAGTGTGTTGAGGAAAAATTGGGCTACAAGCCATACAAATTGCATAACTTGCAAGCTCTGAAGCCTTGTGATGAGATACGACTGTTCCACTCTGACCAATCCCGCAGTTGGATTGGTAGGACGGGATCAGATGACTTGGTATTACACAGATGGCCTTCTCGGTCACCTGATATGACCCCATCCGACTTCTTCCTGTGGGGGGTATGTAAAAGATAAGGTGTTTGAGCCTCCTTTGCTCACAAGTTTATGCGAACTTAAACAACGCATTTCTGCTGCTTTAGAAACAGTTACCAATGACACATAAGACTGTATTTGGAAAGAATATTCATATCGCGTTGACATTATACGTGTGACAAAAGGAAGTCATGTCGAACATTTCTAAAAAAAAACTTGGACATTTTCCCTTTACATTGTTGTGTTGCTTATCGTTCTCTGTTATTTATTTTTCGAAATATAAATTTTTGAAATCGGATGATTCTTTCTGAATAACCCTGTATATCAAATACGTTGAGAAAATGTAAATAGTCGATGTCATCGCCCTGTCCACGTTATTTTATAAACAACGCATAGCAACTGAAAAATTGTTCTTCCCACCCCGCTGGGATCGAATTCCAGATCTCCCGATAACTAGTCGAGTGCGTTGGCATTTTCGCTACAGTGCCAACAATTCCCAGCGCCAGGCGTGGTTTATCGGTCAGCATCTCACTATACAAATCCGTATTGATGGTCTCAGCAACTGGGATGTCGTCATCTGGTGGCATTTTACACAACAGCTATTTAATTGTAGCTGATAAATCCAAAGTGCGATGGAAATAGTGAATTCAGTTGCTATGCGTTGCTTACATACTAACGTGGATAGAGTGATGACATCGTCCATTTACATTATCTCCACGTATTTGATCTATATATTCACCAATTCAACATTTAGTAAACTATGGCGGCAGCAATACTAAGTGTACAAACAAAGACATCGCTGTTTCCACGTTTTAGCAACACACAGCAACCGAAAAATTGTTATTCGGACACCGCTGGGAATCCGAATTCCAGATTTCTCGATATCTAGCCAAGCGCGTTAGCCTCACACCACGATGGCCAACACCTGTGTGTTGCTAAAACGTGGAAAAACCGATATCTTTGTTTATTCACTGACGCCACGTACTTGGAGGATTTTCACTTGGGATCTCGCTTTTTGGATTTAACTGCTATAATTAATACATAGCCAGTGCCGTTAATGCCCACCAGATAGAGACGTCTCAGTAGCTGACCCCGTCTTACTGATTTATGATGTCAGAAGCTGACAAAAAAATACATATAGCGCCGTGAATTGTTGGCAATCGTGGTGCAAGGCTAACGCGCTCGGATAGATATCGAGAGATCTGGGATTCGGATCCCCAAGGGTGACCGAATAACAATTTTTCGGTTGCTATGTGTTGCTAAAACGTGGAAAGGGCGATGTCTTTATTTATTCTTTTTTTTTTTTTGATTGGAGGTTTAACGACCACCACCGTGAGCAACTCAATGGGCTATAAGCAGTCGCCCGTCCCTAATTTAGGGTAACTGGTTCCAGGGAAGGGAGATAGCCAGTGCCGTAAGAAAAACACAACATCCATACCTCACCGGGATTCAAACCCGGACCCCTTACGGACGAATGATCAGAGGCCAGCGCCTTAGACCACTGAGCCACCATGGCGTCTTTTATTTATTCACTGACGCCTGTTAAACATTGTCTGGTAGGTTGCACCAAAAAGTGGTGTTACACCAACTGCACCACTTTCTAAAACAAGATGTTCCACAGTGTGGTGCAAACAAAATCCAACAAAGTGGTGCAACTTTGCTCTACGATATGGTACAAGGTTGCATCACCCGTTAAGGTGTAAGTTTGCATCATGTTGTTGGGTTTTGTTTGCATCATGTTGTTGGGTTTTGTTTGCATCATGTTGTTGGGTTTTGTTTGCATCATGTTGTTGGGTTTTGTTTGCATCATGTTGTGGGGTTTGGTTTGCATCATGTTGTTGGGTTTTGTTTCCACCACATGGTGGTGTATCTTTAAACGAAAAGTGGTGCAGCTGGGATTGCACCACTTTTTGGTGCAATCTACTGCAACATTTGTAACAGTGTACTTGGAGGATTTTCAATACTAAGTGTTTTGACCATTTAGTTTTTCGAAAACAATATTTATTTCTATTATTATTATTACACTGAAGAGCAATTCAATTAGAGACAGCTGGCTATATGCAAATGTGGCGCTGTAGGTGGCCCTGTAAACGGAAAACGACATGACGTATGCTGCGATCCGACAATATAAGGAGTAATGCACCGGGAATCAGTAAGAGTCGGAGACAGTATGGGTAAGACGAAGGATCTAAGCGGATTTGATCGTGGGAAAATTGTCGGGGCCCGACAAATGGGTCACTCCATCTCGGAAGTCCTGCAGGCACTGGGATTTTCACGAGCCATTGTGCCACGGGTGCACCGTGAGTATATCGAATCCCGTAAAACCATCCCTGCAAGGGCCAACTGCCATGATCAACAGCGTGTGGATGAGCGGGGTCATCGTCGGCTAGCTCGCATTTGTAAGAGCGGATAGACGGGCCACAGTGCAAGAAATCACTCGGCAATTTAACGCTGGTGCACAAAAACGTGTAAGCAGCCACACAATCCAGAACCATCTCCTCGCTATGGGGTACAGAAGCCATCGTCCCACGACGGTACCGCTGCTAACCGCACATCACAGGTTGCAAAGATTAGCATGGGCGCGGGAACATAGCCAATGGACCCTAGACATGTGGAAAATTGTTGCCTGGACTGATGAGTCGAGATTCACTTTGGTACATGCGGATGGCAGGATACGAGTACGGCGCAAACCACATGAAGCAATGGGTTTTTCTTACCAGCAGGGAACTCTTCAAACTGGTGGGGGTGGCATTCTCGTCTGGGGACTGTTAACGTGGACTGAAATGGGACCCCTGGTGCGTCTGACATCGTCTCTCACAGTTCAACGTTACCGGGATATCCTGGACGACCATTTGCTCCCGTTTGTGCGTCTTCGACATCCCACTGGGGATCTCATCCTGCAACAAGACAATGCATAGTGCCATCGCTCCCGAATTGTATCCGAATGGTTGGATGAACACTCCACCGACGTGACCTCGCTTCCTTGTCCAGCTAGATCACCTGACCTCAATCCCATCGAGCACATCTGGGATGCCATCGAGAGAGATGTTCGAGGCTCTGACTCCCTAAATCAAATCTTCGTGAGCTGTGGGAGCTTGTTCAGTGGTCGTGGATCCGTATGGTTTCCGGTGTCTTGTCGAGTCCATGCCGAGACGAATCGCCGCCGTCATCAGGGAGAAAGGTGGTGCTACACGGTACTAGACAGGTATCTCTAATTCAATTGTTCTTCAGTGTATATTCTACTGAAGTGGAAAACTCGTGGGATAGCAGTATGCAAATCTTAACTGGTGCTGCCGGCTTCGACGCACGTCATGATTTTTATCAATTGCGAGGTGTAATCACGTGAGCCAGGTTGAACAAGAGCCAGTAATATTATAGAGAGCCAGAGGAGTGAGATCCAGACAGATGGGACATTCAATTTCCGAAGTTGTGCGAACATTCAACATTCCTTGATCGACGGTGTCACGTGTGTACCGAGAACACCTCATGGAAGGCATTACCACCCACCGTGGACGTTTCACGGGTGCTGAACGAACGTGGCCAGCGGCTTCTGACCAGGATTGTCCATGTTAAGAGACAAGCGACACTGGCTCAAATAACATCCACATTCAATTCAGGAGGTCCCAGAGACAAATCCAGCAGGTCAATGCAGCGTAATTTAGCGTTCATGGACTATGGGAACAGAAGACCCACCAGAATGCTTTTGTTAACACCACGACATCGGACACAGCGCCTCGCCTGGGCTCGAGAACACGCTATTTGAACCCTAGAAGGCTGGCAACATGTAGTGTGGTCCGATGAGTCTCACTTCCAGTTGCTACGAGCTGATGGTAGGGCTCGGATGGGGCGCAGATCCCATGAAGCCATGGACCCAAGCTGTCAACAAGACACTGTGCTAACTGGTGATTAAAATGTATTTTCGTACAATACGTTATACAAAACAAAACATCACCATCTATGTACGATATTTAATAAAAGATGAAAGATAATTGCAATTAAAATACCCCCACTAACACTTTCGGGGTAACATTCACCACATCATCAGATGGAACAGAGAGGTAATGTACTACTTGCATAGATTTTTATAAGAGTGCAGCGATGCATCATGGGGAAAGCCTCAAGCGTCACAGGTTGTGATTGTTGGCTTCGCAACCTTGCTACTAGTGTAAATTTCCACCATTTTGTATAACAAAATCTCCATACTGCCACGTGGAATTTAATTCTGGAAATTTACACTAGTAGCAAGGTTGCGATGGCAACAATCACAACCTGTGACGCTTGAGACCTTCACCCATGATGCATCGCTGCACTCCTATAAAAATCTATACAAGTAGTGCATTACCCGTCTGTTCCACCTGATGATGGGGTGAATGTTACTCTGAAAGTGCTAGTGGGGTATTATAATTGTAAATATCTTTCATATTTTAATAAATATAGTACATAGACGGTGAAGTTTTGTTTTGTATAACTGGTGATTGTTCCATACATGCGTGGGGTGTCTTGACGTTGCACGGTATGGGTCCTCTGGCCCTCGTCAACACGTCATCAACCGGTATTGGCTGTGTTGCTCTCCTGGGTGACCGTTAGCGGCCCTTCATGGACTTGTTGTATCCCAACAAAGATAGGATTTTGCAGGAGTAAAATGCACCATGTCATCGGGCCCAATTAGTCCAAACTTGGTTCTAGAAGCATTCTGGACAGCTCTCACGGATGGTGGGGCCACCATGTCACCGGGCTCAATTAGTCCAAAATTGGTTCTAGAAGCATTCTGGACAGCTCTGACGGATGGTGTGGCTACCATGTCATTGGGCCCAATTAGTCCAAAATTGGTTCTAGAAGCATTCTGTACAGCTCTGACGGATGGTGTGTCCACCATGTCATCGAACCCAATCAATCCAAAATTGGTTCTAGAAGCATTCTGGACAGCTCTCACGGATGGTGTGGCCACCATGTCATCGAGCGCAATTAGTCCAAAATTGGTTCTACAAGCATTCTGGACAGCTCTTACGGATGGTGTGGCTCCCATGTCATTGGGCCCAATTACTCCAAAATTGGTTCTGCAAGCATTCTGGACAGCTCTGACGGATGGTGTAGCCACCATGTCACCGGGCCAATTAGTCCAAAATTGGTTCTAGAAGCATTCTGGACAGCTCTGACGGATGGTGTGGCCACCATGTCACCAGGCCCAATTAGTCCTAAATTGATTCTACAAGCATTTTAGACAGCTCTGACGGATGGTGTGGCCACCATGTCATCGGGCCCAATTAGTCCAAAATTGGTTCTAGAAGCATTCTGGACCCTTCTGACGGATGGTGTGGCCACCATGCCACCGGGCCCTATTAGTCCAAAATTGGTTCTTGAAACATTCTGGACAGTTCTGACGGATGGTGAGGCCACCATATCGTCGGGCCCAATTAGTTTAAAATTGGTTCTAGAAGCATTTTTGGACAGCTCTGACGGATGGTGCTACCATGTCATCGGGCCCAATTAGTCCAAAATTGGTTCAAGAAGCATTCTGGACAGCTCTGACGGCTGGTGTCGCCACCATGTCACCGGGCCCAATTAGTACAAAATTGGTTCTACAAGCATTTTGGACAGCTCTGACGGATGGTGTGGCCACCATGTCCATATGAGCCCAATAGTGCACTCAAACTAGTATAATTATAGTAAAGATCCAAATTTCTTGGCGTAAAATAGAAATAAAACTTTCCAAGCTTTCGCACATCAAACAGATGACTTTTTCAAGGAAGGTAGACAGCTAACTGCAAACTGTATTCAAAACTGGATTTAAACGTGTTCCAGCGTGGTGGTAAGGTCCATTCGCAGCCAAGATTCTGCACCTGCAAATACCAGTGAACTGTGGGCGCTGTTCAGACGGCATGGCTCAACATCTCTCCATAAGTATAGACAAGACATACACATTCGAGTCACATTATTGTGACCACAAGCTAATATCGCCATGTTTAGCGCAGACACTAGCTAGACGGGCTGGGAGTGATTCAATAAGGTGCTGGAAGGTGTTCACACGTATGTGGACTGCAGTGCATCTGACAGCTGCTGGAGAATGAATGGTGGAGGATCCATAGAGTGTAAAACATGACAGAGGTGGTCCCGCACATGCTCAATTGGCTTTAAGTCTGGGGAATTATGGGGCTAGGGTAGCATTTTGAAGTCTTTATTGTGCTCTTCAAACCATTATCGGACATTTGTAGCTGTGGAATACGTAGCATTGTTTTTCTGGAAGATTCCATCCACCACAGGGAAGGCAATCAGCATGCATGGGTGAACGTAGCCTGCAAGAGTGGATTCATAACGAGTAAGGTCCATAATGCCTTCCACAGGTATGAGTGGACCCAGGTAATGCCAAGAACACATTCCCCAGATCATAACGCTGTCCCCACCAGCTTGCGTTCTTCCAGCAATGGTTAAAGAGTAATCGTTCTCCGATGTTTCTCGTTTTATACGCCAACGTCCATCCGTACGTGAAGCAGAAAAACGTGACTCACCAGAGAAGGTAATCCATAGCCAATCAGCGGAAATGTTGACTCAAGATTCGTACGAAATACTAGTAATGTACATCTGAGCTGTCTCACCGTACGATAAAAACACCAAGTCTCCAAACTGCTGGTTTGCAGTTTGGAGACTTGGTGTTTTTATCGTACGGTGAGACAGCTAAGATGTATATTACAATCAGCGGAAGTCTAATTCCGATACTGCCGTGCAAAATGTAAGCCCTTTTGTCGAAGCACCTTTGCTAGCATAGGTGCAGTGAGCATCCGACTGCATCGGAGCCCCATACGCAGCAGGGTTCGTCGAACTGTCCATTTAGAAACGCTTCCGGTATTCCCTTGGTTCATTCGGCCAGTGAGTTGCTCCACTGTAGTTAGTCGATCGGCCCTCTCGCAGCCTACGTTCACCTCTCACATCAATGGTATGTGATGCTCCGCAGTTTCCACGTCGCTTATTCGAAATAGTGCCATTTCTCCAATCACGATACACTTTAACCACAGCAGCACGCGAACAGTCCACAAACTGCGATGTTTCAGAAATACTGCCACCCTTGCCTTGAAAGCCGATAATCATCCCTTTTTCCAGGTCTGATAAATCGCTCTTTTTATCCTTGACAGCAACGAGTGATATGATTTCATAATGCCTACAGCACAACTTATACACTGAGTGGCCACTTTATTATTACCACCCCCTCAGTACCTCGTTGGGCCATTTTTTGCCTTTAATACTGCGTGGATTCTTCGTGGCATGGACTCCACGAGATGTTGATAGTTGGTTTGTGGAATCTGAGACCATGCTTGATGAATAGCACTTGCCAGGAGTGGGAGATTGCAGGGTTGTGGATCCAGCGTCTGATGGCTCGTTCAACTTCATCCCACAAATTCTCAATGGGTTTGAGATCTGGAGATTGTGGGGGCCACCTAAGCAAAGTAAACTCACCGGCATGTTCCTGAAACCAATCCTGTGCAATACGAGCACTATGGCCGGACGCAATATCTTGTTGAAAGTAACGATGTTTAGATATGATGTGCCAGTCAGACGTTGATCAAGGCGAATCAAAGGGTCCAAAGCATGCCAGGAAAACATTCCCCAAACCATAACGTTGCCTCCACCAGCTTGAATGGTTGTAGCAATGCATTTGGGGCCCATGCTTTCGTGCGTTTCCCGCAAAATTCTCACTCGGCCATTTGCATGGTGCAACTGAAAACGATATTCGGGTCCGGGTTCGAATCCCGGTGAGGCATGGATGCTGTGTTTGTCTTACGGCACTGGCTCTCTCCCTTCCCTGGAACCAGTGACCCTAAATTAGGGACGGGCGACTGCTTATAGCCCATTGAGTTGCTCACGGTGGTCGTTAAACCTCCAATCAAAAAAAAAAAAAAAAAAAAAGAAAGAAAACGATATTCATCGGACCATATAATTTGCTTCCAATTATCGATCGTCCAATCCTCGTGCTCCTGTGCGAACTGGGGACGTTTTCTCTTGTTAACTGCAGACAGCAAAGGTGTTCAAACAGGCCTTCGGCTACCATATCCCATCCAATGCAGGTTACGGCGAACAGTGTGTGCAGAGATCATTTGAGAGGATCCTTGATTAAGATGGTCTGTAATTTGTTGCACTGTTGCTCTTCTGGTGTCTGTTACCAGTCTGGACACTCTCCGTTCCGCCCGAGCAGTCACTAGTCGATGACGACCACACGTTCTACGCAGAGACGCAGTTCTTTGGTTGACGGTCCAGTCTTTAAACACTTTAACAACAGCTGCTCTAGAACATTTCACGAATGCGGCGGTTTCGGTGATACTCGCTCCATGGCTCCGAGCTCCGACAATCATCCCACGTTGAAAGTCCGCCAAACCCCATTTTTTACTCATCTCGTCACCCAAAAATCACTTCTACTACTGTCGCAAGTGGGTGATGATCGAATTTAGAGGATTTTAGGAAGGGAGTGTCTGACCCCAGGTTTTAAACAACCCTTATAAATAGGAAACTAGGAGATTTGGGCTAGAGCGCCCAATAGGAAATTGACACGGAAGCGAAGTAGAAAGGGGGAGGAAGACGCCCTTATTTATTATCGGGGGCCAGTACCCGGTGTATGATACTGTCGCAAGCACTAAGCTTTCCCTTTTTATACTAGCCTCGCCCTCTGGCGGCAACAGCGTGCAGCCATAACTCATTTGCTTAAAACTGTCAGGTGGTCATAATAAAATGACCACTCAGTGTATACCCTCGAAAGCAGCTCACGACACGTGCCTTCTTTCATTGGCTGCACGTTGTTGGCATCAAAAGTAGGAGGGGTCACAATAATGTGACCCGACTGTGTATATGCGAATGCTGCATAATTAACAATGAAATATAAAATTGTAATTATTAGACCATTTTCATTTTGGAAAAAAATATAAGGTTGGCATACATGTTCGAAAAATTCAGCCCTTAATAGCCTAACAGTTTGTCTTTCTTTTCAATGACTGCAATCAATCTATCAGTCATAGAGTTTGCAAGTTTGGATATTGTCTGAATCTCGCTGTTTGCCTGTGCAGTCTGCATGGTTGCAATAAGGTCCGCTTTTGTCTGGAAATGTCTTAAGTCTTTGAAGACAGAGAGCATCATTACGCCCCAAAGGTTTTCCATCATGTTTACGTCGGGGATCTGTGACGGCCAGTCCAAAAACACGAAAGTCATTGACTTCAAACCACGCTTTAGTAGACCGAGATTTGTGAATTGTTCTACTAAAAATCCAATCTCCCGATGCAACAGGTAGAAAATTATCCTTCTCCCGATGCAACAGGTATAATCTCCCGATGCAACAGGTAGAAAATTATCCGCCATCATATCCTGTTACTTGTCCATAGTAATTTTTGTGTCTATATTCACAAGTGAGGTTTTTTTAGTTGCAGAAAATGCCCCCAAACCATGACCGTGCCTCCGCCAAATTTGCGCTTTGAAAAATAGGGTTTTTCTTTCCGCAGATCATGCCAACATTTAGCGAAACTGTCACGCCCGTCCAAATCTTTCCACTTATCACCGAAAGTAATATGCCTTTTTTTACGCTTTCTAACCGTAGGTTGAAGAAGAGTATATGCTCCAGCTTTGATCGTCTGTCTCTCTGTCCGTCCGCACGATAACTCGCGTAAAAATGGTTCGATTTCGACGAAATTTTAGTATGTGATCCAACAGGGACGAACCCTGTTGAAAATGGACGAAATAGGGTCAAAGGTCAGGGCATAGGGGAGGGATTAATTCCATTGCCCTTATGCGTCATAACGTGCGTAAAAACAGTTCAATTTCAATGAAATTTTAACATGTGGTAGGGAACCACCTTGGGACGAACCCTATTGAAAATGGGCGAAATGGGGTCAAAGGTCAGGACATAGGACAGGGATCCATTCTATTTCCCTTTTGTGTCATAATGTGCGTAAAAATAGTTAGATTTCAATGAAATTTTAGTATGTGGTAGGGGACTACCAGGGGATGAATCCAATTGAAAATGGGCGAAATGGGGTTAAACGTCAGGTCATGGGAGCGGGATCCATACCATCAACCTTATACGTTATACATTATGTAAAAATGCTTTGATTTGGACAAAACTTTAGTATGTTGTTTCGGAGCTATACTGAAAAAATTCTGTTGAGTATCATCGAAATGGGGTCAAAGGTCAGGGCATAGGAGCGCGATTTATTCCACAGTCATTATCCTTATAACTTGACTAAAATTGCTTGTATCGCGACAAAACGTTAGTATGTTGTTCCGGAGATATACTGAACCGGTTCTGTTGAATATCATCAAAATGGGGTCAAAGGTCAGTGCGTAGGAGCGAGATTTATTCCACAGCCATTATCCTCATAACTTGAGTAATGATTTCTTTTATGTTGGAAAGCGTAACATAATCAATACATTGCATGATGTTACTAACTTTTTTTTTCCGCAAACATTTTTATCTCATTCTTATTTTAGAAAGACTTAAGACTTGTTTTAGCACTATTTGAACGGTTCGCCCCATAAACTTAGTCCACTATTGTCTGCATTTTCGCATTTCTTCGCACGACCTTAACATTTTTTGCAGCACCCTATTGACGGAAGATTGTGGTTGAACAAAGTTTCAACTTTTTTTCATTCCTTTGGATGTGGAAAAAGTGAAATCTCGGTTCTCACTATGTAGACAAAGATCACCGGACACCTAGAAGAGAAACACATCATAACATTTATTGATATATATTAGTACGGTGTCGGTCCGCATTTGGCCTTAATGCATTCACTGACCTTTCGATACATGCTTTCGACAAGGTTTTGGAACACAGCGATAAGTATGAGCTTCCATTTAGTACATAATGCTACAGCTAGTTGTTGCTTAGTAGTAGGCCTTGGTTTCAAACTTCTTATGCGGCGCTCTAACTCATCCCATAGGTGCCCTATGGGATTAAGGTCAGGGCTCTCTGCTGGCCAGTCCACACACGATACTGAATTATATTCAAACACGCCCTAACAGTCATTGCTTAATGGCTCGGTGCATTATCCTGCTACTACCAACGAGTCTCGGTTCCGTAGGATTGCCACAGAGTTGGTAGGGCATAATTATCCAGAATATTGAGATAGTCGTGCTTGTTAGCAGGTTTGTTCACGATAACTAATGGGCCGGGAGCATACCATGAAAAACACCCACACACATGTACACTGCTAGCTCCAAACTTGACCGTAGGAGCTATGGTAAATAGCGTTTCTCCGGATGCCACCATACCCACACACGTCCATCAAGCTGATGGATCGTGTATCTGGATTCAGAAGTCCATAGGACCCATTTATCTACGGTTCCCGATAAATTTTCTTTTCCCCATGCTAAACGACGAGTAGCATTCCGAGTAAAGATGAAAGGCGTATGAGGAGCCGCACGACCACGGTAACCCATGGAATAAAATTCTCTGCTAGTGGTACGTGTTCATACCAAGGTTACAGCATTTTTACGCACCTGTACAATGAGGTCTTGTGCAGTACTCCGTCGATTAGCTGTAACGAATCTTCTGAGTCTTTGACATCCTCTATCACTCATTTTCTTTGGTCTGCCGGTATGTTTTGCTGCTTCAGGCACGCCATGTGTCTTCCACTTATTAGTACATCCAAAACAGTTGACTTGGCTATGTTTAAACACGTCTCGGATTCTTTTATGGACAACCCACTAATACACTGCCGGACAATTGCTAAGGACGGATGACAATAGCAACAATAGCAACGATAGCAACCATAAAATGGAAGGCAGGAAAATGTGGAAATTAGCATAAGTGCGGGATACAGTAAGACGTGTTGTGCGTATGCAAACTTTAGATTGCCGAACTTGTTCATGACGTCAAAGCGCTGATAAGAGATATAAAGGATTTGACGCGTATTGACCGTTGTTGTTCAAACGCAAAGTTGAAAGGGAAAGAATCAATTGACGAACTTGCAATTTTCAGTATGTCTTCCCGACATCACCTAGAAGATTTTACGCGTGGCCGCATTATTGGCAAGATTGAAGAAGGGCGAAAAATAACAGATGTTGACAGGGAGTTCGACGTCAGCCACAGTGTTGTTTCAAGGCTTTGGAAATCATTTCAGACAAATGGAGAGTGTAGCAAACGTCACGGAGCAGGTCGTGTTCGCCGTACGACACCTGCAGAAGATCGGTACATACTGCTATCAACAAAAAGACACCGGCGCAGCACAGCTAGCGAGCTAGCATATCAGTTTATGGCTGCTACTGGCAAGCGGATCTCCCGAAAAGCTGTCGCCAGACGTTTGCATGAAGGAGAACTATACGCCCGCCGTCCTGTTGTGTGCATCCCATTGTCCAGACGTCACCGTACCGCCCGTTTGCAATGGGGCCATCAACATCGCAATTGGACTGATAACTACTGGTCTGCTGTCCTCTTCTCAGATGAGAGTAGATACAGTCTATCGTCTGATTGTCGACGACAACTGATCTGGCGTGATAGTGGTACTGCATATTGTCCAGCAAACATACAGGAAAGGGACCGATATCCGACATGTAGTGTCATGGTATTGGCTGGCATCATGATCAATGGCCGTACGTCCCTCTATGTGCTTCCAACAGGGACTATGACTGGTCAACGATACAATAATGATGTTCTGCTACCTCATGTTTGCATGTTCCGTGGTGCTGTCGGTGATAGATTCATTTTCATGGACGACAACGCAACACGTCATCGAACAGTCGCTGTCCAGGAGTGTCTTGAGAGCGAGGATATTCAATGCCTTGTATGGCCAGCACGTTCTCCAGATCTGAATCCCATTGAAAATGTGTGGGATGCTTTGGGGAGGAGTCTTGCTGGTCGCCAAAGCCCTCCAATAAACAAATACACCCTCATCCGTGCACTGACAGAGGAATGGGATAAATTACCCCAACAGCTGCTTGATAATGTTGTGCAAAGCATGACACGACGTGTGGAATCTTGCATCGCCCTCCATGGTGGCCTAATCCCGTATTGACATCTTACGCCGGAACGCCTGCGGGCGGTAATTGCATTTTTCACGTTTACGTATTCTGCACAAAATGGCCTGTTTGTCCCTTGATAACGTTCCAAAGCCTTCTGGATTTCAGAGCACAATAAATTGTCTTTCTTGTAATGTCCTGGCATTCTGACATTATTTTATTTCACTTGGCATCCAACCACACTTACTTTTTTATGCGGTATATAGCCGTTTATGATCCGTCCTTAGCAATTGTCCAGCAGTGTATAACACCCAACAATCTTTCCTTTCTCATAGTCAGTTCTCTCCCGCCGCGATGTTTTCACTCAACCTCACAGTGCTAGGTATGATCGCGGTTAGCTGCAGGCTTGGTGTTTTTACTGTTTTGCAGCTGTACTGCTCATATTATCATCGCAACGGATCCCTTCATTTGCGTTTGAAGGGGTGTCCGGTGATTTTTGTCAATATAGTGTATATGTTCTCATATGCATATGACTGAAAATTTTCCGGTAATAGAGAAAATAAAAGAAACTGGCACATCACGGCCCGCGCTGGACCTCAGAAGCACGGGCTTGAATCGGACCCGGATCGTGAAATAAGACCCGTTTCGGACCTCTATAACACAGCACCTCGAAGGCTACAAGGGTGAATAAGTTGTAAGTACGCCCGAAATACTTGCATAAAAAGTTCGGTAACTTGTTGAACAGACATTCTATATTGTCACGTCGCCGAACTCTTACATGTAATTCCTCAAACATTTAATCACTTCTTTTTCACTATCTTGTCTACATGTATGTCAAGTTTAGTTTCATGTCGTACATTCATTTACGGCTACGTGGAGCAATGTGAAAAAAATATTAGTAACAATTTAAAACGGCGTTCTTACTTTGATTTTTTTTTTTCATTTTTTAATGAAGAACACAGTATTACATTTCACGAGAGAGACACTAGAGTTGGAAACTTCGTCAAGTTGAGGAGGTACACTTCTTTGAATTATAAAATCTAATGTAAAACCGTAATAAAACTTGACTGCAGAGCGTAACTTTTAAAGGTCCCCATCGAAATTTTCGTTAAAGACAACTTTGTAGATTCCAGAGTTTGGCGAAATGCCTTTAGTTAACTGCCGTTTACTTGTGCCAATTATGACTTTAAATGTCTTTTGTTTTATCTTAATTTCTCTCGGAGGTAAATTTTAGACTTATTCAAGCGACTGCGTATCTTTATGACAACATAATATATCTTGCAGGCATGTGCATATATTTCTCCGAAGTGGAACTTCGCTAATCTTCATAATGTTCTTCGAAAAGAATGTATTAGGGTTATGCAAAAGTATTTCGCCGTTTTAATGAGAAAGGAGACAGGAAAACTCAGGAAACCAGTGCACATTTATTCAAAGAAATATTAGCTGTTAGCATCTGTAAGAACGGACTTATTAATTATGTTAAAATATAATGAACTGAAACATTATGCTACTTTTCCACAAAGAAACGTAAGACAGTACAATTCCTCAGAAGGCAATAGAAGGTTCGAGAACATTTTTTACGCTTTCCAAACGTAGGTTGAAGAAGCGCATATGCTCCAGCTTCTCCCGTCCGTCTGTCTGTCGGCACGATAACTCACGTAAAAATGGTTCGATTTCGATGAAATTTTAGTATGTGATAGGGGACCACCAGGGGACGAACCCTATTTAAAATGGGTGAAGTGGGGTCAAAGGTCACGCCATAAGTGCAGGATCCATTCAATTGCCCTTATGCGTCATAACTTGCGTAAATATGGTTCGATTTCGATGAAATGTTAATATGTGGTAGGGGACCACCAGGGGACGAACCCTATTTAAAATGGGTGAAGTGGGGTCAAAGGTCACGCCATAAGTGCAGGATCCATTTAATTGCCCTTATGCGTCATAACATGCGTAAATATGGATCGATTTCGATGAAATTTTAGTATTTGGTAAAGAACCATCTGGGGACGAACCCTATTGAAAATGGGCGAATGGGGTCAAAGGTCAGGCAGGGCATAAGAGCGGGACTTATTCCATTACCCTTATGCGTCATACCTTGCGTAAAAACGGTTCGATTTCGATGAAATTTTAATGTGTGGTAAGGAACCACCTGGGAACGAAACCTATTGAAAATAGGTGGAATGGGGTCAAAGGTCAACTTATAAAAGCGGGATCCATTTCATTGCCTTTATGCGTCATAAGATGCGTAAATATGGTTCGATTTCGATGAAATTTTAGTATGTGGTAGGAAACCACTGGGCACGAACCCTATTGAAAATGAGCGAATGGGGTCAAAGGTCAGGCAGGACATAAGAGCGGGATTTGTTCCATTGCTCTTACGCGTCATAACTTGCGTAAAAATGGTGCGATTTCGATGACATTTTAGTATGTGGTAGGGTGCCACTGGGGACGAAACCCTATTGAAAATGGGCAAAATGGAGTCAAAGGTCAGGACACTGGAGTGGGATCCATTCCATTGCCCTTGTGCATCATAACTTACCAAAAAAATGTTTCGATTGCGACAAAACGTTATCATGTTGTTCCGGAGGTATAGTGAACCGGTTCTGTTGAATATCAACGAAATGGGGTCAAAGGTCATTGCACAAAAGCAAGATTTATTAAACAGCCATTATTCTCATAACTTGCGTAAAACTGCTTCTATTGCGACAAAACTGTAGTATGTTATTCTTGAGGTGTACTGAAACCGGTTCTTTTGAATATCATCAAAATGGGGTCAAAGGTCAGGACACAGGAGAGAGATTTATTCCACAGCCATTCTCCTCATAACTTGAGTAATAATTTCTGGTATGTTGGAAAACGTATCATAATCAATGCATTGCATGATTTTACTAACTTGTTTCTGATGTCGAGAGTCACAGACAAAGAACCTAATTTTTCTCACGCCTAAGAAAGGGAGAGGCCTTTCCAACGAACTGATGACATCTTCAATGATATCGCGTCCTTAGCTGTACATTGTCAGCGATGCACAGACGCCTGAAAGTCTGGAAAACCAGCCATCCACATTTGTGTAGATGCAACAAGGTATATTGCGTTATTGTAAGAATGTACTTCGGCGGTAGGATTACTTTCTCAAAGGGGCACTTCCTAATGGATAGATCTGACAGACCGCAGAGATACGAAAGGGGGGATTAAAACCCATCAGTTAAGTACGCCACGCCGACGCCGGGGATTAGTCGGCACGAGGTACGCGTGGCAGGAGAAGAGCGCCACATGAGCAGGTCGGCGTCGGGGTCTTCGCGCATGCGTAGTGGGGAGGAGGCGAGGAGAGCAGGCCTCTTAAGAGTAACCTGTTAGTTAATCTGCTTTCGTCTAGCGGAGAGAGTAGTTCTTCGGCGCGAAGCATTTTCCTTCTTTTTTTTTTTTTTTTTTGTGAGCAGACGGACGATCCCGTGATACGGAGGTCCGAGGTTAGCCAGCGCACTATCTTTGGAGAGATAGAGCTTTCGGTTGCCGCGGTACATGTCCCAGTCAAGGAATCCCGCTTGCATTATAGATATTCCTCAAATATCAAGTCGAATTTCAGTACTGGCTAAGATTGAATCCGTAACGACGGGGAGCACAGTTTAGGCTAATCATAGTATTCTTAGAGATACAGATCTACTTAATAGTAGGTAGATTCTCTCTGGGACGTCCACGCCGAAAGCTAAGTCTTAGATATTTTTTCTTCGGAAGTGATTCTCATAGATTTCATGACTACGCGACTGTCAGATCTAATCCTTATTGAAGCCCGATGCTAGAGGAAGATTAATCCACCACCGTCAGAACCTAACTGATTACTTAATAAATGTTTGTGTTATTTTGATAAATCCTCTGGAGATTCTTATATCTTATTTGTGATTATTATTCTGTTCGTTCAGCGGTTTCGATCCGCCTTCCTGCATCACAGATTTCATAACAAAGTGGGGAAGTCTTCGTTTGTTCGCCTGAATAGAGTTTAGGGAGTGTTTCAGAGAAGCAGAAACGCTTCCTTGTGTCTGTGAGAAGCACCTATAACGTGGACGCCTCAGCGGCGGCATAAGTAGGAGGCGGGGCCATGGCACGTGACCATTACTTTCGCTCTAACAACATCAATGACCTTTCGCTACTTTTCAGGCAACAAATAAATGCTCGTGTGATAGATGGAATCGGGTTTTGAGCTGATGTACGCAGTGACGAAATTTTCCACTTCTGGAACTGTGGTGAATTGGGTTAGGGCATTTTGCATAGAGCGAAACAGATAAAAGTCTGAGGGTACAACATCCGGGGAGTAAGCAGGGTGCTGTAAAACCTCTCAGTAGGGTTCATTTGGTGGTGGTACTGTAACAGGATGACTGGGCGGCGTCCTTTACCTGTTTATGGTTGTTTTTTACGCTTTCCAACTGTACGTTGAAGAAGCGTATATGCTCCAGCTCTGTCCGTCTGTCCGCACGATAACTGGCGTAAAAATGGTTCAATTTCGATGAAATTTTAGTATGAGGTAGGAGACCACCTGGGGACGAACCCTATTAAAAATGGGGTCAAAGGTCACGACGTAGGAGCAGGATCCATTCCATTGCACTTATACGTCATAACTTGCGTAAATATGGTTCGATTTCAATGAAATTTTACAATGTGGTAGGGGACCACCTGGAGACGAACCCTGTTAAAAATGGGTGAATTGGGGTCAAAGGTCAGGACATAATAGCGGGATGCATTCCATTGCCTTTATGCGCCATAACGTGCGTAAAAATGGTTAGATTTCGATGAAATTTCAGTATGTGGTAGGGGACCACTGGGGACGAACCCTATAGAAAATGGACGAAATGAGGTCAAAGGTCAAGACATAGGATTGCGACCCATTCCATTGCCCATAACATATATTATTAAAGTGAACGTCAACTAATTTTGCTTCTTATACTTCCAATGCAAAAACTTTTGTACACATTTCCTTCACAATTAATGTGTTCCCAAGAATGAAAATTTGAACATCGATTAAAATAACTTCTTAATATAACTTGGAATACTTAATACTTTCTAAAACATAACCATTATTATATTAAAAATCAATAACTTTTTCTTTGGTGGTGTTGAAACCAGAAAACGAATGGCGCGGCCTGTACTTTGATGACGTCAGTAGACAAACAAACGTTGGATTGAATAATTATGGTTATGTTTTAGAAAATATTAGGTATTCCAACTTATAAAATGAAGCTATTTTAATCGATGTTTAAAGTTTTGTCCTTGGGAACGCATTAATTGGGAAGAAAAAAGATGGCGCGACCTGTATTTTCATGACGTCAGCAGTCAAACAATTGTGCGGATCCTATTAAAGTTTTATGACGTCACACTTTTCCTAGCAGATGGCCGCCATTCCCATCTGCCTCATTACGTCACGCGTTGTGTGCGTATGTTCGTCTGCACGATAACTCGCGTAAAAATCGTTCGATTTCGATGAAATTTTAGTATGTGGAAGGGAATCACCTGGGAAGGAATCCTATTGAAAGTGAACGAAATGGGGTCAAAGGCAGAGACATAGGAGCGGGATCCATTCCACTGCTCTTATGCGTCATAACTAACGTAAAAAATTTTCGATTTCGATTAAATAATAGTATGTGGTAGGGGATCACCTGGGGACAAACCCTATTGAAAATAGGCGAAATGAGGGTCAAAGGTCAGGACATAGGAGCGGAATCACTTCCATCGCCATTATGCGTCATAACTTACGTAAAAATGTTTCTATTTGGATGAAATGTTAGTATGTTGTAGGAACGAATCCTATTGGAAATGGGCGAAATGGGTCAAAGGTTAGGACACAGAAGCGGGGTCTATTTCATAGCCCTTATACATCATAACTTACGTAAAATTGCTTCGATTGCGACAAAACTTTATCATGTTATTTCGGAGGTATACTGAACCGGTTCTGTTTAATATCATCGAAATGGGATCAAAGGGTCAGGGCGTAGGAGTGAGATTTATTCCACAGCCATTTTATGATTTCTAGTATGTTGGAAAGCGTATCATAATCAATGCATTGCATGATTTTACTAACTTGTTTCTTGAGTGCGGCGTTCAGTTTCATCAACTGATCGCCATATCTTTGCGCAGTTATTGTTTCCCTCGGTTTCAAGAGTTCGAAGTACAGCACTCCATGCATATCCCACCACACACACAACAGCACATTTTCCCGTGGATATCCTGTTTTGCAGTGGATGTTGATGGCTGGCCTGGGTCAACACAGGATGGCGTGGGTACGGGGTTGTTGCAATAGACCTATTTTTCATCCCCGGGGACAACCTTCCACAAGAAATTCGTCCCTTGAAACCACTTCGACACCGACATGCAGATGCCCAATTGTTGACCAATATTACGCTCCGTGGTGGTACTATTACGCTCCGTGGTGGTACTATTACGCTCCGTGGTGGTACATACGCACACAAAGCCATTGCTTAGCCCATTGTGCCCCTGGGGCGACGCGGAGTTTTGTGCCAGGGGTGGAATATAATGTTGATTGAAGCTAAAATCCTCTTCACTCCACGGCACATACGCCACTGGCACAAAAACTTCCCCATTTTATGGCGTGTCACCCAAACGTAACATTCAAAATTGCGTGTCTTTGGGTTTTAAGCTTGTGTGTCACGCATTATAGCGCCCTCGAGATAATTTCGTTGCCACACAAGACAGGTATAGTGCACTTGAAATACTTACACTGAAGTGCCAGAAAAATTGGTACACAAGTCTAATACTTGGTAGGTCCCCCAGGGGAGCGCAGGACTACAGAAATACGACGAGGCATGGACTCCACTAACTTCTGGAAATATGCTGTAGGCAATGAACACCACACTTCCAGCAGAGCGTACCACAATCGGGTGTATTCCGATGTCTCGTTCTATCACGTTCAGATCTGGGGATTTGTGTGGGAATTGCAACACCCCAAAGTCAGACGAATGCTCCTCTAACTATAATGTGGACACTTGTGTTAAGGTGCATTGTTCTGTTGGAACAGGCCCAACCCATCAGCATGAATGCAGAACATGAAAAGGTGTACCTCGTCAGAAAGGATACGCACATAGCTTTGGCCGGTCACAGACGTTTGTAGACGTATCAGGTGTCCCAGTGAAGTCCAGCTAAACATACACCATACCATTATGGACCCCCCCCCCACCAGCCGGTACAGTTCCCTGTTGACAAGTGGGATCCATGGCTTCATGGGGTTTGCGCCACACACGAATTCTTTCATCTGTCCGATACAGTTGGAAACGCTACTCGTCAGACCAGGCTACTTGTCTCCAGTCATCAAGTGTCCAATGGCGGTGTTGCCGTGCCCAAGGGAGGCGCATAGCTCTGAGTCGTGCAACAATCAAGGGGACTCGAGTTGGGCTTCGGCTCCCAAAACCCATATCGTACAGGGTACGTTGGACAGTCCGGATGCTGATGCTTGTTGAGGCTCCAGCATTGAATTCCGATGCTACCTGCGAGATTGTCGCGTGAAACTATTCTGGAGAGCCGACGATTATCACGTTCACCCAATGTCTTTTTACGGCCACACCGGTATCGTAGGTTGGAGGTTTTGCCGGAATTCTTGTAGTCACGGTACACCCTTGCAATGGTCGTCCGTGAAAGTCCGAACTTCGTTTCTACCTCCGAAATACTATGGCCCATCTCACGAGCGCCAATTATGACACCGCATTGAAAATCGCTTAAATCGTTATTACTTGTCATTCTCATGCCGAAAACAGCTCTGACAGCTGGCAAGGATGTCTATTACTTTTTATAGGCACTGCCGAACGCAACCGAGTACGCGCATAGGTGACGTTGCTATGTATTTTGCGTAAGCTAGTCTGTACCAGTTTTTCTGGCACTTCAGTGTATGTACTAAGCCTATTGTAATGCAGCTCCTCGCGTGTATTTTAGAGCAACACCCTTAAACATGGGAATCCACGTGGGAATGATTATCATCATAATCATAATGATCAATGTAAACGATTATGAATCTTCTACTAGATGGTCTTCCCAAATTTCTTCCACAATGGTCTGCCTTGAACCTGTCTCCTCCATGTTATTCCGCCGTGTTTTCGAATTTTATCCATTCATTCACCTGTGTTCTCCTTCTGGGTCTTTTCCTTTGCATTGGAATTCACACTAAAATTTCGGTTGTACATCGGTGGTTTGTCCTTCAGGCAATATGTCCAGCCCATTGCCATTTCAGGCATTTTACTCTAATCACGATATTTTCCACTCTTATAATTTGCCTTATCCATGAGTTCCTCTTCTTATCCTTCCTGGTTATACCAAGTATGCACTTCTCCATGCTTCTCTCAGTTTTCTGAAATCAGTGTATGCCTTTTTTACGCTTTCCAACAGTAGGTTGAAGAAGCGTATATGATCCAGGTTTGTCCGTCCGTCCGTCCGTCCATCCTTCCGTCGGTCTGTTAGCACGATAACTCGCGTAAAAATGGTTCGCTTTAGATGAAATTTTAGTATGTAGTAGGAGAAATGTTAGTATGTGGTAGGGGTCATCCTGGGGACGAAACCTATTGAAAATAGGCGTAATGGGGGGTCAAAGGTCAGGACATAGGAGCGGGATGCATTCCATTACATTTATGCGTCATAACTTGCGTTAAAAAGATTCGATTTCGATTAAATTTTAGTATATGATAGGGGACAAACTGGGGACAAACCAAATTGAAAATGGGCGAAATGGGGTCAGAGTCAGGAGATACGATCGGGATCCATTCCATCGCACGTATGCGTTGTAACTTACGTAACAATGCTTCGATTGAGGCAAAACTTTATCATGTTGTTCCGGAAGTATACTTTGAATATAATCGAAATGGGATCAATGGTCAGGTCATAGGAAGGAGATTTGTTTTACAGCCATTATCCTCATAACTTGAGTAATAACCTTGAAAATGATTTCTGGTATGTTGGAAAAAGTAACATAATCAATGCATTGCATGATTTTACTAACTTCTTTAGTTAAAGTCCACGTCCTTGCCTCGTAGGTAAGCACTGGAAGGATGCATTGATTAAACACTTTTCTTTTAAGGCATAATGGCTCATTGCTCTTAAAAATTGTACTGTTTCTTCCAAAAGCTCTCAATCCAGGTTTTTTACTACAATAAATTTCTTCATCATTGTGACCCTCGCTTTATAACTGCTGTTCAAGGTAAATGTAGGTATCGGTTATCGCCAGCTTTTCCCTTTTAATCGATAAATCTATATTTCTTTTAAAAGCATTGTACATCACTTTTGTCTTCTGAAAGTGCGTTTTTAATTCCACTAGTCAGGAAGTTCCATGGTCATCTTCAGCAGCTCTAAAACGGTAGTTGCAAATATATACATACATATTTACAATTATGTTCATGACCTGGGGACCAGCGAATCTTACAAAGTTGAAGGACATTGCTATAAGAAACAAAAATTTTCAGGATTCTAAACATTACACTGCTGTCCAAAATTAACGCGACAATCACAAAATCATGAATGACGCAAAACCCACAAGACGGAGAATAACGACAGTTGGTATTGGTAGCTACGTATATCCATAACGCCGCCCTGCACTACAAAAAAGGAACGTGAGAGTCATGGGAGCCGCCTGCTGGCTTCCAACTTCTCTTCCCTAGATCATCCAAGACATGCTCTATCGGGTTTAAACTTCATTGGATTAAAACTGTGTCCACACGACAAAGTTTAACCCGTTCGCGACCATGGCTCCCTAACGCGCCCTTACATGCAAACAATCAGAAGCGCCAGAGTCGCCCGGATAGCACGAGTAAGATTTCCTACCCTCGCATGTTATTTTGCACGGCGACCGAGGGATTAGCTGAAGTCACCTCAGTCGTCATTGCTGTCGCTAAACAAAGCAGTGAACCAACAGTTGGTTTGTCCCTGGGCTATATCATTCAGCTTTCTGACATCGTTCAGCAGAACACTTGCTGATTCAGAGAAAATCAGAACTCCAACAGTCGCATTATCTGCCTATGCTGTCGTCGAAACATTGATGCTGGGTGGTCAAATAGATTATGACATGTGGTCGCGTAATGGGAAAGGCTGCTTGAGGGCTCTTGTGTTGTTCGTCTTTAGATTGAATATAGTGAGGTAGGCGTATAAGTCATACAAACAGGGTCGTTCATGATTTACACAGCCACGCTGCTGTGTTACCATAACCACGGAGAAATTTTGATTAACACCTAATGGCATGGAATTGCTAGATACTGGAAGTCTCGCGTTCGTAAACTGCGACACGGAAGTTTATTTTCTTCGTGAACAGGAGCTTATTATTTTTTCATGACTTATTATTCTTCATAGTCATAAACCTACGACTTTTCGTCACAAATTTTCAAGCGCAAGATGTTGTTTAAGCCTTTTTTTTATCGGCCTGATGCAAACGCGTTTAATTTGGTTCATACTTTTTCTTGAGGAATGAATTACATTTTTCCACGTTTGATTTTTTTTCCTGTAGGGATTTGTTATAATTTACTTTCTCAACCAGAGAACCTATGAAATGTGCTTTTCATAACTTTTTGTATACAACGTGTTTTTCTCAGTAATTGAGATTTTCTTTCGATCATGTTTATGCTCGTTCATGTTGTTCTCTTGTAAAACGAATAACTGTATTTTCTTCGCATCTTCAACATTTCTTTTTGTGGAAGTTCATTATAATTCACTTTTTCTGTAGGAACGCTTATTTGTTTCTTTTCGTGAATATTCTATGAAACATATTGCTTTCAGTAATATATATTGCCTCCTCTGAAAATAATGTGATAGTTTTCTGATCTTCCGCTTGATATACACTGGCGGAAAGTGAAAAAGAACACCAAAAGGAATTGGCGGACGATCATGAAATTTACATATGATAATGGGGACGAGTTCACGTAGGTGTGATGTTAATTTCGGGACCAACCGGTGAGCGCTTACGCCCCAGCACGGCATAATATGCAAATTATCGTCGGTGGTATTTAAGGAGTACGGCGAAGTGAATGTAATCAGTCGTCAGCGTACGGACACGTGCGAAGACTTTGAAGAAGCTGCAATGCCTGGACATGGAAGAAGTGTACGATTTCAGCAGTTATCGGACTTAGAGCGAGGTCGTCTAGTCGGACTACGCGAGGCCGGGTGGTCGTACCGTCGTATTGCGGAGGGAATTAGACGGGAAGTATCGGTGGTAGTACAATGGTGGCGTAGATGATCCGAGGAACATACCCACACGAGAAGACGTGGACCCGGGAGTTACAGACTGACTGATGAGCGGACCGATTGACGCTTAAGAAGAGCGGCGTTGTCAAGCAGAACATCCACTGCGACGCAAATCCGAGCTGCCGTTGCACCTGAGGTGACTGTGCGAACAATCCGCAACCGTCTACTGGATGCAGGACTACTTGCACGTGTGCCTCTGGCATGTGTACCTCTGATTCCAGCTCACCGTCAGGAACGGCTGCAGTGGTGTCGCCAACGTCTGCACTGAAGAACGCGATGGCGATTAGCGTGTTCAGCGATGAAAACAGATTCTGCTTGGGAGCCTCCGATGGCCGTATGCGTGTTCGCAGACACACAGAGGAGCGTCTCCCCCTTCTTGCATCCGCCAGCAACACACAGGGTCTACACCTTGTCTCCTGGTGTGGGGAGCGATCAGCTATCACTCCCGTACACAACTAGTGTTTGTACCGGGTACGTTAAACAGCACCTCCTACATCAACAACATCATTCAGCCCGTTGTTGTTGTATTTGTAAGGTCGGTCCATCGTGGTGTTTTCCAGCAAGATAACGCACGCCCACACACGGCACGTGCAACACAACATGAACTCCAAGGTGTGAGACAACTTCCATGGCCTGCACGTTCACCGGATTTGTCCCCCATTGAGCCCGTGTGGGATTTTATCGGACAACGACTTATCCGGTCTCCACGTTCAGCCACGACCATCCCCGATTTACGCGTCCAGGTTGAGGATGCTTGGAACTCAATACCCCAAACTTACATCCAACATCTGTACGACAGACTCCATGCCAGAATTGCACAGTGTGACGCAGTTCATGGCGGTTCAACCTCGTACTAACCATGTTACATGGAAATATAATTTTACAGTTTACCAGCAAATACAGGTGTATTTTGCCATAATGTTTTAATCACGTTATCCTCTGTATTCCGTTCTTATGATGTATAAATTTCGTTGGTATCAGACGTCTCCTTCTTGGTGTTCTTTTTTCACTCTCCGCCAGTGTATATCACAGCTGTTCCTAACCATTTCTGTTAAGGGCTGAGTTTAACCTTTTAAGTGGCTGGAACCACTTAACTCGGGGTTAGCAAAATAAGTTGAAATCAACTTGAACGAATATGTCTGCTGTCTAAGAATTGGGCCAAAGAAGACTGAAACTACTAAGCTTGCATATCAGTAAGAGTTTGTTATCTTAATCGGCCATTTACAGTGATGATCAGGAAGCGTTTGCTATTAGCATTGTTATTCAAAGTGCTCTTTAGGGGGATAATAGGCACCACTCTTTTTCGACTGATTACCTGGTAAGATGGCTACGGACCTAAAATAGAAGAGAGAGATCTTTGAGTCACTTGTTTCTTCTCAGTGGCATTATCAGGGCGGTGATGTCCGTATCAGCGTTTGTTATTAGTTTTTTTATTCAAAGTGGTCAGTAAAGGGTGTGACGTATCTGCCCCGCAGGACGCATACGACACAAAGGCAGATAGCAGTAAGAACGAACGTCCGCATAGCTCAATTGGTAGAGTGACTTATTCCGGAATGAGGGGACCCGGGTTCGAGCCCCGGCGTGGACAAAAATGACGGAGAAATTCACTTCGTTATAATGGCGCCCGAACTTTCCGGATGTCCCGGCCGTTCAAAATCTCGCAATGGTGTGATGTTCTATCCACACCGCGAGAGAGGAAAAATAAGAGAATCCCTTCTCCAGCGCTTCGAGAAATAAATGTGTGTGACGTTGCATTCCACAAACCAGATTGACTGGGAGTTTTCAAGTACGTGTTTCAGCGGATGGCTGCCCACGACGATTCATGGTCACGGCTGACCCGTGGGCCATGTCTCCGGCCCTCTTTCGGGCTGGGGGGCGTAGCTTAGTTGGTAGAGTGACTTATTCCGGAATGAGGGACCCGGGTTCGAACCCCGGCGTGGACAAAAATGACAGAGAAATTTACTTCGTTATAAGAAATAATAGGCACCACTCCTCTTTGAATGCTTACCTGTTAAAAGACTACAAACCTAATATCACCAGTGACAGTATTAAACCTAAGAAAGGAGTGAGAAGATGGTTGAGTCACTTGTTTCTTCTCAGTGGCATGATGTCCATATTAGGGGGAACCTCCCTTCCCCCAATAGGCCTCAAATCGTAGAAATAAAATAAAGGATCAGAAGCAAGCACTTACTACAAATGACAGATTTATTGTCTTTGCTGCTGAGATGAGGGGGGATCAGATTGCTTTGCTGTAGCGTTTCGTCCACTATGTGAAAACTCCTTTATGGGGAGCGCGGGAAATTTTATGCATTGTTTGGTCGAGGTATGTAGGCCGCTTAAAGTTTTAAGATGAAGGTTTAACGACCACCGTGAGCAACTTTGTCAGCTGTATGCAGTCGCCCGTCGTTCATTTAGCGTCACTACTTCCAGGGAAGGGAGAGAACCAGTGCCGTAAGACAAACACAACATCCATGCCTCACCGGGATTCGAACCCGGATCTTTTTCGGACGAACGGTCATAAACCAAGCTTACACCATTGCGTCACCGGAGCGGCTCCCTTTGGAGCTGAAACTATGGACAATAACTCTCTCCTACAATCTCAGGTTGCACAGAATCGATTCACATGTCTTTAACGACCTTTTAAGAATAGAAAATCACATGAAGTGTTACTTACGCCATTGGAAATATTTATAAGTAGCGCAAAGGAGATTAAGGCAGCCTTCCCGGTTGAGCAGTGGTCTAAACGAAGGCTTCTCACGATTCGTCCGAAATAGGTACGGGTTCGAATCCGTGAGAGGCATGGATGTTGTGTTTGGCCGCCCCGGTGGCGCAGTGGTCTAAGGCGCTGGCCCCTGATCATTCGTCCGAACGGGGTCCGGGTTCGAATCCCGGTGAGGCATGGATGTTGTGTTTGTCTTACGGCACTGGCTCCCTCCCTTCCCTGGAACCAGTGACCCTAAATTAGGGACGGGCGACTGCTTATAGCCCATTGAGTTGCTCACGGTGGTCGTTAAACCACCAATCAAAAAAAAAAAAAAAAAAAAAAATGTTGTGTTTGTGTTACGGCACTGGCTCTCTCCCTTCCCTGGAACCAGTGGCCCTAACTTGGGGACGGGCGACTGCTTATAGCCTACTGAGTTGCGCACGGTGGTCGTTAAAGCTCCAATAAAAACAATGAAGGTCAAATCGAATGCAATGATTTATTTGGGTTTCGTAAAAAGAAATGGGTCTGCCTTCAAAAACGTTACCGAATTTTCACTTATTTCTACCATGATATCTTGAGAACTGGCTATTTTTTACTGATAGTCGTTCCAGGAATATGCCTTGAATAGTGTCGTGCCAGTTGCACTGGAAAATTTCGTCGCCTACCTCAATACAACCGGGACAGTTTCTCGCCTGTGCAATTTGTATCCAATAAATTGTCCTGCAGGTGAATTCGTCGCATATTCGTCCCTGTGTTATTTCGTCGATAACGACATTAAGTCTTGGGCATATTAATACCCTACTTCGATTTGTTGCTGGCATATTTGTCCCCTACGTCAATTCTTCGCGTACGACAATGAATAGTGGATATATTAATACGCTACTTCAATTTTTTGCGGACATATTCGTCATCTACCTCAATTCGTCACTTACCACAGTTAAGCGAGGGCATATTTATATCCTACTTTGATTTGTTTCCGAATGTTAGTCCTTTACGTTAATTTGTCACCTATGACAGTGAAACGTAGGCATATTAATATCTTACTTCAATTTTTGTTGACATATTCGTCATCTACCTAAATTCGTCACTTACGACAGTTAGTCGTGGGCATATTATTTCCGTACTTCGACTTGTCGCGGACATATATGTTTCCTATGTCAATTCCTCTCCTACGACAATGAAACGTGGACATATTAGTACGCTTCTTCAACTTTTGCGGATATATTCGTCGTCATCGTCAATTCATCGCTTACGGAAGTTAGGCGTGGGCTTATTAACACCCTACTTCGATTTTTTGCGTAACATGTATGTTCGCTATGTCAATTCGTCGCTTACGACAATGAAACGTTGACATATTATTACGCTATTTCAAATTTTTGCTGAACTATTCGCCATTTACCTCAATTCGTCGCTTACGACAGTTAGGCGTATGCATGTTAATACCCTACTTCGATTTGTTACGGAACATTCGTCTTCTACGACAATGAAACGTGGATATATAAATATCCTACTTCAATTTTTGTGGACATATAAATATCCTACTTCAATTTTTGTGGACATATAAATATCCTACTTCAATTTTTGTGGACATATAAATATTTTACTTCAATTTTTGTGGATATATAAATATCCTACTTCAATTTTTGTGGACATATAAATATCCTACTTCAATTTTTGTGGACATATAAATATTTTACTTCAATTTTTGTGGTTATATAAGTATCCTACTTCAATTTTTGTGGACATATAAATATTTTACTTCAATTTTTGTGGATATATAAATATCCTACTTCAATTTTTGTGGACACATAAATATCCTAGTTCAATTTTTGTGGACATATAAATATCCTACTTCAATTTTGTGGACATATAAATATCCTACTTCAATTTTTGTGGACATATAAATATTTTACTTCAATTTTTGTGGACATATACATATCCTACTTCATTGTTTGTGGACATATAAATATTTTACTTCAATTTTTGTGGATATATAAATATCCTACTTCAATTTTTGTGGACATATAAATATTTTACTTCAATTTTTGTAGATATATAAATATTCTACTTCAATTTTTGTGGACATATATCCTATTTTAATTTTTGTGGACATATTCGTCATCTACGCTAATTCTCCACTTACGGCAGTTAGTCGTGGGCATATTTATACCCTACGTCGGTTTGTTGAGGACATATTCGTGCCCTACGTCAATTCGCCGTCTACGACAATTAAACCTGGGTGTATTAATATGCTACTTCAATTTTTTGCTGATATACGGCATCTACGTCAGTTCACCACTTACGAGAGTTAATCGTAGATATATTAATACCCTACTTCTACTTGTTGCGGATATATTCGTCCCCATGCAGAAGCCTTGGATTACGTCATTATCACCTGTTCTTGCTATGTTTGTTAGGAGCATGTTTGTTTTTTGTCAAGAATACGCTATTTCAAATTTCGCAGTAGGAACGGAGTTGATTTCAACACAAAGTGTGCATAATGGTGTTATTAGGTTTAAAATAGTTCCTAAAAAATGCCTTCATCGCAAGGATATGGAATTCATTACTTGGACTGGATTAAAAGGGGAGTGCTTCGGTGATCGGATTAGCAAAGAACGAAAGATCTTGTTAAGGTCTGCTCCCGAAAAGAAATCGATAAAAGGAGAAACTTATCTCTTATGCACACACAAACCCTCCAACGTTAATGGAAAGCATAACTCACGACCAATGAGTGGCTAAGAAATGCGGAAGAGAGAAGCTGAACGTAAAGCGTCGGGCAATTTCATACTGTATAATGCAGTGATTCCCAAACTTTTTAGAGTAAGGACCCTTTTACACTCCTAAAAATTATTGAGGAATCCAAAGGACTTTTGCTTGTAATTGTTATATCCATCGATATTTGCTGTATTAGAAAATAAATCTGAGAATTATTTCCAATATATATTTTTAATTAATTCCAAAATAACAATGTCAAACCCATTAGGTGTTAATCAAAATGATATACACTGTATATATGGAGAGCTTTCAAAATATAAAGTTAGCTGTATATACACTGTCCACCATCAAGTAATTGGACACCTGTGATAGCAAAGGAAAACGAAGTTTATTCAACTTCAATAGTTGGTGGAGGCTCCACGAGCGGCGATTACACCTGCGACCCTCCGGGGCATACTCTCAACCAGGCGTTGTACGAAGGCAAGCGGTATTTTCTTCCACTCCCGTTGGAGAAGACAAGCCAGTTCCTTCACCGATTTCGGACGCTGGTTGACGCTCCAACTCGTCCCAGAGGTGCTCGATAGGGTTAAGGTACGGGCTCTGTTCAGGCCAGTTCATTCGATTAAACCCATTGTCACCATACCAAGCCATGGTGGACCTCGCAACATGACAGGTGGTATTGTCATCCTGAAAGTAACATGGGTCCACCCCGTAAAACTGCCACAACGTAGGAAGCGCATGGTCATCCAAAATGGTGCAGTAGGTCTCGGCGTCGAGTCTACCAGGACTTGCGACCACGGGTCCCGTGCCATACCAGGAGAAACACCCCCTCAGCATAATTCCACCGCCGCCGAACTTCACAGTTGGCACAATACATTCCGGCAGGAGGCGTTCTCCAGGGAAACGCCAAACCCAAACTCTGCCATCTGAACGGTAGAGGGTGAACCTTGATTCGTCACTTCAAAGAACCTGTTTCCACTGTCCAACGGTCCATTGTCGACCTTCTTTGCACCACGATAGCCGAGCAGCGCTATTGGACTCGGTGGTCAAAGGATTGTTGGCAGCAGCACGTCCATGATAACCGAGCAGATGGGCTTCCTTACGGATGGTATTCATCGAAAGAACACTCCCGGATTCTTGTTGAAACTCCTCGCGGATGTGGCCCATCGATTTGGTGCGGTTCTTCCGAATTTCTCTAGCCAGCACCCGTCCGTCTCTAACTCCCAGTTTTGTGGGTCTACCGGGTCGGGGCACATTCCGACAATCACCTCTCAACTTTCACTTGCCAATCACGTAGGCCACTGTCGATTTTGGGTACTTCAACTCGCTGTATATGTCACGTATGGATCGGCCATTTCTGTGATACCTGACGATTACACCTCTCTCGAAATCAGAGAGCTCCGAACTGCGTGGCATCTTGCATGCGAGTGGTCGCGTTGTTGTTTCCCATACAAAATTTAACGGCGGCGGCCGTGACGTGTATCAGGACCGTAGATATCGTCGATTGCAGGGGTGTCCAATTACTTGTTGGTAGATAGTGTATTAATAAAGTGCAACGTAGTTTGTCACAAATACTTATTTTTTCAAACCGACCATGGTTTCCCTGGGTATTGACCTAGCTTCATCAGAAAGAATGGCACGTAAATATTCAAATTGTATATGACATCATAAAAGGTGTTTACAGTCACGTGTTTTCGTTAGATGCTTCCACGCGTTTGAAAGAAATCGGGTGGATGCCATGTCATTAACAAGTTGCAAAGGCTTCTGATATATATGGAAAGCTTCCAAAATATCAAGTTCGGTGTTTGAATCGAATAGTTTTGTTTCTTCAAAGAGAAATTTGTGGTCCTTTCCGTAACAGTGTTTAGCCATCGATGACTTCTTTAGGTCACAGTTCCGAATGTAGGTCTTGTGCTCCTTCAATCGAAAACGCAAGGCTCTACGGGTCTGTCCTATGTACAAAACGCCACATACACATGGAATTTGATAAATTCCCCACGCATTTTGGTCTTCAACATAGTCCTTCGATCCTAAAACGCTCATTTTGTTTATGGGTTTATAAATCACCTTAAACTTTATAGGACAGACCCGTAGGGACTTGCGTTTCCGATTGAAGGAGCACAAGACCTACATTCGGACTTGTGACCTAAAGAAGTCATCGATGGCTAAACACTGTTACGAAAATAAGCATAAATTTCTCTTTGAAGAAGCAAAACTAATTGACAAGCCAGATTCAACCACCAAACTTGATATTTTGGAAGCTTTCCATATATATCAGAAGTCTTCGCAACTTGTTAATGACATGGCATCCACCTCATTTCTATCAAACGCGTGGAAGCATTTAATCAAAACACGTGACTGTAAACACCATTTAGGATATCATATAAAATTTGAATATTTACATGTCATTCGTCCTGATGAAGCTAGGTCAATACCCAGCGAAACCATTGTCGGGTTAAAAAAATAAATACTTGTGACAAACTGCGTTGTATTATCTTAATATACACTGGAGTGCAAATATTAAGGACGAGACGGTTTTTCGAATGTAACGTCGTGCAGAAGTGCACCACATCGACTCAAATCATATCATAAGATCCCCAAGATGTAAGAATATGGAACAAAGGAGCAAAACGTCCAAACAAGGAATCCAAAGGATACAAAGGCACTATACTGAAAAGGTAGCTTCGAGCACAACTGGACAGAAGAAAGAAACGTCCATGTGACAGGCGGCTGCCAAGAGAAATACAGTCTTTAGTAGGGGATATCATCACGCTTGACTGTGTTGTAGGATTTACAACGTCTGTTCATGCTGAGGACGAAGTTGTCAACGAGCTGTTGAGGCATCGCGGCCCATTCCTCTTGTAGCGCCAATCGCAGCTGCGGTATTGTTGCTGGCGGCACGAGACGGGCTGCCAAGCGTCTCCCGAGAAGGTCCCGCGCGTGTTCGATTGGATTTACGTCCGGGGACCTTGCGGGCCAATCCATGCGTTGAATATCTTCACTCTCCTACAGCTCTGCAACAGCCACTGTACGATGAGGTGTAGCGTTGTCGTCCATGAAGAGTAACTCAGGACACACAGCACCTCTAAACAGACGCACGTGAGGCAGCAGGACCTCTGTACAATAGCGGACACAGGTGACTGAACCTCCTTGGAGGATGTGGAGATCAGTACGGCTACCAAGCATGATACCGCCCCAAACGAGAACTCCTCCACCTCAAAACCAGTCTCTTTAGATGATGTTGGAGGTGAGATTGCGTGTTCCCTGCTCTCTCTAGATGTGCATATGTCCAGAATCGCTCGTCAGACTAAATCGGCTCTTATCCGTAAAGAGAACTCGACCCCTTTGCTGATGTGGCTAGTTCTTGTGTTCCCGGCACCACAGAAACCGCCGTCTCCGATGAGCAAGCGTTAATAGCACACACCTTACTGGTCGTCGTGCAAATATACCCCTTGTGTAGCCTCCTGGCCACGGTAAAACGCGATAACGGACGTCCAGTTGTCTGTTGCATGTGCCTTGCGATTTCTCCAGCTGTTTCCCGTCTGTCTATTCTCGCCTGTACGACAATATTCCGTTCGTCCGCCGTTCTGGTTGCTCGTGGACGACCACTGCTAAACTCTCGGACAGCTGTTTCTGTCGTTTGAAATGTTCTCCAAGCTCGTGAAACGATGCTGTGAGCGATCCCGAACTCCTCGGCCACACTAGTCACACTTCGACCTTCTTCCAACTTCCCAATAACGCGACCTCGGGTAAAGTCATCCAGATGTCGTCTACTGGATTGCCTGTTGGTCATATCACACTGTGGCAGCAACTCGACGTCGTTCAAAGCGATGTACACCATGCAATAGCTTTCGCCGAATTGCTGAGCGTACACCGCCCATGTGCTTTATACCCTTCTGACCCCCTCCCCCTCCTCTACGTCATGCTGCATATATGCGCATGCCCTATCGTACCGGACCCTAGTCTATCTCCTGAGTGGTCTTTCGGTTAGTTCTGCCTTCTCGTTCCGCTGTTATGCTAATGTCTCCCCTTCGTCTTTCATTTTTGCACACCAGTATATATAAGATCAAAAATCAAGTTTGGTGATTTAATCGATTAGTTTTGCTTTTTCAAAAATAAATTTATGGTCCTTTTCGTAGCAGTGTTTAGCCATCGATGACTTCCAACCGTCTGTAGACTGGTTTCCTGGAGACGCTTTCCTGTGCGTCTGCGAACGCGCATACGGCCATCGGAGGCTCCCAAGCAGAATCTGCTTTCATCACTGAACACGACAGATCGCCATTGCGTTCTCCAGTGCAGACGTTGGCGACACCACTGCAGCCGTTCCTGACGGTGGGCTGGAGTCAGAGGTACACATGCCAGCGGCACACGTGCATGTAGTCCTGCATCCAGTAGACGGTTGAGGATTGTTCGCACAGTCACCTCAGGTGCAACGGCAGCTCGGGTCACAGTGGATGATCTGCTTGACAACGCCGCTCTTCTTATGCATCGATCGGTCCGCTCATCAGTCCGTCTGTGACTCCCGGTTCCACGTCTTCTCGTGTGGGAATGTTCCTCGGACCATCCACGCCACCATCGTACCACCACCGATGCTTTCCGTCCAATTCGCTCAGCGATACGATCACCCGGCCTCGCGGAGTCCGACTAGACGACCTCGCTCAAAGTCCGATAACTGCTGAAATCGTACACGTCATCCATGTCCAGGCATTGCAGCTTCTTCAGGGTCTTTGCGCGTGTCCGTACTCCGACGACTGATTACATTCACTTCGCCGTACTCCTTAAATACCACCGACGATAATTTGCATATTATGCCGTCTGTGGAGTAAGCGCTCACCGGTTGGTCCCGAAATTAACATCACCCCTACGTAAACTCGACCCCATTAACATATGTAAATTTCATGATCGTCCGCCAATTCCTTCTCGGTGTTCTTTTTTAACTTTCCGTTAGTGTAGTATTTACCAGAGATCCATTTGAACGAGTAACCAGGACTTCAAGGAATGGTAAGCATCCGTTATTTTCAGTTTCGTAGCTGAATTGAATGTGAGGATCAATGTATTTTACATAAGTTTGACTAATTCCGGAATTTCAGAATTTTTTTCATTCTATACAACGATAGTAATGTCGACGTATCGTATTCATAAGTCACATTTCACGAGTTTGAAATGTCTTTCTTCAGATCGACGCATGTAGATTTTACATAATACAGGGTGATTCATAAGGAAGTATACAGTTTCAACGCACTATGAAACAAGAAGAATGTAAGATATTTTATGTTACCTGCAACAGAATTGTAGGGGAATATTTTAAGTTTTTTTAGAGACAGTCTCAGATGTTCTATGTGTGCACTCTTAGTCGCACGACACACATCGAGTCGGTAATCCATTTCCGCCCAAACGCGAGGTAAGATATCTGAATCAAGTGCAGTGATAGTGGCTGTGATACGCTGTTTCAGCTCCGCTAGATCAACAGGAAGGGGAGGGGCGAATACCTTGTCCTTTACGTACCCCCAAAGGAGAAAGTTACAAGATGTTAAGTCAGGACTTCTCAGTGGCATGTTGTAGTCCGCGGCTCGTCCAATCCATCGGTGAGGAAGATGTTCATCGAGATAATATCGCACGTCGCCTAACCAGTGCGGTGGTGCACCATCCAATTGGATAATAAAGTTGTCACTGTCGTCCTGCAACTGTGGCATCAACCAAAGACTTAACATATCCAGAAAAGAGACTCCCGTGACAGTTTTCTCGTGAAAAAAGAAGGGGCCGTACAATTTCTTTTTGGACAAAGCACAGAACACATTTACCTTAGGGGAATCTCGCATGTGTTGCACTGTAAATCTGGGATTATCCGTTCCTCAAACGCGAAAATTGTGCTTGTTTACCTGACCACTAACGTGAAATGTAACTAAGTGATCGACAAAATCGTCATTTACAAAAATATGCTGCATTTCGGCACAAGATTCAAAGCGCTATGTCTTGCCAAGGTCAATGAGATTTTGCAACATCTGCACTTTGTATGGAATCAATTTCAGCTTCTTTCTCAAAATTCTCCAGACAGTGGGCTGAGAAATCTGCACTTCACGACTCACCCTCCGCGTTGATTTCCCCGGGCTTCGTTGAATGGCGGTGCAAACACTATCGCCGACTTCTTCCGATACTTGCGGTCGTCCAAGACTTTTAAGTTTGCAAAAACAGCCCGTAGTTTCAAATTTCGTATGCCAATCGTAGATAGATTTTCTGGTTCGAGGTTCTTTTCCGAATCGTGATCGAAAATGCCGTTGCACGACAGTTACAGATTCCGTTTTGCTCAATTCAAGAACACAAAACGCCTTCTCCACTGCAGACGCTGCCATTTTGACTGACTAAGCACGTGACACGCGCGCTATCGCCTACGTCACTTCCCTGAGTAGCGGGACACAAACTTAATGAGTACATCTACCTAACGGTTCGTAGTCGTGATCCGTGTCTTCAACTATTACTGTTTTACAGCATCTGGAAACTGTATACTTCTTCATGAATCGCCTCGTATACTTGACAGTGCGCTGCCCATTGGATTGAAGGAGCACAAGACCTATATTCTGAACTGTGACCTAAAGAAGTCATCGATGTCTAAACACTGTTAGGAAAAGGATCATAAATTTATCTTTGAAGTAGCAAAACAAATCGATTCAACCACCAAACTTGATACTTTGGAAGCTTTCCATTTATATCAGAATTCTTCGGAACTTATTAATGATATACAGTGGCGTCCATTCCACTTCTATCAAGCGCCTGAAATAAACTAACCAAAACCCGTGACTATAAAAATCATTTATGATATCAGGTGCAATTTGAATATTTACGTGCCATTCGTTCTGATGAAGCTAAATCAAAACACAGCGAAACATTGGTCGGCTTGAAATAATAAAATACTTATCTTAATATACACTTATTGTTATAAAGATCCGCGCACCAAGAAGGAAGCATTGGGATTGAAATGAGATTTTAGTAGTGAGATGATACATACTGAGGACAGAAGGGATACAATATCACAGCAGCAGGACGATTTCCCGCGGATATTCGGTACACAATCCGGTCAGACTTAGCACGGCGTCGAAACGCCTCGTGCTCGGTCACATGAGGTGATTCGGTCCATCACAAAGTGTGTGCACACTTTGCACACACTTTTAGATACCCCAAGCCTTCCATCTTCTTCTGTATGGCACTGAGACCTCAGTCCAGTAGTGACACAAGATCACGGATTGTGACTCATCTCTCCGCACGAATTAATTCATCCACTCGCTGAAGTTCGTATCAGTGGTCGCAGATGATGATCTACATCTGCGCGGTTTATCTACCACACTGGTTTTCCCTTCTTTAAACGTCTTTATCCATCTATGCACATTGCTCTTGTCAATGTTGTCATCTCCGTAAACATTCTGTATCTTTCTGTTGATGTCGGACAGCCTGCACCCTTCCTTCATCAAGAACTTAATGACGGCACGTTGCTTTTGCTTAGAATCCATTATATACCTGCTATGAAGAGGAAGGGTTACCATAGAAGAAGAGTTACTCTACCAACATATGAAAACTGAACGACCTCTGTAAGTAAATGAAAAAGTTACGCCCACTTTCGTATTACTTTTGGTACAACGCTCGTATTTACCCGCAATGAAGAAGGGTTACTATAGAGAAAGGGTTACTCTACAAACATGTGCAATTTGAATGACCTCTGTCAGTGAATAAAAAGGTTACGTCCACTTTTGCATTACTTCCGGTACAACCCCCGTATTTGCTCGCAATGAAGAATGGGTTACTATAGAGAAAGAGTTACTCTACCAACGTGTGCAATTTGAACGACCTCTGTCTGCTAATAAAAACGTTACCGCCACTTTTGCTTTACTTTCGGTACAACCCTCGTATTTACCCGCAATGAAGAAGAAGGGTTACTATAGAGAGAGAGTTACTCTACCAACATGTGCAATTTGAACGACCTCTGTCCTCTAATGAAAACGTTATGCCCACTTTTGCATTACTTTCGGTACAACCCTCGTATTTACCCGCAATGAAGAAAAACGGTCACTAGAGAGAGAGACAGAGTTACTCTACCAACATGTGCAATTTAAACGTCCTCTGTCCGCTTATAAAAACGTTACGCCCACTTTTGCATTATTTTCGGAACAACCCTCATATTTACCCGCAATGAAGAAGAACGGTTACTATAGAGAGAGAGTAACTCTACCAACATGTGCAATTGAAACGACCATCTCTCCGCTAATAAAAACGTTACGCCCACTTTTGCATTACTTTCGGTACAACCCTCGTATTTACCCGCAATGAAGAAAAACGGTTACTAGAGAGAGAGAGAGAGTTACTCTACCAACATGTGCAATTTAAACGTCCTCTGTCCGCTAATAAAAACGTTATACCTACTTTTGCATTACTTTCGGTACAACATTCGTATTTAACTGCAATGAAGAAGGAGGATTACTATAGAGGAAGAGTTACTCTACCAACATGTGCAACTTGAACAACCTCTGTCACATAATAATTACATTACGCCCACTTTTGCATTACTTTCGGTACAACCCTCGTATTTACCCGCAATGAAGAAGAACGGTTACTATAGAGAGAGAGAGTTACTCTACCAACATGTGCAATTTGAGCGTCCTCTGTCCGCTAATAAAAACGTTACGCCCGCTTTTGCATTACTTTCGGAGCAACCCTCGTATTTACCCGCAATGAAGAAGAATGGTTACTATAGAGAGAAAGTTACTCTACCAACATGTGCAATTTAAACGTCCTCTGTCCGCTAATAAAAACGTTACGCCCACTTTTGCATTACTTTCGGAACAACCCTCGTATTTACCCGCAATGAAGAAGAACGGTTACTATAGAGAGAGAGTTACTCTACGAACATGTGCAATTTGAGCGTCCTCTGTCCGCTAATAAAAACGTTACGCCCGCTTTTGCATTACTTTCGGAACAACCCTCGTATTTACCCGCAATGAAGAAGAACGGTTACTATAGAGAGAGAGTTACTCTACCAACATGTGCAATTTAAACGTCCTCTGTCCGCTAATAAAAACGTTACGCCCGCTTTTGCATTACTTTCGGAGCAACCCTCGTATTTACCCGCAATGAAGAAGAATGGTTACTATAGAGAGAGAGTTACTCTACCAACATGTGCAATTTAAACGTCCTCTGTCCGCTAATAAAAACGTTACGCCCACTTTTGCATTACTTTCGGAACAACCCTCGTATTTACCCGCAATGAAGAAGAACGGTTACTATAGAGAGAGAGTTACTCTACCAACATGTGCAATTTGAGCGTCCTCTGTCCGCTAATAAAAACGTTACGCCCGCTTTTGCATTACTTTCGGAACAACCCTCGTATTTACCCGCAATGAAGAAGAACGGTTACTATAGAGAGAGAGTTACTCTACCAACATGTGCAATTTGAACGACCTCTATCTTTTAATAAAAAAGTTTTGCCCACTTTTACATTACTTTCTTTACAAGTCTTGTATATGCGAATTAAAGTAGAAATTCTGAGTCTTGTTCTTGTTTTGTTTCAATTTTCATACCTTGTCACGGTGCTTGTACATAAATATGAAGGCATCACTTTCTAAACATCCTCTGTTATGAACCAACAAGTAAGTGAAATTCAGAAAACAAAAAAACAAAAAAATGAACACTTTGTCTCTCTGCTTGCATAACGCATAGTGTCTCTGAAAATGATTAACTTTCATACATCAATGGAATATCAAGTTATAAGACAATTTTCCGGAGGGCACAAAGTGTGTTTATTCAGTTTATTCAATTAAATACGTCCGAAAGATGAGCTTATTCTCTCTGAGAGAAAATAAAAATGTTAAAACTTTTTAGGTACTGCTTTAACACTGGTTGAAAACGTTTTATTATTCTAGGCAAGTACGAGAAAAATGGCACTCTGTTTTAATTGCATTAATTAGACCGATGAATTTCGTTATTTCATTGTCTGTTTTGGACTTTCCATATCCGGGTGATTTTTTCGGTAAGCTCCTGAATGAATGATAACGACTGATTTTAACAAACAACTATTTGAGAAAATACAATGAGGTGACAAAATAATGGGAAGGGCGTTACCACTTTCTTTATTTGCCTCCACACTAACGCGTTAAATCATTTAATATACACTGAGTGGCCACTTTATTATGACCACCTGACAGTTTTAAGCAAATGAGCTATGGCTGCACGCAGTACCTGCCAGAGCGCGAGGCTAATATAACAAGTTAGTAAAATCATGCAATTCATTGATTATGATACGCTTTCCCACATACTAGAAATCATTACTCAAGTTATTACACAAGTTATGAGGAAAATGGCTATGGAATAAATCTCACTCCTGTGCCCTGACCTTTGATCCCATTTCAATAATATTCAACAGAACTGGTTCAGTATACATCCGAAATAAAATGATAACGTTTTGTCACAATCGAAGCAATTTTACATAAGGTATGATGCATAGGGCTATGGAATAGATCCCGATTCGGTGTCCTAACCTTTGACCCCATTTCGCCCATTTTAAACAGGATTCGTCCCCATGCAGGTCCCTACAACATACTAACATTTCATCCAAATCGAAAAATTTTTACGTAAGTTATGATGCATAATGGCGATGGAAGTGATTCCGCTGCTATGTCCTGACCTTTGCCAATTTTCAATAGGGTTTGTCCCCAGGTAGTCCCCGACCACATACTAAAATTTAATCAAACTCGAACCTTTTTTACGTTAGTTATGACGCATAAGAGCAGTGGAATGGATCCCGCTCCTGTGTCCACACCTTTGACCCAATTTCGTTCTCTTTTAATAGAGTTCCTTCCCAGGTGTGTTGTTCCCCTACCACATACCAAAATTTCATCAAAATCGAACGATTTTTACGCGAGTTATCGTGCGGACGAACATACGCACAAAACGCGTGGCGTAATGAGGCAGATGATAATCGTGATTATTTGCTCCCAAGAGTGTGACGTCATAAAACTTTAATGTGATCCACACACAACCCGCGACGGAATGAGACAGATGGCGTGACCGCGCGCCAACATCTAATGGCTCGACGCCATGACACTGCACTAAAATGTGGTAATTCGGGGTGGTTATCTAACCCACTAAACGAATTTTCCTAAAGTCGAGATCGAGCTAAATCGATTACTAGTACCAGAAAACGGTAGGTAAACGACTTTCATCAAAATCCTTAGAGCCGTTTTCAAAATAAAATTTACATACATACAAGAATTGCTCCTTTAAAGTGAACGTCAAGTAATTTTGCTTTTTTTTTTTTTTTTTTTTTTTGATTGGATGTTTAACGACCACCGTGAGCAACTCAATGGGCTATAAGCAGTCGCCCGTCCCTAATTTAGGGTCACTGGTTCCAGGGAAGGGAGAGAGCCAGTGCCGTAAGACAAACACAACATCCATGCCTCACCGGGATTCGAACCCGGACCCCTTACGGACGAATGATCAGAGGCCAACGCCTTAGACCACTGCGCCACCGAGGCGGCGTAATTTTGCTTCCTCTACTTCGAAGGGAAGCATTTCTGTACACATTTTTTTCCCAATTAATGCGTTCCCAAGGATGAAATTTTGAACATCAATTAAAATAGCTTTATTTTATAACTTGAAATACTTAATAATTTCTAAAACATAACCATAATTATGCAATCCAACATTTGTATGTCTACTGACGTCATGAAAATACAGGTCGCGCCATCTTTTTTCTGGATTATTAAAGCTTTCACAAGGATGAAAATTTGAACTTCGATTAAAATAGCTCCAATTTATACCTTGAAATAATTAATATTTTCTGAAACATAGCCATAATTATGCAATCCAATATTTGTTTGTCTACTGACGTCATCAAAGTACAGATCGCGCCATGCTTTTTCTGGTTTCAACTCCACCAAAGGAAAAGTTATTGATTTTTAATAAAATTATGGTTATGTTTTAGAAAATATTAAGTATTCCAAGTTATAATATGAAGCAGGGGCGGTTCGTCATTAGGAGCCAGAGGGGCCGGGCCCCACTTAAAAATATCTATTTCTAGAAATATTTTTTTTTTTTTGCCCAGATTCTTATTCTTTCTCTTAACTTCTTAACTACATGGTGATAAACCTTTCCCCTCAAAAACCATTATCTAAGGAAAACGTTTCCTTCAAAAGCGAAAAACTATTCCCTGAGGAAAGAGATGATGTTCAGAGCGTGAGGTTATTGGGGCCAGCTCCAACAGGCCCCAGTAACATCACTACGCAAGCGAAGAGGAGACTATTTCCTCCCCGTCTCAATCAGTATGAAGACCTACATACAACACTGTCTTAACCGCGTGTGCAAATTTGATTGGCCGGGAGTGTATCCATTTCCTTAACGCCGTGGGTTGACAGAGAACCTTACCCTGACCAAGCTCAAAGGTGGCAAGAGTGTTTTAAATGTCGTAGCAAAGTTCAGTTAGTTGTTTTTACTCTCGGTGATGTGTTGTTCCTTCGTGTCCTGACTTTTTTGCGTGTTAATATCTCCGTTCTTTGCTTTAAATATGGAAGAAAAGCTTCACTTAAAAAACCCAGTGCTTATCACCCCAAGTATGTTTAGTTTGAGCTTCACTTAAAAAAAAACAGTGCTCATCAGCCCAAGAATTTGAGTCGAAAAGCTTCACTTAAAAAAACTCTGTGCTTATCAGCCCAAGAATTTGAGTTTCCAAGAGTATGAAGTTTACAAAGCGTTTTACAGCACTAATTTCAGTTTTAACTGAGAGCATTTTCTATGTTAAAAATAAATAAATAAATGAGAAAACATGTAAGTATAATTTGCACATGAGTACATATATGTTTTTAGGTTTCACAAGTTCTTTAAAAAAAGGTTAAACCTTTCAAATAATGCAAATAGTTGTATGGTACTCATTCTATATGGGACGAAATTCATGAAACATTCCCTCCCTGCATATATTTGGAGTTATTATTTTTTCACTACATTTTTTTATCCTGTGAATCCTGTGATTATTCCTCAATTGAGAAATCTGAAGAAACACAAAGCACAACTAACATAAATTAATGCTCATATGTTTTAAGGTAAACATTTTATTTAAGGAGTTTTAACATTTTTCTGTTAATAGTTATGCATTCTATTCTGAGGACATTTTTTTCGTGTGCAATACAATAGTTGACACATTCGTACCTTATTTGGGCATTATTGTGAGTCAAGTGAGTAAACAGAGGCAGACACAGTAAAGGAATCTCTGGGGTGGAGGGTAGGGTGGGGTCTCAATAGTTGACCTAATAATGACAGTTTTTTTTTTATTTCATTGTTTGACTTCGGCTACTGGCCCCGCCTGTTTCAGTTGCCACGAGCCACCACTGATATGAAGTTATTTTAATCGATGTTCAAATTTTCATCCTTGGGAACACATTAATTGTGAAGGAAATGTGTACCAAATTATTTTCCATTGGAAGTACAGGAAGCAAAATTACTTGACGTTCACCTTAATAATATGGGATAAGGGCGATGGAGTGGATCGCAATCCTATGTCCTGACCTTTGACCCGTTTCATCCGTTTTCAATAGGATTCGTCCCTACGTGGTCCCCTACCACATACTGAAATTTCATTGAAATCGAACCATTTTTACGCACGTTATGACGCATAAGTGCAATGGAATGCATCCCGCTCTTATGTCCTGACCGTTAACCCCAATTCACACATTTTGAATGGGGTTTGTCCCTAGGCCGTCCCTTACCACATAGTAAAATTTCATTGAAATCGAACCATATTTACGCAAGTTATGACGTAAAGTGCAATGGAATGGATCCCGCTCCTACGTCGTGACCTTTGACCCCATTTGTCCCATTTTCAATAGGGTTCGTCCCGCTTGTGGTCCCCTACGACATACTAAAATTTCATCAAAAACGAACCATTTTTTCGCCAGTTATTGTGTGCACGGACGGACGAAGCTGGAGAGCATATACGCTTTTTCAACCTAAAAAGGGAAAGCTTAGTGCTTGCGACAGTAGTAGAAGTGATTTTTTGGTGACGAGATGGGTAAAAAATGCGATTTGACGGACGTTTAACGTGGGATGATTGTAGGAGCTCCGAGCCATGGAGGGATTATCACCGAAACCGCCGCACTCTTGAAATGTTCCAAAGCAGCTGTTGTTAAATTGTTTAAAGACTGGACTGTCAGCCAAAAAACTGGGTCTCTACGTGCAACGTGTGGTTGTCATTAACTAGTGACTGCTCGGGCGGAACGGAGAGTGTCCAGACTTGTAACATACAACAGAAGGGCAATAGCGCAGCAAATTACAGACCATCTTAATCAAGGATCCCCTCAAATGACCTCTGCACGCACTGTTCGCCGTACACTGCATCGGATGGGATATGGCAGCCGAAGGCCTGTTCGAACACCTTTGCTGTCTGCAGTTAACAAGAGAAAACGTCTCCAGTTCGCACAGGAGCACAAGGATTGGACAGTCGATAATTGGAAATAAATTATCTGATCCGATAAATCACGTTTTCAGTTGCACCATGCCGATGGGCGAGTGAGAATTTGGCGGAAACAGCACGAAAGCATGGACCCCAAATGCATTGCTACAACCCTTCAAGCTGGTGGAGGCAACGTTATGGTTTGGGGAATGTTTTCCTGGCATGCTTTTGACCTTTTAATTCGTGTCTGAGTGGCACATCATATCTAAACATCGTTGCGGACCAAGTGCATCCTGTCATGTTGATGGTTTATCCCAATGGCGATGGCTACTTACAACAAGATAATGCGTCCTGCCATCGTGCTCGTATTGTACAGGATTGGTTTCAGTAACATGCCGGTGAGTTTACTTTGCTTAGGTGGCCCCCACAATCTCCAAATTGAGAATTTGTGGGAGGAAGTTGAACGAGCCATCAGACAGCTGGATCCACAACCCTGCAATCTCACAGTCCTGGAAAGTGCTATTCATCAAGCATGGTCTCAGATTCCACAAACCACCTATCAACATCTCCTGGAGTCCATGCCACGAAGAATCGACGCAGTATTAAAGGCAAAAGTTGGCCCAACGAAGTACTGAGGGGATGGTCATAATAAAGTAGCCACTTAGTGTATATACAACCAGAAGACCGGCTTTCGGTTAGTATAGTGTTCGGAGTCAGAATGGGAAAGGCTGCCGATTTATCGGAGTTTGATGAAGGACAAATTGTGATGGCACGGAGCCTCTGAACTACGATCTCGGAAACGTCGCTGCTTGTGTGTTGTTCATGGATCGCCGTAGTGAGTACGTATCAAAAGTGCTGCACAGATAGCCAAACGAGGAACCGTCGTCGTCCGCAACGCATTGATGTCAGAGGAAAGCGGAGACTGTCGAGTATTGTTCACGGCGACCGCAGTGCCACATTGCGACAAATCCCTCGCAGATGCAACAGCGGTGATCAAAGCCAGAGGTCTGCACAGGCCTTAATTTGGTAAGCTTGGCCCGGTCCAAGGCCCGTTTCGAATTTTTTTATTAAAACCCGGCCCGGATATTTCACTTGTTTCCGAGGCCCGGGCCGGACAGTAAAATTTCAACAATTACTAAAACACGGATTTTACACGTGGTGTACTCTGTCCTTCGCCTACTGAAGAGTTTTCGTTTTCTTAATTGCTACATGTGTTCATTTACAATAAACGTTAATTCGGAAGATTTCTCACTCTGTATAAGTCATGTGACGTCTGCCGCCCCGGTGGCGCAGTGGTCTAAGCGATGGCCTCTGATCATTCGTCCGAACGGGGTCCGGGTTCGAATCCCGGTGAGGCATGGATGTTGTGTTTGTCTTACGGCACTGGCTCTCTCCCTTCCCTGGAACCAGTGACCCTAAATTAGGGACGGGCGACTGCTTATAGCCCATTGAGTTGCTCACGGTGGTCGTTAAACCTCCAATCAAAAAAAAAAAAAAAAAATGTGACGTCTGAGGAAGGGGGCTTTTATACTCGAAAGTATTGCATGTAAACGACAATTTCAATGCCTTCTAAATTTTCTGGGTTTTTCAAATTATCACTGCCTTCAGCGAGATCCGGAATATCCTTGTTGGTAAGGAGGGGGTTTAATTCGAAAAGTACGAAATCCAAAATTATGAGGCGGATCGTTAAACTTTTCTTTGCCTACAAGCACATATTCTCCAGAAGCGATTATTTCGCGAAATTTTTTCGCTCTCTTAAATTCCACAATAAGTACGGAAGAGTATCAATCAGCAACACTGAACCGACCATATGCTAGGAAAAACAACGACAGACTTCCCAGCTAACCAGTGTCACAGATGTTTTGAAAACGTTTGGGCTGGGATACCTAAGGGTTCATTTGTCATCTGCTGACTCCCAGAGGGTACAAATATGAAAAAAACCAGCACAGATTTATACACAGAAGTAAGTTTCACCCAGCCCATTTCTCCCGTGCCATTTAGCATAACTCAAAAGATTTTCACACATCTAGAAAACAAAGTGCTGCCGAACAGAACAATAAAAAATACCGTCTGCGAGCTGTTGGCTCGGTTTTTAAATGCTGCATTTATTAGCCTACCCATAAGCATAAGAAGAGGGTGAAAGTTAAAGGTGCGGTGGGACATTAAATGCCGCGCCAGGACTACGGAATGGCACGACATTGTCTTCTCCGACGAATCCCGCTTCTGCCTGCAACACCACGATGGTCAGATCCGGGTGTGGCGGCATCGCGGAGAGAGAGTGTATGACTCCTGCATTATGCATCGCCATACCGGTTCGTCGCCTGGCGTTATGGTTTGGGGCGCAATTGGATATGACACCCGCAACCCTCTGGTATGCATCGCTGGTACACTCAACAGCCACCGCACCATCTCCGACGTTTTTGAGCTTGTAGTCCTCCCTTACCTGCAGAACCTGCCAGCGGCCACGTTTCAACAGGACAACGCGTGCACGCACGTGGCACGCATCGTGCAACAATTCTTCACGGCCCACCAGGTGTCACTGCTGCCGTGGCCCGCCTGTTCTCCCGATATGTCGCCCATCGAACACGTCTGGTCGCTGATCGGCAACCAAGTGGCCCGGCAAGCACCAACCGTGGCTACGCTTGATGAACTGTGGCAACGTGTGGAAGCAGCCTGTACCGACATACCTCAAGCCCACATCCAAAGCCTCTTTCGTTCGATGCCGCGGCGTGTGGCGACCGTTATTGCCAGCCATGGGGGCCACACGAACTATTGATGTCTGCGTGTTCCGCAAGTCGCACGGGCCTGTAAGCTCGATCGTTTCATCTTTGTATCTGTTGTTATGTATCTAGTAAATCTGGCTTTGCTATCTCGTGTCCTTCTTGGTGTTGCATTTTGGGTGGCCAGTAGTGTATTTAGCTAAAACAAAGAAGTATGAGTAAGCTGGAATATGAGGAGCTGGTGCTATCGGTTGGATAATAAATTGAGATTTGTCGAGATTATGGTTTCTTGGGCACACGTTTTGAGCGAAGGGGAAAATAAGATGGAACAATGGTAAGATAACTGGACAGTGGAGCTTATATGGTACCATGTGATGAGCAGAAAGGGCAGAGTGGTGAAGAAATCAAGTTCATTTGATGCTGGATAGCTGGGACTGGAAGTCTAGTGTGAAGAAATAACCATTGGATGTTGGATTCTGCAGGATGATTGATGATACTTACAAATACTTGCAAAAAATATAATCTGGCATTTGGTGAAACCAATTACAACCTATTCTTCTTGGTAAAAAGTGATCGTGACTCAGTCTCTAACCCTTAAAAAAGCGGTATATATTGCATACCGATAGCAAGCCACGACCCTGCACAAGAAGATCTAGTAAACATCGGCAGCACAAGAAGATCTAGTAAACATCGGCTGCACAAGAAGATCTAGTAAACATCGGCTGTACAAGAAGATCTAGTAAACATCGGCTGCACAAGAAGATCTAGTATACATCGACTCCACAATTCGATCGTTGGAAGTTCGAATCAAAGAACACAAATATAACATCAGATGTGCTAGTTCTTCTACAGCGTTATCAAGATTAATTCAACGTGGCGCTTATTCCCCAAGTGGGAAGATGCAAATGTTCTTTTGACATTGGGGACTAACAGACAGACTATTTTTGCAGAAAGTATCTACATATATATCATCATCATCATCATCGTCAACCATTATCAATCCACTGCTGGACGAAGGTCTCCCCAAGTTTCCTCCACAACGGTCTGTCTTGTGCCAGTCTCCTCCATGTCACACCCGCATATTTACGAATTTCATCCACCCATCTCCCATGTGGTCTTTTTCTGGGTCTTTTCCTGTCCCTTGGAATCCAATCTAAAATTTCTGGCTTGTCCATCTATGGTCTGTCCTTCTGGCAGTATGTCCAGCCCATTGCCATTTCAGGGATTTAACTCTGATCATGATGTCTTCCACTCGTCATTTTTCGGATCCACGAGTTCCTCTTCTTATCTCTCCTGGTTATACCAAGCATGCACCTCTCCATGCCGCTTTGAGTTGTCTGCAGCCTTTGTATGTCTCTTTTAGTTAAGGTCCACGTCTCTGCACCATACGTAAGCACTGGAAGGATGCATTGATCAAACACTTTTCTTTTAAGACATAATGGCATATTGCTCTTGAAAATTATGCTGTTTCTTCCAAAAGCTCTCCAAGCAAGTTTTGTACGCCGATTAATTTCTTCATCAATGTGACCCTCACTTGATATCTGCTGTCCAAGATAAACATACGTATCTGTTATCTCCAGTTTTTCTCCATCAATCGATAAATCTTCATTCCTTGTAAAAGCATTGAACATCACTTTTGTCTTCTGAAAGTTCATTTTTAATCCCACTTCTTTACTCTTGTCAGCAAGTTCCTGGATCATACTCTGCAGCTCTGATGGGGTAGTTGCAAAAATGACTATGTCATCAGCAAAACGAAGGTGGGTTAGATAATCTCCATTAATCTTTATCCCTTTGTTTTCCCAGTTCAGTGATTGAAAGACATTTTCCAATGTGGCATTAAAGAGCTTCGGAGATATGGTGTCACCTTGTCTCACTCCCTTTCCAATTTTTATGTGTGTTGTATTTTCAAACAGCCGAATCTTTGCACTTGCATTTTCATAGATGTTATTAATAATATTAATGTATGCATCTTCAATACCGCAGGATTTCAGAGCCGTGGTAACTGCTGATGGTTTCACCGAATCAAAGGCTTTTTCATAATCGATAAAAGCCATGCACAATGGAAGTTCATATTCCCTCGCTCTTTCAATTAGTTCTCTCAGTACGTGGATATGATCTATTGTGCTGTAGCCACTCCTGAATCCAGCTTGTTCTCTCGGTTGAGCCATGTCCAGTGTTACCTTCAAGCGGTGTGAAAGAACTTTAGTGAAGATTTTATAAACCACTGATAGGAGGCTGATAGGTCTGTAGTTCCTGAGATCCTCAATGTCACCTTTTTTATGTAGCAGGATCATTGTAGCATTGTTCCAATCCTCAGGAATCTTCCTTCATTAAGGCATCGAGTGAAAATTTGGGCGAGTACTGTTTAAATTTCTCCACTTGCTTCTTGTATGATGTCTATAGTAACTCCATCTTCTCCTGGAGCTTTCCCCCGCTTCATGTTCTTGATTGCATGAGCAACTTCTGCTGGGAGGACTGGAAGAACTCTGGTACCTTTCATGATGTCTGGAGTACATGTATCATTCCTTTCATATAATTTGGAGTAGAAATCTTTCACTCTTGTCAAAATTTCGCCTCTATTTCTTGTTATAGAACCATCTTCTTTTCTCAGAGCCATAATCTGTTTTCTTCCCTTACTGAGATGTCCCTTTGCTATCTTTAGGCTTTGGTTGTTTTCAATTGCTTTCCTCACTAGCTCACAGTTGAATTTCCTTACGTCTTCAGTGATACTTTTTCGTGCTGTCTTGCATAGCTCTATATATTCCACTTTGGAAGTCACATCTTCTTTAGTTGTCCTCATCTCTTCTTTTTTGCATCAACATTTTGGTATTTCCTGTTAATTTGTTTACATGCAACTTGTTCTTAGACCCAGCTAATTTTGTTGCTGTTTCCATAAGAGCTTTGGTTACTTTTCTGTTAACTTCCGAAATATCCACTTCTTCCGATGTTAGGCCTTCTAAAGCAGAGAATCTGTTCTTCAGTTCCAACTTGAAAGTATATATATATATATATATATATATATATATATATATATATATATATATATATATATATAATAACTTTCATTCATGATCGCTGTGGCAATGACGAACTACCTACGACTATTCCACTGGCCTGGAGACCACTAATCCGTTGAATACTCTATCGGGGACTTGTTCGTCACGTCCACACCCACCACCTCTGGACTGTCAATGTTTAGTCATGCATCAAACTCCATGAGTCTGCGCAATTGCCAATGCGTATGATCTCACGCACTCTGGCCTGTATATAAACCTCCGTCCGCTTCGTTTCATTCTTTTATCAAAGGACCGCGGATGGCCTAGTGGTCAGCGTTCGTGGCTGCCTTGGAGAAGACCTCGGGTTCGATCCCAGGCAGATACGAACGTTCGAACCACTAAATATCCGCCGTGCGTCGGATGGGCACGTTAAGCCGTCGAACCCCGGGTACTGGCCCCCCGGTAAGGGCGTCTTCCTCCCCCTTTCTACCTCGCTTCCGTGTGACTTTCCTATCGGGCACTCTAGCCCAAATCTCCTAGCTTCCTACTTCTAAGGGTTGTTTAAGACCTGGGGTCAGACACTCCCTTCCTAAAATATTCTACATATGATCTTTTATCAATTTCCTGATGATGGACAATGTGATTGTACGAAATATCTGAAATATAAATTTTAACTTGTACATATGTGTTTTTAACTAAAAACCTTTTTAACTTTGTGACCAGCTTCATGTTGATCACTGTGTTATCTATTAAGATCGTGTAGGGACAGAAATTCTGAATATTTACCATGTGGTCCACCGTTGTGCAGCAAGCTCATAAATGATGACTATTCTCTCCACGCGAATCAATTCATTTAAACAAAGCCCGCGAATCTTGAAAGATTCGCGTCAGTGGTCGCAGATGATGGTCTCCCACTGCGTGGTTTGTTTTCAATGTCGGTTTCCCATTTCTTTAAATTTCTTCATCCGTCTGTGCACATTGCTGGTGTCAGTGGTGTGATCTCCGTAGACATTCTGTAGCCTTCTGTGGATGACGGACAGCCTTCACCCATCCTTCGTCAAGACCTCAATGTGTTCCTTCTGCTTGGAATCCATTATTTACCCGCAATGAAGAAGAAGGGTTACTATAGAAGAAGAGTTACTCTACCAACATGCGCAATTTTAACGACCTCTGTCAGTTAACAAAAAATGTTATGTCCACTTTTGCATTGCTTTCGGTACACCCCTCAACTCTGGTTTGTTCTTCAGTTGGACGTCAAGTAATTTTGCTTCCTATACGTCCAATGGAAAAACTTCTGTACACATTTTCTTCACAATTAATGCGTTCCCAAGGATGAAAATTTGTACATCGGTTAAAATAGCTTCATTTTATAACTTTGAATACTTAATATTTTCTAAAACGTAACCATAATTATGCAATCCAACATTTGTTTGTCTACTGACGTCATCAAAGTACAGGCCGCGCCATCTTTTTCTGGACAATTAATGCGTTCCCAAAGATGAAAATTTGTACATCGGTTAAAATAGCTTCATTTTATAACTTTGAATACTTAATATTTTCTAAAACATAACCATAATTATGCAATCCAACATTTGTTTGTCTACTGACGTCATCAAAGTACAGGTCGCGCCATCTTTTTTCTGGACAATTAATGCGTTCCCAAAGATGAAAATTTGTACATCGGTTAAAATAGCTTCATTTTATAACTTTGAATACTTACTATTTTCTAAAACATAACCATAATTATGCAACGGTTAAAATAGCTTCATTTTATAACTTTGAATACTTAATATTTTCTAAAACATAACCATAATTATGCAATCCAACATTTGTTTGTCTACTGACGTCATCAAAGTACAGGTCGCGCCATCTTTTTTCTGGACAATTAATGCGTTCCCAAAGATGAAAATTTGTACATCGGTTAAAATAGCTTCATTTTATAACTTGGAATACTTAATATTTTCTAAAACATAACCATAATTATGCAATCCAACATTTGTTTGTCTACTGACGTCATCAAAGTACAGGTCGCGCCATCTTTTTTCTGGACAATTAATGCGTTCCCAAAGATGAAAATTTGTACATCGGTTAAAATAGCTTCATTTTATAACTTTGAATACTTACTATTTTCTAAAACATAACCATAATTATGCAATCCAACATTTGTTTGTCTACTGACGTCATCAAAGTACAGGTCGCGCCATCTTTTTTCTGGACAATTAATGCGTTCCCAAAGATGAAAATTTGTACATCGGTTAAAATAGCTTCATTTTATAACTTTGAATACTTAATATTTTCTAAAACATAACCATAATTATGCAATCCAACATTTGTTTGTCTACTGACGTCATCAAAGTACAGGTCGCGCCATCTTTTTTCTGGACAATTAATGCGTTCCCAAAGATGAAAATTTGTACATCGGTTAAAATAGCTTCATTTTATAACTTGGAATACTTAATATTTTCTAAAACATAACCATAATTATGCAATCCAACATTTGTTTGTCTACTGACGTCATCAAAGTACAGGTCGCGCCATCTTTTTTCTGGACAATTAATGCGTTCCCAAAGATGAAAATTTGTACATCGGTTAAAATAGCTTCATTTTATAACTTTGAATACTTAATATTTTCTAAAACATAACCATAATTATGCAATCCAACATTTGTTTGTCTACTGACGTCATCAAAGTACAGGTCGCGCCATCTTTTTTCTGGACAATTAATGCGTTCCCAAAGATGAAAATTTGTACATCGGTTAAAATAGCTTCATTTTATAACTTGGAATACTTAATATTTTCTAAAACATAACCATAATTATGCAATCCAATATTCTTTTGTCTACCCAGCAAAAACACAAGTGTTGGGAAACTGCTGGCCATCAGCTGGCAGTCATGGGTCACTGCTGGCTGAAATCTGCCACTCACGGCCTGGTAGCGGTCCGTTGGTGGCAGCGCCATCAGTTGGCAGCCATTGATGGCCCTGCAGCATCGCCGTGAATTGTGGGCCTCCAAGCAAGTGGCCCGTTCCTGCCAACCAATGCAACCCCAACGGCAGGTGGATGCGCAGAAGCAACACTTGCTGTGTCTCTCATGGTACCAGTTAGTTGAAGACGATGCTATCGCCATCGTGTTATTTTAGAGGATGTCAAGAAAAAAATCCTTAGGTAAAAAGGCGAATTAATTTCCTAATGAAATTTCCCGTCGACGAAGAAATCAGATTAAGCCGTGAAATAGTAGATTACAGCCATGAAATACACCCACTCCATTCCCATGAATAACAATTCATGGAATGGAGTGGATGAATAACAAGAAAAGTTTGAAACCGCTTGAAACAAATGTCCTGGAAAACCATTAAAACAACGTTTGTTGAAAAAAAAAGAATTATACGCGCACAAAATTTATTAATTATTTGAAAGAAAAAAAAAGCAACTCTATGTGGTGTACTCATCCATTTGTTGAATACACAAGACTGGGAGGAATTCGCTTCTAAAAATAATGAGAAGTAAAATAAAATATCTTTCCTCTTTAAGGCAAATGTAGCTTCGGACAACGGAAAGGAAAGACACAACGTTAAAAATGTAACAGAATGTGACATGAACCCGGGTAAATATATATTTATTCAACAATTTCTTTTCAAGACGACAAGGACAGTGCAAAACTTTGGAAAGCGACTCTAAATATGTACACCTTGAAAATGAGTGAAGTTCCCGTAAGGTAAAAAAAAACTATCGTTACGTTGAAAAAATTAATTTATGAATTATATGAAACTGACTTTTATGAAAAATACCTCGCAATATTGTAAAATGAAAGAGGAAAGCATTCGATTACACATTGCATACAAAACAAACAGCTTTTAGCATTCGCTTGAGCGTTGGAAATTAGTCCGGTCGGTAGAGAGCTCAGCTACCACGCCAACGGCCCTGGTTCAGATGCAAGCGGGCGTTTTTCCGGTCTGTTGAGAAAATTTCTCCAGCGCAGTACGTAAAGGTAGAAAAAAAAGTTCTAGAGTTGGGAAACTGCGGTCATCCTTGATTTTTTTTATTGTTATTATGGCTACTACTAGGAAATTGGAGGACAAGATTCGGCAAGCCACCTGTTACGTCACGTGGTTGCCGGCTGCCACTACCGGCAAACTAGCGGACCACATTAGGCTAGCCATCATTTCTGGCACGTGCTTGCAGGGCCATTGAAGGACCACTTGTGGCTGCTAGTGCCTGTGATGGACAACTGATGTCCCTGTTGTGGCATATGACAACTGATGGGGTGCCAACGGTTGGCCAGCTGTTGGCCCTTCTGTTGCCCGCCCGGACATTTTATTGACGGTTCGGCAGCGGGAACATAGTGCTGGGCCAGCAAGACTGTTTTTGCTGGGTACTGACGTCATCAAAGCACAGGTCGCGCCATCTTTTTTCTGTTTTCAACACCACCAAAGGGAAAGTTATTGATCTTTAATATAATTATGGTTACGTTTTAGAAAATAAGTTTTCCAAGTTATAATATAAAGCTATTTTAATCAATGTTCAAATTCTCATCCTTTAGAACGCATTAATTGTGAAGAAAATGTGTACAGAAGTTTTGCCATTGGAAGCATAGGAAGCAAAATTACTTGACGTTCACCTTAAAGATCTAGCAAATTCGTATTTTGATATAATTCTTCCAAAGTAATTTAGACAGTAAATGGAAATGGACGATGTAATCACTCTTTCCACGTTATTTTTTAAACAACGCATAGCGACTGAAAAATTGTATTTCGGCACTGCTGGGATCGAACCCCAGAACTCTCGATAACTAGTCGAGTGCGTTCGAATTTACGCTACAGCGCCAACAATTCTCAGCGCAATGCGTGGTTTATCAGTCAGCATCTGACTATACGAATGCGTATTGATGGTCTCAGCAACTGAGATGTCGTCATCTGGTGGCATTTAACGCAACAGCCATCCCAATTGTAGCTGACAAATTCAAAGGGCGATACAAATGTCCAATATACATCAAATACGTGGAGACAATGCAAATGGACGATGTAATCACTCTTTCCACGTTATTTTTTAAACAACGCATAGCGACTGAAAAATTGTATTTCGGCACTGCTGGGATCGAACCCCAGAACTCTCGATAACTAGTCGAGTGCGTTCGAATTTACGCTGCAGCGCCAACAATTCTCAGCGCAATTTAGACAGTGAAGAACGTTTTAATAACGAAATAATATACATTTGTTTCCCCTTGACTGAACATCTGTTACACGAGTGAAGGATATTGCTAAATATTTTGAATATATATTCTTTCACAAAAATCAGCTAAGCGTGAATTTCGGAACACACTATAATTTTTTTCGTTCTCTTCGAAAAATCCCCTACTTGTATCCACAAGATATTTCCGGAAACAAAGGAAATGAGATTTCCTATGCTACGTTCGTTATCGCAACGAATGCAAGAACATACTACCATCTCTTTCCCAACAGAGCTGAATTCCCGAAAGCATCTTTGAAATGTTCTGAACAAAATATCTTGTATCGATTACTTCGAGTTCTCGCCTGTGTTTGAATGTGATGTTTTGTGATTTATTTCTGCAAAATCTTTTCTTTTCGTAAGGACATGCGTGAGGTGGGCTCGACGAGTCGAATTAAGACACTCGAGGGGTGTGAAACATGCATGCGCAGACCCCCCCTCCGCAAAAATAATCGTGTTCACCCATACTCCTTTCGGACAAGTACGCTAATTCTAATTTTCGTTTAAAATTTTTTACAGCGTTTCTCATTTATTCTTAAACGCTTCTGTTCGGAAGATAATACTACATCAATAAGCTTTATGAAGATCACCTCCAGATTTCGTTTAGGGTAAAATAACGTGAAATGCAGCGCTAAAATGATATCACTTGCGCGCAGTCGTGGAGCTTCTAGGTGGTGCTATAGCATGTTTACTACGCAACTACATCACTGAAACTACATGTTAATTACAGGGTGTTCCAAAAGTAGCTTTCCAAATTTGACCCTCAATAAAACAAAAGCGCAATTAGATAAAAAAATCGGTTTATTGCATATTAAACAGCACATTCCAATGTTTGTTGGGATGTTTGCAGGGCTCCACATGTGCACCAATGGTTGTAGGAATAACTTATTGGAACATCCCGTCCAATCCATCGCTCCGGAAAGGTTTCAACACTCAAACACCAAGTGTCCATTGCGGAGGTTCACCGTCCTGCTGGAAGATGATAGCCGGTTGCAGGCACTGCAATTAGGGGGTAACAATCTCACTCAGCATGTCCAAATAAGTATTGGCTGTTACTGTGCGTTCGGCGAAAAAGAATAGGCCAATGATGTGGTTGTGCAGGAGACTGCACCAAACTTTAACCTTAGGGATGTCATGTGCAATCTCGCATGCGGGTTTTCAGACCTCATCACCTATGTCTAATGCACTTTGTACGCATCCAGGTGCAAGTGGTTGTGCAGCACCCTGTTAATCGTTGCAGGTGGTAACCCCACCTGTCTGGAGGCAGCACGAATGGACTTCTTCGGACTTCTGAGGAAACTCTGTCGAATACGTTCCGTACACGCTTCTCTTGTGCTGGCTGACCAGCGCCCTTTTTATGAATCACATTACCAGTCTCCACATACTTCTTGCGCCTCTGGAGTATTGAGGATCTTGATGGTAAATGGCAACGTTAAAAACGACGAAGTAGGGCAGGCCGGAGCGTAAGGGCAACCGGGGCGGGCCCACACTTAAAGAGAAAAAACTAAATCATTTTTTGTAGAATTGTTTATAATTATTTATTTTTGTAAGTTTTGGAGCGCAAGGCCCTTAAAAATATTTAAATTAAGTTTTTTTGTTTCCAATCCCTTTTTCATTTTTTCATTTCATTTCATTTATTCATTTTTCAGTTGCCACATATTACAATTCAAAATACAAACAATATAATCAATTACAAAAAATGTAGCAACCAGGAGGAGGAGGGAGAAGGCTGTAAGTTCTGACATAGCCCTACCACCCCTAGTACTAAAAAAAATGGCACGAACAACAAATAACAATACAAAAGATAAGTCAAAGGCACATTGAATATAACTGAAGGATTAAATAAATACATAAGTGTATATGTCTTTCAATCACTGAACTGGGAAAACAAAGGGATAAAGATTAATGGAGATTATCTAACCCACCTTCGTTTTGCTGATGACGTAGTCATTTTTGCAACTACTCCATCAGAGCTGCAGAGTATGATCCAGGAACTTGCTGACAAGAGTAAAGAAGTGGGATTAAAAATGAACTTTCAGAAGACAAAAGTGATGTTCAATGCTTTTACAAGAAATGAAGATTTATCGATTGATGGAGAAAAACTGGAGATAACAGATACATATGTTTATCTTGGACAGCAGATATCAAGTGAGGGTCACATTGATGAAGAAATTAATCGGCGTACAAAACTTGCCTGGAGAGCTTTTGGAAGAAACAGCATAATTTTCAAGAGCAATATGCCATTATGTCTTAAAAGAAAAGTGTTTGATCAATGCATCCTTCCAGTGCTTACGTATGGTGCAGAGACGTGGACCTTAACTAAAAGAGACATACAAAGGCTGCAGACAACTCAAAGCGGCATGGAGAGGTGCATGCTTGGTATAACCAGGAGAGATAAGAAGAGGAACTCGTGGATCCGTAAAATGACGAGAGTGGAAGACATCATGATCAGAGTTAAATCCCTGAAATGGCAATGGGCTGGACATACTGCCAGAAGGACAGACCATAGATGGACAGCCGAAATTTTAGATTGGATTCCAAGGGACAGGAAAAGACCCAGAAAAAGACCACATGGGAGATGGGTGGATGAAATTCGTAAATATGCGGGAGTGACATGGAGGAGACTGGCACAAGACAGACCGTTGTGGAGGAAACTTGGGAGACCTTCGTCCAGCAGTGGATTGATAATGGTTGACAATGATGATGATGATGATGATATAGATGCAAGGTCTATTCATAAGCCGTGAAATCAATCCAACGACCAGATTAGGTCAACTCAGAACTAATTGAGAGACTTGTTAATAAGGTGATGCTTGAATATTTTTTTTAAAATAGGTCAAAATTGTTAATAGATTTTATCTCACAAGGCAAGGAGTTCCAAAGTTTTGGACCCGATTAATTAATATTCATTTTAATAATTGTACGGAGAAAGACTACATAGGTTATCGCTCATCGTCGTACAAATGCTGAGATTTGCAGATTGCAAATGATTTAACCACCTTAATGTTTCCCGCATTCCTGAAATAGCAAATTAAATTTCATCGTTTT